>CM073771.1:97472912-98111271 GCA_037158775.1 Hetaerina titia | reverse complement strand
TACTACGTTTCGAGCTCCCTACTTCACTTTCCATCAGACAACCTCGCTTTGCCACTTAAGGCTTCAATTTAATACGATAGTGAAGCACTGACTACAGTAACAGCAGAGAATTACAACAAAGGCGGTGGAAATATGATGGTGGAACTATTATAGAAAATAATTACGAAATTCAAGAAAACATTAGAGGTTAGAATAACGATTGATGAATGACATGAATCAGGCGCTGTATGACGCCATCGAAAGAAACTATTTTGGGATAAAGAGACTGACGAAGATCAGAATATACGTAGCATAGCAACTAAAAATCTACCTTACGATTACTAACTCACTACGTTAGCAGTTCCAGGGAAAGTTAAATGCTGTATTGCTTAACACATTTATCTTATTTATACTTACCTGGATCTTATTGAGATTTTGAGTCTTCCACTGTTTCCCATTTCTGAACATATAATTTATTTACGACACATTACTTCTTGGAAATATCTGATTTGACATTTATGCGCGACTTAGTCAATAAGAACACAATTCTTGGGACTACAGTGTAACATTTACTTAAAAGCTCCCGGCAAACATTTCCACTGATGAAAATTGAAGTAAATTATACCGATTCATTTGTTATCTGCATAGAAAATGAATTTTAGATTCAGTACGGGTACAAATTTAATTCAATGCGATTGAAATGATGCCTTCCGTAATTAAGGGAATAGATTGCTGGGTCTAGAAAGCGAATGTAAACCGTACAAGTAATTAATTCCAATAAAACATTACATAATAAACAAATGTATATGAGAATTCAATGACGGATATTCCTCTTATTTCCTCATATCCATAACAAGAATCATTGATTACAATTTACCACCGAAAAGCGATAATTCGACTGAATGATGATGGTTCTTTAAGGAATTTAAAATACATGTATGCGAGCATTTTTGTGGAAGCGTTGGCTTCATTACATTAAAGCTGTCTTCGATACTTTCATTTATGCTGGAATTTTATTGTTTATTATATAAAGTGACATCCTGGATGTTTTGAAATATTAGAGATATGAATGCGCAAAAACAAAAAAAGTATCAATTTAACTCATATTTTCCACCTCACCATGATCTTAAGTAATATCTGTAACATGAAATATAAGTAATCTCTCGAATTCAGCATTTCAGAGGCATTTTCACGTATTTAAAAACTAAATTGGTTAGCACAACCTCTACGGGTGGATGCATTGATGATTCTAATATTATACTGGCTAATTTAGACCCAAATATTTTTACCCGTACCGCGGTCGGACAACGTTATTCTGTTCCCTTATCGTTCTTGGAAAAAATGACACCTTAAATCTATCCGTTCTACACTATATTTCTCGAATTTCATTCACAGCCTTCCAATTTATGCAAGAGACTTAATCGCTAATTTAGCCCTCGCTCCGCGAGTGATTCCCAAACTAGCTCCTCTATGCTAAAGCTGCTAATATGCTAAGCCCACCAATTTCTAATTTTCAAATATTACACGATGATTCACCCTTGTTCCTAAGGATGTAACACGATAAACATGGACGTGAAAGCAAATTGACAGCGGTTTCATACTGTTAGATTGCATTATATCAGTTTTATACAAAACTAAGACTTCAATATACCTCGTGTTGCATATTTGTGTAGGAAATAATCATGGTATTTCAGTTGATATCAATTAAATCGCAAGGATCATCTCTAGATGTCGATACAATATAGTATATCATATAACAATTTTCCCCCTAAAGTATGTTACAGAAATTTGACCTTCGCCGTTGAAATGATAAACGGTAAAAAAACAAACTTTCACGTTAAGATGTTCAGTATATTTCTTTAATTTAACACAACAGTACTATTACTTCAGAGGTCAAAAAGAGACCGTTCTAAAAATATTAAAAATATATATTTATAATATACGAGTATATCTATCTATATAGCGATCGAATAAATATATACTTAATTTTCAATGCTAATACAAATTATAAATATAACAAGTATTTTTGCACTTGTGATCTGCTCGATTCCGCCTCTCCTGTGTTTGTCTTTTATATGGTATGTGTTCCTATCCCTTTCCCTTAATCTATATCAATGTGAATGAATCTACATATGTATGTTCGCCTTATTGTGGGTTTTTCGTGCTTGAATAGACCTGAAAAATCACGCTTGGTAAGAACACAATTAACCGGGTCTATGAAGTTCCTAGAAACCACAAAAAATCTTGAGTTCCAATGACAATATCTCAATTCTCTCCAAAAGTACAGCTTTTCACATTCCAATATATCATGGATTTTGCAGTAAAACACTGGTTTCACATGCTTCCAATAATGGATAGAAGGGTATTTTTGCAACGGGCGTTACGAAGATCAGCGATTAATCTTTCCCGTAGTAACAAACGTCTTTGTCAAACTGTCTCCAAGGTAATGAACAAGATAATAAGCCTTTACGATATCATTAAAATAGAATTATTTCGATAGCGTCAGATATAAGGCAAATACTTATAAGCTCAAAGTCAGAGGAACATCTGACTTGGGACCTTTAAGTATTTGTTTCACAATGATAACAAAGTTATTCCATAATTTATCCCTAAGATATCTTGAGAATCCATATTTTTAGTGCAGGGGCAGTAGTCTTATGAGGAAACAACTTATCTCGGAATAAGGACGGTGAAATTGAAGTAATCGATGCAAAAACCATGGCATCCACCACCACTATTTGACACCTCCCGTTTAGAGAATTACTCTCCTGCGCGCAAGGCCGCCGCACTGCCAATGTTCGAGTGAGTTATCGTGTTCCCACGCGTCCCAGGATCGGTCATTTCTCAGCCACTATACTTGCCGACGACGGAGCAACCTGAGCCTCGGACTCTACCGTTTCAATCGGCCGATGAGGGTGAGTAGGCGAAAAAGAACGAGAACCTTTTAGAGCATGCCATCTCTTCACCCTCTTACGTACGGCCTTGAACAGGGCTGACGCATTTGAAGAAAATTCCTTCTAGTGTCACGGATTCATGATAGACGTCTAACAGAAATAAAATGAAAACGTACAGGAGATAACTTACTTCGTGGAGGTTAAACCAGGCAATGAAACTGTGCAAAGAGTTTCGCGTGCATCAAATAAATTATTAGTCAGAAAATCGTATCTTCACAGAAGACCTAAAAATTATTCTGTACTAAAAATAATCAATATAAACAAATTACATACAGAACGAAAGGAGAAATTATTATGAACTATCTGTTAGATTACGGTACTTGAAGAAATAAAAAAATTCTACTGTAACGTATTGCATCTAAGATAACCGCATAAAAAATTCAATTTAGAAACATTCTTTGCTCATTGAACTTGCATATTACGCATAGGTATTTGGCTGAAAAGAGGATTTAATGTCTTCTTTAACTGAAAAACTTTCAAACAAAAAACTACACGAAGGCTAAGGCTACATCCTGCCTAAAAAACTGATATTTTTTTATTTAGTTTGGTAAAGATCATCAGCAAAGTTATTTTATTCAATTAAATATAATGATAAATATAAATATTTTTAATAAAAATACGATAGACGGAACAAAATTAGTGCTAAATAAAATCTCTGTCTAGAAGAAACAATTTTCCACATTGAAGAAGTCAACTTTTACCAAATAATTACATTATATTTAATTCAGCGACGTCACCAAAAGTGAGTGCTTACATATTGCGACCATTACCTTTCTTTAACTTCTCTCTCCTTAATCCCATTTTAAATTAAAGTAATTAGTCAAAAATGAATTTTCGGAAATAGTAACAATAATGCATTGTTGACTTTTTATCAAATGAAACCGAACGTAATACAATCGATTATCGCTCTAAAAACATATTTTGTTTCCAATGCTAAAGCGGTGGCTTATTACCACAATGATATTTTATCGGTAAATTAACAAAAAGTCAACCCTACTCTGAAGCAAATATAATTTAAAAATTGAAACAAACCATATTTTCTTCAACACCTTACAGTAATACAAATTATGCAAATCCAATAATATAATCAATGTGGATTGACACAAAATATCACGCACACATACGTATATTTAAAATTTTCCTTTTGATACTCCACAACTCTCTCCCAGCCCTAACGTTCTTTTAGAACAACGGCTTTAATTTGCTGGTTCCATTTTTCCTCGTTTTTTGGCCAATTTCCTTTCTACCGCCTACTCTAAATATACACAAATAAACTCCCTAAATTACGATGATATTATTTACTTGAATCATACTTAATATATCATTGCACAAAACCCGAGAACAACTCCCTATGCCACTTGCACATGAAAATGCTCCAAGGGCTATTAAGTGGCTTCAATTAATTTTTTCTGTTATAATTATATTCAGAGTAGTAATGTGTTCAACAATATAAAACAATGATTATATTTCCACACATCGTAACTAATTAAGACGTCAAGCTGAGTCCGAACGAGCCAAATTATTCAAGACGTCTTAAACGACTCAGTAACATAATACAATTTGTAATTTGGACCTACAAATGTTTTTACATCATTACAGATGATTTTACAATTTTTAACATACATCTTTTCAAAGGTCTGATTTCCAGGGAGATAAATAATTGACAACTAATACTAGCTTTTAGGTATGTTGCTGACGATAAATTTTTTGGGTGTTACTTTGTGAGGAGGATTCATAATAACGTGAAACACTACCATCGTCCCATTCACAAGCTATGTTAAATGGCGCATATTTTTAGATAATGATGGCACATGAGGGATGACTGTGTATCAAGAGTACTACATAGAAATAAAACAACCAAATACACTTGAATTATAAAAAAGAATATTCATCAATTGGAGACAAACTGGCAATAACTTGCAAAACATTAAGTCCGTTCCGAATTTATCGACGTCATCGTTTACACCTGCGTTTACTGAGAGGAGCATTTCCACAGGAAGCATATCGATTGAAGAGAGGATTTAGGACGGTCCCTCACTCCTCGTGCACACGCCACGTAAGGCACTTTCACCAAAGCTGAACCATCATTGCCCTATATTATTCCTTTTTCTTAATTTCCAATGCAGTCTATCTTCACAATGCCCTTCAAAATTCTTTTTCTTTCCTCCGACCTCAGTGCTCATTCAACATCCTCTCTCTCCCTCTACATCACGGGATTCAACATCCGGACTTCTCAACACTTCCTCTGCCCATGTTTACTAGCTTCTTCGAATTCTTCCCAAAAACTTCCTTTCTCCTATTTGACGTTTACGAAACTCTTTCGTTTGCATTACAGTTTTTTCTCTTGTATATTTCGTAGTTATTATCTCCACCATGCACAGTTTATTTTATAAAAAGCCTATGCTTCTAAACCTACCGTCCCTATCCAAAACATTAAAGAATGTATTTACTTCAGATTTACGACTTTATATTGGTAATAAAATCCATGATCCTGACAAACGCGAATATTGACAATTACAATTTTGGGCCTAGTTTCCACATTGAAATACTTTGCGTTTCTTCGGAAACTGTCTTAATTCGTAAACTGCTCAACTTGCGCTAATGTATGTCTTGATGCGTTGGTGTTTCACTCAACCTTCCCCGAGAATGACATTTCTATTATTTTCCAGTCAATCGTAGTTTCACGTTAAATCATGAATCTGAATTAAAGAATCCGTTGACAAACGCATATAACCCCATGTTCCACTCATATGGGCGTTGACCTCTCCTGACCCTCATTTCCTCCCTTCCCCAATGCTCTCTGACCACACGCGTCACTCACCTTTGATGAAGTCCACGGCCATCTCCAGCCCGTAAGTATCCGAATCGCAGTCGTCGAGAATGTGGGCGCCCAGGGCCACTCCCGGCAGGAAGGACTTCCCATAGAAGCGGCTCCGCACGCCGTGCTTTGGGTGCGTCACTCCACGCAGCACGTCCAGCGTGTACAGCATCGCCTCGACCGCCTGCACCCCACCCTGCGGCATCACGGGCCCGCACCACCACCCCTTCTCGCCCTCCTTGCCACCCGACCCACGCTCGTGCACCATCATGAGGCCTCCGAGCACCAACTCCCCCTCGACCACCGCCTCCCGCTTCACCGGCCACGTGAGGGACTCCACCTGCCGGCCCTGTACGAGCACCACCTCGCCCTCCTCATCCTCTTCACCCATCTCCACCACCTCCTCCTCTCTCCTCGGGAGGGGCCGGAGCACCATCTCACCGACGGGCGGCAGGGGAACGCGGGACAAGGCACTGCCCCCCTGGTGGTTCCCTCTCGGCGAGTGGTCCGGCAGGTGTCCCTGGACGATTATGTGGTTGTGTCGACCGCCGTGTGACCCCGCTCCGACTGAGTGGTTGCGAGATGAGGCGTGCCGCATCACCGAGCCAGATTCCTCCGTCGCCAGGAGGACCGCGAGGGTTAGAACCAGACACCAAGATGCCATGTTTGGTGCTAGATCCGACGGGGGAAGACTGCGCGTGCACGTACTTGTCACCCGAAGGAAATACGTAGACCGTGAAAATGTCGGGAGATGTATACGATCACGGAAAGGGAGCGCCACCGTTCAAATATTAATTAAAATAATAATATTTTTTCATCCCAAATCTCTCTTCTTTCGTCGTTCAACTTTAAGCTTGGCTTCTTAGGGCACCCACAGCGCCCCGACTATTTCGTCGAGGACTAGTTAATTTTCGATTCGGTGAGAATACCTCGAAAGCGATTCTCCTCCAATTCCAGATGCCTTCGTGGGGACCGTCAACTCTTTGACGGCATGGAAGTGGAGCGGTATTCCACTCACACAATAGATGTTGCCAAAAACCAAATCGCTCAGCGGAAGTCTTTTTTTCTTTATACCAGCGATTTCGCACACCTCGGCGTGGAAGATGTCGATCGTCCGGCGGGAAAGCAATCGCTACCGAGGGGGAATTGCGAGAGGGCGGCGAAATGCTTCGAGAGCCCGCTCGTTTGGTGTGCGACGGCGCGGAGCGGATGGATGGATTGAGGCACCCGATGGTGCATAATATATTCTTTCGATGTTGCACACGTCTACAGATTGTGAACTTTCAAACCGGACAATTTTCCTTCGGCGGCGGTCTCCCGACCTTGGTCACAAAGCGAAGTCCTCTTAGAGGGTTCAAGCTCTTAATTACACCACACTGTAATCTCAGTTCCCGGCAAAAGATGGCGCTCCAACAGCCAAGCAGAGAAAAAGGAGAAGGATAACGTCTAACACCACCGGAACGGGAAACGTCAAATGTCACTTCAGCGACGAATTAACGTCTGCGTGATTTTTGAAAGACAGAGAAAGCGGCAGGCACGCACCTCTCGAGGATTCCCGAGATGTCAGAACGAAACAGGGTAATCTAAGACATTTGCGGAGGGCGGGTGATAGAAGATAGTTCTCGTCTAAGGACGGTGATCACTCTCATCCCACGTCTTAATTATTGAACGTGAAGGTAATGCGTGCGGAGCAACACCATCCACCCGCTCTTGCAAGTGTGGTCGTCAGTAATTTGTCCAGCAGACGGACAGTTCGGTTCGACCTCTTTCGCGGATGCAATTATTGACGATCAGAGATAAGAGCCCAGATAAGGTTTCTTAAAGGTAGACACTTCATTTTTTATTTCAAGGTTTTTGAGAAGAAAATTGGAATCTGTGGTTCAAATACAGGGCGGATTTAGAAGGGAGTGAAGTTGAGCAGTCGTGGGGAATTAAATTGGAAATATTTTATAGAGGGGAGATCCAATCGTGTGGGATTTCCTCGAGGCTCACTTAAAAATCTTTGGAGCCTTCAAAAAGACGCTTCTTTTCCACAGAACGCCTTCGATTCAAATCTACCACGTTATCAGCGCTCGCTAATGCAAAAATGCTTTAGAATTAATGCGCCTTTCATTCGCTGCGCGGTTATTTGCACGGTTATTTCTTTTAATTACACACCATCTACTAGATGATGAAATTTACGCGAACGCATCAACGTTTCGCGGATGTCCCCTGCACCATCCACCTTGATCCACGCAGGGACTCAGTCTCGGTGCTACACACGCGATCAGGGCATTGGGGCGATGGAGTGAGCGGAGTGGGGGGAAGTTGGAGAGAGCGACGTGTTATATATTACCCGCCGGGGGGATCAAGAGTGGGCGGGTCGATTTAGGCAAGGAGAGGGGGGGAGATGACGGAGGCGGTATGGGCTGGAGAAGGATCTAGTTCTCGTTTCGGGGGTGGAGTCACACCCCCTTGCAATCGCCCACCCCTGACGAGGAAGAACTCGGGAGCAGTGCCGTTCCCAAATCCTATCGGAGTCTGTCATGCCGAGTGTTCCGCGTGGCAGATTCCATTTCAACACCGGGTGAGGAAGGAAAGAAAGGGACGGGGAGGAGAGGGGGGAGCGTGACAGCCACCTCCGCTCAGCGGGAACCTCTCCCGAGGGAATTACCTGCTTGCTCTTATGCTAGTCTCCATCATCGTTCCACGTGTACTGCCTCTCCCAAACCCCGCTTTTGAAGACGGAATTAGTGCTAGTGCTATTCCACGAGGAAAGGGCCTTTCCCTTTCCGTCGCTCGTCAAAAACCTGTAAACTCGACAGACGTTGCTGCAAGGCGGTGGATTCCGGATGTAAAATCTCTGAGCGATGCGTCCTTGGAAATTCGGCAACGGTGGAGCCTACACTATCCTTTGGTGACTGCCCAAGGCCTGCAGTCGGAAAAAGGTTTCCCTCGATCGAGCGAGTGAAAGTGGGAAGACCGTGTCTTAATTATCGAACGCATCCATGGTTTACGAGGGAGATGGGGCGGGCCGTTTCACTCTATATTGTCGGACAGGGGCTCCTCGATGAACTGTGGCGGTGAATTTTGAATAAGCTTCCGAAGCGGGCGATGGAGGTGATCTATAAGATTCCCTCGACAACCCGCAGCCGACAAGGGAGGCGAAGTGAGAACAATTGGACCGAGCACGTAGTAAAAGAAAAAGAAGGGATTCCACTCGGCGGAGAACTCAAGTCGCGACGAAGTAGGAAGAAAATCGCGGGGAAAGGATCCGCCCGTTCGGAAGTTTGCACTGGCGGCGAGGGAAGCCCTTAAGAGACACCCCCACCTTACTGCAATCCCCTCTAACGCCGCGCGTGTTTGTGTGCGAAGTTTTCCGCTTGCTTTTTCGTTAGGATGCCCGCGGGACCAACTCTCGCCGTGCTCTCTTCACCCTTTAACCCACTCCTCCTGCCCCTCGCTCGCGTGTTTGACGAGAGAGTGAACGGAAGTACAAATAGAAGTAGTTTTGAGAGGAGAGGGGCCCTTGGGAAGGGGTTCTGGAGGGGTTTTCACGGAGAAGGGGGAGGGAAGAGAAATAAGAAAATGGGGGCGCGGTTCGGAAATTTCCTAGCGATAGATATTCCCCACCGCCCAAGGCAGTCCGCTACCTCGAAGAGGATGCCCCTCAATCCAGCACCCTTCCCCACGGGGCGAATTGAGCGACGCACGGCCTTCTCCCTCAGACCTTTATCTCAGAGCGCCGGATCGCATGACCCGGCGTGACTCGGCGCCTCACGTCGCAGTCGATGGATGGAGACGGACGAGAGTGCCACACATTGGAGATTCGACCCGAGGGAGGAGAGGAAATGAAAAGGGGTGCAACCCCCCAAATGAGTCTCCTTGCCAAACCTCTCCCACACACAAGAACGCTAACGTCTTATGTGCCCACCTTCTCTCTCGTCCGCAGGCTGCAGACAGAGAGAAAGAGAAGGGGGGGTCACGAAACAGTAGGGTGGGGGTGGAAGTCGGCAATGGGATTCGACGCGTGAGTCTCTCTCAATTATTCAACGGAAGGCTTGTGGAGAGGGCGTTCGTCTGAGTTATGAGACTAATGGCGAGAAGGGATTGCGAGATGGAAGTGAGGGTTTCCTCGGCTGACGACACTCGGCTTCGGGGTCGTCAGAGAGTGTGAGTGCTCACGTCCTCCTCCTCACGAGACTCGCCATCTCATTTCCCTCACTTCACCCCGGAGGGGCTCCAATGAGTGTCTACCCTACCGAGGTTCCTTTCCGAGTCCGCAGTGACCCGTTTCCCGAAGCGCACAGACGAATGGGAAACAGCGCAAACGGGAATCGAAGCGAGATCGCGCTCTCAATTACCGGACCGAAAGCGGCGATGAGGTGGTGATGTGATAGCTGAGGGGGGGAGGAATGGCAAGGGGACTGAAAGAAGGGGAACCTCCTCGTTGTGGAATCGTTTGCGGAAACAATTCCGGCAATTAAATTTCCCACGCAAAAGACTCGAGTCAATGTGAGACGTCTCCCACCGAAACCCCAAGGAAGCCCTCGGCTAAACTTCCCGCAGCGTGCAGGGAGAAGAGGGTGGAGAGGGGGTAAGGAGGGTTACGACGGCGGCCTCCCCAAGGGGCGCGCGAGTGAGGGAGATGAGGGGACGCCTTTTGTTTGACGGAAGAAGAAGACACTTTTAATCCCGAGTTGGCGTTGGGGGGTGGCGCTTGATTCTCCTCCCGGGGATGGGGGCTGTTAACGCGTTAAATTTCCCCCCGGAATCAAACGGAAGAGGAGGAAAGTAATCCCTTCGGTGGCCGAGGAGACGCTCGGTGCGAGGGCATAATATTATTCCATCGGTGCTCGGTCTCTCGTCGCTTGACGCCCCCGAGATATCCACAGATTTACGCACCGGCAGGAGGAAAAACCAGCCCACGGCTCTGCTTTACACTCAGAGGAACTTTGGATAACTCGCGGTGGGGAAAAACTTTTACTTTGGAACGCGAGCGCTAGAAATATCTTTTCGCTGTTTATTAACTTCGCTCGAATGAACTTCCTCGGGAGACAAAGGCGAGGGAGACTTCGCCGGCTGTTATCCCTTCGGTAGATTTCTCACTTCAAGCGGACGGCCGCTCGCTAAGTCCAACAGATTAGGATCGATTGAGACAAGGCAACCACCGGCGGAAATTTTTTGATTCACTCCCCGATTTGAAAACGGAGCAATGCCGAGATCGTTCTTTCTCCTTTTATTACAGTAGAAGCGGGAAAATAAAAGAGCAGATTGGATTGATTGGGTGGCTTAGACGCTAAATCTCTAAGTCCCGGAGTGGTTTCCTATCCTCTTTTACTCTCATTCACATCCACGAGAGGAGAGATTCGGGATCTCCATCAAATCCACCACCACCTCGGAGTCCAATGAGAGGAGAGAGAGCTGAAGGCAAGTAATTCAACCGTGAAGGGGGCTCGCGAAATATTAAGAAGGGAATGAAGGGAGGTGAGGAGAGAGGAAGAAGCCTTAGAGGAAAAAAGTGAAATGGGGTGCCTCTATCAGATCCGCGATGCGAAAATAAAGAGCGGGGTAGGGGTGGGGGGTTGACGTGAAGGGAGACTGGCGGACGGGCCGGAGGATTGCCTCCTAGCACCCCTCACCCGTTCCCGCTTGAAAACTCTATTCCCTATCCTATTATGTCCGCTCTCCTCCTCGTTGGTTGGCGGTCTCGAAAATAGAAGCAATTTGGCGGTGACTAAACTCCCCGGGATCCAAAGGGAGGAATCCTTGCCTTGTCGTTCGCCTTCAACGGCCAAGGGAGTGCACGCGCGCTTGTGTGTGTGATTCGGGTGCGGTGAGGTGTGAGAGGGCTGGGAAAGAGAGAAGGATGGCAGAGCCCGGGAGAGGAAACCACTCACGGGGTCCTGGCGTTCGGCGCGTGCGTGATTCCGTCACGGGGTCGAGAAACGAGGAGCGGGGAGGGAGGAGGGCAGGGCGCGAAGGACCCAGAATTTCAAAAACGGAAAATTACGTCCAAGATCAAATTTCAGAATGGCAAACCGGGATTTTTGCGTGGCGAGATCGAGATGAGTGAGCTTCCCCCCTTTTTAGTAGAGAGGGTGGTGGGGGGAGGGATGATGGAGCGCGGGGAGGGATTGGAGTGGGGTTTGATAGATGAGGCACTCTAGAAAAAAGGGAGAGAGAAGGGGATTTTTTCTACCCTCCGCTTCTTTTTTCAACGGCTGATTTGAATTTTTTCCGGAATTCGGGAAAAGCGTCAATGCGAGAGGAGATAATCAATCCGTTGGGGGAGCGCGGATTGGGGATCTCGAGGTGATTTCCTCCGCTCTCGATCGCCCTAAGGGAGAGCGATTGAGGATCGATCGGGAGCTCGCGAGAATAGCTAGGAAAGAGAGCAGAGGAGCGCGCGCCTCGGGAAGCAGCGGCGGGATACACTTTTCCTTACCCCCCCCCCCGCCCCACCCCCTCTCAGTTCGCCCCTCGTGGGCGGCCGGGCTGGGACGGTAAGTCCTTTGGTCAGGCTCGGGTTCCACGGGCGTTGAGGAGCCTCCTTCCCTCGAGGGGAATCGAACGGCGCTTCCTTGCGGCGGGAGACAAAGGCAACGCGCCCACCCCCTCGCTCTCTCACAGCTGGTGGATGTTTGAATGCCTCACCAGAGATTGTGGGCCGGAGGCGACGACGCGTGCTCCCCGGGAGCGCCGAGAGGATGAAGAAAGAGGCCACGAGAGCTCCCCTTCCCCGGAATGGGCCTTTGAGGCGAGGCAATCTCCGGAGCAATTTATAACCCCGGAGGCCGGCCCCTTCTGCGCAAGCCGCGCGACCGCCGCTGCGTTGCCCCTGCCCTCGGATTAGCTCCCCGCGGGGAAATTACGCCGCCGGACGGGGTAATGCGATCTCATCATCATCCGTGTCTCACCATCCGCGGGCGTTGGCTTCGGAAGGGCACACGGACGCCTTTTTTTCACGTGGGATCGCCGGCGGGGAAATGCGCGCTTTGGTCTCGGAGGAATTTGAGTGTGAACTGGCGAGGGACACGCCGGAAAATATGGTCTATGAACACACTTTGAATACAGTTGCTTTTAGGCCGTCGCGCTGGTGGTCGATTACAGTATAGACAGCAGAACGGAAGCCAAAATCTCGTTGAGTCTTACAATTTTCAACGTGGATCGAAAGGGAAGGGTGTGCTAGGTGGTCCAGCGGACGATGTGGAAAGAAAAGAGGAGAAATGAGGAGGAAGAGAGAGAGGATTATTATTACGGTAGTGGAGGGCAGAACTACCCAAGGGTGAGACGAAATGACGGCGTCTTTGAACTTGGCGAGACGGGATAAGAGAGGGACAGACGTCGGCGGAAGCAGGTAGGATTAAGACCAAGAGCGTGGGAGGGATTACACGGGATAACAGCCAATCCCGTTCGATGGTTGACGGTCAGTGGATATGCTTAGGGCGCCGCGACGGAGGACGACGGGTAATAGAGTATTTCCAATTATTGGGCGGAGCGTGGTGGCGTCAAGTGGAGACGAAGTAATATAATGCTCACGGGGGAAGGGCGATTTGAACTAAGCGCTACGTTTATACAAACGTTTCCGGGAAAACGGATGTTCATTTACATTTTTGAAGCCCAGAACAGAAGCCCTCCTTAATCCGTTCGAAGCAGTTTGAATTTTAATGCCTTATTACGTGCATTTAACCTTGACGACGCCTTACTATGCCTTTGTTTATAGAGGAAACTCAACGTTGATTATTACTGTTATTGGTACTCGGGAATATTCTAGAAAATTGGCAATACACTCTTGTTAATGCTTAATACCGACACTGTCTACCTGCAGGACTATACATGTACAGATGAACACAGAGCACGGTGACACCCAAATCCCTTCTCGCCCACCACTCCTGTTGGTCGGAGATGAGCACCTGTTTAATTGAAGTCTTCCTCACAAGCGTATGGAGCTAGCAGAGAGACACATGTAGAGAGAGAGAGTGTTCTCGGAGGAGAGAGGATGGCGCTCAACTTCTCTGGAAGATGAAGGAGGTGAAAGAGAAAGCCTTTAAAAGGGCACACCCCACGGGGAATGGGTGAAAGGAGGAGGGAATGTTTAGGCTGTTTGGAATGCAAGTGGTGGTGGTGGATTGGGGCGTGGTACGCGGGGGTTAGAACGGGCGCACCCTCGGGAAGCCTTCCAGGAATCACGTGACCAACACACGAGTGGCAACCTCCAGCGCAAGAATTTTTACGAATCGACCTCGGGGTGAGGATTCCATAAACAGCGATGGGGACCAAAGCTTTGGACACCACAACTAACCCCTAAATCTTCCTTCCCCTCTTCCAGTATCGCTCCCCAATGTAACGACCCGAGATGCGATCTCCTGTGACGGAGCAGTCTTGGCTGGGCTTGGGGAGAGAATAGTATGGAAACCCTGCCACTAACGTAAACCACTTCCCTCTTTCAGAAGTGAATTTCTTGTTTCACGTGCCTTACGCGATGAAAGTGTCCTTGACGGAGAGGAGAGGGTGTGAGGAAATAACAGTCGAGAGGACGAGGATAAAGCAGGATATTTATTTACAAATATAAAGAGATATACGCCTGAACGCCTAGCCCACTTTTGTACGCGCCTGCGAGGGGCAGTCCTTCCCACTCGAGTGGACAGCGGATGCCCGGGATATGTCCAGATAAGGGTCTGGAGGGGAGTTTAGCGTTCACGGGGGTTGGGGGGATAAATGGAACGCATTCGTGGTTCCGGAAGACGAGGGAATCGGGAGAGGACCACCGCGCCGACTGGCGGGGAGCGAAGGAAACGCTCCCGACAGATGGGAGGGAGGATGACCGTTCCCGCCCCCGAAACTGGGAAAGAGGAGGGGAGGGGCGTAGGAAGGAGGACTCTTGGTCGGTCCCTACCTTGGGGAGGGGAAGCAAACCCAGATTTTTCGTGAAGGGAGGGTTGATGGAAATATTAAGAGGCCCGCCAAGGGTTACAGCTCGGTGGGGAGGGTGACCGAAGGAAAGCAAAAGGCCTCCGAGGTGTTGGGAACGTCCCCGGAGAGGATACGAGATAATGAGAGGCCCCGTTTCGTCCGACAGGGACTCTTCGCCCGCACGGAGCGACCCGTCGCTTGCCACGGGCTTCCACTTCGAGATCGCCGGATTGTTGCAAATCGGCGATTTCTTCCTACGAACGGCCTCGGGGTTCGAGGGTGGAAGGTTCCCCCGGGGGAGCAAACTCGCCAATCGCTAGGATCTGGAATGGGGTAAGAAATAAGACAGGAGAGGCATTCAATGCTGGACGAAATCCGCCGATCTCGAAATCGAAAGTCACAGAGAGCCGAGAGTTAGGTAGAGAGACCTTGGCGTGACGAGTACCAAAGCCACCGTTGCCCGAATGACTGAATGCGCAGTGAGCACCAACCCAACCAAGGGAGGGTAACGCGGAACCTTTGGGCTTAAGAATCCAATCCGAGGTGCGACAAGGGACGGGGGGTGCTATGTAAAGACGACACGCCCCTGGCTCCCCTCAAGTAATGCAAGAGACCAATCAGGGAGTGCGAGGGAGGAAAGGACCTTGGGAAAACGTTTAGCTCCGTTTTCCGCCGACGCAATCCTCCATTCCACTGCACTGCGAATTGCGCCCGTCCGTAGAATTGGAAGTTTCAACGGGTGTTTGGGAGAATGATGGCTGTCTGAGAGGAAGTTGGCATGCGGAAGCGGGGAGAGGATTCCTTGAGGTCTTTCTTCTCACTCGCTCCCCTTATCTGGAGATCAAAGGGATTCGCCGCTGAGGCGCCTCGTATTTCCCCTCGGGGCGGATCGTTTAATACAAGAGAATAAATGTGTGCCCGTCCCTTCTCTTAGATTTCGACTAAGATTTGCGGGAAGTGGGTCTATGAAGGTGTGATGGGAATCGGTCTGCACGGTTGACGATGATTCGATTGGATTTCGAAGACGGCGGCGGGAAAATTAAAACACTAGCCGCAGCGTGAAAGAGGGATTACCGCCTGCACACGCTCCGGGAAGATCAGAAAAGGGGTAATTGGACTTCTTAGACTGAGCCAACAGTCGCTTTTCACTTATTAACGTAAAATAAACGAACAAAGTTTTTATCGTTATTCTCGTCGCTTGTTATCAATGCATCCCTTAGAACATCTGCTGTAAATTGTACATAACGGTAGAACGATGGGGGAATAAAGAACAAGGGCTGTCTCTTTAAGTTCGATTCGGAAAAAGTGACCTAGAGAATGTACCAAGAATTATCTCGAGCACCGAGCCTCAAGAGATCAGAGATAATAGAACCAACGGTGAAAATGGGAGTGAGGCTGATGAGTTCCACCACACACGAAACGTTTTGCGCCCTCCGCAATCACGGCATTTGACCCTCACGGAATAAACAAAAGCTTCGATCAAAAATACCTATTCATTTAGAGACAGAAAAGAAAAGAGATCGGGAGCAATGCAAAAGGGGAGGACGAGGGGCACTTTAAAAGCGTTTCCAGATCAAACTTCCACGAAAAAACAGCGTTAAGCATACGGTGGGTCGTCAAGCAGGCCCGGCTTCTGTCAGAACTGAGTGATCGTAGTGTTGAAGGTCTTTGAACGGGGGAAACAATGGGACCCGAATGTACTACCCCTGAACTCAAAATCAAAAGAGGCCGGCAACAAAAATCAGGGTCCCCAGGAGGACGGATCGTATCGACTTAACTTTGAGAGGAGAGAGGGAGAGTTTGGTGAGGAGAATGGGAAGGGCGGGTAGAAGAACGCTGCTTGGTCGTCACTAGAAAAGAATTAAAGTTCCCTGGCCGGAGGGTTAGGCCAAGGAATTTATTCCCGAGACGTGCAAAATGGAATCGAGGAAGGAAAACACTAGGGAGCCACCTTAGGATCTGCTACACGTGGAACGATTAGGGAGAGAGCACAGGGACGTAATTATAAAAAAAAGTTTGTATACACTTCATTCGCGGAATCGAGGTAGGGGTACGAGGTTGGAGACGTAGAAAAGGGAGACAAGGGTCGAAAAGGCGCCGGAGAATATAGGGTCGGAAGCGGGTGAGTACATATGTATAGTGTATCACATGCAAGATGGTGTCATACTCAGGGTCACAGGAGAGGTGGTGTTGTGGGGGCGTGTCCCTGCGTCTCAAGGGAGGGGTGAGAGACAAAAAAAGGACGCCTTTGGTCCCCTCGTTAAATCTGCCCCCGGAATTAATTCAACGCTCCCTTTGGGCGGGAGGACTTGAATGTATGCGAAGGTTACCCTGAAGGTGACCGAACGAAAAAGCGAATTCCTTCGGCGGGGTGAAGGGCCACTCTGTTATCGAACCGCGATCTTAAGTGATTAGCGAATTACACGATCCTAACCGGTGGGGGGCGGGTGGGGACTTAACCTATCTAATCACTCTCTGCGGGCCCCCTTCAGGAAGACGTGAGGGGGTAGAGGCTATTTGGGAAAGGATGGCCAGAGGAAGCATCGAACGCGTTGATTCACGACTTTCCCCGCGGTCGATGAGGAGAGAGTAGTGAGATTTTCAATTGTAGGAGATGAGGAAAGAATAATTAATCGGCAGGAATTATAATGGAACGTTATGAGGAGAAATGCGGGCAGGAAAAGGGAGGAGGTAGGTGGCGCAGACGCAGCTTAATTAAAGGGAGGCTTGCAGTAGGGGAGGGGGTGGGTCAAAGGGTTTTGGGTCAGCGCGGCTCAGGGTGGGCACACCCGGCCGGACCAAGACAAGGATTTGGGACAGAATTAAAACCAACGGGGGCGCAAGCTAGGGGGGGGGTGGTATTTTACCCTTGCTTCTGTCCCGGGGAGGGGGGAACTATAGAATCTCTTCCTACAATTAATGGTCGGCACTGAGACGGGACTCCCTCTTCAGGGGAGGGCGGCGGACGGGTGACCTTCCGCCGCGGAAAGAATCCCTTCTCCGCGAAGGAAGATTGCTCCCCGGAAGGTGAGGAGAGGACAACTTTGACGAGGCAATGGAGGGAGATAATAACTAACAGGGAGAATTACTATCTTACAGTCAGATGAACACGGCAAATTAAAATGTTTGCCGTTACGAAGAGCAGGAAAGCGATCCACCGAATTAAAACGGCTAATCCGAAATGGAGTCTATTTAGACGCTCACAGTTTTAATGCACGATGGACATTCCGTCTTTTCTCTGGTAATGTTTACCGCGAGTAGAATACTTGGCCATTCTCCTTGGCAATTCCTTGTATAAATGCGAAAAGGTGCGATGGTGTTATCCGAGTAGAGAATGAAGCTACGGAATGAGGAGAAAGAATTAAAGTGAAGGAGGATCCAAGCACGGTGAGAGACACAATGAAAGTATTACACGAAACTACCTTGTACACTTGCTCGTGTTATAGGATCCTAAAAACAGATATTACGCTAGTCATGGAAGTCGAGAGGATAAGCGTTAACTGGTGCTAGTCGAATGAGATAAGAGGTCACCCGAGGAATTGTTAGGTGGAGATGTAGTGTCGGCCCTGTTAGACCACTAGGCTGTCCTTCACGTTGCACACAAATCAAACCCCTTCAGGAGTCGGATGGCAACTGAGTACCCGTCTATCGGCTTGGCGGGAGCTCATTGGTTAAAGAAAACAGACCCGGGATCGAGAAACTACTTTGAACACCAAATCGCCTAGGAAAAGTCACTCGTTTCTAAGTGGAGGCGGGCGAGAGAGCGGCTAAAAACTTGAGAAAAATATGAAAACCATTCGGTAATCTTGGAAGGTTAAGGGGTAATAAGATGGATCAATCAGAAGAAGTTCGTGGAGACCTCATGGAGCGGATTCTATTCCCGAACCTCGCTGATTCTCTGCTTTTCTTCGGGATCACTCCACCGAATCCGACCGTCAGGCATAAAGGACGCTGCCCGCTACTCGCCACCCCTCTTCCAAATCTCCAAAGCAAGCGCTCGCACTCGAGCATAAAACTAATGCATGTAGACTTTTGGGGCACGCCTTCGACGGCCTAGAGCCTGGTTTGACGCAGTTATTGCCTTTTTTCTGGCAACCAGGAAGAAATTTCCCAACTTATTTCGAACGAAAACACTATCAGCGACTAAATCTCTCTTCCACCGCTCTGCCACTTATTTTTCCAAACCCTGAGAAGAAAAGAGTCAATTTTTAGTTTTTTTTACAGGCAGTTAGGGGAGGGAGCGCTGGGGAGCATCATTCGGTCAAATATAGGTTATTCTCTTTTTGGCACTTGCAACTCGTACTCTTCGGTGTCACCGCTCGCTTCCACCGATAGAGAGCGCCGAAGAACACTCCCCCTGGCGCGGAAAATCACAATAAGGGGCGTGGGTTGTAAACACACGGCGTTGGCGCTCCCCACGAAGTTTCCCCTTCCCTGTGGCCTCTCACTGGCCCTACGTGCGACGAGGAGCCCTTGCCTTCCGCTGGCCTGCTGGAGGTGAGTGTAGTTGCCTTGTCCTCTTCCCCCTGGATGGAACTGAGTCAGTCTTCGCACTTCTTCCGGAGCGAACGGGTTAGCGAGCGAGGGGGTCGTCTGCTTGGATAATCGTACGGACTGCCTTCGGCAGGCGACAATGATGAGGATCAATCGCCGCTTAAGGGCCGAAAGCGCTTAAGCGAAGATTTCTTTTGTACGGAGAGCGGCGATGAGTGGTTGCAAAATTTGGGAGACCACTTTTTTCAGATGGGAAGATGACTCTCCTCTCGGAGTTCCTCGACTACGCCCACCTCTCTGGCACCCGAAGTCTCGCTGAGAACGTTTTCAGAGGCGAAGTGGAGAGGGAAAACTCGGCGACTGGCCCCCGGGGGGGAGGGGTAGAAAGGTCCCCGGCGTGGGGGAGACCAGCTCGAGTGCCTCCTCCTCCCTCCCTTCTCTGCGATCAGCCTCTCTCGTACGCCCCACTGACGGCGGTCGAGGTGGCGGTACTGAGGACGGCACTCGCTTCCCCAACGGACTGATACTCGCGGAGCGGGTTCAACCGGCGGACTGTAGGAGTCGGCGTCGACGGGGGAGAAAGAGGGGCGCCTGGAGGGGAGGGGGCGGTGGAGGGAGGGGTTAGGGGGAGGAAGGGGAAAGGAGGGGTGGAGGAGAAAGGAATGCGAAGAGGGAGGGAATGGGCGCGTGTGGGTGCGTGCCTGCCCTTGCTTGGCGATCGTATGTGGTCGGCACAGGTCCAATCGGACCGCGGAGAGTTCGAGTGCGGAAAAGGGGATGATGGAAAAGGAAGGTCCCTTGGCTAAATGGCCGAAACTGTACCGAAAGAATGACAGATGGGTGGGCTGAAGAGAGTTTGGAAGGAATGAGTCGGGGTACCAGGAGCTGCGGTTGCGAGTGAGGACTTTGGGGATTTCCATAGCCATTAGTGCAGTCCTACCGATTTGTAATCGCTTTCACGTTTCTCGAATTAAAAAAACCAACCGACAGCGCGGGATCACCGGGCTGTTACAACATCCTTGGTCTTCGAATGACAAAGTAAATGACACCGAGCTCCACTGCGACATGCGGGCGGTCTAACTGTGGGACTCATTTCATAATTCAGACGGTGTGGCGAAGGAGAGTCCTATTATTTTTTCCTTCGGAACTTTTCAATCTCTTCTGTGAGAGCAAACAGAGGATTTTACTACAAAACCTCGCACGGTACTTCCTCTAGTTTGAGAAGTTAATTCGAATTCCAGGAGGAAATCAATGACAATTGAATAACTTGCCACTCGCCACCTATGAAATGAAAAGTTAGACAATGAACAAACGTGTTGAAGTTTTGAGCAATTACAACGTTACCTCTCTGGCTCAGGTGGTACGGAAATTACCACTCGAAATTAAGTTTCTTTCAGCGGTTCAGCAGGGGACTGGAAACGGAAGAATAGGGATTTAAAATTCATCGTTGACTCTATGTAGTTCTTTTCACTATACTTACACAAACGCACGATTTTCTTACATATTAATCAATATTGTGAGGCAAATGAACACACGCTGAAAAAACTAGAGTGGAGCTTTACGTAAATACATAATTATCTAAAAATAAATATTTTTCAGCGATTTCGGCAGATAACTTTTCTTATTAATTTATTTTTAACTGTTTATTGCAATGTTTTTAGCGAGTCACGTTCCATAAAATTTTCGAAAAATATTAATCCAAACTCTAAAAACTGCAAAAGAAGTGGAGGTGGCGTTATTAAGGCTTGCATTTCGTACTTCGTTTCAATCCTTAACAGTTAAGCTTTGTATGAACGCGAGCAATTCTTCGCCAAACGTATTCGCAAATTTAATACTTTTAAAATGAACAGCTTACTATCGAAGCTTTCCAATTTCCAAAGCAATGTTCTAGTAATAATAATTAGGTAATCTACCGGTTAAGGTAGGTTTTTGGATGGACACAACTATCAAGTAACCATTTTGTGACTCCCCACCTAGCAAACTAATCTATACCAGGTCCCTCTTCATCTCGGTGTACTTCTTTCCTCCCTTCATCCCGTCTAACATCCCTATCCTGTTCCTACCCTTACCTCGCTTGCCCAACATTCTCCCCTCTATTACCCTCTTCAACATTCCACTACCGCTCAATACGTCTTTCATCCATTTTTCCTGCCTCCATAGGATTTCTCTCAACAAACCCCTCTCCTCCCCCACAATTTCTAGTACTTCCTCATTTGTTTTCCTTTCGGTCCATTTCACCTCCATTCTTCTCCACACCCACATTTCAAAAGCCTCCAATCTACGTCTATCCTCATGCTTCAGCGACCACGTTTCCGCGCCGTACATAGCTACGCTCCATATCAGAGTTTTTACGAGTCTTGTCTTAACATCCCTACTCAACGTCCCCGTCATCAACTCCCTCCTCCTTGAGAAAGCCTCCTTGCCTAGCGCAATTCTTCTCCTTACGTCCCTACCACTTTGACCGTGTTGGTCCAAAACACTTCCGAGATATGTAAACTGTTCTACCTGCTCTATTTTTTCCCCGTCTATTTTAATATTTAGCTTAGCCTTTTTCTTTCTGGAAAATCGCATAACCTTTGTTTTATTAATATTGATTCTCATCCCATATTTATCGCACTGAACCTCCAATTTACTCAACAATGCTTGCAACCCCTTGGCTGACTGAGCAACTAATGCTTGGTCATCAGCAAACCTAACCGATTTTACGAATTCCCCTCCGACTTTCATTCCTACCTCCAGTTCTTCCCATGCCTCTTTAATCATTTCCTCTACATATACGTTGAACAGTACCGGTGACAATGGGCAACCCTGCCTTACACCTCTTCCTAACACTGCCCATCCGGACTCTCCGTTCCCCACTCGCACCTGAGCAGTCTGAGACATGTACAGGTTGCGGATCAGTCTCCTGTCCCTCCAATCCATTCGTATTTTCTGCAATACACGCATTAATTTTTCCCAATTCACTCTATCAAACACTTTTTCGAAATCTACAAAACAGGCAAAAACGTCCTGATTGTATTCTATATTCCTCTCGACTAGTGATCTCATTACTGCAATGGCATCACGCGTACCTCTTCCTTTCCTGAACCCAAACTGATCATCCCCTAAGTAATCATTTGCCTTACTCTCTATCCTTTTGTTGATGATCCTGAGAATAACTTTAGCTGCGTGGGATATCAAACTTATTGTTCTGTAATCCTCACATGACGAAGCCTTTGCCTTTTTTGGAATAGGAACTAACACCGATCTCACAAAATCTTCCGGCCAGATTCCTTCCTCATAGATACTACGAATCAGTCCATATATGGCCTTCTTCCCACCTTTCCCTAACCATTTCAACATTTCTACAGGAATACGGTCCACCCCCACTGCCTTATTTGCTTTCATCTCCTTTAATGCCCTTTCTATTTCATCGTCGAGTATGCCTGGACCTAAGCTATCTTCTTCTACGTCATGTTCCTTTTCTATGTCTAACCTTGTCGGCCTGAGTTCTTTACCATACAGTGTTTCTATATATTCCTTCCATCTCTCTTGGATTTTTCCTGGTTCAACTATTATCTTACCCCATTTATCTTTAACTGTGAGCACAGATCTTGCCTTCTTACTTCCCGATAATAACTTAACCTTGCTGTATAGAGCACCAATTTCACCCTTCTTCTGTAAACTTTCCATATCCTCGCATTGCGTTTTCCACCATTCTTCTTTTGCTTTATTTGTGGCTCTTCTCAATTTATTGTTTAACTCTTTGTACTTCATTTTACCTAACTCTGTGTTTACATTTTTCCATCTTCTTCTCTCATCCATCTTTTCAATCATCTCATCCGTTACCCATGGTTTCCTTATCCTTTTCCCGTTAACGGTTCCTATAGTGTCTTTAGCGGCTTCCAATATCCCTTTCTTGATACATTCCCATTTTTCTTCGATAGTACTCAGTTCTTTACCGTCATCCATCATTTTCTCTACAGCCTGCTGATACTCCTTCCTCGTTAATCCATTTACTGCTTCTAAATTTCATTTCCTAACCCGCCTCCCTTGCCTTATCTTCTTGAAACGAACATTACATTTCATAACAACTAAATTGTGGTCAGAGTCCGCATCCGCTCCTGGGAAACTGTGCGAATTTATCACACTGTTCCTAAACCTGTGCCTAACCATAATATAATCTAACTGATACCTTTCTGAGTCACCTGGCATTTTCCATGTATACCTACGCCTTTTGTGGTGTCGAAACCATGTGTTAGTGATGATGTTCTAGTATTATGGATAAATTCACGAAAGAGTGGCATAATCGCCAAAAGAGCAATCATGGGGAATCAAGTCGAACCAAATTATAAAACTTAAAGCAAAGGCAACAAATTCATTTTTAGGCGCTTGAAAACATTGTATAAAACTTCACTTAGGACCAGAAATATATTTATCTATACTCTTTATATATTGGATTTTCGTTTAGATTTAAAAAATAAAAATTTTAGCTAACTTGATATATTTTATCTTAATTAAATAATTAATAATGATAACAATAATAACTAAACAAATGCACGCCATAAAAACGCATGCTATAGGTGAAAGTGAATTTCTGGCTTCAAATAACCCTCGACAACTCAGTTTTAAATTCATAAAAGGTATAATTGTAGCATTACGGTAGAAAACTCTAGTTTTAGAACAAAATAAGAGTGACTATATTCCATGAATATAATGTCGGAAACATAAATATTAATGAAAGTCATTAGTGATTCAAAATCTAAAAAATTAATTTAACTGAAGACCTGCACATAATTAAAGGGATTAACTATAGGTCTTTAGAGCAAATTCAAAGGAAATTCACTTCAGTGTTGTTAACCATGCCATATTATCCCTACAAAATACCTCACAAATACATATCCTGCAGGAATCTACGGGTCATTAAAGAATGTGTGTTGGTTACGCCGGTGACAGAGAAGTGTATGAAAGAGCACGCTTGTTAGGAAATTCGGGAGAAAAGATGATATTTGAATCATCAGACATATACATATGCGGTAGAGCGTTCATGAAGCAATGAAACGTGGACAAAAATGTACGTATTTATTACGCACGGGAAAGGAACATGGTAAAATGAAAATTTGCAGGTACATTCATTAAATAATGCAAAAATAATATTTCGTAATCCCCTCAGTGATTTCACAAAAAAATACTTATGTTATATAAAAGCATTTCGAAAAAAAATATTGACTATATTGATAAAAGAAAATTTTATAAAATACTTATATATACAGACGCAGTTGTAATTGACTTTAAAAAAGCTTTTGACACGGTCCCACATGATCTGTTACTAAATAAAGTACGACAGATGAACATTGACCCAAGAGTTAAGACCTGGTTAAAAGAGTTTCTCAGGGAGAGAACCCAAAGGGTCAGGGTAGGAGAAGAATATTCTCAAGAATCAATAGTGACGATGGGCGTCCCCCAAGGTAGTGTACTGGGCCCGATACTGTTCCTATCCTATATCAATGACATAGGTAAGGAAGCAGAATGTAACATTCGTCTCTTTGCAGATGACTGTATAATATATAGAAAAATAAAAGACAACAGGGATAGTGATATATTACAGAATGATCTAAACAGAGTATCGGAATGTATTACTAATAATAAGATGGGTGTAAACACAAAAAAGTGTAAACTAATAACATTTAGTAGGAAAAGGAGAAGGGAAAATAGAGATTATAACTTGCTAGGTGAAAATCTAGTAAGAGTTGAGAAATGTAAATATTTAGGTGTCTATCTCACAGCTAACTTAGAATGGGGACATCATATAGATAAGGTGGCAGGTAAGGCTTTTAAAACTCTACACTGGGTCATGAGGAACCTTAAGGGGAGCAACAAATCCACTAAAGAATTAGCATACACTTCAGTTGTAAGACCAATAATGGAGTACGCAACAACAGTATGGGACCCTATGGTAAAGGTGCATATAAATAAGCTTGAGAAAGTACAGAGAAAGGCAGCTAGGTACGCTCTAGGAAGACATAACAGGACAGATAGTGTGACAGAAATGTTAGAGACACTAGGATGGACACCGCTCCGACTCAGAAGGAAGCTGAACAGGCTATGTGGGATGTTCAAGATAGTAAATAAAGAGAAGGGGTGGGAGGAGCTTTCAGAAAGATTAGACAAACCAAATTACATTGGGCGGAAGGACCATCAGTTCAAAATAAAACATAGAGGGAACAAAACAAACATTAAAAAAAACTCCTTCCTCAATCGTGGAATAAAAGAATGGAATGAGTTACCTGAGGATATCTTTAAGTCCTTACCTTATTCATTAAATAAATTTAAAACGAGGTGTATGCTCGCCTTAAAAACGTGTGAGTGAGAAATAAAACCGTATGTACTTGTGCTATGAATAATGTGTTAACGGGACGCGATTTTGAACGGTATATGAAATTGAAGATACGTGATTACGGACGAAGTGTGGCGATGGACGGTGCGTAGTATGTACTCGTGTGGTGTACACCTAATCCTTGTGTGATGGTAAAGGAGAGGTCGGTAATCTTAAAAGTGTCATTGAATATACGAGCATTTTGTCTCATATCTGTTCTTCTTGTGTGTGTATGTATGTGCATTGTAAGAGTGACCAGTGATCACACTGGACCGTTTCCACCAGGAAAATTGCCTAATTGCAACGAAGTATGTAAATAAATAAATAAATAACAATTCAGAATATTTCCGTCAGGTTTTCCATTCTTCTTGAGAGGAGTTATCAAGAACAAATTTTTGTTGATATAAAAGTTTTTACTAGTCAATTATGATATGTATCATTCCTCTTGCAAAACGTTTGCGAGATTTCTGAGACTTTTTTTTCATCAATTACTAGAGTTTAAAGTTTTCCTCCTCTTCGTGTATTTCTTTGTCACTTCCACTAATACTTTAAAGAATCTCAATCATCGTTTTTTTGCTAGATAAGAGGCAATAAATAATTCCAATTCCCCTTGAAATGTGATGACTTGAAAGTGGAAAATTGATAACACCTCCACAGGTAATCCGAAGATCCGGGCGTCTAATTCAAAACTTTTCAACTGGCAATTTTCGGTTGCAACGCATTTCATCGTTTCCACATTTCCCAAACCCTCTCTACCCTCGCATTATGGTGCAATGCACGACAGCATAGGATGCCTTTTCACCAGAAACTTAGAGATCGAAGAGTAACTTAACAGACTATCTGGAACTCTTGAGTTATCCGGATGAGTTAAATTAATGTTTCAAGTCGAGATCTCTGCGGGTGATAGCCTCTTCCTTTTTCGCGTTGCTAACAAACTTGATCGTTAGTTCTCCTCTTTACCTTTCTATATTAACTGAAACAGCACTTAAATCTCTTCTTTCTATCTTCAAATTTTGCCATCACCATTACGTTTCTTTTAACTTCCAATGCGTCTGGGAAGAAAACGGCAATCCACACATGCAGTCGACATGAACCATCTTCTTCGTAGCGTGCCACGCGGGATCAACCACTGCCGTATTCCCACCATTTTTCAGTACAATCCTTATCCTCACTGTGCACTTCAAAAGTTACAATTTGTTCATGCATTAGCTTCCGAGGCTGTTAAATTATTCCTCCTTTACTTTATAAGGCGCTGACTGCAAGAAAATGAACGCAGTTTCTTTGCATTGGACTCGATTTATCGGCAGCATCTGTTCCTGCCTCTCCGGCTCACGTCCCCTCCCACCCTCCTAACTCCCTTTCCCGCCTCGACCCCCTCCCATTTTCCCGGTGATCCTCATCGCACCAGACGATGAGGTGTTAAATATTCATACTACTCCACACAACCGCTTGCGGAGGATCCCCACAACCAAATCCACAAAAATGATTTTTTAAACTGCCATAATGTAAAACAAACACGCCCGGAAAAAATCCTTTCGGTAATTCTTTGCACCCATACGCAAATAAATATTTCATTCTGCATGGCGCCACAAGGACGTTCGGCAGAGGGTGTAACCTCCGCAGTCATTAAGACAATTAGTGAATGTATCATACCGATAACATGATGTTTTAGAAAAGCTGAAGTGGTTTTACTCCCAGTTAAATACTGGTCTATTGAGCTTGATAAAACGGATTTAGTTATTGTATTACATCACAATCAGTTTCCTTGACCTTTTTTGTCACGTTTCCGTCTTGCATTGTGTCGCGTGACAAGAATTACTTTCTATTCGAAAGATTTATATCAATACAAGTAGTACTTTTCTTGTGAGTTAGGTCTACGTCAAGGCTTCAACGATTAATATACAAAGCCTTAACACCAAGAAATTAGACAGTGGGTCCATGACGTCCATTGAAGTTAAGAGTGACATGAAAACTGATCGATATGATCAGAAGAGTTTACGTAAGTATGAGAGGAATTCCGAATTGAATTACCTCTCATTCCATGGTACTCAGATCTAATCCATAGGCAAAGATGTAGATGGAAACGGTGCTGTCGCACGGTGGTTTGCGTGACAATGTTCCTGCGTCCAGTACTACACTCTCGAGCATAATCCTCTGAATCCTCATATCCGCCGTTATGATGCATCCTCAACCCTTTTTCTCTCAACAACGGTTCGCCAAGATTGAACGAGAACATTCGCGAACGATGGACTCGTTGAAAAATCCCCGGCTCTCCAGTTACAATACAATGGCTCGCTTATCCAGTGAATCAGCTATTGGGGATAGTCAAGAGACAAAATTTGCTCACAGTATACCAGCAAAAGATTTTGATCGACCTCCTACTATTCCTTTTCAGGAAACACTAATTATCAAATTTGTTTACAAAAGAGATTTCGATATAACTATTTTATATAGAATCAGTTGTTATAGTAAAGTAGTAGTTCGTGAAAACAGCGCTTGAGTATTGACCCCAGTGAATTTGACACAAATACCATCGAAAAAGACAAAAGAGTAATGCCATTGATAACGGGTGTAGAAAGTGGGTGCTGACAACAAAACGTCTAGATAATACGAGAAGCATGAAGGCGTACAGACCAGAAGAATGAGAAACTAGATAACAATGTGGGAAAAAGAACCAAATAGACTGAGTAAACAATGAAGAACAACAGCTTCGTAATAAGATAATACAAGATAATAAAGAGTGCTTCAGAATTAATACTGTGAGCTAATATCGTTAACAAAATATAGCGGGATATCTGAGAGAAGAAATATCAAGTCGTGAGAGACAATTAGCACCGGAAAGGTAGGAATTTATGGCTGCAATCTTTGGATTAAAAGACTAATGAATTGAAGTGCGATCCCTCGGCTCTAAAGTCGCTAAGGAAAGGAAATATTACGCGGGAAAACGAGAATAGCTTAAAGTCCATAAACCTTAAGTACATCACGAATTGCCCGGGGCATAAAGGTGCCGATTTTTCTTCACTGGGGAGATAAAAAAAAACAACTCTAACGAAAAGAACGCAATTCCTACAAATGAGCTCAACCTTGAAAACGAATATAGCAGTTCCTCTTTATATTCCGTAGTAAGCAGTACGTTTAGTCGCACTGATCATACCATCGGAGAGATCGTTTGGATGATTTCTCTCGCGTTATTCAGTACTTTTTCGCGAGATCCCACAAGAAACTCAGCTCAAAAAAACCGTAACGTGCACGCCAACTGAATTCCACGCCACTGAGTCGTTCGTAATTCTTTCCCAGCGCACCACCACACACCGGCCTCGCCCGGGGGAGGGTCCGCGCGGGGGAGGCCGGGGTCGGTGGGACGGGAGGAAGGGGGAATTCCTCCCTGATTTGTTTCCCCTTTTATGGTCGGGGAGAGGGAGAATGCTATTCATTCCAGGGAACGGCCGCCCCATTGCATCTCTCTCCCCGACGGGATTCCGAGGGAGCACACAACCTACGGCCCTCCTCCTTCTCCGGAAACCAATGAGATTCAGTGTTTGTAATCTCAATCGAGATTCAGAGTTATGAATGCTACCAAACGTGTTAAGATGTTCTCCATGTCTCGCTCGGATCTGCTAATATCTCGAGTTCCTCCCGAGTGCAAATACACTATATTTAGGCAATCCAAGAGTTAGAACGAATTTAACAGAAAACTACTTGAGGATTGTGTACATATTACAGGCTGAAGGGCCCATTCTTCGCTCTGATCATATACCATAAATGCATCCATGATCTAAAGAATAGAACCGCCCAAAGAATAATGCGCAACTTTACGGTCTACAGACCCGGACATTTTATTAAAGTACGGTGCTTCCGTCCAAATATGGTATGGGTGAGTATTGTGTCACGGAGTAAGCACTTTATTCTGAGCATTTTAATCCAAGCACGATGAATCAATATATTATAATCCATCATAATACACTGAAAATAACATATATCTTCACACGCTGGAAATATAATAATTTTACTTGGTTTTTCACCGATAAAAGAATTTTTCCCACTGAGTTATTACTCACAATACAGTTTAAGTTTCCAAAGGTGAAAGAACGATGAAAATACCGGAAAAGATAGTAAACTCTCATATTGGGTCTTGTAAGGAAATTCGCATGAAGGTTGAATGTGTTAGACACTACTTATCTATAACAATATTATTACGAGGTAAGACTTAATTAATAAATAAGCGAATGATGGAGACCATTAATGACGGTCTCACTTTTTCGCAATCAATGCTTTAATATAAAATGCTGAAAGACACATTTTTATGAATTTTACTAGTAATTCATTAACTACTATATAAAGGTGACGTCGACACTGACAAATCGGATAATACTGCAACGCGACACAAATGAATTGAAATTCAGGGATCGTCTAACTTCCTTTTAGTCTAAGATCTTTAATAAAAGAACATATTTCAGGCATATAAAGGGCATAATTCCTAAGGAAATCCTTATTTTTACAGAATATAAACGGGAAAAGAAAAAAATTAGGAGCAAATTTACGATCCATATTATATTCTACAGGAAAGGAATTTTATTGAATTAGTTATAACCCTTTATTTGCGTAATCGTAATTCTTAGGTGTTGGGTATATATTTTCGTTCATGAATATACGCTTCCTTTGCTCAGACATTACGTTGCATAGAGAAATCTAACAGAGGATGTACCTACCAATTAGGAAATAAGATGCTTAATTGAAACTTAATCATTCAAAATAATTCTAACACTAAAGTTGATCGACTAACCTCTGAAAGACATCTTTGCAACAAACACCTTGTATGGCCACTACGCCACTGTAAAATGTAAATTTTAATTCAGAGAAGTAACATAGAATACAATTAAGTAAATATGTTATTTTATGAGAGTTCAAATTGGATTTGACCTCACCTTTCGACACAATTTGGGATTCAGATGTCACGGTTATTTCCTCGAATTTCGCAATTCACACCCACGACGTGTTTTTTCATCACCTTTAGTTGCTAAGGTAATTAAACCTAGGAAACGTAAAAGCAAAGAAGGTGACGATTTTTAACGCCTCAGCAGCCTTTCCAACACGTTTTATTCAATTAGATTATTAATGACATTAATGGCTAAATAAGGTAAAAACGCATTAGTGACATTAGTTTGGTTAATGAACACAGGAAGGTAAAAAGAAAGTATACGTAGGGATCAATGAAGGAAGTTAACCCGAAGAGAAACCTTTGACAATAGATTGCAGTAAACATCAAGATAACAAGTACTCTTCGGGAACATATGTTCTTGTTAAGATTGTATTTTATACAATCAATTACAATTATTGGGCACATTACAGTAAATAACAAAATTAGATAAGGAATGAAGCACTTTTTTAAAAGGATTCAATTTTTTATGGGAAATGGGGCCTTCCACTAATGTTAGTGACAAAATGTTTCGAATTTTAGTCAACTTGTATTACGTGGCTTGTAGAGGTCTGAATATAGTGCGGTGGGAGAAAAGCAAACATTTAATGAATCATGAGAATTCATTAAAAAGGGTAAGGGCCTTGCTCATGCAGCCGCACTACCAATGAATGAGCCACTGGAATGCTGAAGAGCATTTCTGGTGTTTTGGAGGACTCGAAAGACCGCGATAAAAAATAAATAGTAAAGCATTAAGTTTTAAATACGTCAACTGTTTGAAGAATAGGGTACTACAAATACTTGGCCAATATATATTAAATTATATTAAGATAAATTCGTTCCTTTCTTTCAAAACCTCAACGTTGAAAGAGGCCAAAGATTACCTTTTACAAATTCCATGAATGGACTTTGCTTACTGGTCAATTTTTTAATACTATGTCGGCTCTGGTGAATTTCTCACGAAATAAGCTTCTTGTCGTTCATTCAATTTTATATTTAAAATATTTTTTAAAGTTACTATTAAAATCATCACATAAAAGGGTTAAAATCGCTGGAAATTCTCAATTGGTATTTTATTTTTTTTCCTCTGGAATTCTACTCGGTCTTATAAATCTGGTCTTAACTATTCCGAAATAGAGCCATTCGTCCGAAATGATAAACATGTTTCAAAGGCAATGGCACTCAAAGATAGGATTAAATCAAAAACCTGATTAAGAACGCATGTTAAAAAATATTTCAAACGAGATACAAGAAAACAGATTAATAGGGAAATTTTATTTCTTCATTCATTCCTCTTACGTTGGTAACCCCAGTCCTTCATATATTACCGAAAAGTACACGTAAACAAAGCGCAAAGAAACCATGAAATTCTCTTTCCCAAGCATAGAACATTCTTCTCTAGGTTTAAGGAAACATGGTAATAATGTTCTCCTCAAAGCTAGCGAATGTACGCTAAGGTTCCTTAGTTTCTTTTCTGTCGCTCACCAAAGCTGAAACTATTATTGTAAATACGCCATGCAAATATCCTTAAAGAAGTACAACCATTGGTAAAAATGAGCTTTTTTTACTTATTCAAGAACTGCAAAGGGAGATCTAAAGGCACCAAAAACTAATCAACTAATCTAAATAGGTAATGTCTGAGAAAGAGGAAGAAGGGTAGGGAAATAAACCACCATCGGAATTGCGCAATCACGGAAATTTCTCAATTACGATCATGATTTTTTAAAATTATAATTTATAATATTCATTATTAAGTTCATGATGATTGCTGCAGCAGCTGTTGAATTTCGCGTATGAGAATGATGGAGGTAATACGTGAACCTGCACTGAAATGTTGCTTGCGTCTGAATAAATCGTAAATAAGAAGCCCTACGTAATGACAAGATAGGTTTATGTAAAGATTCTTCTTTCCCTTCCTTGTTAAACACAGCTAGAATGCTGTAACATATTTCAAAAGGGGGTGAAAATAAATTTCTAAGGAAGGTGACCTCCAGTCGCCAGAATTATGGAAGTAAAAATTAATATCGCTGATGTTACTGACAGAAATAATCGTCAAAAAGCGTTTAGAACACGATCATAAATATTAAAAATTCAATTGTCTGCCATCAGAAATTCTCTCGCAATAATCAGTTTCTTTAATATACTTTTGTTTAGTTCCCTAATGTGAACAGAAAACCAAGTCGAAAGGCGATTTTCTACATCAGGAGTATATGCACCGATTTCCTTCAAATGCTTCAAATTGCAAGTTGTAAATTTATCGACAAGAAGTGAATCCAAAAACATATTTCCTACATTTACTTTACGCGTAATATCGCAGCATAATATTACATTTTTGGGCTAAATTATATCCGAATGAAACAATTCATGATTACTATGTATTGAGTCACCTTCGCATGCATAAAATTGGCAAACGTAAGTTTAGCGAAAGAAGGAACTTTGAATCTCAAAAGACTATAACAGACAAACGGAGGCTTAGCCAGTCAGAATTATTCACTGATCAAATTCATAAAAAATCTTTAGATTTAAATACTTACACACAATCAGTCGTCATGAACAATCAGTCTTAATAGAGTTTCATTAAACAAATATTTCCAAAACCATTTTGACATTTAATTGAACTAAATTTTCCAAAAAATGTACGCTATTTGTATTTGTATTTGACTAAAATATTTTTGCATAATATCAGAAACAGGTATATGTTCAGATGGAATGTAAGAGTAAAATTAAATTCAAACCAATTTAATGAGCTTCTAAATCATACACGTCACATTTCATGCGCAAAGAAGCGAATTTTCCTATAGAAAATATGTCCTTCAAAGCGGTATGAATTTTACAAAGCCACAAGTATCTTCTCCGTGATCAAAACGTTATTTATGATTTAAACCGCGATTCTTTTGAAATAGCAATTGCAATAAAATTAAATTTTTCCACTTGGCGGAACTGTTAAAATATTTCTGCTTAATTAAAATTGTTTCCACTTCAGTAAACGTTCGACTGTCCAATTTCCATATTAAACAAAAGTTCTACATGCTGCATTTGTTAATGCAAAATTGAACACTCAACAAAAAATTAAAATTAACATGGAACATTTTTATAAGATGATTTCTGAAAAGGTTCCAAAACATGAATAATTATTAAATTTCTTCTTGTCATCCATCGAAAGAATTAGTGAATAATTTTCTTCTATTTTAAAGATAGTAAAATAGCTTTTCTCTCGAATGAAAACTGAAAATTACGAAATATTAAATGAATACGATTTTCCTATGTAATTTCTTTAGTACATAATGTCTTAAATCAAAAATTAAACATTAATTCGAGTGAAACGATTTCAATGTGTAAACATTCGTCGTCATGATTGCCGGGGTCCCGGTTAACGGGAATGATTTTTACATTCTTGGATTTAATTTCGAGCTAGCGGATGACACTATTTAAAGCTACCGTCAGCGCATCTTCCACAGTTTCTTTGAATTACTACAAGTGTTAAAAATAATACGAGGGTCATCCGGAAAGTAGTACCCGTTCGTGAACTAAAGACACAAAAGTAAATATTAACAAACATAAAAAATTTTATTTGAAAGAGGATACTTTAAACTACTTCTCAACATAATCTCCAAGCAAATTAAGGCATTTGTCATAACGTGTGACAAGTTTCTGTATTCCTGCTGCATAGTCCTTCGCCGCCAGCTCATTGAGATACAGGGTCACTCCTTCTTTAAGTTCTTCATCGCTGTCAAATCTTTTTCCTGCCAAAAAGTCTTTAAGCTTTGTAAAGAGATGAAAATCTGAAGGGGCCAAGTCCGGGCTATACGGTGGATGGTCGAAAGTTTCCCATTTGAATTGCTGCAAAAGTTTTTGTGTTATCCCAGCTGCATGAGGCCTGGCATTGTCATGAACGAGAATGACACCAGTAGACAATAGACCTCGTCGCCGATTTTGTATTGCCCGCCGTAATTTCTTTAATGTTTCACAATACGCATTGGCATTAATAGTGTCTCCACGGGCCATAAAATCAATAAGCAATACACCTCGTCGATCCCAGAAAATGGTTGCCATGAGTTTCCTGGTGGACAGAACTGTCTTGAATTTTTTTGGTTTGTTTGGTGAATGAGCATGATGCCACTCCATTGACTGTCGTTTACTCTCAGGTGATGCATAACAAACCCATGTTTCGTCACCAGTAATTATGCGAGTCAAGAAAGAGTCTCCTTCATCAGAATAACGTCCCAAAAACGTCAGTGCTGCAGCCATACGCTTGGTTTTGTGCTCATCTGTAAGCATGCGAGGGACCCATCTTGCACAAATTTTTGCATAATGCAGATGGTGTTTAACAATTTCATGAACAATTGTTCGAGAAACATTGGGAAAATGCTCACAGATGTCATCAATTGTGACGCGCCGATCGTTCCTCACGAATTCGTCAACTGAGCTCACCAGTTGGTCTGTAATGACAGACGGTCTCCCCGAACGCTCATCGTCGTGTGTGTTCCCCCTCCCCATGTTGAAGTTGCGATACCACCGCCGAACAGACGACTCGTCCATTACATTGTCTCCATACACCTCCTTTAATTGGCGATGAATATCACATGGGCGAACGTTTCTTGCATTGAGGAATTTAATCACTGCCCTCACTTCACAACTGGCGGCGTTCTCAATTTTTTTAAACATTGTAAACAATCACAGAAACAACACAGGCAATGCTAGCGTCACGCAACTTGGCTCAGAGAAGGCAGACAAGCCACTGAAGCTATCTGACCTCGTCCAGCGGCTACTCGCGTCGTCAGCACTTCATGCGGCACGAACGGGTACTACTTTCCGGATGACCCTCGTACTTTGGTATTCACAAAGAATACAACACGCTCTAACGAATCCATCCTCCGTCCGACATAACACTGTCTTTGCCAAAAATATCCGGGCGTTCGACGCTCGCATATCTAGAGCATCGTAGTTAGAAATATGAATTCACCTTAAATATCCTCCTTGCGGAGGACATCTTAAATTTGAGAAAGACCATTATTTCTGCCTCAACGATCTTCACATTTCAGCGAACCGCCCCGGAGAGACGCATTTAAAGGTGTTTCGTCTCTCTTGCATCGAGGAATAATTTTAGAAAACATCGAACTCCTTTGATAAGCGTTAGTACTCTCCTCTCAATTCCTATGCACATCAAACCACACTCTCTTATTCCATCCTCACCCAAACAAAAACATTTCCCTTCCCGAAAGTTATTAAGAGCTTAATAAACTATATTCCTAGATTGTCCCATCAGACGACACGCGGATGAATATACAGGTTTTCTGACAGCTCCGCATACGATGCATATCACTATCAATACCTACATTCAACTTTCCTGTTCAAAATACTGAGAGGAAAGGGAAATTTGTTTTCAACTTCAGTGATTCCTGCTAAAGTTCATAAATTAGGCTTTCTCTATTCGTGAGTTAGGACACACATCCTTTTTGACTAACATACCAGTTAAAATGCTACGATATGGCTTATGACTCTTTTCATCTTGAAAACTCGAGCAATATATTACGTCCATCTTCTTTTGGGATGAGGAATCAGATTCATTACCGCTGTTAATGTATTTTACTTTACTCTAAAATTTTTCTTTTCATTCATAACCTCTCCGGCCAGGATTGGCTATTTCCGATGGGTAATTCAATTTCGAGAATGTATGAGCTCTATGATTACTTTTCTATCCGCGGCACATTTTTCTAACTATAAGGCAACTTTTTGCTTGTGTCTTTATTTTATCAAATACTTATCATCTACATGGAATAAATATCAAAGTTACTTGTACTACCACCCTAGAATATATTGTCAGGTTGCTTGACAAGATAAATGATTTTTCCTATTACAAGCATTATAAAGTACAGGGAATAGGATCACCTGTCTCCACGGTATATTTAATCTTAAGTATATAAAGTCAAATTTGACTTTTAATTGGGGAGTTCATAGCACGAGCAGGATGAATTCAGCCGTGATGAGGTGACATAATCCAATGCAAAGCCTTTGCCATGCATATTGATGTGATCACCAATCCCTGCTTACGGGATTAAGGAATTGAATAATTATATTTAGTGAAAGGGGAATTGATTCCATTTCGCAACATTGTAACCTCATGATTTCCAAAAACAATATAATGACAATTATAAATTGGGTATCGTCGAACCAAAGAGCTTCAGAGGAAGCTTGCCGCAGAGGGCGGCGAACAAAGCAACGTGGTAAAGTGTAAATAGACTTGGTTTTAATGTATTCGAAATATTAGAAATTTTGGGTGCTGAAGCGTCCTATTGCAACTTTTCTCGGGAAAATGACTCGCAAAATATTTTCGCCAGGCCAAAACACTCCGAGCCGTGTCCTCAAACGCTCGATTTCCCGAAATATTTGACAAAAAAAATCGGATACGTATCCTCATAAAACATATGCTACACCTTTTCTGTTTATGATGCTGCTTCTGTCATTTTTATCGTTTTAACGCATATCTAGAGCAATGTCTATGGATTCAAAATATCAATGATTTGTAATAATACACTTATCATTTGAGAGAATAAAGACCTTTTCTTCTTGCATTCACCCCCATTATCTCAAGCATTTAGGAATCATTATCCGAAATTCACCCCTTAGCAATTTAAATAAATATCACTAATAGCATGTTGCTTTCAAAAAACGTGCCAAATGGTGTTTCGCCCGAGATCAGACGATTACTAATATTACCAATATGGCTTCTAAGTTGATCCCATAACAAGGCGAGACAAAAGACGCCAGCGAGATCAGCCTGCCTCAATCGCCTTTTGCATAACCTTTAGTATTGTAAACAGTTGTAAATGTATTCACATTCATTTCAGGGATTTCAAAAAAAAAATTGTTAACCACCCTCCTCTTCCTTGGAGTTACACTGAAAAGTCCATCGTATACTGGTATTTACTTCGAAAGCTTTTCCAAAATATTGATAGTTCAAGAGAAAAACCAAACTCCAAGGATTCATGAGACTCCAGGAATAAAGAGAGAAAGAGCGTGGATTGAGCTTGGGATTACTCCATCAGCGGGATGACATAATCCATCAGGAAGAGACCTAGCCTTCTAGAGAGGATGCCTTCGGAGTAAGAAAATGTACTGCAACTGCAATGTGCAGATAAATCATAAAAATCAGAAATATTTCCGGTGAAAAAACTATTCGCTGACACTGGAAGCCTAACCCTAGTTTTTCCATTTCCAGTCGAGTGCTTTAGCCAGTCAAGCACCCGAGGCATTGCGACTTTCAAAGGACTATGAAGAAATAGCTTTCTTAAACTGCGATGAAGTGCGCCCAACTACGATTATTTCGTCACACTATACACGATGTTATTTGTCAGAACCCTTTGCTCCCTCAAGCCCATAGGAATTCAGAGCGACATTTGTCAAAAAAATTACATTACTTTTGAACCGTAAGACCCTTAAAGTTAGATAAATTTGGTTTTGCTGAGACGATTCATCTCATTCGCCTGTCGGAAAATAGGAAGGCCCTTGATTTCGTGGCCAGATTAAGGGTACTAAAATTGCTCTATGTTTTCAAAGATAAAGCAGAAATGTTTGTTCCCTAGATCACTCAATCCCTAAAAACCCAGGCGACTTAAGATAAGAAAATAATACTTAAAGCCTAATTTAAGTTTTCAATGGGTTTACATGGAAAATATAATCGAATATAGAGAATTTAACATATCGCAGAGATTTGAGCATACAAAAACATCATTAGAGGCAATTTTTATGGAATTAGAATGTAATATTTATGTTGCGTGATTTTAACATTTATAAAACCATCTTAACATTATTAACAACCTCATCGCGCGCAAATAACAGCCCAAGAAGCCTTAGTGAAATAATTCATTACTTATGTTTTCAGTAGTAGCTGCCTTATCAGCATATTAAATGATATTCATCCAAAATGACGAAATATGCGAGAAAAATTGTTTTTCGCAGAAAATTCTCCAATATTATTTAAAAAATATAATGTTTTAAATAAGTTTGAGAAACTTCGCTAACTGCAATTCAAAATTGACTGAATGACGATATATATAATGGAAAAAACGATTGAGAATACCAAATTTTCATAAACACTGGGGCATTTTATTACAAAGTAACCATTTTAAACCGCCTTGGGGGAGGGGAGCACTTGTCCGGCCACTGACAGCGGGGACGGTTCCACAACCGACCCAACGTTTGTCCCTCCGCACACAGCAAATGTCACAGCAGGAAGGGATCCCGGGGCGGATGACATCCGCATCGCCCAGGGAGCTGGGGCGGGATAGCGATTGCTAATCTTTTTCGTGACTGAAAATGAGCAACTGAGTTGGATCATAGCCTGAGTTGGCGTCGTGATGAAAATATGATTACTTGTTTGTAGAATGAAGTGAAACAATAATTTATATTCGCAATTATTACGAAACCCTAGAAACTTCTTTAGATTTCCATTTCCTATTTGATGGTGCATCACACGAAGGATTTTCAATCAAGAGCCATCGTAACCTATTATATTCAAATTATTCATATTCCCCTTACAGTGATTTTTTCCTAATATACAGCATGACTATTTTCGATGTGAGTGCCGATGCTTTGAAATTTGGCCTTTTACGATTATTATTTTGCGGTCTTGAGAAATTTTCAGTGAGTATCTAATTAACAGCATACATAGTAGGCCGGCACGACATACTGATAAAACATTATCTGAAAATGGAAAAATTATGTGGCCGTACCTTTACCACCATAAACACTACTTTGGCTTATGGTATTGCTGATGCCAAAGATTTCCAAATAGTCGTTTGCTCTCAGAATCATAATTATTCAGTCAAGTTTCATGTACCAAAATAACCTTTCACAGAAATTGACAGACATTATTTATTAACATTAACTTCAACCTCGAACCAACTTAAACGCGAAAATGTAGCTGTTCGTTAAACATCTGTTTCGGAACCCTCCACGCAAAAATACGCCACAAAGACAATTTATCTGTAACCAAAGCGCGGATAGTACCCACTGAATGTTTTATTATTTCTATGGTGATATTCTTCTCTCACAATGGCTGCAGTGATGTGAATATTTACTTCAGTATGAGCAAATATAGGCGTTCAAGCTACATTCAGCACATCTACCTTCAACCTGAAATTTTCAAACTAATTTCTAAGGCTTCCGTAGGCCTTTGATGGCAATTTGTTGAGGGGAAAGCAAGCTTTCAAAATTAGTGATTAACATTATCTCCAACGTTACCGTAGGCGAACTGAATGTGTTACAACTTGCAACGGCTGCCGATTACGAAGTGCTGGAGTCGAATAAATAAACATTTTTGCACATACACAGTACGCATAAACCTCACATAAAATGAAGTGTAACATATAAAGAAATAATTTTACAATAGTCTATGTTAATGATAACGTAGCATAACTCTTTCTTTAAAAGCCCTCGTTTCGTACAGTGATAGGTTTGAAGTACGAGTTGGGAGTATAAAATTCTTTAGAAAGATTTTTCTTGGAATTCTTTTACTATAGAACTATATTCCGTAACTTTTCATTGTGATATGACCTCGGAATTTAGAGTGTGGTCCTGACTCGACGCACCTTAATCTCCAAGACTTTCTTTTTTTGATTTAAGGTTTTACTTTCGACATACTATATTATGTATTTTGATCAAGAAAACTTCTCCCTCTTCTTTGTTGAAAATCTTATGAATGCACTAAAAAAAGTGCAACACTTGTAAAACGTTAACTCTTCTTATTTTAACTTTTCGATACATTAATTTATCTCTGCAAATATTTAAAAAAGTTTCCTCACGTTTGGTAACGTTATTTTGGAAAATAAAGTATTAAAGTCGACCTTCTTTGATTTATGAAGCCCTGGATGTATTTAAGAATAAGTAAGATGTGGTTTCCTTTCCCATATCCACCACCAATCCACCGGGGCCGGCGGAGTAACGTCCTCGCCTGCCACCCCAGATGTCGTGGGTTCGATTCCCGCCTAGGTGGATTTTCCTCCATCTAGGGCTTGATTGTATGTAATTGTCATAATAAATGAAATGTCTAAGGGTTAGGCGGAAGAAGGGAATATAACTCTTAACCTCGCCCAATTAAGTCGATAAATAAATAAAAATATGTTAAGTGAATTACTGTAGATATTTAGGGTTTCTTTGGTGACTCCGCTGCTGAAGACTCCAAGGGATTTTATTATTGAAATAAATAGGTATAGAGTCATATATGATACTTTCATATAAGAGTACTTCAATCTCAGTGGATAACTGTATCACTAGCGGCCTTAATGCTGCGGAGCGTTTTTTAATCAACGCCATTGAAACATCTTGAACTTTGCTTCTCTTAGCTCTTAGTAATGACTGACGATTACTGAAATTATTAGTCGATTTTAGATTCCATCATCATCAAGGTTATTCAGCCACATGACGGTAAGACTTGGAGTGGTCCTCACAAACCTTGAGGAACCAGCCGAACAATACGATCAATAGTAAAATCTATTCTACCACTCTATTTATTCTCTTGATGGTTCTGATGCTATCTAACTTTTTTCACGTCGAAGATATTTTTCTCTCTGCTCTTCCTTTTCATCCCATTACATTCTCTCCTTCTCTCTCCCAAGCCACTCGCTCCACTCTCCACCACTTACAATATCTCTCTTACATCCACCCCGTTGCTGCCTCCTTCAAACTTTCTCCCCCTCCAAATTCCTCTCCCTTTACACTTTCCAGCATCTATCCATTTCTCTTCCCCTCCATGAACTTAACTTTCTCCACCATTATCCAGCTCCACATCTCAACAGTAGTCTATCTACCTTCAAACTTTATTCTTTATGTATATACATACACGATATATATATATATATATATTTTTTTTTTTAAGGTAATCTACCGGTTAAGGTAGGTTTTTGGATGGACACAACTATTCAATAAACATTTTGAAACTCCAAACAAAACCCAATATAGCAACCTAATCTACATCAGGTCTCTCTTCATCTCTGTGTACTTCTTTTTTCCCTTCATTCCGTCCAACATCCCCATCCTGTTCCTACCCTTTCCTCGCTTGCCCAACATTCTCCCCTATATTACCTTCTTCAACATCCCACTATTGCCGATCAATACGCCCTTCTTCCATCTTTCCTGCCTCCAAAGGATTTCTCTCAACAAACCTCTCTCGTCACCCACCATCTCCAGTACTTCCTCATTTGTTTTCCTTTCGGTCCATTTCACCTTCTCCATTCTTCTCCACACCCACATTTCAAAAGCCTCCAATCAACGTCTATCCTTCTGCTTCAACGACCACGTTTCCGCGCCGTACATAGCTACGCTCCATATCAGAGTTATTACAAGTCTTGTCTTTACCTCCCTACTCAACGTCCCCGTCATCCTCCTCGAGAATATATACATATATATATATATACACTTTTTTGGAAAACCCACAAACGTGTAATGTAAATCCACTGATAGTCACAACAAACACAGAAACCAAAACACACAAAAGAGGGACTCACTGGTTCTCGAATTTTCGGTGGTCCAACCACCTTTCTCAAGAGGAATTAGGAATTAGGAACAGAGACTGTTCTGAAACTGTTCCTAATTCCTCTTGAGAAAGGTGGTTGGACCACCGAAAATTCGAGAACCAGTGAGTCCCTCTTTTGTGTGTTTTGGTTTCTGTGTTTGTTGTGACTATCAGTGGATTTATATATATATATATATATATATATATATAATATAAATAAAATCAATAAAAAAATCCATACAAACAACGACATAAACTATCAGTAGCGTCATTTGCTGCCTCAGGCGTAACATTATGCAATTTACAGAACATATTGAAATGAAAGAAGTAACTTTGTGATCTCACACGACATTTATTGTAACACGAGCTAGGCATCTACGTTGGGAGTCATCATATCTGACGATGACATCCAACATAGAAAACGAGGTCGTGTTTTGATAAATGTCGTGTGAAATCGCAAATTTATAATTAATTATCACACATAAGGGATTTATTGGCAAATATTGCTTCATTATCGTTCGCGGATAACTATGTAATTAAAAAAAACACCAGTAATAAATTCTACAGCTCCGTTCTTATATTATCATATGTTCTACAGCAACACTAGTTAACCACCTTGTTCTAATAAGCAGCCAAAAGAATATCTGCTTCAAATTCACCCAAGAGACTCTACTTAACCTTTAAATTTTCTTTCTCTGAGTGAATCTCAGCTCGATTTGTCTTAAAATTTAGTCCCACCGCTAATTATTGCGACTGTCCTTTGCATACGAGGAAACCCTTGGCTTAATGATACGTCTTGGCGGGCAAATTGTGGAGCTGGAAGAAGAACTAAGCGAAACAAGGCAAGAATCTAGGCCATACCTAACGAGAGAAAAATGGTCCAGATTCTCATCTGACGGAGTGTAAAAATTTAGCAACCTTGGGAGATACTAAATTTGTACCAATGATTAGACGATTAGAACAGCAAAATTCCCCACGAATCAATATTGAACTCGTTCTATTTTGACGTGGGAGGAAGCCAAAGAGAAAAATTACTTAATATCCATCAATAAACAAATAAGATCATTCAGATTGTTAGTACCCGAATCACTAGTTTTTACTTTATATATTACCCAATTCCATAAGTATTCAGCGGTTTTTGTGCTCTTTCAAAGTTTATTTGCGGCTATTTCTTCAATTTAATATTTCGTTCCATCCTCTTTAAGTGAGGCTGTTTAGAAATTTGTTGAAGACAGCCCCTAACCGGTTTGAACTCAATATGATAAGTTGGGACACCCGGGAAGTTTTAATCAAAGCTTAAAGATTTCTGATGCCATGAGGTGACGGAAGTGATATGGGAAATAAAATGCTCCATTGAATGGGATTTGTTACCATTTCTGCTCCACCCTCTTCTTTATTTTCATTAATGTGCGATGGATGCTTAGTTCTTTATAATTGTTTGCTCTTTATTTTATAGCTTATCCATATGTACTCGCACGCAGCTAAGGCAAAACAGTTTCATAAACAAAAAATGCAGAGTAAAATACTGTACAAGGGATGTTCAGTTTGGTTATAAAAGGAAATAACTACGCATGGTACCATCAAATCAATGAGGTCACTGATGAGATATATTATGTAATAAAACCAGGACGTACCGCTTATTCTATGAATTTTTCTAAGGCGTTAGAGTGAATAGAGTAGAATTAGTGAAATTTATTGCAAAAAAAGGCTAATATAGAAATTTTAATTGGAAAACGGGAAGAGACATGGGATGGACATTGTTAGAAAGACAATTAAAGGGGTCTTTCTAATATTACACATGCCTTTCAAACTATATACGAAGGAGATGAAGAAATATGCTCGGTTAAAACCAGAAGGGGTATGAATGAAACTATTTGTGAAATTCGAATTGTCATTCATGCATTGGAATGGTTTCAGCCAGTCAAGAGACTATAAAAGTTCGCGGCCAATACAAAATCAATGTAATATACATATAATGAAAGTCAATTTGAATGAAACACAACCAATAAGGTTCTTGGGAAATAGGAAGTAAAAATTAAACATGAGAATTAAAGACCACACATATGAGCGGGAATAATATGTTTAGAAAGTGTTCTGGATAATTTTATCACGATTATTGGTTATATGTGGATAGGGGTGAATATATTAACCATGAGAAAAGACGGATGCTAAGTCAAACAAAATTCCGAACACTCAGTTTTACTCATGACATCAAAGAGGTTTAAGTGCTCTAGCTGTGTATTACCCAAATTTAATTACCACTCTAAACAATATCAAACAATGTCATTGTAGTAAATGAAAACAATAGAAATGACCAAAGGGATAGAAAAGATTTATTCCACTATTCAGGTCTTAAAAAATACACTTAATGGAACTTAGGTATTGGACACTTAACAACGAATCCTACCTTGTACAATCCGCGATCACTAAAAAAATTAAGCACGGATTCCAAAACAATTAAGGGTGATCTGTAAATTGTCTTCGGTATTCACCATTTCTGAATGAAAATAAGTTTGAGCCTCACGATAAAATAAATACACATCCTCAAACACACCACACCACCGGTAGACAAGGACACTTGCTGACGATAATGACGCATGCATACATGATATTACCTTTATTGAGGAAACTGGCGGTGAAGAAACAGATGAGGAATACGAGATAAGTTACAATAAAATATACATAACCTATGTTTATGAATGCGAACGCCGAAGCAAATAGTCAAAATTGCCTACTGAACACATGCATTATTCATCTGCTGCTGACTACGAACATTTAAACTATTCAGATCACGCGGAATTTCACCTTTATTATAATCCGGCATGTGTCGGACGTGACACTGAGGGAATATCAGGCCCTCAACCTCAGCCAGGGATCGTCCGATGAACTGACACCCCTCCATACCCTGGAGCGAACGTGTCTAGGGGACAGGGTCGGATGAGGCAGTCTTTCCAAGGGACTGAGCGGGAGATTGGTTGGAGGAGGAGAAGGTGGGCACAAGGTGACGTCATCGGAAGGAGGCAATTTCACGAGGATCGGACACTAGGGGAGACTTCAAGCCACCGTAGCAGTGGTCGTCCATCATTTGCACAGGGGCCAAATACACCCACGGACACGCAGGACGTCAACACGTAAAAAAAGGAGTTCGTAGGGCATCCAGTGATGTATTTACAGCTTCCAGTAGCGTAGAAAGCTATGTTTAAAATGAAACGTTCACTATAAGAAACGTCTGATTGCTAAATGAAAAGAGAGAAAATACTCGAATGAAAGTTGTAATTTCCCCTTAGCTGAAGTTCACCTTCAATCGAACATTGAGGAAAATGTTAAGAGGAATCTGATTGCTTGGAATAATACAGAGGCAATGTACAGATAACAGGAACATAGAAATTCCATAATTAGTGTTTATTGACGACCATGGTTATGCCTTTGTGTTACATCTCCACTACCTGATGATGCCACTTAATGGCAAAACCGTGGTCATCAAACAATATATTTTGTTGAATTATAATATTTCTGTTATCTGTACACTAGAGATATTCCAACGAATAACGGTTAAAACAGCGTCATGTAATGAATAGACAATCTAATTTCTCCGTAAAAATCTTCATGACGAACAGAAGTGTTATAGTAATTAAGTGAAAATTCACTTGATTACTAAAAGATTAGAGTGAAAGCCACTGGAGGAATAAAGGTTATGATGAATTTACCTTAACCTACTGAGTAAATACAAATTGTACAATTCAAATTCTAACAGAGAACGTCGTCTTGAATACCGTTCATTATTTCTGTCTTTATTTTTTGTTAACTGCATTTATCTACCCCGCTCACCTAATTTCCTCCCCAATATCAAGACCCACAAATCACGATTACCTTTCAATGTTTTCTCAATTCATTTTTTTCTGATTTTTTGTATTTCCTCCGGTAACTTCCTCTCTTCGCCCAATTTATTTAGAACCTCAGAGCTTGGATTTCTCCTCTATCCAGCTTATTTCCTTCTATCTCCACCTCACTCACTACAGAGTCTTCAAACCAAGCTAATCGTCTTGTCACAAAGGCCAAGGTTGACATCCATCAAACATCACGACCCTTATTTAAGTCCTATTTATTGCTCCAGGAAAAAGTATCTAATGCCCAATTGCCTTGACGACTGGTCCCCCTACCCTGATGTTTACTATGTACTGGGTGAACTGTACCATTACCTACAAAACCGACCTTGAATATTGTGTTTATTGATAATATATATGTGTGTATATATATATATGTATAAATATATATAAACACACAAACACACGGATACAAAATATTTAACACACAGAAACATAAAGGAAGGACACTCACAGTATGTATTGACGTTTCGACAGCCCGGCCGTCGTCATGAGAATCGTTCATCGTCTGATGACGACGACAGGGCCTCGCGAAACGTCAATACATACTGTGAGTGTCCTTCCTTTATGTTTCTGTGCGTTAAATATTTTGTATCTGTGTGTTTGTGCGTCGCCAATGAGCGTCAATTTCAATGAGAGAGTACACTCACAATATATATATATATATATATATATATATATATACATATATATATATATATATATATATATATATATATATATTGTGGGCCGTGGCAGTCCAGAAGGTAGAGCGCTAGACTACTGACTGGAGGGTCCCGGGTTCGTGTCCCAGGGAAGGCACTCTGGGCACCTGCAGCTCCATCTAAGCTATTAAATTTTCGGGTACCAGATCTTCCTGGGAAACCATAACCGGCACAGGGAAAGGAACTGCCCCCCCCATTATGATGTGTGAATATATATATATATATATATATATATATATATATATATATATATATTTCTATGACACGATTACCATGCGATAGAAAACATATTATACATAAAATTAGAAAAGAGCAAAAGCTCTATTTCTTTAGAACTGCAATTACGGTAGTGGCATTCTCCAGTGTATCTTCGATTAAATACCTTGGAGCAGCTATCTTCGGTCCTGCACTCGGACCCGATACGTTTATCGCCCTCAGTCAGGAGTCTGGCTCTTCATGCTCGAAAGCGGAGGGTGGAGTGAATGGGTCAAGGCAATATGCACTCTATGACCTCGAACGAGCGACAACGACCCTTTCCCTTGGATTGCTCCTGACGGATGAGGGCCATCCTGAAATATCGGACTTCGTGCCGCCCTATTTTATGGCCCGTTGTTGGTGCCATACCTTATTTATCTCCGCCACCACAAAGCTGAGAAAAATTCTGTGACCTTGAAAAAGTATTATTCTTAATAACAGATACTACGAAAGCTGTACTGAGAAAATATCAATATTAATTTTCTGCTCGACGAAATTTGTTCAAATGAAAAATCCCAAAATCATCAGAGAAATATCCTAATTTATGCATAGACATGCTCTGAATTCGAGAGAAAGGCCAATAAGGTGCGTGCGGAAAGGCAGCTGCCGTGGGAAATACGGTAAAGATAAAGAAATGGATGGACAAAGTATTGAAAGATAATTTAAGGGAGAACGTTGGACAACGGGGTTGGAGAAAGAAAGAGGTATTTTAGACAGCAAGAGAGCCGGAAGAATATATCAAGAAGTAAAGAAGAATCTAATGTACGGCAAACAAATGGAGGTTCTCCTGATGGGTTGAATATAACACCCTTAGAAGACCGTCCAAAATGTACCTTAAATGGGTAAAACACATGGAATGAGTACTTGAAGTCTTCGAAGCAAAGATCAAATTGATAATTTCATAGCAAAAGCCAATCACCAATTTGGGCAGTTTTGAATAAAAATGAAAATTGACATGTAACATTTACGTGCACTTGATTATTAAGATTCAGTACTTAGCTTACATTGAGAGAAGAAAAGATGCAATTAGATCGGATAACACATCACCTTAATTACCTTGCGTATTCACACGTTCGTTTCAAGTTTGCCAAATAGGAAGTCACAAACGAAGCGTCGAGTTTCACCCCAATTTCAGAACTCATGAAGTGATTTACAATTTGTAAAAAAATAGGTTCGACCAAAACTCGCAGTATGGGTATCGCCAAAAAGAGGTAATTATAAAAACGAAATCGGTTCGTTATTTCAATGAAGGAAAATTATTCAAACATTTCTGTGACGAAATACAGAATAGGGTGATCCATTATTAATTTAAGAACGCCGTCTTCAGCTCAACGGGGAGCGGCCATTCATCGCGACAATGTTTTGATACAAATTTTAATTACCTCTAACACTTCACTCCAAATTGTTTAAAGTTGAGCGACGCTAACGATACCCCTCACTTCTTTAGATAAAGAAAGAAATATAACCTATGAAATACGAAGAATGAAGACAACGGAGGGTTTAGATCGTCTCAATATCGCCTTAAAAAATTCAAAGCAAAAGGAAACATTTCCTCAAAACTATTCGCTGCCGTCTAGAGGCATTTAAATTTAAACAGGGGATAACAAAGCCAATTTTTTAGCATTCAAGCTAACGCCGTTGTATTAGGAGTCACAACTCAAAGGTCTAAATAATGAACTACCTTTTCTTGGATCATATCAGTAACACTTAATAACACATTCTATTAATATATTAATTTTATGACTTCATGGAACATCAAAGTGTATCTTTAAGTTAAAGAACGAAAGAATAAGACAAATTTCGATCTAAGAAACATAAGATGATATTTCATTCCATACTCCATCGGGAACACCGGAATGGAATTTGTAGACTCGATTAAATACTCAGGCGTTATACCCTCACTCATTCGCAAACCCTCCTGGGTCACACAAATGGGGAATATGTGGACCGGCTAAAACATATTAGGATTTATTAGAAGATCATCGAGAAAATGTGACGATGATTAAAGAACAATGATACATTTTGTAATTAAGGCTTCATTTAGATTATGTTTTGAAAATATAGGATCCTCATGAAGTTGGATCGATTGCCGAATTGGGTCGCATGAAGTCTATTGGAGCTTTTGTTTTAAAACTTTGCTACGATAAACTTTGTAGCGTATCTAAAATATTAGAGGAGTTTGGCTGGGAACCACTCATGAGCGAAGATTAAATCACAGAATAATTCACTTGCAAAAATTGGAGGGATGTCTCTTGACAATGATGTTTTCAATTTATTAGCGTAATCATACTGCGGTGGGAGAGATCATATAAATAAAATCCGTGAAATATAGTGCAGAACAGATAGATTTAAGATGTCATTTTTTCCACGAAGGATAAGGGATCAGAGTAACCTTGTTACACCGCAATAGGAGTAAAATATTCGGGTCACAATTAGTCTGGTGTGTATTTACCCCTTGCCACGCATTCTAGCGGTGGCTTAAAGGGTGCTATGTAAACAATGAAATTAATATTTGTCGTAACCCTGAGGAAGGGAATTATGAGGAAACTTATATTAATACTTTGAAGTTGGAATAATATCATAGGGAATGAGGATGTTCCTCCCCTCAAAATATTAATATAAGTTTCTTCATGATTTCCATTGTCCAGTTATGACAAAAAGTATGGGATGAAATAAGAAATCCAGTCTTCCCAACTGCCGGTTGAAGAGATAAAGGAGAATGGGACGAGGTAGCTGATGACCATTCCGAAAGAGGACTTCGCCGATCGCTTTGAAAAATCAAAAAGAAGCTTGGATAAGTGTATGAGGTCCCAAAGGGAAGTAATTTGATTAAGAATTTGGCCTCATTATTCTAGATAGGCTGTTTTTCTTAAAATATTTTATGGCTGGATCCTTTCGGGACAGACCTCGTCCATTGGAGTAAAAAAATAGACCACGGACGTGGAAATTGTGATGAATGAAAAGGTAGGGAGATGTGTAGCACCCATAAAATAGTTGATTAATAGAATATTATAAGAAAGAAGAAGTGATGAATCAACAAATTTGGTCCCTGTTTTCATGTCTAGATGCAAAGAAACTATCATAAGGAGGAAGGCATACACAGGGAATATGAAAACTATTGCTAAAAAAGCGGACAACCGCGTAGGGGCCAAACATAACCCGGGATACCCGCATACCCCTTACATTAGTGCCCACATCCTCTTCGGAGGGCGCATGAGTGGATACAAGGTAGAGCACCAATTGCCCTTGGATAATTGGGAAACCACTTCTTAAGGCGGACGAGCCTCGCAAGGCAAACGGTAAAAAATAAAAAACTGGAGAAACCACCAAACACTTGAGAATCATGAGCTATCTTTAGTCCCACACTATTATTCTCTGAGAAGACATATTCCGGAGAAAAAATATGCGAACATTCGCATTCAAATATTTTCTCAGGAGAACTGTAGGTTTGAACAGTCACAAGAAGAAAAAAAGAAACATCTTGAAATGAGAATGGGTGCATAGAATAAGAAAACAAAGAGAGAAATGAATATACATCAGTATTTTAGGATTGAGTGAGATACGATGGTAAGAATAAAGGGAATTCGAATCTGGATATTATACATTGGTTTGTAAAGGGAAAGAAGGCGAAGAAAGTAGTGAAAGAATTATATATGGAAAACATCTGTAGGAAAAGACAGTGAAGGTTAATCCAGTAGGTGACGAAGTTTTGAAAAATTAGACATCTGAGTTATTTAGTGGATACCTTGATTTTTCAGTTTTACATATATGCCTACGCCAGATGACAATGGTGATGTATTGGATCAGTTGTAAGAGTAGGTAGAGGAAAAACCACTCTTCCGAGCATGGAAGAGGACTATACAAGAAACTTAGAAATGAATTAACAAGGTTGACTGATAAGGATAGAGATAAATAAATGATAAGAGAGGGTGATGAGGTATTAAAACTGCAAAAACAAAGGAAGTTTGGAATTCTTTAAATAAATAATGGTAAGGGCTCTGTCTATTAGAGAATCAAGGAGAATAAGTAAAACTTTAAGGTTAAAAGTAATATCGAAAGATGATGTGGTCGTGTATGGAAGGAAACGGGAGAGTACATATGAAGAATATACAGATTTTATAACATTGTTAACCCTTCAATCCTCTTCTGTCAGAACGCAGAACTCCATTGAAACCTCATCTTATGGTATGTTCCTTTCTGAAACTATATGAGAATTGTTTCCTAAGTGATGGAGAATTACGTAAAACCATTCAGCGTGCTTTTAGAGGGGGAAAGGCATAACGGGCTCTTGGGAAGGAGACTTGAGGCTAATCCCGCGGAATTACCTCGCGATGCGACACTTAAGCGGATACATAAGGCTTTGCTGGGACGACCAAGAATTCTCCACAGTTTCCACATTTCACCAGGGTAATCAGCTATGTAGTGTGCAATAGTTTTTAAGTTGGCATGAGTCGTTGTGTGCCGAAGGTCGCCGAGCATCTTATTCGCGCGACAATACCATGCTGGCTTTGTCGACCAGCGAATCAGGATGAGATAGCTAGGAGTGAATGGTATGGGCTAAACGGGTTCATGTTGAGAGAAAAGGGGTTGAATTTTTCTCATGCCGTAAGCGTAGGAAAGCAAGCTCTTTGGGTAAAGTTGGTGAAACGTTATTTCGAAGTTGTTAAGTCTCACCTTTAAGACTCTACAAACATTCGCAGACCAGAGAGAAAGAAATGAAATAGGAGAAAGTGAACTGCTGCCACGCGATAACAGGATTAGGATATGAACAGTACTGGGATCTACGGGTATTTATCGTCACATAACTTTCATAGAGCCTAAAGTGAGAAAATAGGTACAGTGGCTTTAGGGTAGGAACCAAAACTTTTACAAATTATATTTGTATGTTTTCCGTGAGATCATATTGACAGAGTAACCGAGATTTCCCGCCTTGGATAAATATCTTGGACTAAAATCTTTAGAAACTACCTCTAAAATCCAGCAGTTACCATTTTGTGATCATTGGAACTTATACACGTCAGAAAAAGAATGGATCTATAACATTAAGGAAATAATTGCACAAAGCTCTTTCCTTGATGCTTTCTGCTTCACTTACAATTTTAAAAAAACTAAATTTACATCTTCTCAACAAAACGAAAATGAAAACCAATCTCATTTTCCGGCAACATAATTTCACAAAAATTCTATAACTGAAAACCCATCTTTGGAATTAATACCAAAATACCAATGAATGCTCAAATTATCTGAGATCACATGCGCGATTATTTGACGTTATGATTTCTGTTAGAGCTTTAGCAGGAATGACTCCGACATTGTCACTCCACTCATTTTCGAGAAGGTGAAAAAGAGAACTTGAAGATGGATGAATGCGGAGTCGGTTGGTGATCTCAGGTGAAGTTGGGTGATGTTAAATGTTAACAAAATGGAAATACCAGCATTAAATCATAGTCTACGAGGAATTAAGCACATCTTAAAATTATAAATATTCAATATAATGTAATACTTCGTAGAGTTGTTCATATTTTAATGCCATTGTTTTTTTTTCATTTTAGTGAAGAGTGTATACCAATCGAAATCTCTAAATTCGTATGTTTCTAAAAGTTTGAACTACACAAAGTATTTAATTTTCAATGAATATACGATGTGTAAAATAACGTTGAATAAAATAAGGATATTACGAAAATACAGAAATTGTACCCTTTGGATGCTTGAAGCTCCACTACAGTTAAAAACTAATATATCCTGATACTTATGCACCATCAAGGAACATGTGTTATGCGGATGGCTTACTCCCAGGATACACAAGGAGTCTTGATTATTTTGATAAATCTACCTACTAGCCGTAGCTCCTCGGTATTCAGAAGGCATGAAGGATTGTGTAGGCAAAGAATGACAGGATGGGTTAAGATGCAGCAATTTTTACGGATACACAATATAACCACTACACTAATGTTGCATAATGCCATGATTGCTTACATAGGTCATCTTAAGCTTAAGCATCCAATACTGTGCGCACCCATTCCGCCAACAATCAGGTTAACAAAGAAGTTATAAGAACAGCTGCTCCATACCGACCCACTACCGTGAAAATAACCTGCAGACGAATACCTGATGTGTGACGAAAATATAACATGGGCGTACAAACTTGCCAATTTGGAGTTTGTAATGAACACCGTAGTTTTGTAAGATTTTGCAATTCCGTAAGAAAGCTGAAATTTATGTCCTACTATATTATGTGTGGAAGGATGGGTAATCAGCTAACCTGAATATTAATAACTAAGGCTTAGAATATAGTATAACTGTAGATATCTTATCATAGCACTTAGAAGAGAGCACTTCTCTTGTGATGAACACATCTGCCTAAAGGAGATTTCTGTGATCCTAACAGCTAGTAATACGTATATTGTTTGGTCTGAAAAGCATAATCGCCAACAGGGGCATGTAATTTAAAAGAATGGCATGTAATTTTTCCGAAAAAGTTCTCCTACATAAGGCATTATTTTCCAAAGACATATATCTAAAATATAACTTCAGAAAAATATTACAAGACTTCATGTTTCAACTATTTTAAAATACACCTTCAAATGAGATATACAGCGTTCGTGGGAACAGAGGAAGAGCTAACAGTCGTCATTTCTAGATATGTGAGCAAAAGATGAAGTGGACGGAGATTTATTCCAAAAAGATTAACCGGCGAGCTAGTCCGTGAGCAGTATTAAAAATAGGACTATAAATTTTGGACAGGATCCAAGTCATGAGGTCAGGCAACTTCCATAGGGCCAGGAAGCAAGGGGAAGCATGTGAATAAGCATCAAACAAGAGACGATTGCAGCAAACATTTCAAATGCATTGGAGATTTAATGAAGCAAACTAATGCACTGCTAATGCGTCCATCTCATCAACGAAGACGACGTCCAAAGAGCAATTGATACCTTTAAAGAGATTGTATATCAACGCGGTCACCCTTATTGAAAGTCAAGTCTTCCTTATGCTCAGTCGACAGAAATTGCGTAGGCAAATGTATTCCTGTCCTAGTACACTTTATTACACTATTTCTTTCACTTACAGTCTTTTTCATGCTTCTGCGCGTCTTTAGAGTGAGAATTACACACATTCGGAGAGAGTGTAAGGTATTTATTATTTTTCTGTTATAAGGAGATCGAGAGCATTCGCGGGGGAGATTCCTTAAGTTCGGATTTAAGTAATAGTTTTTAATCCAAGAAAATTCAATTATAAATTTTTACGACTTTCCCAATTAAGCGTGAAAATTGAACCTAAAATTCTTCGCACCGGGGTGCAAAAATGAAAAAAATATAAACGGAATCGCAGGATACAATTTTCTTTATTTTCGTTTCGGGCACAAATATAACAACACAAAATGGGTCAGCCCATGGATGCAATACGCCGACATACTTTTGAACTGAAGGTCTCGCATAAATACCTTTGCATTTCTTAACTAAGCATCCACTGAGCCATTAATCACGCAGTTTTAGCAATGAATCACTCCATTTGCGTAAGTTAATGTTGCTATAAAAGTCAATATGAGACAATACATGAGGTAAGGCCATTAAATCGTAAAACGCTGGACCATACCAGCTAATAAACCCTCGAAGCATACAAATGAAACACTAACAAACTACATTTAATAATTAATAATAAAGTGGTTTTTAAACCCACGAATAATTTATGATCTTGAATGGAAATTAATAAACATTCTGTGAGAAGATACACAATACATGAGTTTTATTTTTACCTATCACCTATATAATTAGTCTATCATTCCCTAAATAACATGACCTCCTAATCCTCATGGAGGATAGGTTAGTAGTATGAAATGGAGTAGGCATAGTACTATGAAATCTTACTCCACGAGAGGGCGTGGGAAATTATGTGGATGGATCCACATATTCCAAAGAGTCGCTAGATGATCGTATTGATATGCAATTTAATTTACTTTTCCATCATGCTTTTTCTACCAATGTTATAACTCGTACGAAAGCTTTCGTTTGAAAATGATCATACTATTATAGAGGAAACATTCAGGATTTTTTCACCATGTCCAAATTAAACAATGATTTGAAATATTTTATTACCTTTAAAAGCTAAAATACCAAACATTAGGTACTGCCAACGTTCTAAAATAAATATAGCTTGCCTCTCTCCGCTCCCTACAATGTACTTATAACTAACCAGCGGCATACGGGAATTGCCCAATTCATAGGAACTAACATCGACCACTCTGGATGAAACGGTTACCCTTTAAATAATGGATATGTAATGGCAAACTAGAGAGTGAAGCTGTAACGATCGGATTGCTATGAGGAGGCTTCTTGGACGAGGAATCCGTCATTTTTAAATAGCAGAGTATTTCGTAAGAGATGACTCCCTTATATTGCAGTATTGGGAAGATTACACTTGTCTATTTTTAAGGAATGTATTTTATAAAATAATTTGTCAATTAATGTATTGTAATCATAAATTCAATAAATTAGTCACTCAAACTGCTTAATTAAATAAAAATAATCATACGAGAGTTTAAACTTTAGTATGGATATATCTTTCTAATTTAATTATCTACTATTTGACAAATAACCACATTCTATAAGAATGTATTATATTTTAGGTAACAATAGAGACAGCAACAGCAGAAACCTTTGATCGCTATTAGTAAAATTCTTATTTGCAACCAATATTTCAGCTATTTTGAAATATTTTACGTATTAGTTAATTCACTTGTTTTCAGAAGAAACTCATTCCCACGAATTAAATTAAAATGAGCAACTTCTGAGTTATTCTGCCATTGACACTTTTCTTCAAGTCTACCCTTTAAAAATGCCTTTAATTATTACCACTATCCTTAGAAAAAATTTATGGCCCACACTCATTAGTCTAAGGCCCAGACTCATTATTCTAGCCGTACTGGCCTTGTAAAGGTTGTCAGGACCCGTATGTCAACCCTCAGGAATAAGTATTTCAGGTATCTAACTTAAGAGCTCTCATCCGAGAAACTCTTTGGCTTGCACCTCGGGGTCCTTTACAGCAAGCAAAGCCCGTCATTTTACGCTTCATATTACTCAAGGTAGAGCTTCCCGTTTAACTAAAGAACTCAACAGTATTGTTTGTCACAAAAGGTATTCCAGTTATCAAATATTTTTTTGTTTACAATGACACACGACCGAAATGTAGTACTTCAATTTAGGAGGACAGAGTAGGAAATTAAAACAAAATAATCGAAAGAAGATCTCTCAGTCATACTCACTTGATCAGCGTTCGAGTACTCTTTTACGTCTGATAATATTTGTAGGCAGTAAAATAGCTGGATGCTACTATTTGACGGCATAAGGAAAAAAACTGCCAAAAGAAATAAAATTGCATGCATAATGCTCGTTATCACTTTAGGCCTTGTGCAGGATCGAGTATCGTTGTTATGGACTTACCATCGACGTACATTCCGCCTTCTGTCTCGTCTCCTTTGGGGAATTGGGGAGAGAGATAACTCTCAAGGTGAGGGCTAGCTTATCCCTTCTGCACACTAGGTGACTTTGACGGTGGACAGACTCATCAGCTACATAAGCCGTGAGCGAATGAATCGATCCCATGAAGGACACGAGAGTTCTCGCGGGAGTGACTGGACGTCATAGGAGCCTGCAGGATAATAAAATATCCTCGGTGCTTTGCTTCCACCGACAATGATTATCGCTGGACCTCCTCCACACCCAACCGAAACATGCTTGTGCACACCCAGCTCGAGTTCCTTTGACGAGGAACAAAAAAGGACGGCTACGGTGGACGGATTTTACACGATAAGATACACGTGCTGCATGCGAACCTTTCGAGTTTCCTCTTTGTGACGCGGAAATATATCCATGGAATTAAAAAAGAGCCCTCGGGGCTGGTGGAATCTGTGCCGTCTCCATTATTTCCTGCTACATGGGCTCAGGATGAAACCCATTTCTTGATTTTATCAGAGACAGGGTAGAAAGGATAACGTACGGCTATTCCTTGTCAAGTGTCAAGAGTTATCCATGTGAGCTAGGCCCAATAAGGCTAACTATAAGATAAAATTCTAGTAACGACTATTTTGTGAACAAGACGGACATCAGGGGTAGGGAAGATTGTGGAGAGAACTTGGAATATGCCAGGGCAGGGACGATGACACTTATCCGCGGATAGTGCCTCAAATTTACAACAAATAGACTCTAAACGACCTTTCCCCTCGTAAATTTTTCAATTATTTCCCTGCATGGACACCCTGTTGACCGAAATGTGGACAACGGAGTATAGTCTCCGGTTGTATCTTACTGGTTTTTGAAATACACATACTTTTTTATGTACTCGGGTTTCAATCATACTTTCGGGCGCTGTAAAAAAACAGGTGAACCCATAGGAATTCCAAAGAAAATATTTTGACGCGCCAGTCCTTTAGCCTTTCCGTTTTTTAAATATTCAAAAGACTATAAACAATATCATGGGAAAGAGATAACTCGTAGATATTTAGGTCAATAGAACTAGTGGTAAATGTTGATTTCATAGCACCTGGAAATTTACAATAATTAGAACTAACCAGGAGCGCAATTACTTAATGTCAATTATATAATAGCGATGGATTGAAAATGTTTTTTTACTAATAAAACTGGGGGGTACATGATTGATAAATTAACAGTAGTTTACCGGTCAAAATATGTTGTATGGCACCAGTTAATACGGACTGGCACACTTCTTCCTCCGTCCCCCATGATAATCAATTTTATAATTTGAACATTAATTGCTCATTCTTCAGTTAGACATCCATTATTTGTTATTTCATTTCGTCAAACCTTCTTAAACTCCACTCTCCCCTCTAGAACAGCATGGTGGATTAAATTTGCAGGTAAAATTTGTGAAGTTATTTCGGCAAGTTGGCTACAATTTCTTCATATTGTTAGAGAATAAATCGAATTCAAAGTAATGGTATAACGGAAAGACACGACCTCATTTGATATTTTTTTATTCTTTCCCCGAATTTCCTGATGAAAATGGAGACACTCCAACATTGGATGTTCAAGAAATATTTTAGTAATGCTACCAACATTTCATCGATATTAGCGTAGAATGGCATCGAATTATCGGCACGGCAGTTACCAAGATGTGGTTCGCATGTGTGTCGCGCTGATCGTGCGGCACACCCTCAATCTGATTAATCCAGTTGGCTGTCCTTTTTCTGGTATAGTATCAAACCATCGCCTCCAAAAAATAGCCTTCGACATTCCATTTCAACTCAATTTGCTTTGCATATACTCCTTCTGTCATCTCTCAATGTATGCCCACAGCCTTTTATCTTTCCTAGAACTTTTTCCTTTGTTTCCTCTCCGGTTTACTTCACGTTCACGCCAATTCCTCAAACGTCTCGTATATATGATTATCTAAGCTTATCTATTAGTACCATACATACTATACATAATTTGCAAGTAAACATAAGTTCAAGCAGGATTTGAGACTATGTAGTCTTTTTACCAAAAAATGCATAAAATAACACCTTGAAATTTTACTGCATTTGAATTCAAGTCCAATTTCCATTGTAAATATACAATAAAATTGAAATTAAACTGAGGAAATTAGAAATTTCATTCGACTGATATAATATATCTTTATCAATTTGATTTCCTTGAATTCAATCTTTAGTTTTGCAAAGTCTCGGTTCTACATACATATATTGCATTTTGATAATGCAGCTGAGCTTGAGTCCCTCGAGGCCGCATCAAGGAGTGAGCGAACAAGATGGTATTTCACATAAGAAGAGATAGAGAACACCTTGTTGAATATTTCTGGCAAGAGAAAAGATAACATTTTCGGGACAAGGGAAAATAAGAGTTCTAACGGGAACAATAATGTGTAATAACATAAAATAATGTGTATCTACCCAAAATATTTCATTTTTCGGCCTTCTACCTAAAGTTCCGAGTCGTTTATTTGGGATTACGATGTCAAACGTTTTCAACACTGAAAAAAATAATTTATGAAATAATAAATATGCTAGCAGGCTCCCATTATTCAAATAATTATTCATTTATGAAAAACCCAAATTCAAGCATGCGGATTGGTCTTAAAAAGACTCAAAGACCAGTTTTTGAGCGATCTCGAAAACATTTATGTCAAGTTAAAAATAATTTACTTCATTTCCTGGAATGAGATTAAAATACAAATGGTACACAAAATGGTTAATCGGCCATGCCATTGCGCCTCCAATGGAAAGAGAAACCACTTAAATAGAAGACTAAAAATTAACCCGAAATGCAAATCACATCATCAAAATACACACATTCGGAAGTAAAAATAGTACCCCATTCAAGTGGGAAGAGATAGGACAATAAAACCAAAATTAATATGAAGGGGCTTATACTTTTAAGATTCTAAGATATCTCGAAAATAGGAATTTGGAATAAATGAAGATATATTTGATAAAGTAAGGAATAAACATATTTGGAGAGAAAATGAGCCCGAGAATATGAAACCAAGAGTGACTGGTAGGGAAAATAATAGGAGAGTAGCAGGAGACGACTGGGATAGCAGGAGAAGAAATGAGTAAAAAGAAACGTGAAACTATGATTATTAAGTGGCAAGGGGAATGCAATTATTGAGTTTTGAAGAGATCGAACGATAATAATAATAATTTCGGATTATAATTAATGTTCAGATTTATGCGTCGTCACAAGTTAATGCAGCGAAACAGATAGATGTGGAAAATTTTCTTTTCTCAGAAAAAAGTAAGCGATAACGTGACCACGATGAGGTACACATCATCAGAAAAAGGTAAACACGAAGAGAAAAACAAATTTAAAATTTTGCCTGAAGAAAGGAAAAGACAACGAAAGAAAATATTGGTATTTTGACTTCAGAAAATAAAATAAAATTGTAGTCTTGTACACGTACTTAAAGCAACGATGCCACAGAAAATAAACTCGTAAATAACGTATCAGATAAGTCTGTAGAGCTGAAATTGAAATTTGAACATTTATACGCCTACATATAAGCATAACTTGTGTAAATTTATTGCTTGCAATAAATTTGTATATTTGTATATGAAAATACTTTTTGCATCAATATTCAAGTCTGTTTGGGTGAGCATTAGCATGCTGTTTGTTTTAATTTAATTTGAAACTGTTTCATAGAAAAAATACGAGATAACGCTAACATTCAGAAAAAAAGAACCAAAAAATTACACTTATCGGTGGATATTAAATGTGAAAAAGTAAGGCCTGGAGGTGAATAAGAATGAGGTCAGTAGCAGACATAAGTTTGGTAATTTTTAAAGAAGAGAGGGAAGGCATGATAGTTGAAGAGAAATAATTTTGCTAATTACCTAGAATGAATTCGAGCGATTAAAAGAAATGAAATGTAAACAAAAAATATAAATAGCGATATCAGCTTAAACACAAGAAATTGTTGCATAATAAAATATATGGTTTAATTTTTCTACATCAGTTTGAATGGAAATAGTGACATTGGAGATTTGAAATACAGAATCCATGGGAATTTGACGAACAGAGAAAAGATGAAACATTATATTTACAGCGCAAAAAAATACGCATTTTTGGAGAAATTTTGAGGCACGATAATTAAAAGAATGGCACATGATTGGCGAAAATAAATAAGAGAAGAACCCTGGTGAAAGACCAAGAATGAATTACGATGAAAGATGACAGCGCGAAGGTACACGAATGGACAAGATTGACAGGTAATAGGATATAGATTAAAGACCTACCACAAATCAATACTCTTTGATTGATAACCCAACATGATGATCACCTATATCACATTGATAACGCAGAGAAAATGGTATCAAAATAATTGAGAACGATAGGAGAAAGATTGATTAAGTTTGCGTTTCTCATCCGTCTTCTTAACAGACCGTGGTCAGTCAAACCTTAAAGAAAGCACACCAATCGAAGTCCAGTTTTGGACGATTCATAAAGAAATCATAAAAAAGTAATGCGTTTACTTACATAAACAATGTTATGTACAGCAAAAGAGTTATGTTTTTAAAAAAATAATTCTTCAGCTTACCCTAAGTTCCGCTCGTCATATTTCAAAATTTCTATTTTTTTCATCATTGCTCCCCGTTTGTCTATCAATTACCTCTTCTACACAGGATAAAAAGTTCCCAATTCCTTCCAAGTTTCTTCTTTCTTTACCGTTTCTTCCTACTTGGAGTAGTATCCCCTGGAAATTTTATCTCCATCCCGAACATATATCGCCCCTTCCTTTGGCTTAAAATGTGTTAGCCATTTTTACCCGAATCTTCGCCATGCTGCCATTATACCACCCTCATTGCCAAAAGCCCTCCTCCTTTCTCGAATCTCATCCTTTCCTCGAAGACAAGCAAGGCTATTACTCATGTTTACAATGACCGACAGTACTTGTTATTTTTTATTAACACCAAGCATAGCAAACACCCTATTCTCCATACTCCTTAGCATTCCGCACTACGGCCGAATATCAACGCAAAGCAGCGCTGACACGAATCATTGGAATCGAGTCGGACGCTAACTACGCCGCAGTGAGAAAACGCTCCGCGGGTGATAATGGCGACCGTGAAAAGAATCCGCGACCGCACACCCGTCATCCTTCCTGAATTCCGTCGCGTCTTTCCTTCTCGCCTCCCTCAGTAAATGAACGAATCCACTAAAGCATCACGGTGGTTCCTCCCATGGTGAATTTACTAAGCCTCCGTTGAGGCATTGCTTCAAGGTGTCCAGCATTCCCGAGGAACGGGAGCAGGGAGACGTAACAATATAGTACGTACTTGGGAATTGATGGACAAGGGAGTAGGGATCGTCGTTGCGTGTGGGAGGGCGACGCCGGCTCACGACGGACGGTGGTGGTCCACCACTACCGACCATCCGATTCCAGTTCCAAAGGACGCCTGGGGGTGTGAAGTGGGGAGGCGAGAGAGCGAGGGAAAGTGGGTTCGAGGGCGGGAGGATGGCGGGGGAGGAGAGAGGTGCCCAGGTGCTCCCGGCCTACGGGCCAAAGCAAAGAGTGGGGGGGGGAGGAATGTGCACATAAATAAACTCTCCGGGGAGATTTAAAGGACGCACGGGAGAGCGGCAATTTACGGCACGACCCATAAGGATGATCCGCGCCCCTCCCCCACCTCCCCCGGGAGTGCAACGTAATGGATTTCCCGCAAAATGTCCCGCCGCCACAGGGCCCTGCATTAAAAGCAGGAATCAAATATGCAAAAATTACGACTGTTGTTCATATGCTGTGCACTCTTCTACGAAGTGGCAGCCCTCGGGAGAAAAAAACGTGTAACGAGGAGGAGTTGCAAAACATTTTTACCATTGCACTCATTTTCTCGCCCGTTTATAATCCTAGAAGGCCTACTGCCTAGATAAATTACATATCCTTTCTATGAGTAAAGGTTTGAGGTTGAGGGACTAGGAGAGGATGGGAAGAAAACAAAAATTATTGGCAATCAGATTTCAGTGACTTCGGAGGGGGAAAATTTGCATTTGAGGTTTGCTGTAGGAGGTTATAAAGGAGGAGATAGAGAAGAGGGTTAAAACTTGGCCTAATTATAGCAACCATCAAAGTTTGAATTAAAAATTATTTTATGATTTCTTAAGTGACGAAATTTACATAACTTTCAATCTTGATCCTGTCACAGTATTATATTTTCGAAATTATATTACTTCACACGCTCTGCAATTTAACAAAACTGTTATTTTATTATGTTTTTATATTATCTTAAATCGTGAGTAATACCTATAACTTTAATTCATATCATTTACGTAAAAGGAAACATTAACATTTGTAGTTAACTATTTCATTGTACATTCCCTCATGCGCATTTTCATTTCACGTGCGATATTCTACTAAATGTTTCCTTCAATAAACAAATTACCCTGTAATAGATTCCGCGGGTTGTAATTTTTTTTCTTCCTGAGTTTGGGTACATACACTCTACCAATTAAGATCCGCCATGTGACCTTCGGGACTTTCGTTAGTGAACCCAACCACTAATTGCCAGGAATGCTTGCATTCGTGGTTTCGCACTGCTCTGTTAACCTGAATGCTCAAGTTTTACCTCTCATGCGCACTGTGTAAGTACCGCGTATGAAGCGGTCTCTTGAGAAACTCTACGTAGCTTAAATTAGTATTTCACGTACTTCCAAGTTACCAGCGACATCCAACGAGGAGGCACTCTATTTCTCTTTATCCTTATCTTGTGTTTGAATTCATTTTGACGCTATCAACCCTTATGTACCTAAGTAATTATATTTTACTTTTGAGCAGTTCTCTCGTCTAATACTGAGATTGATATGTAGAACTTGGGAAGATGAAATATTAGTCTTGTGCTAGCTCTAAAATTACGTCCTATCCAGAGCCATAGAAATGCAAGCTTCAGTTATAACATTGGACAAGTCACGCGAGCAGCCTCCACATGAAATTTTATACCATTTAATTTAAACAAAATCCTAAACTAATTGTCTACCATGTTGTATCTACAACCTTGGATGTGGATTAAATATATGCCAGCTTGCCTAATTTGGAATGGAAACCTTAACAGCGTGAATTTGAATACTTAGTAATGCGTGAGATAGAACATTTTTTAAATATAGACTACAGTATCACCAAAAATATTATTTTTCACCTGTTCATTATGTTGTTAGATTAAGTATTGAGTTCACAAAAAAAACACACGTGTATATATATATATATACATATACATACAAAAACATATTGTACATATATATAAATATAGATGTGTGTATTATATTATTTTGTGTGATATATATATATATATATATATATATATATATATAACACAAACACTAAGATAATAAATATTACGCACACAGAAACATAAAAGAAGGACACTTACAGTAGATATTTACGTTTCGACGGCACGGCCGTCGTCATCAGATTCTGAGATCGTCATCAGAATCTGATGACGACGGCCGTGCCGTCGAAACGTAAATATCTACTGCAAGTGTCCTTCTTTTATGTTTCAGTGTGTGTAATATTTATTATCTTAGTGTTTGTGTGTTTGTGCGTCGCCGAAGAGCGTCATTTTCAAGATATATAACGCCGTGCCGTCGAAACGTAAATATCTACTGCAAGTGTCCTTCTTTTATGTTTCAGTGTGTGTAATATTTATTATCTTGGTGTTTGTGTATTTGTGCGTCGCCGAAGAGCGTCATTTTCAAGATATATATATATATATATATATTACTTTATACTTGAAAATCCCGCCATACGGCGTACAAATATTCATTCAAACAGAAATAGGTATAAGGAAAGGGGATAGGAAAACACATAAAAGGCGAACACTTATGTGGGGAAGGCGGTTTCTGAGCAGATCACGAAAGTAAAAATATTTCCTTATCCGGGATTTGAACCACGGACCTTCCACTTTCCGGGCGGATGCTCTACCAGTTGAGCTAATAAGGAAACCAGATTTACCTTGAGATCTGCGATCTTATAAAGCGCCAAAGTGCTCCGATAGATGTTGCCCGAGAGATGGCGTTATGGAGCTGTTTCACCCACCAAAGGAGTAATAGACGGGACACAGGAAGGGGAAAGGATAGTAGAAATCTGTAAAATGTATGTACACGAGTACGTAAATAGATTATATTAGAGATTAATTAAATACGACCAGTTTATCCATCTCACATTTCCGAAACATTGCGATGGGAGTTCTATTTTATTTCTGAATGATTTTTATATTTATTAGCTATTTACTTCATTTTGTACTGATTACACTCTTTTGGAACAACTTTTAACTTTGATTTTTTCCAGTTAATTTGCACCGCTGATTGAATGGATATTTACATTATGAGTAAATCTTAGGTAGAAAATTTTAACTTTATTTTTGACATATTTTGTTGGAGGAAGTTAAAAAGTTGAGAAAAATTTTCCTTATTTTAAGAATAATAACTGGGTCCTTACACTGTCTTGCTATGTACTACCCTTTTTAATGGTATCAATGCACACAATATATAACTTTTTAATGTATTTGTGTTCACTGTTGGGTATTTCTTCTAATATATAACAGATCGAATGTATTCACTCCAAATGTAAGACCTCAGAATAACCTTTCCTGTTAGAAATAATAAATTGCTCTTGGATTAAAATTACAACACCGAAGTGAAAATAAGTTTTAATTATTGCCGAGGCACGACATGTTATTAAGGCATATCTTACTAACGCACATCCAGCTAGTTTATTCTACCAAACTCAAGAAATGATTACATCCATATAGAGGCATGAATGACTCAGTTCATGCACAGTTTAATAGCTTGCACTTTCCCATACAATAGCTGCGAATATTTCACCATAGAATGGCTACTTATTACGATGGAATCCGGATTTTTTCGGGTCAATGATCATCTTTCAAACGCCACGGAAGAACTTTTGTAAACAGGCCATTGAGGAAGGAAAAAGTTGTTTCTAAGCCGGCATTTCGGGGATTTGGTGCCTCGTCTTTGCCTTCCGTCTCCCCAGAACCTCAAGGTCGAACGGGTGGTGGTCTCTCTATATCTAGTCCCTTACTTCCCAAGGAAAGTACACAAGAGATAAGATCGCAAGCTTCCCCAATGAAACTGGGATAGGGGGTAGCAGACAAAGCTCCTAGGGATTGGAGAGAGATGGAACGGAGGGAGTGAGATGTGGAAGAGGGGGAGAGAGAGAAAAGAGAGACGAGAGAGGGAAGGGAGAGGGAATGGGGAAATGAGGGTCCCAGTCGTCTGGTGGAGAAAAAGAGGCGATTCCCGAGACTTGGGCGGGCGAAGGATTAATAACCCAATCGAATCTTATCTCTCGCTTTCCAATTGAGGGACGAAGAAATACCGATCCGCTTTAATTCGATTTAAAGGCGATTGACTCTGAGGATATCCGAGGGGTTTACCTCCTTAAGGGGGTTGGTCTCCCCTTGGGCTCGCGTGCACACTTCCAGGTGCCGGCGGTGTGTCGTGGCATTCCCCTCGACCCCCATCCCTCGTCCCGTCTCCTTCCCATCCTCTCCCAGCAAACAGAGAGAAAACAAGCGTCAGACGCAGCCGGCGACCCCCGCCTCTTCCTCATTCTTGCTGTTTCTATGTGCGAAGGACGGGATCCGCCAAGAGGCGGTAGTTTTTAAGGGCACACGAGGGGATGGAGTCTCGTTGGGGTCTTTAGCGGGTAACATTGAGAGGTTTTGCAGGAGGCAAGCTTTCCCCATGTATTTAAGTAATCGAGCGTGAACACATCGAATGCCATTTCTGTTTACGCAGTCCTCGAATGAATGGTCTCCGATGATGGAAGAACGATCCACGCACTCATCACATTGCCACGGCGCAATTAAGAGATGAAGAAAAGTGAAACAAGTGAAGGAATTTGAGAGAGATGCAACCTCTCGTAAGGAGTTTTTGAAACAAAGTTTTGAGGACCATTTTAGAGGTACAAGAAACGGGAACTAAGTGTAGTAGAATCAATGCAAAGGCAAATAACACCTGATTCGTAGTGGAAGTCACGGTTAAAGGAGGCAAACGGGATAACCAACGTGCATCACTGAACCAAAAAAATAGATTTCGTCAGTGTATTAACACACAAATAAACAAAATGGGAAATTAAAAACTGCTGCATGTAAATGAGCAGGTTAAAGCAGAAGCAATGCAGAGAGAAAGGTCATCTTTCACTTCAGCGAAGAAGAATGAAATGGAATTAAAGAAGTTATGGCATCAACTTCGACGGATAACAAATAGATTGTTTAATTCATTACCGTCAATCTCAAGGTTTCCCTCCACCTAGGTGTTTGTCCTCTTTATGATTGAATACTAATAGTAATCTGCTGTATAAAAACTTTAATGTTGGTCAGTAAAGAATAATAAAAATCTCAAAGCATGGATATATGTTTATCAATGAAGGAAACTAGCAATGGTTATGCTGTGAATGATCGGATCCCACGATCCTTAAGTGTGTTTCGATAAATTTTTGGAAGAAAAATATTTCACACGAAAACTCTTACACTATGCATAGAACCAACCAAACACATTTAAATTTAATTGGTAAAATACTTGGGTGCCACGATAAATAAGGATATTTTTAAGGGAAAACACATTCATAAAATTTGCGGAATAGTTAATAAAACGTAAGGTTTAAGAAAAAGAATACTTGGGAATTGTAATGAGAGAGTGAAGGACCTTAGTTATTTCACGTTAGTTGGGCCCCAACTTGAGTATAATGCAAGTGTATGTCTTCATGAAAGAGGCTTAGTTTTGGAATTAGATCAAGTTCAACGAAGAGTAGCTAGGTTTGTGAAAAGTTATGAAAAACCCATGCAGTAATGTCATGGCACTATTCGAAGAATTAGGATGGGAGCCACTAGGTGACCATAGGCTTAAATACAGGTTAAATTTACTGCGGAAATTTGAGGCAGGTTATTTATCTGGGATTTTAAAGACATATTGCAGACCGCGACTTACTACGGTAGATAAGAACACCAACGTAAAATCAGGGAGATTTATTGTAGAACGGATAGATGTAAAATGTCGTTTTTTCCTCGTACCATAAGATCAAAATAGATATGACAGAAATCGCATTTAAGATAATAAAAATTAGTATATATCTGCCGATATTACATGTTATTCATTTTATTTAATGTAACCAACTTTTGAACAGTTCTACAGAATAATTTGAATATACGTATCCAGTTATTGAATATTTTTGCATGTAGGTACTTCATTTTGTCTGGTTAAAATTTGTCGAGTGCATGATTACACCAATATTAGTGTAGAGGTAATATGATTTTGATTGTGCAGGCATGGCTGGTGATCTATCACCGGCCACTGATGAACTGCCTCCTCCACCACACGCATCTACGGCGGCTTTCGGAGTATGTTTAGAAACACATGTAGATATTCTGAAAGATTAAATTTGACCGCGTCCAATATGTGAACAAACAAGTCATCGTGTCCGATCATGAATCATAAAATATCCCATGTTAATGAGGACTACACGTGCTGGTCATAAACGGTATAGATCACGGATCTTGAGGATAGGTCTTGAATGCTATCATATATTTATCGCCAGCCATACATGAATGATATAAAAAATCTATATCAGCTCGCCTTTGAGAATCACGATTGCAGTGAATGGCTAAACAATCACGATAGCTCTGCAAAAATTAAAATGAAGCCGGTGATCTACTTGAAACAAGCCCTTATTTCAAACTGGTTATCGACATCTACATAACATCTAAGTGTATGGCTTCTCGTGATTCCTGCGCCCAATAAACTAAAGTGATTTAATGAGATTAAGGACAATGCTATCTTGTTGACAGAATTTTTTTCGAAGGAAAATTAGTTAAATAACAATTATCCCGTAGCTAAATTGTTCATCATGAAGTGTAGGGAGATCTTGAAAATCAAGAATACCGAGACCAAATTTAGGAATCCAACACACTTTATTATAACTTAATTATAAACGCTCCTTAAAAATAGTAATGGGAACGAATGAACACATATTAACGACATAAAGTGTCATAAAAACTGTTGGAAACATTTTTTAACTTTTTTATCTTGAAAACTTTAAAATTCCAAACTCCTTTGCCACGCTCTTCCTAAATACTTTTTACTGGATAACAAAGCCATAATACACACGGATCGCCAATTGGCTCAGCACGTTGTACTCGACATTATTGAAACCAATCAATCGGCGTTCACCAGCTGCCATAACAGCAATATCGATCATGGGCATTGCAAGAGCTATGATTAAAATCAATCAAAGGCGATCCGTCAGCTCACACCTGCCACCAACCTACATCACAACCTGAAACACCCAAATGAACGATAAGTGTGTCTGAGAGTTACCGAAATGACCGTCAAATGGCAGATACTAGGCTAACATGACAGTGTTACGTAAAATATGCCCAATGCTGAATTTTAAGTTCACTAGATCCGGCCAGAAGAGACATACTAGAGTCGACTTAATTGCTACAATGCTAGAAATAAAGGGGATGCATATTCTTGTAGAAAATGAACGCATGTACGCAAATGCGTTTCGACATTTTGAGTGCACCTCACTGACGGCTACTCGCCAGATGGAGTGGCAGGAATTGGATTTCTTGTTAATTCCTTTGGAGACGGTCCTATCTAACTATCCAAGCGGTAATATTTATCAGTCAGGAATAGAAAATTTTGGTGAATCGAGTTTTGGGCAGGGACCTCTAGGGGTAAGGTTTAAATTAACCTGTGGGTAAATGCAGTAGGGCTTATTTAAAGTCTAAATTTCCACAGTACTTGCAATCTTCATTGATCCACCTGAAATGAGTACATAAAACTATACTTTATAAAAGTAGAAAAAGTTTTGTAATTTGATTATACTTCTTTGGGAATGTTTTTGGCGGATAATTCTTGAAAACACGATAGCATAATCGTTAATTAAAACCATTAAATTTCATTACATATAGAAATATCTGGAATTTATGCAAACATTTTTTGTTAACACATCATTTCTCTTAGTTCTTGCAGCAAACAATCTACGTAAAGAGTTGAGAATAGGGAAATATTTTAGGACAGTATGTGAAATTATTCAGTAATACTACTGCCAATTGAAAAAAGCTAGAGTTAGAAGATCATAAGAATTCAACACAAAAATGAAATTATACTAATGGAAAATATTTCAGTTACTTTCGTAGCCTATACAATTACGACATACATAACAACCTTTCAGTAAGAATAAACGGAAACTTAATAACCTTAAAGCATTTTCGATGTACAGTATGTAAAGATGTGTACCTACTTAGGAGTGACGTAAAATAATTCTCTTAACACTGCTTACACCAACGGAAAAATGACGAGGTGCCTTACTAACTTGTGTTATTAAGAATTGTGTTGTGTTGTTAAGACTGATACCTGGAAGCATGCCATGAAAACAGATATGTTACGGTGTCGGCAGTAAAACCAAATAAAGAAACCTGACATGTCCAACTGGTTGGATATATCGAAATAAAAATAAGCACAAACTTACCAAGTTACTTGCTCGTAAACATTACCTAATATATCGCACTGTAGTAGATTGAAGGCGCTTAAGAACGTTTAAAAAACCATCCCTACTTGGTTATAAAATTGAAAATTAAAGTCTGAATGATGTCATGAAAGTGCCCCTGGGGAAATTTTAATACCGAATGTATACGTAATAGGTAAATATATATAAAGTATTCTATTTTAAAGAGTGTACCAACATCATAGGGAGTAATTAGCAAAATAATTTAATACTTTTATTAAATATAGAAAAAAACACTTCGCCTTCCGAAAGCTAATTTAAAAGAAGGCTTTCTTGTCATTACCAAACATTTAAGCATTCACCATGCAACGAAGGAGTAATGGTAGATTTAATTAATGAAAAGGATACGGATCCTCATACACCGAAATGTCGGGAACATGGTGGGCAAACGATAGTACCAAAGTACTAGACTGTCCAGCATATTCTGAATTGTATTTTCTCTATCACAATTAACAATTACTAACAATACTGCAATAGAGAGACGGTAACAATTGTGCTTTTAGTTTACAGATATATTTTTCTACTGAAAATCAAGCAACGGCAGCATACCAGAGGGATAAAATGGTAAATGGGATCGTTTACAAACATTTTTTGTCAAGATTCCGCTCATATTGTGTCCCAAGACCCTCTCCCAGAAGCGTTTCTACCATTTCGTGAGATAATGTCTTAATGGAAATATAGAAATTACAATGTAATCATCAAACTTCATAATTCAAGCTACTTGAACGTCGAATAAGAGGCAAAGAGAGGGTGAGGGAAACAGCGAAATGGATTTGCTCTCCACATTATCGGGGGGAGGCGATATACCGTCTCACTTGGAGCCACTTTCCCTCGGATTCCCGCAGTGGCGCCTCCAGCAGAGGAGGCGCCTCTCCCAGCCCATTCTCTGAGGGCGCACGGGGAGGGAAGGGCGCAAGGCACAAATGTGTGCTCTCCCGGATCCCCCCGCCCACCCCAGAACCCAAACAAATCCCAACCGCCTCAACCTCGTTCCACAAGCAGAAGAGGGCGGCACTCCTGTGTAAATCCCTGCGGCACCACCCGGGGGGGCGGCAAGGGGAGGAGCGGGGAGGGGCGGACACACAAATCGAGTTACCGCACGTTCGGATATTTCCAAGAAGTCCGGAAATCAGATGAAACGCGGAGGGTTTAACCCTCCCTCCACTCCCTTCCATTCTCATCAGCCCTTCTCCCCGCGAGGGGCAATGGGGGGACGGGCTTCGCTTCCGGCGTGCGTCGAACGGGCACGCACGCAGTCGATTCCATCCCGAGACCTGCAGTTCTTTCGCCCCAGATCCAATCCAAATCCACGGGCAAACCCGTTCGTCATTCTCCAACGTGCGGGTAGAGAGAGAGAGAGAGAGAGAAAGGGGGGGGGCTCCAATTGGCGAGTCTGCAGCCCCGAAACCGGGAGTGTTTGGAGGAAAAACTTTGAAAGATGACAAATGGACTCCGTCACGCGAACCTACCGAAACCACAATATTCAGGTTATTTTTTAAGGGTATTGCTCAGCCCGAATAGACCCTCATGATGCGCTCGCCCGGGCAGAATTTCTCACTTTGTTCCACCAGTGGTTTTCCAAGAAGAACTAGTATCAAAAATGATTGAAAACCACGTATAAAACTGTGGTGTACCCATGGCGAATTCTGATTTGAATCATTTGGATCCTTCGGTCACTGACCCTAAAATCTTACAGTTAAACTACACATCTAACCGAAATCAAAAATACGAATCAGAAAGACAGGAAAATATTATTTTTCGGAATAAAGAGACCGTGGGAAATGCACAGTCCTGCCCTTGAAGAAATTGCACAAGAAATTCCAGAATGCATAGGATTTCCAAGAGTATATGTGAGCATCAACAACTTGGTCGGAATTTAACCTTGAATTTCGTATTTTTATATGGGTTTCTTTAGGGCACACCAAAGAGAAAGTTAATTTGGGCAAATATTGTGGAGTATCCGCACCTTTAACGAAGTGTGTTCATTTCAAGGAACTGCGGGAGATGCCGCAACAGTAACTTTTAACGAAGTCATCCGCTATGTGTGCATTGTAAAGCAACAATTTCAGAGAGTAAAAATCATTCGCCTTGACCGGGATTCGAACCCGGATCCCTCGATATCCGGCCGAGTGCTTTAACCAATTAAGCTACCGAGACGTCCTCTTACACTCTGAAAATTTCAGAGTGTAAGAGGACGTCTCGGTAGCTTAATTGGTTAAAGCACTCGGCCGGATATCGAGGGATCCGGGTTCGAATCCCGGTCAAGGCGAATGATTTTTACTCTCTGAAATTGTTGCTTTTAACGACGTGGTCCTCTTTTGTGAGAGTTTACGACTTATATCAAAGAATGAATTAGGACCGTAATATTGAGCGCAAACTAAAATGTTTCCACTTGTTGCACACATTTTAATGTACAAAAATAACGATATGACTTTCATATCAACTAAAAAAATCACAATTAGCGACTCTAAGTCATAAAATTTAGTTACCTCAAAATAGCATACATATCCAGTCACAACAATTTTAAATGCACGAGCGGACGGAGCTCCCTTCAACGCCGCTCACCACATCAATTATTACCCCACACCCTTGCCACCTGGTGCTTGCACCACTGTCACATACCTTTTTGGTGGATCACGGGATATTTATGCCGATGCACTAAAGCTGATATATCAGCCAATTTTGAACACCGATCATGTCATACAATAATCTTAGAAAATGGGAGAGAATTGCTTGGAATTAACCTATAAAGAAATTTCTCATTGATTTATTACATACATACTTCATACTTTCAGACTTCACTTCGTGGAATTATTTGAGGTCCATATTAAATGAGTGTGTAATTTTCGACAGAATTTATTTTACGGTGAAACTTGTTGTACCCTAAAATAAAGTCTGTGGCAAATTAATAATTCATTTAATATGGAATTATTACATCTCACCTTATGTGATCTCAAAAATTCGTTACAAAAGTTAGTTACATTCTTGTACTAACTTTAAGGCGTTGTACTTCATTATTTTCTTTTTCAATAACTTTTTTATGAAGATAAAAAACAACGTGGAACACGTCTTATTACGATAATAAGAGGAATGTAATCCAAATTCTATGCTATAATGGAGGTAATAACCTTCTTTTTATGCAAAAAATGAATAATTATTAATAACTGATATAAATTAAGAAGAACTCTGTGATCAAAAATTTTAGGACACCATTTTTTTACCAAGAAAATTCAGGTAGATGGAATGTGTGCGCAACAGAAATTGAAAACGCAAAAAATCATTTTTTTTTCTTTATTGATCGTGGTTATTTTTATGAGAATTGTTTATGAAGCACCCAATACGGTTTCTATGCATTCAATGTGTTCGAGGGAAGAAAGGTTAGTCTGTATTCGAGTCTCAAAGATTTTATCCTCTTGGTAGGATGATTATAATAACGGGGCAGGAAACATATGCAATACCGTCCAATTGATGAGTTTACTAGCCAAAAAAGGGATGTAAGATACACTTGAACCGTTTGATTTCCCAAAAAAACTTTCATGGTCAGTCAAATTAGGTCACTTGATGTTTAATGGATGGTTTAGCGACAGAAAAACGAAGGACCAGATGCATGGATAAAAATTTATAAGACAAAAATGCAGACTTTCTTTTTAAGTGTTTAAAGTGTTTTCCATCTTTAATCATTTAAATTTTTTATATTCATGCCTTTTTATCGGAAAAATCAGATAAACACCTGGGGTAAAATGAATTATTTTAAAAATGAATTGGAAGGTAATTTTTGTAAGAAATACCAGCACCCATTTCTAAAATTTCGACAAAATGGAAATTTATAATTACCAGGGATGTATGCATGATTCATTGCGTTATTCATCTATTAAAAGAAATTATAATATTCTCCTTACAACTTATGTCGTCTGGTATTATACATTAGTTAATTAGCATCGGTTTATCTGTCCCCTATTATTTAGGCCTATTGTGGACGAGGAAATGGAAGCACTGTCTCTCAAATGCCACCACAGCAAACAGACAGGAAGAGCAGCGAACATACACGAGTAACTAGGGCGTGAGTCAAATCTGCAAACTTCTGGACTAAACCGCTAGATACGTACTGCCAATCAGTTTATGGCGGAAATTCTTTTCCATTTCTGCCAATTTTGGCACATTATGGCCAACACATTGAGGATAGGATCAGTAAATACCGCCACATCGTGACATACAGTAATTGGATGAGTTACCGCTCTCTACCCATCAAATATATGCATCGTAACACACGCCATGAAAGGACATGAAACGGATTTCCAAGTAAACATTGTAAGGATACGTCCATTCAACTTCCATCAACTAGAGTAAGAGGAAAAAGGAGACATTGAAGGCAGAATAACGAGGTGTATTGCTACCTTAACCGAAAGGATTGAAGCAATGATCTTAATATAATTAATTTACAATTCAATCCAAGTGGTCCCTAAACATTCGGCCAACTATTCGCTCGCTAGTGTATTTGAAAGCATAGTCAAACATAACTCTGACAATTCTCGACATTTTTTAAATTACGCAGTAAATTTTCATATCGTATACAATGAATCGCCCAAGAAAATTCCACAGAATCCATTAATTAAGACCGAAAGTAAATATTGCTTGTTATTCCACTGTTCCACATACGACTGTTATTATTCAAAACTCGATTTAGAAAGGAAATATTTTTATATGGTGAATGTGCATTCATAATTTTCTTGTTTACGTAGCAATATTTGGAAAAGCACTAATCCTCTCGATTCGATTATGCAAAATTCCTATTTTTCAGCCCTCATTTGTCCACCTGTATTCAACATTTCAAAAAAGCGTCACCCCTCCCAATTCCCGGGAGGTGTGACGCTTATGCCAAAATTATTATTTAGGTTTCCAAATTAGAAGATTTATTCTTTTTCAATAGAAACTCGCAATACAACAAGGATCTAGCGCAATGCCAGCGGGAATCTGTTTTTCAGTGGTTATGAATATATATTCATAGCATGCATGTCTATTAGTTTATTAGTTTGGTGTAAGTAGTTTACTATTATGGTACTATGTACAGATTCCTTAATGGAGAGCAAATAAGTTCTATTGCATGTAGCTACAATTTAAACTTTCACAATTGCCGTTCAATTGACGTCTTAGGTTTTCAATTACCGCTTTTCTCATGTGTATGGTTATTAATAAAATTCTAATAGTTTTTTCCCTGCCTTATAGTCGCGCAATGGAGAGGCTTTGACGCACGTCTAGTGATGCCTCGCAGAGAATATAATCATGCAAAGACAGGACATGGTCTTTGTGTAAAGAAAACTCCCGGACAACAAGTTGTCCGATGCGCGCGAAAGCCGGCAAGCCTCACCACGGCTTCCACACCACCTAGGAACCATCATCGTGAATGACCTCACAATGGCAACAGTGCATCAGGCATCTGTTCATTTTTCGTAGCATTATGAACTCCGATTATGATACCTGACGGATATTTGTATGCACTTCGTGAAATGAGGGTCATGTTCATGTCTTTCGGAGAAACGCAACAACGTAATGTGGGATTCTAAGGCCCAAATGGATTAATGCAGAGTGAACCAACCACACAATTACTTCCATATAAATCGTTTCGTCGCTTGATGCTTATATGCTTAGTTCATCACCGTCTGGTTCATGTGTGATCATCAATAGGGCCATCCGGAAGTTAAACAAAGTTTCTGCCAACCGCGTAATGGATTAAGTCCTATATTCTCGCTTGTTCAAAGAAAACGTCGTGCGTAGCGTCATTTTGATCAAAGAGAGGCTTATGTACTTAATGTACATATATAATTATGTAATTAATTACAAAATCAATAATTAATTTAAAAATATTTAAATAATTGTAACAAGTATGTAATGTACACATTATAATTGCTGTAATTAAACGAGTTAATGGCAAATTTAACTTTCAAACTCATCATCATTCCAACATCAGTGATTATCCAAGTGCTTTCCTAGCTGTGGTCGAGTTCCATAAGCTTGAATATGTAGAGAACAAGAGTAATAGTACCATAATTTTCTAACTGATCGGCCAAAGAATGACCCTACTCTACTGATCGTATTTAGATATAAATTAATACTGAACCAGTCGAATGTAAACAAGCTAGTTTCAGGTAAACTTTTCGAGATATCAACAACAAAAATACTTCTGCTACATTGGAAACCATTTCGACTAAATAGACGAGTAGCAAGAGATGTGGTATAAATGTATAAGGTGATATTTTACAATGGTTAGGAAATGAATCCTGTAGTTATATGTTGAATAAATTGGGGAAAAATGTATTTAACTGATTTGGTAATATGCAAATAAACCTCGAATTCCAGGAATTATTTTGAGAAGAAAGCGAATGCGACGAGGTTACTATCGGTCTGGAGTTAGCCTATAAGAAGTGAGAAAGGAGCAAGAGAAAGGAAGACATTTAAAAAGCTACTGAGCGCTCCAAGGCACACTTGAAACACCCCAGGAAATATCTAGTGCCAATTGTTACAAGCCAGCAGATTATCTGAAGAGGAAAAATTAAGAGATCAAAAGGAATCCACGCAACAATATCACATTCCATTCATCTCAAGCACCTTTAATATTTACCCAAGGTTAACTAGTTAAAGAATATTTTTCTAACATTACCTGCCACAGACCCTCATGTTATAGCCTAGTGATATATCTGTGTACGCTTGTGCACGCGTGAGTCTACAGAAGATAAGGGTTCACGCAAAATACTGCCAGGATAATACGTCCTGACATCCTGGGTGTACTATTGGGAGAAAATTAAGTGGACACCAGAGGGACAAAGGTTCAATGGCGATTCCACTTAGCATAACTGGTTTTTAAAGGACTCTACTCTTCCCATGCCCATTCGCTACAGTATAAAGCCAGAAGTAAATGGACAAAGATTAAGGAGAAATACTTGGTCTGAAATTAAAAATATTGTCATTAATATTTTTACAGATTTTATAATACGAATTTTTTAATTAAATAATAATAAACGGTAATATTATTTCGAGCGTCATATATTGTAATTGCGGGTCGCGGTGGTCTAGCGGGTAGAGCGTTGGACTGCTGACCAGAGGGTCCCGGGTTCGATTCCCGGGCAAGGCACCTGCAGCTCCACCCGAGCTAGTTGATTTTTCGGGTACCAGATCTTCCTGGGAAACCATAACCGGCACAGGGAAAGGAACTGGCCCCCCTACCCTGATGTGTGAATATTCACACGCCGTCGGGCTTGGTACACGGGTGAGCTCTACCATCACCTACTAAACCGACCTTCGGGTTGATTACTGTGTTTATGGTTATGGTTTTATATTGTAATTAATATGCGGAACGTTAAGCTTTATTATTAAGTGTAGAGTTTTATGGCAATGTTTTTCCCGTGCTAGAACAAAGCAAGAGATAAAAATATAATGGTGAACATTATAAGAACTTCTTTGTCCTTATAATAAACGGTAATATAATGGTTCAAGATCCAAAAATTCTTAACTCAATTCTTCCGTGTTTCGATGAATAAAATATAATAGCGAATGCTATACGTTTGTACGTTTCTATAGTATTGAGTCACGAACAGAGCAAGCAAGGTTGACGATTGAACACCCAGTTTATTTGTAAGACCGATAAATGGCTATTGGCCAACAAAATACTGGCAGATTGGACCGCAATGAAAAATTAAAGGAGAGAGACGACAACATAAATAAGGTAGAATGAAGACGCCGATGAAGACAAAGACAGAAGCGAACATTAATATTTTAATGAAATGTAGTCCAATATCATTTGAGTTCATCTTCTCTTAATGAAGATGGTAAGCATAAAATTTCGAGATCGCGAGCTTCGGAGTTCCGGTTGTTGAGTGTTTTGTTTTGAGTGCAATGTACAATGCATACATGAGTACAATGAGTTTTTCGAATGCCGGGCAAATGTTGGAATAGGGAGGTAGATAACCGAAAAATAGAAATAAAGAAAAAGGAAATATAGACCTGTTCAATCTTAATGAATTAAGACCTAAGGACTAAAAAAAACATTACGGAGGAGATTTAGTTACATTAATATTAATTTATAGAAGGAATTGAAACAAAGTGTGGCCTTAGTACTGTAAAATCTCAATTTGAAAAAAGTGACGCACACATCAAAATCTACTAACAAAAAAACTCAGCTGTTAAAAGCAGGAAAGGAATGATCGTGCAGATTGAAGGAATGAGATGTTAGGAATATAAATGTATATTAACACAGGCTGTTCCCAGCGATGAAGAAACTACTGCCGTGTTTTATAAAAGGAAAATATTGTAAAGATGGACTACAATCGACAAATATTTATTAACTATCGGTTAAAATGGCAGGTATTAAAAATGGTTCCAAACATTGTGTATTAATAAAAACCAAAGACTAGTGTGAGCGGCCGAGCATAAGTGTAACAATAAAAAGACATTTCAACAGCGCCCCAAAATGGAAATTATTAATAAATTACGAGCTTTTCAACTATTTCAAACTCAACTTAAAAGAAGACGGCTCTAGCTCTGTGATTTTAAACGCCCGTTGTTAAAAAACCTTTTATTTATTGGGAAAGCAATAAAACCTCTTTTTATTATGATTACCTCCCACAGTGTCATGCCAAAAACTATGAATAACATTCATAAATTTGACAATGTTCCGTGAATTTAATTATTGTTTTATATGAATTATAATTATTTCCGTTATAAACCCTGTACTGAAAAATGTGACCACCTCGGAAGAATAATTATTCAAAGACATAAGATTTGAGGATTAATTGGCCAACTTATTTGGCAAAATTGTTTCAAAATAACCCAATCATAGGTAATAAATAAAAGAAACGATCTCCTTTCCTTGAAAATGGGAAGATGAGCCTTGCCAACAGATTAATATCTGGTGGGTATTGGGTAGGAAGAGTGGGGCAGAAACACAACTCTTAGGCAGAGAGTGTGGACGACGGCCCTTTTGATAATCCCAGTCGTCCTAGAGCGCAAGGGGCAAAGGAGATAAATCGTCTTTCGACCCGAAATGGTTTAATTTTTTTTCGAAAAAAACCTTGCCCAGTTCACTCGGATCATGTTCTCTCGTTGTCGGTGGCACGATGAAGACGGATATACAAACAAAACCCCAAACACCCTTTCGCATTCTTCGTTCTCCATAACAGGTTCACATACGAACGCACATACGTATTGCAAACAGATCAATCAGAGAAGAAAATTTTATTATCTACAAATAACTTCGTCGCACCATCATCTCTCCCCACCAACCACTTGTGCGGAAAAGTACGAGTACTCGCAAAACAACCAACTTAACATTTTATAAATATATTACACTTTGTCATCTAATTATTTGGTGTTGTCTATAAAATATTAGAACGGTGTGACTGGAAAATAGGATGCTTACAATTATATGACTTTACTCGGCTAACCTAACGCCTCTTGCCACACGCCCTTGCGGCGGCTTGCGGGGTATTATATAGATACGGATACATTTAACATTTGATGTGTTTCCCCTAACATTTCTCGGAATTTTTCGTTCATTATTTATTTTATAAGATACTAGGAAACATGCCGTGTGATACTTTCCAATACACCATTTTAGTATAGCTCAAATATAAATTTTTAACCTGAATGGAAAAACTAACTTAAGCGAAAGGAAAACATATAACAAAAACAAGTGTGACGAAAGTTGTAAGTTTTGAGGATAGCAGTGGGTTTGGAGGACCACTGGACTGCTTTGGCCCCACAGAATTTGACATCGATTTTAAAGGAAGAGTTCTCTTTTGGATAGAGCATGAATGGCTGGCTGAATTGAGACAACGGGGCTCGGACTGGGAATAGGGAATTGGAGACGCGGAGGTCAGAAGGCTGCATCCTCGTAACACGCGCGATTACAACTTCGGGATGAGTTCTAGACAAGAGAAAATGGTTTCTGAACTGTCATTCAGCGTTGAGATATCCCGTGTTTTGACCCCCGTGTGACATTCATCAGGGAAGAACAAACTTCAATCAACCCCGGGGAGTCCTAATTTCCCTTCCTGCCCTTCTAAAGGGAAGGCCAGAAGGGGTGGGAAGAAAAGTCAAAACGGAATCTGCAGTTACTATTCGTATAAGAATAAGCAACTAAGAGGCCCAGCGAGTTAAAAACCTTCTCTCTTTCTTGATACACAATATGGGTGCAAAATGAGGAACTAGAGGTGATATAAAGGACTTAAATGACATATATGTGTGTATATATGTATATATATGTACATATATATATATATATATATATATATATATATATATATATATATATATATATATATTCACTTTCCCGGAAAAGCCACGAACATGCACAATGAAACTCACTAAATAGTCACAGCAAACACAGAAACCAAAACACACAAAAGAGGGACTTACTAGTTCTCGAATTTTCGGTGGTGCAACCACCTTTCTCAAGAGGAATTAGGAACAGAACTGAGGCAGAGGAGAGCCTGAAAGCAGTCATATATATATATATATATATATATATATATATATATATATATAAATTACTCCTGGAAGGGTCACCCATGCCAGATATGTCGAAGGTTAGGAGCCAGACGAAAGGTAGTCCACGCAGCGTCTGTTCCTCAGTGAGGCGGCTGCAATGGCGTCTGACCCCAGTGGGGCGGCCATTAAGTGATGGTATCACGTTAAAAACACTATTGAGGAAGGCAACGGGAAACCACCTCAATTATGATTCCCAAGAATCTAATGATGGGCACTATAGATAATATGAGTCCTGGCAAATACGGGACTCGGCCCAAGAGGCCGTGTGTCGTGCCTGGCAGCGGGAGAGGCAAGGCTTCCGCGGTCGTCATCTCACGAAACCCTTGCAGGGAAGAAAAAACTGCAGCAGGACAGAAGACTCAGAAGAAGACGAAAAGAGTTAGAATAGGAACCTGGAACGTCAGGACAATGTTGAGGAGAGGCAAATTAGAAAATATTAAGCGAGAGATGGAAAGAGGTAATATAGATGTTTTAGGTCTCTGCGAGGTGAGGTGGAAGGATAGCGGGGATTACTGGAGTGACAATTATAGAGTGATATACAGCGGCGGGGACGAGAGCCAACGAGGGGTTGCCGTAATTTTAAATAAAGGGGTAGGAAGAAGCGTAGTCAACATAGAGCAAGCGACAGATAGAATTTTACTCGCAGAGATTAAAGCAGAGCCGACGAACTTGGTCATTGTTCAGGTATACATGCCACCGAGCAACCACAAGGAGGAAGAAGTCGATAGGATGTATGATGAGTTAGAGGATATCATCGCGAGTGTTCCTGCAGGGAAACATTTGATAGTGATGGGGGATTGGAATGCGACGGTAGGCGAAGGAAGAGATGGTGGTGAGGTGGGGAACTATGGGTTAGGCACGAGGAATGAACGCGGGGAGAAAGCAATTGAATTCTGCAGGAGAAAGGGGTTAGTCATCACTAACACATGGTTTAGACACCACAAAAGGCGTAGGTATACATGGAAAATGCCAGGTGACTCAGAAAGGTATCAGTTAGATTATATTATGGTTAGGCACAGGTTTAGGAACAGTGTGATAAATTCGCACAGTTTCCCAGGAGCGGATGCGGACTCTGACCACAATTTAGTTGTTATGAAATGTAATGTTCGTTTCAAGAAGATAAGGCAAGGGCGGCGGGTTAGGAAATGGAATTTAGAAGCAGTAAATGAATTAACGAGGAAGGAGTATCAGGAGGCTGTAGAGAAAATGATGGATGACGGTAAAGAACTGAGTGCTATCGAAGAAAAATGGGAATGTATCAAGAAAGGGATATTGGAAGCCGCTAAAGACACTATAGGAACCGTTAACGGGAAAAGGATAAGGAAACCATGGGTAACGGATGAGATGATTGCAAAGATGGATGAGAGAAGAAAATGGAAAAATGTAAACACAGAGTTAGGCAAAATGAAGTACAAAGAGTTAAACAATAAATTGAGAAGGGCCACAAATAAGGCAAAAGAAGAATGGTGGAAAACGCAATGCGAGGATATGGAAAGTTTACAGAAGAAGGGTGAAATTGGTGCTCTATACAGCAAGGTTAAGTTATTATCGGGAAGTAAGAAGGCAAGATGTGTGCTAACAGTTAAAGATAAATGGGGTAAGATAATAGTTGAACCAGGAAAAATCCAAGAGAGATGGAAGGAATATATAGAAACACTGTATGGTAAAGAACTTAGGCCGACAAGGTTAGACATAGAAAAGGAACATGACGTAGAAGAAGATAGCTTAGGTCCAGGCATACTCGACGATGAAATAGAAAGGGCATTAAAGGAGATGAAAGCAAATAAGGCTGTGGGGGTGGACAATATTCCTGTAGAAATGTTGAAATGGTTAGGGAAAGGTGGGAAGAAGGCCATATATGGACTGATTCGTAGTATCTATGAGGAAGGAATCTGGCCGGAAGATTTTGTGAGATCGGTGTTAGTTCCTATTCCAAAAAAGGCAAAGGCTTCGTCATGTGAAGATTACAGAACAATAAGTTTGATATCCCACGCAGCTAAAGTTATTCTCAGGATCATCAACAAAAGGATAGAGAGTAAGGCAAATGATTACTTAGGGGATGATCAGTTTGGGTTCAGGAAAGGAAGAGTTACGCGTGATGCCATTGCAGTAATGAGATCACTAGTCGAGAGGAATATAGAATACAATCAGGACGTTTTTGCCTGTTTTGTAGATTTCGAAAAAGCGTTTGATAGAGTGAATTGGGAAAAATTAATGCGTGTATTGCAGAAAATAGGAATGGATACGAGGGACAGGAGACTGATCCGCAACCTGTACATGTCTCAGACTGCGCAGGTACGAGTGGGGAACGGAGAGTCCGGATGGGCAGTGTTAGGAAGAGGTGTAAGGCAGGGTTGCCCATTGTCACCGGTACTGTTCAACGTATATGTAGAGGAAATGATTAAAGAGGCATGGGAAGAACTGGAGGTAGGAATGAAAGTCGGAGGGGAATTCGTAAAATCGGTTAGGTTTGCTGATGACCAAGCATTAGTTGCTCAGTCAGCCAAGGGGTTGCAAGCATTGTTGAGTGAATTGGAGGTTCAGTGCGATAAATATGGGATGAGAATAAATATTAATAAAACAAAGGTTATGCGATTTTCCAGAAAGCAAAAGGCTAAGCTAAATATTAAAATAGGCGGGGAAAAAATAGAGCAGGTAGAACAGTTTACATATCTCGGAAGTGTTTTGGACCAACACGGTCAAAGTGGTAGGGACATAAGGAGAAGAATTGCGCTAGGCAAGGAGGCTTTCTCAAGGAGGAGGGAGTTGATGACGGGGACGTTGAGTAGGGATGTTAAGACAAGACTCGTAAAAACTCTGATATGGAGCGTAGCTATGTACGGCGCGGAAACGTGGTCGCTGAAGCAGGAGGATAGACGTAGATTGGAGGCCTTTGAAATTTGGGTGTGGAGAAGAATGGAAAAGGTGAAATGGACCGAAAGGAAAACAAATGAGGAAGTACTAGAAATGGTGGGGGAGGAGAGGGGTTTGTTGAGAGAAATCCTATGGAGGCAGGAAAAATGGATGAACGGCGTATTGAGCGGTAGTGGAATGTTGAAGAGGGTAATAGAGGGGAGAATGTTGGGCAAGCGAGGTAAGGGTAGGAACAGGATAGGGATGTTGGACGGGATGAAGGGAGGAAAGAAGTACACCGAGATGAAGAGGGACCTGATATAGATTAGTTTGCTAGGTGGGGAGTCACAAAATGTTTATTTGATAGTTGTGTCCATCCAAAAACCTACCTTAACTGGTAGATTACCTAATAATAATTATATATATATATATATATATATATATATATATATATACACTCACATATACATAGATATAGCTCGCCACAAAAAGGGTGCATCAATGTACACACTCGGCGTTTGCCACTAGAGTGATTGATGTTATATGTAAACAAATTAATATCAGATTCATAGAGTGTTACCGGGATAACCATGTCAACGAGCAGTTATACAAGACAAGAAGCAGAGCACACTGCAAACTTTTATTAGATGAATTAGGAGAAATCATTGGTGGGGTGGCTCAAATGATCTAATGCCTCCTACCAATTATGGGGGCAGTGGCATTCTATATAAACGAGGAAGAGAGAACCATGGATGTACTTTAAAGGAAAAGGAATAACAGGAGTGAAAACAATGGAGTTTCGCACGAGAGAGAGTTTATTAATAAGAAAATATGCCTCTAAAAAACCAAATGCGCAGATATTCATTTTGTGTGGCACAGGAAGATATCGGTCGGATTATACGTAGTAAGGGTACATATAAAGGAACAGTTTTCAACTTGAATTTCTCTAAGGGGGTATAAGGAGGTTTAAATCATAATTTTGCAGTCACGAAATCAAATTTTAAATAAAAAAGATTAAAAGATGTTGGAGGATGCGAATTTTGAACGTAAATGATATAACGAGAAAGAGAGGAAGGAAGTCCAAAATCAATAAATAAGAATTAATAAAGGGGAACTTCAATGAAAAGGTAGGCAGTTCTTAAAAGGACACAAAGAGCTAAGGAGAAAACAACTGAGTGTAAACACAAAACGGATATGAAAGAGTTATATCTCAACAGAGATGATTACGATCATAGAGGAAAAAGATAAATTAAAGACTCTGAGCTACGATTTTTGATAATGAAAACTCGGATAGTTAAAAGAAACTTTCACTTAAGACCAAGAATACCTACGATACGACCTACTACGACACGACTACTAAGACCGCACGGCAGTGCAATTAAAGCCAGACAGAGATAAGCAAATGCCGGAATTAAAAAATAATATTAGGTCAGAATATAATGAAAAAAGTACTAGGTACCTAATTAGATTAAAAAAGGGAAATACAGTTAAGAATGGAACGGGCGGAGATTTATTGGAGAAGGAAAAAAATAGTGAAGCACTTGAAGGTGAAAATAGATATGATATGTGACGTGGAAACAGGTAGTCCGGGAGCAGAATTATGATATAGCGAGATTGACAAAGAGGAACGAGAACGTGAACAAATCAGTGATTATTTCCGAAAATTATCGAATATTACTAATACATTTAGTTAAAAATGGCTACAGGAGATATTAGATTTTAAGGTAGCATCTGTCAATCATCCTGTCCGAAAGACTTCATCAGTAGAAGGATATTAGAACTTTATTAGATTAGACGTTATCATAAAAATGATATTAGAAGAAGAACTTCAGGAGCGAAATAAGAAAAATATTTTATTTAGTAAATGGATAGCAGGTATCTTACTTATCCACTTCAGGAGAACGGTAGAACGGTGTAAACACTCAAAACGGAGTGTATTGGCGTATAGTCGTGGTCTTAGGTCCAAGAGATTGTGTATGTCAAGGCTATGGAGAAGTACGTCAATGGAGAAAATACAGTGACGAATACAAATAACACACTTTTCATCTTATGGAAGGGCGGGAGAAACGTTTGGCGAAATTGGAAAAGTGGAAAAGGGCCCATAAATAGATACTGCATTGTAGCTGGATGAAGAAATCTGCGATAAAAAGAAGATTAGGAAATACATGGGAGAAAGAGGACGAATAAGATTCATGTTTTCACCATCAAGGAGCTAAAATTATTAAATAATGAACAAAATATAGGCAAACTTGAAACTAAAAGGAAGTAACCTGAAATCTGTCGAGGATATAAAATGAAAATTTTTAAGGCCATGGCATACGAAATGAAGAGTATCAAGGGACGATTTTCATAGTGTCCATGACTTTCAGTGGATTAGTTTATATTGTAACTATCACACATATCCGAAAAACCATTAATAAGAACGAGTAATGAAAGGGTTAAATGCTGAAAAGGAACTAGCAACGGTTTAAAGGTTCTTGGAATAATTGACAGATCCGCACCACAGAATGGAAAATATGCTACCGATGTAAAGAGAAATGTTAGTTAAATGAAGTTAAATGATCAAATAGATCACTTCGTGAGAATCTTGGCGTAGCCTAGAAAATAAGAGGAGGTTGTTCTACAATCGAAATGAAGGATCTACAAGGAAGATACATACAAGATTGAGAGTAATGGATGATTTGCCAAGTAAATGGATATTCAGTAAGGGAAAATCAGCAAATAATGTTTTAAGGGAGAAAGACAACCACTGCAAACGGTTTTTCTTAAGTGTAATTAATGGAAAGTTTTGAAAAATATTTATTATGTGACTTAATATGCCCATAACGCATAAGTTTCTGATGGGTTTGGAGTTGAAATTTAAATACTATCATGTTTAAAATATCACAAATGCAATTTAAGAACCCCCAAAACTCTTATTATACATTTTCAAGATCATCTAATTTTGTTTCTTGGCACAATAAGGAATGAACATGCGAAGGACACTCATGCAACATAAACCTGACTGACCTCAAGTTCTGAACAAATAGCCTCTACAGTCTCGAGTCACAAAGTCACACGTGTAGCGCGGAATGATAAAATGAGCATATAAGAATGTATCTTATAATTTAAAAATTACAAATTGAAAACGACTATCTCATCTAAGCACACGTGCATTGTTTGCACTAAAAATGAAAAAGAAACTATAATATACATAATTTGGGTTAGAATAGACAATTTTGCTAGACAAATGTTAGAAAATTACTGGCAAGCGATGCTTATCGCATTCATCTAAAGAGTGAAAGTATTAAAATACGATCAAAGTTGTACGGATGTATTCGAGACCATTGGACTAAAATAAAGGTTTCCTTTTCCCTTTAGTTTTCCGACCATCATTAACCTTAATGAAAGGGGACATGGACAAATTAAACGATCTGGTGATAGGAGTTTACCTTCACCCCAATGAGAGCAGAGCCAATTTACACTTTCACTCGATTCCGTTTCCACGAAGTGTTTTTTAAGGATGTTATTCCAGGCGTCAGGGAACGGCTTTAGGAAAACACTCGCGCATTAGCACAACTGTCTCTCTCAGCCTCGTCGTAAAAATCGATGACAAGCTAGAGACGAGATAAACATAAAAATTGAAAGAAAAACCAAAAAAGGCCAGACACGAACGGGGCATGAGGGGATTGTGTCCATTGTGTCTCTTAATGTTGCTCTCCTTAGCCTTTCTCCTGCACGTATACTAATTTTTCTGGCTTAACCACCATTTCAAAGAGTAATTATTCATAAATGCCTTCCTCCCTATCGTTTCAATAATTTATTTTCATTATCGTTTCATGAATTAGTCCCACACATACTTTTTCTAACCTGACATCGTCCTGGCTATCGGGGGGAAATTTAAGTGCGACCAAGCAAGTGATGTTATCCTGGCCGAAATATATTCCTAGAAAACGTAACGATTGGGAAAATATTTTCATGATATGGTTTCTGGTGCGAGCCATCAACCTTCGCGCAAATATTAAAGTAAGTAAAGTTTGGCACAGTATCTAATACAACCGAGAGAATAACTTTTCCTCTGCATTAGAGTTAACGACACGATGCTTTGGATATGAATCACGATGTACCTACCGAGTATTTAATTCCCGACTCATTGCATACGGAGGGCATATTAATCCTCATTTGTCGTGGAAAACTGGTTGATGATAAAAGAGAGAATCCAGTTTTGGTGAGTTAAGCAAGCGAAAAGGGCAAAGTAATGATATCATTATTTTTAACCAATAAAACATATATGTATTGCCGATTGGTAACGTTTTTGTTATTAATTATGTGTATATGTAGGTTAACGATTCTCGTCACGTAAGGTAGGTTCCAAATAGATAGAACACAGCAGGATATATCACGATTCATTACTCAAATTTACATTTCGGTATATATATATATAGTATATATATATATATATATATATATATATATATATATATATATATATATATACATACTGTGAGTGTCCTTCCTTTAGATTTCTGTATGTTAAATATTTTGTATCCATGAGTTTGTGCGTCGCCGGTGAGCGTCAATTTCAAAGATATATATATATATATATATATATATATATATATATATATATATATATATATATATATATATGTGTGTGTGTGTTCCTTTACCATTTTCCTTATCTCTATTTCAATGTGAATGAATATATATATATATATATATATATACATACATATTTTTATGAAAATTTCATAAATTGCTATGGAGATATTTTTGAATCGTCGTGAATTAAGTTTCATCATAGGGGGTCCCTTTTTCACGATCTCGAAATAAAGGGCGATAAAATCCAACAAAAACTTATTTGTGCTAATGAAAAAAATTTTTCAATGAAACTATTAATCCAGCTTATTTGAGCATGGCAACTTTCTTTACAGATAGAAAGGCCTAGGAGAATTCATGGCGAGTTTTGCTGTGTTTGATACTCGTGAGATGGCTGAATATATCCACCATTTTCAGAAAAACGGAAATCAAGAGCCATTACTTTAATCTAAGTGGTCGAAATATCACATCCTAATCTACAAAATTCCAGTTATTACGACATGGATGTAATATTATCTGTTATTAGTCCTAAACACATGATATTCCATTGAACCAATCTTCTAATACAAATTCCTGCAGATTAGAAATAAATAAATGATTTTATCTCTGTTAGTGTTAACAAACGATACATTTATATTACTGTCAAGGCTACTTCTCAACCGTGTTTTAGCATTTTGCGAGAAAAAAATTATAATTTCAGTATAAAAATATGAGATGAGAGCTCTACGGCCAACTTAGATTTAAATGAGAACGTCCTCTGCTGAGAACATTTTCCGTGTGTGCGAGTTGGTATTTTTAACGTGGATAATTCATGGAGTACGACCACACTCACCTTAGGTGTACTACATATATCTCGACATTAGTCTTTAGAAACAATTTATTTTATCAAATTATAATGGAAGCTAAGGTTGTACTAATTAACTTACAACTCAGACAAGTGAAACACACTACTAATAGACGTGCTGTATATAAGAGTGTGTCAGTCTGCGTGGTTTGAGGAGGATATAACACATTTGGGTAAAAGAAAGAAATGAACACATGCCCTAGAAAAAACTCAGAAGAAATTATTTTTACAATAAACTGCTGAAAATAGCAATTTTTTTCCCGTAAATAACTTTCTGTATACTATTTCTGCAAAATGATTATTGCGCTTTGGGGCATCGTCTTATACCCAAAACCGTCCGTACGATCCTAATCTGAGAAACAAGTTCAATTACACTTTAATACATACTCGCTCTCGGAATTAAATAGCTACCCAGTTGGCTGAACAATATCAAACAATGGGAGTAAAATGAAATTTTAGGAAGGATTATGAGGAAATTTCGACTCACAATCCCCATGTCACGAATTGAGTCAATTTCTTGTGTTGACATCCCCAACCCCTACAATCATGTGCCCCAACGGAAATTGCTTCATTTTAAATTGTTTACCTTGCTAATTTCATGCATACTATTACTATTTTAATACCAAGCGTTGAATTTGAAAAAGATATCTGCAGCATCGACCAGGTTAACTGATATACTTAATTTGGAATATTTAGAACAACAATAAATTTAGGTTTGCTGGTACTTTTCATTAATTCTTTATATATTTGATTTCAAAAATAAGAAAATGATAAAAAAGACAGTATCTACACTCAATAGCAGGTTTAACTATAGAGGCACTTGAAGGTGTGGTTAATGATAAAAAAATTAAATATTTCATGATGGTATGCACGAATATTTATGGTATTGTACAAAGAATGATGTTGAAAGGAAAGAAACAATTAAGAAAGGTGACAAAGAAGTATCTTAAATTATTGCCTAAAATTTGCTAATAGCCCAGCTAGCAATCCATCAAATATGCGAACAAAAAATGGTACAAACCCGACCCTGCGTACGAAGATAAAGGTCTAGGCAGGCGTTTGGGATTGACGAGGAAGTTCCGAACGAAATTGGAGAACTTTGACAACATGGAGGCGTATATAAACAAGCTGACGTTGCCTTTAGAGCAGCTCTCCAACATTGGGTCCCCCTTGGATGATGTTGTTGTTTCCGTGAGAATGCTTAGTGGACTCATCCAAATCCGACCCATGGGGATTTCAAAGGACTATAACGTTGATAGTGTTACGAAGTGTGCCCATAAAACGTTATAATTTGTAAAAAAATATGTTTTAATTAAGGGGACGTATTTTGTAATGAGTTTTACACTTACATCGATTGAAATAATTCTTTTCTATGGCTTAACTTCTCTTTTTCACTGTTTTTTTATAATTTTGATCGTTATGTCCTGTGACTCCTTTCTCCCTCAATTCTCGAAGTAAATTGGAACAATTGTGTTGTTTCACTCGGCATCTTTATTTCTCTAGTTCAAGTATCTCAAGTTCATCCATGCGCTGCATCCAATTATTTTACAAGCCAATGTAAAAGAACTATTGATGACTAATCATCCATAAGATTCTGTCAGTGGTATGAGCTGATTCCCTCTTTGACGTTAAAACATTTTAATTGGCATTTATTGATCTCAGATAAACTTACTCGACCTACATTAGCAATTACTATAATTATTACTGTTGACCGCTTCCAATAAAGTGGTACATCTAATTGTTTTAGGTGATCAACTAAAACTTACACTAAGAGGTATTCAAAAGCATTTTTATTTTGTTTAGTCTCAATTTGGGCAAACACTGTTAAAACCTAATGCATGTAAGGCGAAACATTCTTTTGTTGATAAGTGTTAACGTAATTAAAAAGCCTTGAAACATGACATCCTATTCGAAATTTAGAGCTCGCTTTAGCAGGCATGTGTGTAACAACAAATAATTTGACAGAGAATTGCATATGACCGACACTATTTCGGGGATAGTGGCTGTACACTGCCATATGCACTTGCTTCCCACATCGTGGACCAGGGTTTGAGACCCAGATTAACAAGATTTTTCAGTGGTACCCCGATCCCTACCAGGCGTGCATTGTGGAGAGCATTTCCAATATAGTTAGCCGTCCAGCGGATGGGACGTTAAATGGCTATCGTTCAAAATGGGTAATGCCTACACCAGATTTCACATCATTCCTCCTGCATTACATGAATATCCTACCCTTGAAAAATTATCTACCTATCCCTAATGGTCCAAATTAGCTTGGCTGTAAGTAGCCTCCTGTTTTAACCGCTACTTCACTACTCAGTGCTGCATATGACTACGTATGAAAGGTTTATTTCAATGGAAATAGCAGGGTCGAAATGGAAGATTAATTCTCATAGTTTTATCTCCTTGACGTAAAAATGTCATATACTTCACTTCGAGCTAACACTAACAGACACTGGGGTACCGACAGGTTAGCCTGAATATGGCGACTTGAGTCCAGCCTTTGAACAATGTTCCCAGTAAAGGAACGTGACCGTGCTTCCGCCAGCGGTCTTCGTTAAAACTAATAGGCTCGCAAGCACGGCGGCTCTGCAGCCAAACGCTTATTGTCTCGGAGGCGAGAGGGGAGAATTTGAAATTACTCAGTGTCTAATCCGATTAGATTAACAATGGAGGTCGTTCCGCAAATACACTCACTGTTTCGAGACTTGCCCACACATATAGGAGGATTTCCCCTGATCACCGACGTTTCAATACATATCCAAACAGATTGACCGCGTGGCACGGTCGGGCACTTGTCTGCGTAGACATGACTTCATGAATTTAACTGCCAGAGTTTGTTTTTTCTTGGGCCGTATTCCCCGACGAGAGGACGCTGTTATTGACTGCCCACCTCTTCGAATCCGCATCGGCGGTTTCCCAAAAATGCTGCAAATTCGAGAGCGTCGGAAACTAATGGATTCGCCGTGGGAGCGGAATCCTATTTGGACGACGACACTCAACTAGCTTACAGAGTAAAGAACTTCGAGCGCTGATCGGTCGAGTGTTTTTAATCCGTGGAATACGTTGGAAATCGATTACTGTACTAAAAAAATGACGAAGCCCGCGAGGCGATTAGCGTAAATTTTCCACTTGGGGATTATAAGCAGAGCGGTGCGTTATAAATTTTGATATAATTCTATACGAGGGCGAAAACTAAATCCGCGGAAGCGGCTGGACCACCGACGGGCCCCGGGAGATTTATCGTCGAGTATGCAGAGCAATGCATGACGGACACTTGGAGTGCAACTGCCGAGGTGCGGGAAGAGGGTTGAGAGTTCAACCAGGGAGAGGAAGGGCAAAGAGCTGAACTCGAATGCGCTCTCGACGAAACGGCAGTCAAACGAATAGGAGACTACCCAATGAGCGCAGTCATGGCACTGATGATCCTCCGTGGAATGCCTATCGGTTCATCGCATTTAGGCGATGGCGATTGGGGTATGGCTGTTCTCAATGGCAATGATTGGCGTTCGGGCGATTGACTTGTCGAAATGATCGGGTGGATTACGGCACGTCGACCGCTCCTCTCCTTTGAACCAGGGGGAGCGGTAGGACTACATGGACACGAGACAGTGCTTCATTCGACGGCCGTTGAAGCGACGGAGAGCCAACTGAACCAAGTGCCTCACATTCCTACGGCAATAGAAAACGCGCACCGCATACACCGTAATCTGACGCGTCCGATTATCAGAAAATATCTCACGAGCTTTTAATGGATTCCCGCTTAAGGCGTGCGTTTTCATGTCCTGGAGAATTTTTTACTTTTTCGAGATCGAAAAGGGTGAGTTGTACCTTACTGATATTCGGGATATAAACATGTACAAACCTTTTTCTGCATTACGTTTTTTTTATTTCTTTCATCCGAAATAACGAAAAGAGATCATTTTAAACGGAAATAGTCACGAATTTTGAGCTATGGTATTACAATTACTTCAAAAGAGTCGAAGTGTAAAATTTGTTGTAGGTAGTATGTAACGAAATAATTACGTTTTCATGAAGCTTCAAAAACGCCACGATTCGCATTTGAAGACTTCTCCAAAACTATGTTTCGCGTGAGAAACGCCTTCCTTCCATCCCAGTTCTCTATTCAAAACCGTTAAAATCAATTGAATATTCGACAAAATGAATGAATAAACACGTACGAAGGAGGGCTTGTAACTGCAAGAAAGAAAGTAATAAATAAACGATAGAGAGGATCTGTACCAATTTTTACGAGATTCTAAGAAGATGTTAAGGTAGAAAAGAATGAAAGATGTAACGTGATGGACGGCAACACGAGGAAACGTGACCCCGAGATGGCAATGGAGCAAAATAAGTCACTTCGGAAAAAGACAATGAACTGTCAAGTCATGATAGATGAGAATGAAAATGGAAATTCATACTTGGTGAACGAGGGATCGATGGGGTAGATTGGAGATCTTTGAAGGAAGATATCTTGAAGTTTACCCGTATTTGCCATATGTCAACTGTTTCCTTTTGTCCGCATCTAATATTTTTATGGGTATTGATTTTTCCCACAATAAGACAATGATCACTCTTACAAATATGTAAATATAATTTTATTATTTCTTGCAAAACTTCTAGCTTCAACAATAAATATTAGAATATATAATAAATAAAATTATATTATTATAATATAAATTTATAATAAAAAAAATCAAAATCAACGTGTCACCAGGAATTTTAAAAATGTCGCGGCCATGAGCGATAGAAGTGAAACTTCTTGAACTTGTCAATGGGATGACGATGTTAAAGTTAAAATTACAATATAGATTACCGCGTAGAGTTATACTTATTTTTGTGTGATAAAAAGCAATTCATTAAGCGAATAAATAATAATTATTATAAATTAATATAAAATTAACTATTATCAAATTAATATCAGACAATCAATATAAAACAAAATTTATAATAAGCTAACTAACTGGGACAAAGTCAGTGCAGCTCTATGTAATCGCATCATGATGTGGATAAAGATATAACTAATGCGTATCAGAATAGTTAATTCGACTGTAACTTTCCACGAATAAATCACACAAGCAAAGAGTACAAGTATCGTTATTGCCAGCGCTTTAATTTAGGTTTTTTATACAAGAATAATGGGTTTCATGGGCTTACGATAACTGAAATACGATATACGATGAACATCGCAGGTCAAATAGTCAACTAATGTCGCAAAAAACCCATCGATTGCTTGGAAACCCCACCAAACCTTACAGTGACAATTTATCTTAAAATTACCAAATGGAGACCCGGGTTTAAATCCTGGAGACAACAAATATTTTTCAGTGGTATCCCGACCCCTACTCGAGGTGCGACGTCCGTTGGATGGGACATTAAACTGCAGACGCCTTGGAGCCTTTCGACAAGAGTAGGCTAATGCGGACGCCGGGTTTCTCTCCACCCTTCCTTTCCCATCCATCCCTAATGGCGAAAATGACCTTAGCTGTCGGTCGCCTCCCCAAAAAGAAACTATTAACTAAAGTTACCAGATATATTTTTTCCGAAAAAAATTGCAGAAGTTGTTCCACTTCCGATAAAGTATTTACCGACCGATACCGACCGTCGGATAAAGTAATCCGACCTGTATTTAGCTGGAGTGTAACTCTCTGCTAGAGAGAAATGTATATTGCGGGGGATGTCTGCCGTAGCCAACACTTTTAAGCACTGATGCAACGTGCAGCTCCCACTCTTATTTGTCGCCATCGGAGGCGGGAACAGTCTTTTTTATTATTTCACTGTTTGTTTTAGCTCGAATTTTTCTTTCAAATCAATCAATCATCATCAAGAATCAAATCATCACACGAATTTCATCACCAAAGACGTCTCAGTTCAAAAAGGGAGATTTACAAACGCCTACTCGTATGTTTCCAAGAAATAGTTTTGTCAGGTTTATATCGTTTTTAATTATATCATTAATCTGCTTTTTTGAAAGCAAAAACTACCCCTGATGAGAGCTTTAATTTGAAGCAGAATAAATGAAGGTATTTACGAAAGTGAGTCGTTCTTGCACCGTCTTCTAGAAAGGAGACATCAATATGGATTTCATTCGTTTCCATGGCGCACCGTACCACGACCCGCTATGAGATGAAGGCCAATGAAAGCCGAACTCTTACACGTGCAATGTTTGAAACCCACCACAATCTCTATTCTAGTCTATTCCGGTTGACTAAGTACAATGAGACCATGAATTTACTCCGCTAGGAACATGCGCCTCAGGCCTCCCTTCCTCAGGTAACCCTTATCGCAAATTCTTTGATCTTGTGAGCGAAGAGCACAGCAGAAATCCCCATCGAACACAGGCGCTGAGCTCTATGCCTCATCCATCTTACGCCGTAGTTACACTCCCTAGTCTTTCTGGTTCTCAACTGAAACTTTTTGGAGAGTATAACGGTTCTTTAGCACATTTGAAGCTATTACAATTACGTCTAAACATTTGATGGAACCACTAATAACTGAAGAGGCAGTGAGTACGAGTATTTACTTGCAAGGGATACATAATTAATTCTCTTCTCTTTTAAAAATGACTCGTCGACTCATTGTAATTGAAATAACTCACAAACAGCAGGGCACAATCCTTCGGCACACACTACTGGTTTCCTTTACCTTATATTCACACTCATAGCGCTAAAGATAAAGGGTAAAATTTGAACAAGTATCCATCCTAATTGTTTCTTACGAACGATTCTGTAAGTATAAAAATATATTTGTCACTTCATGCAGGCAGACAACTTTTCCTTCGTTGTTTTAAACATGACATCAAGCAGCCAAAACCATGATCTATCAGTGACAACTTTTCAGTACTAAAAACTATTATTTCATACCTAACTAGAATCACTGAATAAATAACGCTTGCACATGCTATTTTCTATGAATCGAGTTCTTCGAAACAAGAGTGAAAGCGATTCCAATAAAACTCGCATAAAGGAAGTGGAAAAGATTCCATTTTACGTGGGAGGAGAAATATGCTGGGCTTGAAGATGAAATAAATGATTTCCATTGGTGGAGGGTGGCAGATAACGTATTCCAGATGGGCACCGATTGCGTATTCTGTGCAATCCTCGGGATTACTAGAGATGACCTACGAAAGTTACCAATATTCAGAAGGACAACCGCGCGGGCCGAAGGTGATGAATGACTAACAGCGGGCTAACCGAAGGTGCCGTTAGGTTTTTTCACAGCTGCGTGGAAACGAGAATGCTGTGATAAACGCGTTCGTCGTCGATAGACTGGAATACGAAATGCGACCGCGGGACAAAGGTTCGACGGGAGGGAGGCGACTCTTATGCCCGCGCAAAACCGGAGTTATTTCAAAAGTCACACGGCTCACGCAAGCCAGGTCCTCGCAATCTCACAGCTGCACCCTCAATCCAACTCTAATCTATAGTATGTAGGGAAAAAAGGCATGGAGAAAGCGAGCAATCACCCTTAAAGTGTGATGTAGCCGAGAAATACACACGCGAGTTTTTCGCTTTTGCAACAAAAAACATTAGAAGATATTTTATTACCCTATTTTAACTAATTACAGACTTGAGTAGGTGTATACTATATATCCGCAATACCTCTACTTTATACGAATAAAAACAGGCGGATGAGAAATTAAATTAGATCATATAGAATATACGTATTATTATTATTATTGAGTAATCTACCGGTCAAGACAGGAATTAGTTGGACACAACTACCAAATAAATATTTTGTGACTTCTAACAAAACACAATCCAGCAACCTGCTCCACAACAGGTCCCTCTTCATCTCTGCGTACTTCCTTCTTTCCTTCACCCTGTCCTGTTCCTGCCCTTTCATCGTTTGCCTAACATTCTCCTCTATATTACAGTCTTCAACATCCCACTTCCACCTTCTTGTGACAGCCTCTTTTCCTAGCGCATTTCTTCTCCTCACATCCCTACTACTTTGACCGTATTTATATTGGTCCAAAACACTTCCGAGATATGTAAACTGTACTATCTGCTCTATTTTTTGCCCACCTATTTTAATGTTAAGCTTAGCCTTTCATTTTCTGGAAAATATGCATAACCTTTGTTTCATCAAAATTGATTCTAATCCAATATCTGTCGCACTGAATTCCCAATTCACTCAGCATCGCTTGCAACCCCTTGGCTGACGGACAAATTAGAGCTTGGTCATCAGCAAACCTAACTGATTTTACGGATTCCCCTCCGAATTTCATCCCGACATCCAGTTCTTCACATACCTCTTTAATCATTTCCTCAAATTATAGAATATATATATATATATATATGCAGGGTCGCGGTGGTCTAGCGGGTAGAGCGTTGGACTACTGACCGGAGGGTCCCAGGTTCGATTCCCGGGCAAGGCACTCTGGGCACCTGCAGCTCCACCCAAGCTAGTTGATTTTTCGGGTACCAGATCTTCCTGGGAAACCATAACCGGCACAGGGAAAGGAACTGGCCCCCCTACCCTGATGTGTGAATATTCACACGCCGTTGGGCTTGGTACACGGGTGAGCTCCACCATCACCTACTAAACCGACCTTCGGGTTGATTACTGTGTTTATGGTTTTATATATATACACATATACTATAATGAGTTTACTATAACTGCTTTATCAAGGTTATACTGCTGAGATTATAAATTTAATTTTAAAAGAAAACACAACCACTTTCCAATGTACTAACAATGCGTTATCAATAGGTAAATTGTTTTTTTTGTACGGTGAGAATTGAAGACTGAAATGCAATCAGAAGCCATTGTTTTTTTGCATGATTGACCAATCATTGATCAATTCTAGAAATTAGGAAGCATTGAAATTCCGTATTCCTTCAACTTTTCAAATTATTTACTTTCTCACCACCACATTACTGCTAAATTAAATGAGTATCAATAAATATAAATGCATAAGTGGGTAATTTTTATGAATTACATTATTCTAAGGTATTTCATTTTTCATGAAAAAATACGGTAATTTACTCACTCCAAAAGCACCAGGCCCATGCAAATCCAAGGAAATCACTCGGATCAAACCACTCAGATGCTGTAAGGCAAGCAACATGAAGGTCCACATCACTCACCTGGAAAAAAACAAGGAATATAAGACAAATTGGAAAATAATGCGAAAAATGTATCACTCAACAGATAGCTCATATTTCTAAAGCAGGGACGCATACACTTTGAGACCAGAGAGAGAGAGAGAAATACAATTTATTGCAAGGGTGTATTTCAGCCAAGAATTGCGATGGCTTTCCAATAGCCAGAGACCAGATGGTGCAATGCTGTAAGAGAATAATTATCACCGAAATACATTAAAAAATCTAAGTGGTGGTGAAGAATATACAGGAATCATTTAAACTGTTTTAACATGAACGTGATACCAAAAGAAACAATCGGAAGATTATGTATGGATCGCTTCTACAAAAACATCGAAAAAATACTCAATAATAAAGAAAACCCATACCCGTATTTCTGATTACTATTTCGTGTTTTAAATATTAATGGGTATAGGCTAGAGTCATCAATATTCACTCAATCAAACCATATGGCCTTCGAATATCAATGAGGAATTTAATCCATTGAAATAAAACTTTCAGGCGTTTAAAAGGACCTTCTCCTAAACGAACGTGCTCTGCAAATCAATCTGTAGTTGATCCGTCTGGATGTGGCCCAAAATTTATCACAATTTTATTATTATTGTGAACTCAGAAAATGTATTTCGCATCTTAGAAACACGGACATTGATTAAAATTTATTAAAATCCTAAAATATTTTCAGCTAAATTTTTAAAAATTAATTTCATTTATTAATTACATTATAACATATACTCAGTAATAATTACATTTTAAAATCCCATGTTATAAAGACATTAACATTCATTGGGTGTTAACTGAATCGATATTCCGCATGCTCGGCAAAAGCCATTTAAATTTATGCCCGTTCTCACATTCTTACGGGCTCTCGGTAAAAGTATTATTGAAGAGGTGAGTTTAGATTTTAAATACATTTTTAGATATTTTAAATTCTTGAATTTCAAAATACTATTTAATAAATACGTACAACTCCAACTATTTCATATGCATATGGTAAAAAAGAGACAGGCGAATGAAATCGGCGGTCACTGCATCCCTTCCTAAGCACTAACTTCTCTCCAAAATAAAGGTCAAATTGTATCTTTAAACCTCAAAAAATAGTTACACGAGTAAAAATTAAAATGACTGCAATTTAATTAGTAAAATGCAACAAAACCTGGCTTTAGAACGGAACTTTTAAATTCTAACCATGAGGAGAAATATATTTTGTGTGGAGAGTCCCATTGCCGAAATGGTTTCAATCTACCGACAACCAGTGCTTTGAACTTTGAATGAGTAGCCATAAATTTTAGTTCTTCTGAAACTTAACTGAGAGAAAAGGAAAACATACCACAAGAAGGGAAAACTAAAAATCTTTACCATTTCAAATTAGATAATTTCATAAGTAGGCCTTTTTTTGGCAAATTAGCTTAGTATCCCGATCTAACGTCCACGCTATCCTACTTTCTTCCCCGGCTTCCTTCCACTTCACGGCATTCCATTTCAGTTTCCACATCGCGACGCACAATTCCACGGCACGAAATTATACGACAGCTAAAGGAACAAATGCCTCCCCTGTCCTCTTCCCTCTCGCGCTGACTGAAGGTCCCGCAATTAACTTATTTTCCGCAACATTCGAGTATCACCGTCTGCACGCGGTGGAGATACCATTACTCGTTCCTCCTCTGTAAAGCTTTCCATTTGAATATTCTTACCCCTAAGGCATGTACCTATCTTAAGAAAAATGCGTTTACGGAAACTTTAATACGTTTTTGGTGAAAAGCGAGTATATTAAACGAAAGACCTTACCTTTGCAGGTATTTGCGACAAATTACTTCATGATATTCCTTTCCCCACACCGAATTTTAAAGACACAAAATATATGCATAAAAAAATACTGCATTAAAATATCCAACTTATCAATAGGATGAGAAGTAGTTTAAAGAAGAATTTACGTCGAACAAATTTCGAGAACAGTCTTTAGAAAGATATTTGTCATAAGATGATAAGTGTTGTTCGCAACTTAACCCTAACAATGCTCCCGCCATAATGCGTTGTATTTTGGATCAGTAGATAAAAGAGAAATCGAAAAGTCTCTTTTTCCAAATCTGTAGAGCGTTCAATCAATAGAATGCAGCCGCATTGTAAGTCACATTTTTCAATTTCGCTTTCTTTCTTGGAATTGACATTTAAGTTATATTTCTGACACTTTGCCATTACCAGACTTGGAGAAAACTTTTCGTAGCCTTCGAATGAGTAAACGTTGGATACCTTAATATTTAACATTTTTGCATATACATACACGAGACTCTATATGGACTGATTCGTAGTATCTATGAGGAAGGAATCGGGCCGGAAGATTTTGTGAGATCAGTTTTAGTTCCCATTCCGAAAAACGTAAAGGCTAGATCATGTGAAGATTACAGAACAACAAGGTCTCAGGATCATCAAAAAAAGGATAGAGGGTAAGGCAAATGCTTACTTAGGGGATGATCAGTTTGGGTTTAGGAAAGGAAGAGGTACGCGTGATGCCACTGCAGTAATGAGATCACTAATCGAGAGGAATATCGAATACCATCAAGACGTATTTGCCTGCTTCGTAGATTTCGAAAAAGCGTTTGATAGAGTGAAATGGGAAAAATTAATGCGTGTATTGCAGAAAATAGGAATGGATTGGAGGGACAGGAGACTAATCCGCAACCTGTACATGTCTCAGACTGCTCAGGTGCGAGTGGGGAACGGAGAGTCCGGATGGGCAGTGTTAGGAAGAGGTGTAAGGCAGGGTTGCCCATTGTCACCGGTACTGTTCAACGTATATGTAGAGGAAATGATTAAAGAGGCATGGGAAGAACTGGAGGTAGGAATGAAAGTCGGAGGGGAATTCGTAAAATCGGTTAGGTTTGCTGATGACCAAGCATTAGTTGCTCAGTCAGCCAAGGAGTTGCAAGCATTGCTGAGTGAATTGGAGGTTCAGTTCGATCGATATGGGATGAGAATCAGTATAAACAAGACAAAGGTAATGCCATTTTCCAGAAAGAAAAAAGCTAAGCCAAACATTAAAATAGGAGGGGAAAAAGTAGAGCAGGTAGAACAGTTCACATATCTCGGAAGTGTTTTGGACCAATACGGTCAAAGTAGTAGGGACGTAAGGAAAAGAACCGCTAGGCAAGGAGGCTTTTTAAAGGAGGAAGTTGATGACATGGACTTTGAGTAGGGAGGTTAAGACAAGGCTTGTAAAAACTCTGATATGGGGCGTAGTAGCTATTGGAGGCTTTTGAAATGTGGGTGTGGAGAAGGATGGAGAAGGTGAAATGGACCGAAAGGAAAACAAAAGAGGAAGTACTGGTGATCGTGGGTGAGGAGAGGGGTTTGTTGAGAGAACTCCTATGGAGGCAGGAATAATGGATGAAAGGGGTATTGAGCGGTAGTGGAATGTTGAAGAAGGTAATGGAGGTGAGAATGTTGGGCAAGCGAGGAAAGAACAGGAATAGGATAGGGATGTTGGGATGTTGGACGGGATGAAGGGAGGAAAGGAGTACACAGAGATGAAGAGGGACCTGATGTAGATTACGTTTCTGGATTGGATTTTGTTTGAAGTTACAAAATGTTTATTTGATAGTTGTATCCATCCAAAAACCTACCTTAAACGGTAGATTACCTAAAAAAGTACACTGCATAACTCAAAAACTCAGGATTCACATTTATATCCCAGGAAAAAAATACATTCAAAATGAGATATATTTTCTACATTTGCCATATAAATTAGATTTGTCTGGCAATCAACCTAATTTTGTCCAAATTTAGTAAAATTGTTATTGACTTTAATTTATTTTGAATATTGCAGTTGTTATTTTCAAATGTTTATTTTACCCGTGGATAACTATGATTAATAAATATTGTTTCATAACCTTAAATGTGACACTTTTGATCTGGCACTAAGATCTTAAGGCGCACGTGTAGATACCGAGTAAATTAGACCACCTTTTTACATCGTGATATTCGATGAGTGAAATTAAGAGTCGCTGGATAGTCTAAAAAAAATGGAATCATTTTGTTAACATTGTTCCACCATAGTCAATAGCTTAATTCTTCTATTAAATTTCCATAAATCATCTTTGGGCTGTACTCCTACCCCAGTATATATTTTTAGGAAGAAATTACGTTCTAAATACTTTTCATGGAAGTAATTTCGCATATTTTCCATTTTCGCTGTCAAAACTTATGTTAATTGGACAAACAAGAATCCCTCTTCTCCTCTTTCAGTGCTCAGAGACGAAAGCTATAACCGCAAACCACTTCCTTAGATGCCTCGGATTGAGAAAGATGACCCAACTCTTACTCTTTCGTCTTTGATCCTCGAAGGAGCCAGCTTCCAAAATTGTGTTTCATGTGGCGATGTAATTACACTCGACTTCATAGAAGGCGGAAATTGTGGGATATCCTCTTTAGTCATAAAAGGAATTTTCTTCCCAGTCAATCAAAGATCATCGGTCGTTATCCTCACTTTCATATTTTTTTCTTTATTTTTTTTAATTGGCACAACTTAATACGACATTGAAAAGTAAGTAAATTTAAAAGGTTTGTTCAAATTTTGGGAGTATTTTTAACCTCATTCTAATGGAATGCCTTTCACTTGTTTCTTCTCAACTGCCGGTGAACTTTCCACCATCAAACTAGAGAGATTTTTGTTTCTAAAAATAGTGAAATCGCGTCGTTAAAATAAATGGTCATCATCACACTTTAAAATCATTCTTCAAGTATGGATTCAATTGCGATTGATTTATAAAGCTACTTATTCCTATTAAATCTAGCATTCGTGATATGCTTGGAATGCTAAGTTTCCGTTATTTTGGTTTCCGCTACTGCGTTTTTCCAAAAACAGTGAGTGCTGTAAGACATAACCAATAGTTTTAGAAAATATCCCTGTGGATTTACTTATCGCCACGACGATAACTGATGTGGAAACGGAGGTGTATAGCCGTGTATTTCCAATATAAGACACCATAATGATGTTGTTGAGAGCGTATTGTATAAAATATGAATAACTATGTATAACCTTGAGTATCACGTTAGCAACTACGTAAAATTAGCGTGTATAAATAAGGATACAACTGGGAGCGAAAACAACGAGAATACCCTAAATTCCATATTTGAATCGTCGATTCGGGATCATTTGCATTTACTTTATTTATTTAGGCGTGCACGAGCTTAGATCACCAAGGTTGCACAGTTAAGTTATTAAAATACGAACTTCTGTAGGTCTAATCAAATTATAATTACATATAAAATATAATATATATATATATATTACATAATGATATATAAAATATAATGAAGTCTGCATTTAATACGTGTGCACCTGGTGTTCAATGTGTTGGAGAGGGAATTAACGGGACACCACCGAAGCCAGAAAAAAATACAATCTATCAACCCAATGTTTATCTGTAATTTGAATTATGAAAATATCAAATTCCCCTAAAAATATATTAGTACAGATCGGCGTGCTACTAATACTCCCTGTCATATTCCCTCGTCACTGCAGGCAGCGTACATGACGTACAAATGCAAATATAAATAAATGCAGCCCCATTCACACCTCGATCTACAAGCGACTGAAAATTACGTGACTAAATATAAACGGAAATCGGATCACATAAAGTTTTTAAATGTCCAAAGGAAATATTAGCTTTCAACAATTAGTTATAAAAAGTTTGGTATTCACGCTCTCAAAATTCACATAATAAAATACCTCCGTGGCGCGGAATGGTACGGACGGAAGAGATGGAGGTACCATTATCGAGGGTCGTCAACCTGTTATTCCTTACTCTTCCGCCAAGCAACGCTGTCCATGTTACCCATTCAAGTATTTCACAGTAGGCGGAAGTTGAGCTTTCGATAACTCAGCAGAGCACATCTCAGCAAAGCTAGCATTATCTGGTTCGTGATTGGCTTTGCAGGAGGCCGAACGTCTGGAGGGCAAAACCTCGCGAACTCCTGAACTCGGCTTTAAACCTTACGCTCTTCTCGCGTCCTTTGACGAAAAAGGCTAATGCAGGAAGTCTCGGAAGTATTACGACAGTATCTGCGAATGGGGTCTAGGCGAACACCGTCACGAAAGTGCGATTCGGTGTCGTTCTGCTGAATTCTGCCAACGATTCTCCACGAAGATGCTCTCTATCCTCGATTCTCTCATTCAATACTCCACTTCTTTTCATACCCTGGGCGAATTTTGTCCTTTCTGCGATACAGCTGCTCTTCTCTACGTCATACGGCCGGCAAAGATAGGATCGCGCGCGCTGTAGGGCTTCCAGAGGCCTCTTTTTCAAAGCTGAAGAAAGTCAACTTAAAAGTCCTCGACATTCAAAGAGTATTCCACATACATTTTTTATTCGAATTCATTTCCCATTTTTTTACTGCAAAAATAATCACATTCCCGTTTGCTCTATGAGGAAATGTATAATTCCAACAATATATTTTCAAACCGAAGCTGTCAAATTTCATTCCAATAGAGCAGTTAAAACCTAAAAAGAGCCAACTTTCTTTTATGATCATAGTGAATTCTATTGCAGTTGAACGGTGTACTTTCTAATTTAAAAAACACACTCTTATCAATTTTCTACCATTCTTATCTTCACCAGATGTAAGACTTTTACACTGCATTAAAAGAAAGACTTTTAGATTGTCAAAAGTCATCGCATGTCACTCCTGCCCGGGACAACTCGAAAAAAATCAATAAGATATAACGTGCGGCTTGTATAAGCATGCTTTGTTTTAAGGTTTTCCTACGCTCAGTCGTGTGAAGGAATGTTAAGTACCTATTTGCCCGAATACCGTTTCCATTGGGAAATCAAATATTCTCTCATTGAAAGCTTCCATTTGCGCTGGACTAAGAGTCTTATGTACTTAACATTAATCTCTGAGAGTTGGTTCGCCGAAGAAATCAACATCACACGGATGTATATAGGACCAAAACATGCCTCAATGCTCCTGCCGTAATTAGTGTTGAAAAGTAACATCAGGGGGTGATGCCTCAGCCCTTAAAATATCAGGGAGTTTGAAAAGTTTATATATATAAAAATAAACTATACACACACGCAACACACAAGCGCGCACGCACGCACGCGCACACACACACACATGTGTGTGTGTTCCGGTCAAGAAAATATTTTTGCACTGGTGATCTGCTCGATTCCGCCTTCCCCACCTCTCCTGTGTTTGTCCTTTAAATGTGTTCCTATCCCGTTTCCTAATATCAATTTCCATTCAATGAATATATATGTATACACAAACACACACCATAGAAGGAGTTCAATGAAAACCGAAGATTTACCATTACACAGTCCGCTACAACTAGAAATTAGATTTTTACGTAACGACACTGCCATTACTGTGGAATGTGTTGTTGGATTATGTCCTGGATTCTTGGCGGTCTGGTTGTTGTAGCGGGTGTTCGGTTTTCATTTCACTGTCCCTCATAGATGGATATTCAGGTTCGCATGATTAAGGTTGCAACTCTACATTTATTACTCACATTCCTAAACAGGATAACCCCAAATGATGGCATTTTTTCCTATAGTACTCAATTGAATGAATTGGATGAATGGATTGGTAACTTTCTCTTATGGAGTAATCAATTTAGTATTTTTTTAGAGTGAGTTGGAGGAGGACGCAAGTCTTCTTAGACATAAAACGAAGCAATGGACGCAACCGGTCTTTTCTCGTTCGGCATCCTATGTCCACACGCGAGATCGCTCGCAGGGGGGGGGGGGTGAGGTGTGACGTAGTCGATGGGACATCCCTACGCCAAGAAGGGGGCGGAGGCATCTAACAAGCAACCAGTACTCTCGAAAAGATTAGTCTGGCAACGCAGGGTATATATCTTCGAGAAGACCCCTTTGAATATGCATAGGGTCATATGCCATTAAAAAGAAGTCATCAACGTTATTAGCCAATTAGAAAGTGGACGACGACATAATATCATATTTATGGGTCGTTATGTCCTCTCGTTCCTCAAGGATATAAAAGCCTCCAACGCTGTCAGCGTGGGCACGCACAGCGTTGAGCGGCCCTCCCCAATATCACTCGGCCACCCGTAGAGTAGTAATGAAAACCTCAGCTCTTCGGAAGCGAAAACAAATCTGCCTCGTCCTTGAAGGTGGAAGCTATTGCCGAGCGTCAATGCTGTCTGACTTACGATCACCTTGAGGTGCGAGCAGGCAGAAGGACGCAGAGAGGGTTTTGATTCTTTGGAGCGAACGATATTGCAAAGGAAGAGCTTTTTGATTGGAATCTGTCAAGTGAGCATTGGAAAAATAAGCGAAAGGAAAGGAACATCACCAAGTCGAGGTAGAAGTTGGACCCATCTAGCAATCTATGTAGTCTCGACTGTAGAATCGATGATTCTTTATAATTCTTTGTTAGTATAAAGAAGAAATAATAATATAAATAATCATAATAATAATTCGTCTCTACCTGCCATTACTGGTGATTTGCTACTGCTGACGGATTCTACGATTTTAAAGCCCCTTTAGCTATCATGGCGGAAACAACGATAATTGATTCTTGTGCGGTCACCCAAGCCAGTAAGGTCGAAGGGGTTGAGCTAGAAGAAATATACCAAAAGGAGAAAGATGAACAAGCTGAGGATATGAAAGAATGTAAACACAAAACTATTGGTAGGAGGAAGTATAAGGAGTTCAATTTTAAAATGACCCTCGAAACAAATAGGGTGAGAGAAGCGTGGTGGAGACGCAGTGAATGGATATGGAAAATTTACAGAGGAAGGGGGAAGATATGCTTTATAGGAATGTTGAAAGCATGTCAGAAAGTAAGAAGGGAAAATCGTTGCATACAATCAAAGGTAAGTAAGGAAAATGTTGTTTATATCAGGGAATATACGAGAGAGATGGAAGAAATGTATAGAACTGTATGGTAAAGGCATTTTGCCGCTAAGATTATATATAGAGAGAAAATATGGCATGTATTAGTATAGCGTAGGGTCAGGCTTACTAGATGTCGACAGAGAAAGGAAATTATTGAAATTAAAAGGCAGTAAGGCCGGGAGAGTAGAAAATTCCTGCAAAACTTGAAAATTTTATGAAAATATGAGAGAAAGTCCTTATTCACTAAGCCATAGGATTTATGAGGAAGCAATTTGGTTGAAAGATTTCGATAGATCAGTTTAAAAGTATCAGTTTCTATCCCAAACAAGGAAATAAAGCCATATTTGAGAAACACAGAAAAAAGTTAGTTTGTCACACCAATATGCTCAGGACCATCAATAAAAGGGTGAAGAGCACGGAAAATGATTAATTTGGTCCAGGAAGGGGAGAATTGGTTCAGGAAGGGGAGAGGCACGATGTCATGGCAGAAATGAGGTCACTAATAAAGATGAACAAAGAATACAATCAAATTGTATTTGTCTGTTTCAAGATTTCGAAAAAGCATTTGATAGAGTTAACTGGGTGGAACTAATGAATATAAGTGTTACAGGAAAGGGGAGTACAAGGGAGGTATAGGAGACTTATCTGCAATCTGTACATGCCACAGATTGCTCAAATGCTAGTGGAGAAAGAAGAATCCGGATGGGCGGTGTTTGAAAGAGAGGTAAGACAGGTGTATCCATTACCACCTGGGCTTTTCAACGCATATGAGGAGGAAATGGTAAAATAGGTATGGAAAGAACTGGAGATAAGTATGACAGTTGGATGGGAATTCATAAAATCAGTAAGTTTTGTTGACGAACAAGCTATAGTTTTTAGTTAACCAAGGTTTTGCAAAAATAGATGAGCCCATTAAAATGCCGGTGCGATAGTTATGTGATGAAAATAAATGTAAACAAAAGAGAGGTTACGCGATTTTCGAGAAAGAAAAGGCTAAGTTAAATATTAAAATAAGCGTTGGGCAAAGAAATTTTCACATGGAGGGAATTGAATACAGGGACGTTGAGTAAGGTGTTAAGAAACGGCTCGTCAAAATTTGATATGAAGTGTAGTTATATACAGCGCGGAAAATTGCCATTGAAGCAAGATGATAAAAGTAAATTGGAGGCTTTTGAAATATGATATGGAGCAGGATGGAGAAGGTGAAATGGACAGAAACGACAACAAATGAAGAAGTGTGGTGAGCGAGGATAAAACATGGTCGGGAGAAATCAAAGAGAGGCAGGAAAATTGGATTTAGAGCGTTTTGATTAGAGATGGGATGTTAAAGACTGTGATAGAGGTCAAAGCGTTAGGCTAACGGGAAAGGGGAAGAAATAGGATGGGCATATTAAATGGAATAGAGGAAAGAAGCATCCTGAATTGAAGAGGGACATACTCAATGTCAGGTTGTGATTTTTTGTTAAGAAAGGCAGAAAGTGTATTTTTTTACAATTGAATAGGCTTTGGCCATGCAAAAACAACATTGACCAGTAGAGTACCAATAATAATAAAACACCATTACAATGTCCGTCCCAGGAGTACTACGACCTATTTTTACCCGGATTGACGGGCGACGGTTTCCCTGGCTGATTTCGAAGGAGGAGAGGGTCATGAAGACCTGGAGACCGCTGGCAGTTGACTTCAATCCTTTGCGGAGTGCGGATCGTTCGCTTGAGAAACTTCTATAACGTGACCTCGTTACGCTCCGTCATGAACTGGTTATTGGAACAGCGCTATGCCATCAAATGTTGTTTGAAACTGGCCAACGCCGGGAAAGAGACTCATGATATGCTCCAGGCAGCTTAAAGTGATAACCATGGGTAGATCGGGTGTTTTTAAGTGGCACAAGTTGTTTCATGAGGGTAGAGAAGATGATGAAAACCCCGAACGTTCAGGAAGCCCTTCGAAAAGCAACAAATATCTTGTAAGAGTGAAGGCTTTGTTGGACAGAAAGGGCAGATATATGTTCGCATTGTTCCTGATGAACTTGGCATTCCTAAAAGCGATGTGCGACGAATTGTGACCGAAAACATGGGCATGAGAAAGGTGTGTAGGAAGTAGGTGCAGAGAGTGCTCTCAGACGAACCAAAGGAAACTCGCACGCAGATCTATCAAGAGAGCTACTCGAACATACCTCCGTCACACTACAGCCTTTACATTGGTTACCCCACTAAACTTTTTCCTCGTCACCACCTCAAATCTGTGCTGTAAGGACGTCACCACGGCTCGGTAGAAGCGTTGCAACAGGCGTTGTGACAAGGGAACCTAGTAGCATTCCGGGAACAGCCTTCCAGAAGGCATACAAGGCGTGGAAAACTCACTGGCAGCGGTATGTGGACGCACAAGGGTGCAACTTCGAAGAGTTTTGAGTGAATGTATGGATTCTGGCAATGAATTTTTTTTAATTGACTCAATCCTTCTACTTTTGGGACAGACCTTGATTAATTGTTCCATCCCTATTTCCGAAAACTGTTCCTCCAAATAGCTGCCCAGGATCTGAACTGATCATTTTCGGGTGCCGATATCTGGTAGATGGTGATGGAGATGTCACTCACTTCGTCGACAACTCACCCCTTCCTCTCACATATCCACTCTCCCTCCACCTCACGGCCCAAGACGCAACAATGGATCGCTCCCTTCACGCCCTGCGCTTCTACACCGCCCTCCGACGACGCACCTCCCCTCCCAACCCCTTCCCCTTCAGCCCCTTGGCATTCTGACCCCCACCGCCAATCCACGCCTCATACCCCGTCGCACCAAATGATACCCCGCCCACCTCCCTCAGCCTCCGAGCCCAACCTCACCTCTCCTCTCCCACGCTCATTCCCAATTCTCGTCTCGACTCCCAATGCCGCGTGCCTGGCGTACCTTTTATTATCGCGGTACCACCCAAGGCGTTATTTTCCTCTTCCTTTCTTCCAGCCCAAGAAATCGATAGAGCTGAAATATCCGTCGCACTTTCAATTTGAAAACTCCTTTGAGTGAGAGAAAGGGAGAGGGACCGACAATACCGTTCTACGCACGCCACCTACTGTGAGGATACGAAAATAAAGGAGGTCTCTCACGCAGGACCGATTCCCTCATCAGCGAACGCCAATAATATCCTTCCTCCGATTGTCCTGCCCATCTCAGTGGCAGCACATCCCCCAAATAACGCAAGCCACCAAGAAATACTACACCCCTGACTTGGCTGATGGCCCTATCTACGAGATGCAGAGGAAGGAACCAGAAATGACGTACGCACGTGGTGATTAAATCCGCCGAATATAGCATCTCGTGACATGGGAAAGTTCACGTTGAAGTGAACCGCTAGCTGAGAGGGCAAGGGAGTTCCGTTAGCGCTATGGGGGAGAGGCGCCCCCAACATCTTTTTTCCCATTCTCCCTCGATCGCTTTCAATGGTTAGTCATCTCTCTTCTTGATGGTGTCCATCTTCAAGAGTTCAGGTTCCATGTGGGCAACGTCCCACGCCCTGCCATTTCAGACATTTGCACAAGGTCGCCGGCCCTCTCGTTTACGTATCTTCGACGAAGACAATTGGTTTCTTACACTCAACGCGATTCCTTCGCATGTACTTTCTCAGTGTCCCTGATTTGCACTCGCCAGTCAACTCTTATCGCCGCTCCAGCAGACCAGTTACCTTACGCGCGGACAAGAGCATCACGACTATCGGAATGAGTGACATTTTGCTAAATAAATTTCATTCCCACGAGCATGATATTTGGCCCATCGACTTTAACATGCCACGACTACGTGACGCCTCAGAGGGAAAATATGAAAAATGATGCACTTTTTCGGTTACCAATTATGTAACTCTAAACCGAACCTTATTGTAACCGAACACTGAAGTAATACAAAAAGGACGACAAAAAGTATCGTATTACTTATTTGTATAAAATATTATGCAAATTGGACATAAGGCGGTCATATGCAAAATATAGTGCATTAATCACTTTTTCTGTTCTTAAATTCACGATGTCGTAGAAAGTAACATCGGGGAAGGATGTTAAACGTAAACAAATAAATGAACCATTTATGAAATTGTTATTTGATAATTTATTTTTCATGCCATAGAATACCTCCCGGTATTTTGCTTCAACTAAAGCTAAAACCATTAACAATTGACAAGGTTTTAGTGCATTACAAAGAGAGCATAAAAATATTTTATTTTTAAATTAAAAAAACTTTTTGCCGATTTTCTTACATGGTGGCTTTCACCAATAATGGTTTTCAAAAAATCTGTACCAATGGAACGAAAATAATCCACGGACGACATATTAGATTGGGTAATTTACATAATGTGAGATTTGAACTAATTTGGAATAAAGTGTGGAGTGAAACGAAAATGCGTTATCTCACTTTACATGTTCAATGTTTTCATGGATATAGGAAGATGGATTTTTGCTACCAGGATTAGATATGAAAACACGCTAGTTCCCCTGTACGCTGAATATTGCAGACTTAAGGTCTACAAGTTCTGCAGCTGGCAGTGCAGTGAAGATTGAATTCTGCATAAATGTGTCAATGGGAGATCAGTTTTCCCTGTGAAAAGAAATATTGCACGCTGTCTGAAAAACGCGAAATTGGTAGGATAGTGTGTCATTTTGCAGACATTAAATAGGTACGTGAATAATGGTACGATAATCAGAAAAAAGAGCGACAGAATTTGGCAGTGAGTGGAACAAGGGCATCAATAAACGAACCTTTGTCTAAGTTAGCACAAATTGTATTGCCACACACCTTTTTGGTGGCTCGCAGGGTATTTATGTAGATGTAGATGTATTGTCTACAAAATGACCTTCACATTGCTGTGTGCCAGTACAAACATCGATACGCCAAAATAAGCATAAACCTCAACTAAATCCGTTGCCTACCGGGAATTTGAAGATATTCGTTGAAGAAATAGGAGAAAAATGATGCAGAATAAATATTCATGAAAGAATGTGGATTAATCCATGGAAGTGTGAGTAGCCGCTTTTTTCATACTAAAGGGATAGCTGAGCTTTAAATCATCGAAAACATTGAGAGAAAGTTTAAAAAGAAGACAAAAAAAGTGATCGGAGAATGCGATCGAAGGAAGAAAAGACCTTTGACCTTCCCAGGCATCAGGAAAAGAGTGTCATAAAAAAAAAGGTGCATTCATATGAGAGGCATGAAATAGGTACTCAAGGATAGATTATTACGGATAAATGTTGATGATAATATAGTATTTGAACTCCACCTACCCAGAAAGACAACAATATTAACTACAAGTTTGTAAATAATACATACCCTATATTAATGTACGTGACTACAGAGTAATAATCGAATGATTTAATTAACTTAGAGTCACCTGCATTACCTGCATCAAAGTGACTTAACATGTTAAGAAAAACTAATACTGGGTTTACGAATTGTTTTATAAACAAGGTATTTTGATATGCAGTAATCTTCTAATAACGTTGAAAGAGCAGGCTTCATCAAAATAGAGAGCTAAAATTACTCAGAAGCGCGTGCAGTTTTACTTAATTGATGAAACAAAAACCTATGTTGGCATATACTGGCACTAAAGCTTCAGAAGGGAAAGGGAACGTCGCTTTAGGGACGTTAAAACTCTAATAATGATACGCGAGACTTCTTTGTGAGAGTAGAGGTTCCGGAAGAAATCTGGGTAAGAATATTGGATAAATAGCTACTCGCAGAAGGAAGAGTCTACTCGGTGGCAGGTATACGTGTTGTTATTGTCCATTTGCTGAGATATAAAATAAGACATCAATAAAAGTAAATACTGTACGATACACATTAAAGTTGACCAGAAGAAACAGAATTTTTGTAGGTGCAGTGCCAAAAACATCTTCCGAGAACTATTATAAGCTATACTTTGAACTATGTTGGAAAGTATTGCTGCAATAGTGCGAGTATCTAGCTCTATTTTAAATGGTATTTTGGCACTAAAAACTAACCTGAATATTGATTTTTAGCAACCAACCTCTTATTTTGTTATTCAAATATTACAAGCATTTATCATAAGTGAAAAAACATTCAATGGGTATATCTGAACGCATGAATATTTGAAATAACACAAAACAATTTGACAATAGATATAAGATAGAGAAAGAGGGTATTTATGATTAAATGATGATTTTTGGACTTTACTCAACAGAAGAGCATAATACTGGTGAATTTTTAAGCCAAACTCACTACCTTTCCTCCTAGGACCTTTGCATTTTAAACTCGAGATCAATACTCTCCAAGTTCTTGAATATTTCAAGTAAAATCCCTTGTGCTATCCTTTAACGTTTCTGTTTATTCGAGCCAAACATGCGAGTACATCAATGATTGGTAAAATGAAAAATTGAAGTCTTTTTCATTTCTGTTACGCAAAATGTCTCAATTATTGCATTTATTTATAGATGCAATAAATCATATTCAAATTGCATAACGAATCATAAGTCTGTGAGACTAATTGAAAAAAAATTAACGGTTAGGCTTCAGGCAATGGGACAGTTGCTCCTTATTGCGTCTCTAAATCCACGTATCACATTTCAGATGAGTTTCAGAACAATGTCTCCAAATTTTTCCTACCCTAAATTTCGTCAAACCACGTCCGTTTTTTCTCGAAGGGCATACCATTAAGTATGCAATCCCCTCGATCTAGACACGTTTTAGCAGCAATAAATATAAATTAAACAAACACAGCTTGAGCAAAAACATTTTCTATTACCCGGCTTTGAGGCCATCATGTCCGACGCCCCAATCTTGGTGACCCTTAACACTTTCCTAGTATGTCAATTGAAATCAGAAATTTCGTATTATTCAAAGCGCAATAATTGCTCACTTTCTATATTAATTTTTTAAATGTCACATTTCACTAAATCAGAGTATTCGATGCTGAAAGTCGTATTTCAATGCCGTAGTCCATATTTTTGCAGAATTATCATCAGCAAATCCAAATCCACTACCTGGATGAACGAAAATGGGGCGCAAATTATTCCAGAATAGGATACTTGACACCTCTTACGAGCTAAGTTAAAAGAATTAATTGGCTTAATTATTCCTCGATAAGGATAAAATTTAAAAAATGCTAAATGAATGGGTTAAATCATTGGTTTCTCTAATAGTATGGCCTGGAAAAAACATCGGTTAAATGTGTTACCTAACTGTTCAATTGCGACACTAGGAAAACAATGTTCAGCACGCCATGCGATGCCCGATGCCGTTTATCAGATGTGGTTAGAATGCATGATATGGCCCAAATCTTTTTGGATGCCATTCCAGCACAACGATAGAGGTTAGGACGTCTCAAGATGGTGCAACCTCTTTTTTTGCGAACGAATAGGGAGGAGTTTTTACGCCAGGAGGATTCATAAAATCTGAAAGCGCTGGCAAAAATGTATTGATCGGGGAGTAAGCAATACGGAAAACTGACTCACACGTGGGTAAAAAATAAGATCCCTTACGACTCTTCTACCACATTGCAACATTAATTGCACATGGATTTTTCTCCAAACATTTAAGATATTTTTGGAAAACTCAAAAGATTATGCGATCAAATAACACGCGTTTGAAAATTCCATTATACCGTTCGAAAATTCCTAACAAACAGACTAAAACTTAAATGCTTTTTGGTTACTAAGACTACTGACGGAAGAGCCGGGGTTCAATAAGCCCCCTCAGCTTAATCTGAGCTGAATGATTTTTCGGGTACCAGATATTCCTGGGAAACCATAGCCGGCACAGGGAAAGGATCTGACCCCCTATTCTAAATTGTCAATTTCACACGCCATTGGGTTTAGTGTAGGCTGATCACGGTCATCACCTCAGACTGACCTTCTGGTTGATTACTGTGTTTATGATTTTTTTAAGTTTTCAAAATTATTAAGATGGCGGTGATTATTAGCTTCCCAGTCCAATTAGCGGACGACAAATTATCTAAGAGAAAGGTTGTAATGGAACTAGATTCACACTGCAGGAAAATATTTTTTTTATGGCGAGGTTAAAATAATGATATTCCTGATAACAACCTAGTAGTACCTAAGTATAATAAACTGGTTAAATACATGTTCCAGGCTAAGGTTTAAGTTACGAGTGCACTTTCGAGGTCCACAATATTAACTGAGAGTAAACACATTACGAAATATATTATCGTTAAAATTCCTAATAAGATATCGATTTGATGCAAAAACATAATGAAGACCTAAATTCAATGCGACCGCAGCAAAAGTCGAGTGCCAATTACGAAATATATTATCGTTAAAATTCCTAATAAGATATCGATTTGATGCAAAAACATAATGAAGACCTAAATTCAATGCGACCGCAGCAAAATTCGAGTGCCAATTACGTGCAGTATTGGTGAAACTTTGTCCCGTTTATCGACTTCCTCGCTACACGCCTGGTCTCTCGTGATAACGGCGTCGAATCGCTATCTCGGGATCAATGAGTCTCTTCTCTATACGGTCTCTTCGGGAGAGCGATCGCTCCCACACCGAAACCTTTCGGGAGGGAGAGAGCATTGCATCCGGCTCCAAGAGCCGCCTCCCCTCGCAGTCAGCGCTCTCGACCTCTGTCGCCTTCCCCCTCTCCCGAGTATATTATGAACCGTGCACTTCGGTGAATGCTCGCGCCTTGAGATGATTGCTGGGGCGGCGGTGGGAGGGAGGAGCAAGTGGCGCCGAAACGACTTCTCTTGGATCTTAAGTCCGTAGGGGACCATTAGACGACATTCCTCCACGCGACTGAACGAAATACTTCTCGAGTGAGCACTCGTGGACACAAACAGGAACGAATACAGAGAGAGAAAGACGGAGAGCGGCCAAGGACGCCCTCACTGCTGGCGCCCGCGTTCAAGTCCTACGCGGGTGGATGGTGGAGCACTGGATCGCACGCCTTCTCGGAGAGGGGGGGGGGGGGGTCGTAACCTCCGCTATCTCTCGGAGTGCTGACTAGAATTACGACTGGGAAGGCTTTAAAAAGTCATTCCGGGGAGTTTAAAAGGTCATTCCGCTAACGCAAAGCGTTCCTCACACGGTATGCAAACAAATAACACCGGCGGGAAACAGACACGGAACGGGAGTTCCTAATGGGAGTAATTTCTCATTTGCTCCTTTATTCCTTGCCGCGGATTTCACGCGCTGCTGAAAGGCAGACAAGTTTTCTTTTCGAACAATTGAGTGAACGATCCACTAGATGGTTGAAATATTTCATAAAAAAATACGGGAACCCCAAGTTACCACACTTTTAGTTGAACACGCACCTCGTAAAAAATCATATTGGCTTAAAAAATTGTAATTATCGTCAAAGGAAGACATTTTCCACCCAATTAAAAGGACAAGAGCAACATTTGGCGTTTTTCTAGCGCACATATAATGTTCTTCAAAAACAGCAAATATAAGTATGAGCGACTTCAAGTAATTGTCTTGTTCGTTGGGACCTGGCAACATGCTCAGTAATCAGGACGGAGTAAATGAACAGACCATGGACCGGAAGCACCTTTAAGGCTGCCTTATCAAAAATATTATCTGTCATTATTTTTAGAAATGGTACTTTCAATTTCGTATGGAGGAACGGAAACATAAAATATCGCTAATTAAAGCCTATAAATGTGTAATCAACATTATAGCAGAAGAAAAAATATTATTAAATAATAATTTACTTCAAAATCATTCTGTACAAAGACTTAAACTTTGTAGGACAATGTCTCAGGCGTTACGTGGTGGAAGTCTTTCGTATTGGGGGTGGTTAGGGCAAAAATGCAACGTCGTCCCGTGATGACGATGCCTTTTTGAGCCAGAAAAGTAAAAATTCTAGTGGAGTCAATTAGTCTTTCCTCATTTACGCCTAGCGTAATTTTTGTCTTTAATATTTTCTAAACTGCACTCAATGCAAACTGTAAGCGCGAAAATAAGGACTGACATTATCTCCACCCCTTTCTCTACTCGATTCTCCAGAGACGGGAAAGAAAAGTGCCCTCTGCCCGTAGAGGTAGAAAAGTCCCGCGAAAAATCAGCGCTTTTTAGTATGATTTTTTAGCGAGGTTTATCACAAGACGCACACACGTATAAGAGTGAGTTCAATCACATAGTCATTTAATGTAAGCCCCACAGGTGTGGGAAATCTGGTGATGTAATTTTATGACTTGCAACTAATTAGGCGCCATCCAAGACCGTGAATGTGCGCGATGGATCAGAGAAATAACTAATTAGGCTCCACCAAAAACCGTGGCTGTGCGCTAGGGATGAGAGAAATCAGCTGTGATGGCATTAAGAGGCACGAAATTTCCTTGAAAAACGTTGCGATTACTTCTGGCAGGAATAAATGTGTTACGATTACTGCTCATTGAGAGTTATTCCATTTATAATTATGCTAACAAAAACACAAAAAAACGGAGAATTTGGGCATCGAGTAGAGCGTTAGAATGCTAAACGGTTGATATATTTGGAAGACCCCTAAAAACCCGAATTTTTTTCTGTATAGCTCGGATTTTGTGTGAAACTTTAGATGGATATTACAGATGGCAATAGACTATTCTCCTCAGAATATGTCAATTTCACACTGCAGAATTTATACCATGGAGAGATCTACAATAACCAATCACAGTGAATCATCTAGCTGATCAGGGCGAAATTATTACAAGAAAACTAACTACTGCTTTTTCACGTCTCCGTCCATGTGTTTTGGATCCATGCGTCCATACAAAGATTTGGATTGAGACGACGCTTACTCTTATCTTCTCTCTGAACCACCGGTTAAAAACTGTTTCCATTATCTAAAGCCCTTACCATGTTCATAGCGCTTAAGCGGAAAATCGAAATATGAATTGCAAAAAAATCGTCATATTGGAGCAATTTTTACAAGATGGTGCAGGCAATGAGGCCAGGGGCATTATTAATTCTCCATCCGGAGAAGGATAAATGGTTTCATTCAACCCCGTTGACCACGGTGAAATAAAATAGATAAGGGATGGAGGGCTTGATGGGAATTAGATTGCGGAAAGGCACCGAGAAATAATTCGGATAAACCCGCACACAACTACGGAACTCCTAATTGCCAGTTCTGCAGAAAAAGCGGAAAGCAGACGATTCTAGCATGGCGATTTATAAGCGCACCCAAAATTTGCAGCAATTAGTGATATCTCTCCCGAAAAAGTCTACGATCCCTGTTTCTGCTTCACAAATGAATTGGTCACGTTCATGCCACCAAAAAAGGACATACCACCGCAAAAATCGACATGCCTACGCGTAAATCGTGCTAATGAACGAAACCATTCGAAACGGCTGTATTCCTTGTTGCCTATGCTCTCTGAATTCCATAAATGTAAAAATGCACCTCATCACAATGGCTAGAGAGACGTAATGAGGTGAATGAATAATTGACGCAATTGCATCGATTCATAAAATTCCATTTCTCATGGGAGGTGAATCTTAAAAACTTTCCTGTTTTTCAATCTATCCTCGTGTTGAAAAGGAGATGTGATGGCCCTAATTTACAATTTCGAAATTCTGATTGCTAAATTTACCATCTATAATATTAAGTATGTTATGCGATTTTCCAGGAAGAAAAAGGCTAAGCTAAATATTAAAATAGGCGGGGAAAAAATAGAGCAGGTAGAACAGTTTACATAGCTCGGAAGTGTTTTGGACCAACGCGGTCAAAGTGGTAGGGACGTAAGGAGAAGAATTGCGCTAGGCAAGGAGGCTTTCTCAAGGAGGAGGGAGTTGATGACGGGGACGTTGAGTAGGGATGTTAAGACAAGACTCGTAAAAACTCTGATATGGAGCGTAGCTATGTACGGCGCGGAAACGTGGTCGCTGAAGCAAGAGGATAGACGTAGATTAGAGGCTTTTGAAATGTGGGTGTGGAGAAGAATGGAGAAGGTGAAATGGACCGAAAGGAAAACAAATGAGGAAGTACTAGAAATGGTGGGGGAGGAGAGGGGTTTGTTGAGAGAAATCCTATGGAGGCAGGAAAAATGGATGAAAGGCGTATTGAGCGGTAGTGGAATGTTGAAGAGGGTAATAGAGGGGAGAATGTTGGGCAAGCGAGGTAAGGGTAGGAACAGGATAGGGATGTTGGACGGGATGAAGGGAGGAAAGAAGTACACCGAGATGAAGAGGGACCTGATATAGATTAGTTTGCTAGGTGGGGAGTCACAAAATGTTTATTTGATAGTTGTGTCCATCCAAAAACCTACCTTAACCGGTAGATTACCTAATAATAATAATATTAAGTATTCTCTCGTTTCCAAAGAGCTTTGTAGAAGTCAAACATTTTAGATTGAGAGTAAAAGGAGAATTGGAAAAAAGAGAAAGCTCATCGAAATCACGAAATACGAGGGTCATGCGGAAAGTAGTACCCGTTCGTGAAATAAAGACACAAAAGTAAATATTAACAAGCATAAAAAATTTTATTTGAAAGAGGATACTTTAAACTACTTCTCAACATAATCTCCAAGCAAATTAAGGCATTTGTCATAACGTGTGACAAGTTTCTGTATTCCTGCTGCATAGTCCTTCGCCGCCAGCTCATTGAGATACAGGGTCACTCCTTCTTTAAGTTCTTCATCGCTGTCAAATCTTTTTCCTGCCAAAAAGTCTTTAAGCTTTGTAAAGAGATGAAAATCTGAAGGGGCCAAGTCCGGGCTATACGGTGGATGGTCGAAAGTTTCCCATTTGAATTGCTGCAAAAGTTTTTGTGTTATCCCAGCTGCATGAGGCCTGGAATTGTCATGAACGAGAATGACACCAGTAGACAATAGACCTCGCCGCCGATTTTGTATTGCCCGCCGTAATTTCTTTAATGTTTCACAATACGCATTGGCATTAATAGTGTCTCCACGGGCCATAAAATCAATAAGCAATACACCTCGTCGATCCCAGAAAATGGTTGCCATGAGTTTCCTGGTGGACAGAACTGTCTTGAATTTTTTTGGTTTGTTTGGTGAATGAGCATGATGCCACTCCATTGACTGTCGTTTACTCTCAGGTGATGCATAACAAACCCATGTTTCGTCACCAGTAATTATGCGAGTCAAGAAAGTCTCCTTCATCAGAATAACGTCCCAAAAACGTCAGTGCTGCAGCCATACGCTTGGTTTTGTGCTCATCTGTAAGCATGCGAGGGACCCATCTTGCACAAATTTTTGCATAATGCAGATGGTGTTTAACAATTTCATGAACAATTGTTCGACAAACATTGGGAAAATGCTCACAGATGTCATCAATTGTGACGCGCCGATCGTTCCTCACGAATTCGTCTCCCCGAACGCTCATCGTCGTGTGTGTTCCCCCTCCCCATGTTGAAGTTGCGACACCACCGCCGAACAGACGACTCGTCCATTACATTGTCTCCATACACCTCCTTTAATTGGCGATGAATATCACATGGGCGAACGTTTCTTGCATTGAGGAATTTAATCACTGCCCTCACTTCACAACTGGCGGCGTTCTCAATTTTTTTAAACATTGTAAACAATCACAGAAACAACACAGGCAATGCTAGCGTCACGCAACTTGGCTCAGAGAAGGCAGACAAGCCACTGAAGCTATCTGACCTCGTCCAGCGGCTACTCGGGTAGTCAGCACTTCATGCGGCACGAACGGGTACTACTTTCCGGATGACCCTCGTATTATCAGTTTATTTTCTTGGACGAGAAAAACAAATTATCATCTATAATATCGCATTTTTGAACCCAATAAACGACATAATTTATCCAATTTAATTAAATTTCGTAAAGCCATTATTAAGATAAAATATAGAGAAATCTAGTTCTAGAGTAGAGATTACTTTGTTTGTAATAACTTAACTATTATTTTGTTCAATTTAACCTTAAACTTCCCTTATAATGCTTCATCCCCGACTAATAAAGTTGGAAACGTTTCACATATCAGTTTCAAAATTCATGAATTCTTCACTTTTTAAGGAAATAACTTCTTCTCGCCGACAAAAGCAAAAAATAAACATTACCTCAATAAGTCAATAATATATGCAACAACAGGGAGTGCCACTTCTCTTCATGGGCAACACCTAGAAGAGGATACATAAGAGAAGTTCACAATGCGTGAAGAATTCCATATACTTAATACGTAATCACGCGAGGATTAATCCAAAGATGAGACCTTTGAAAGACTTTTTCTTAAGACAAGACCTAATATTTCTCACACCCACAAACTTTAGGATACTGATTATTAAAACCATAAGAGCTGCTACGTTTAAAAATATATTTTTATCATAATCAGTATTTAAATCCTAGGATTGGTTTATTGCAGCCCTCCATTCGCCTCTATTTAATGTCGACTGCCTCAATCCTTGATACATTCTCTGTTTCACGTCCTTCTTAATTTGTCTTATGTACATGTCTCTTGGTCTTTCTTGTGGAATCTTCCCTTCTATTTTTCCTTCTATTATATTCCTAATCAATCCATTGTGTCTCAATGTGTGTCCAATCCATCCATTTCTTCTTTGCCGTAGAGCTCTCCATATGGTTCTATCTTCTTCTGCTCTTCTTTATACTTCCTCGTTCCTCACTTTGTCTGTCCATTTAATCTTCATCATTCTCCTCCAGCACTATGTTCCCAAGGATTTATTATTCGCTGTTCCACTTTTCCAATGTTTCAAGTCTCAGAATCATAAAGTGCCATGCTCCACACAAAAGTCTTGACGATTTATTTCCTTGTTCCCAGCCTTAGGTTCTTTGAACATAGGAATTGCCTCTTCTTCATGAATGGGTTCTTAGCTTGGGCTATTCTTCGCTTAATGTCGGTCGAACTTCTTCCATCTCATGTTATGCTGCTGCCCAGGTAGATGAAGGATTCCATTTGTTCTAGTTTCACCCCTAGAATTGTGATATCTGCATTCAGCTTCTCTCTTCTGCACACTAGGATTTTAGTTTTCTTCTTGTTGATGTTCAAATTGTATTCCCCAGCACTTTATCCATAGCACTTAGGTTGCTAGCAGGTCCTCTCGCGGTTCCGCCACTACTGCAATGTCATCTGCAAACCGGAGCATGTTGATTTCTTCTCTATTTAATTGGACTCCTTTGATACCCAATTCTTGTGTTTCTTTTATTGCCTCTTCCAGGTATAAGTTGAATATTGCTGGCGAGAGACTGTATCCTTGTCTTACTCCTTTGTTTATTTTGGCTTCTATTTTTCTCTCATTTTTCGTTTGCATTCTTGTAACCTGATTCTTGTATAGGTTATGGATAATTTTTCTGTCGTTGTAATCCAGTCCAAGCGTTTCTAGTATCTTGAACATCTTGTTCCATTCGACGTTGTCGAAGGCCTTCTCCAAGTCCACGAATACCACGTATAATGGCTTATTTGCTTGTCTAATTTTTTTTTGCGTCAGAACTCTCAAGCTGAGAATTGCCTCTCTTGCACCTCGGTTTTTCCTGAAACCGAATTCGTTTACTGCGAGGTTTCTTTCTATCCTTCCTTCTATTCTTCGGCTAATTACACGGGTAAGGATTTTTGATGCTTGAGTCACCAACCTCAATGTTCTGTGTTCTTCGCATTTATCTGTTTTCGGCTTTTTTAGGTATTGCAATCATTATACTTTTCTCCAAGTCTTCTGGTATTTTTCCACTGCCGTAACTATCCTTGATTATTCCAAATAGGCCATCCTTCGCTTTGACTCCGAGCGCCTTGATTATTTCTCCGTTTATTTTGTCAACTCCTGGTGCCTTGTTGTTTCTCTCCCGCGGCGTTTCGTTTTCCCAATCCGAAGTACCCCACACTACTTCCCTCTCGGGTTCCAATCACCCATTATGATGAGGTCTTCTTTTCCTTTTATTGTTCCTAGAACCTCTTCCAGAGGTTCGTATACATCTTCTATTTCCTCTTCTGAATGGCTGGATGTTGGCTTATACACCTGGACTATCACTGTGTCTGTAGGCTCTCCCTCTAACCTTATCAGCAGAATCATCTCACTCTATTGCCAGTACGATTTGACTCTTTTTTCCCACTCCTTCTTGAATATGATGCTCACTACTGCAACTCTCCGATCATCTCCTGAGTATATCACCCTGTATCCGTCGCTCCAGAAGTCGTCGGCCCCGGCCAATTTAACCTCGCTCACTCCAAGGATGTCGACTCCCAATCGGTCCATCTCCATCTTATAAAAAGAGACGTTTCATGCGTGATATGGCGGAATGTCATGTTCTACATGTTATTCATATTCTATATATTCATTCATATTCTACATTCTACTAACTACATCATCTTCTGGACCAGAAGATGATGTAGTTACATCGAAACCGGTCGTGTAAAAATTTAATTCTGTGGAAAATTGCCAATTTTCATTAAACATCTCCATCTTGGCATTTTCCAACTTCCCGCACACTCCCAAGGATCTCACGTTCCATATCCCTATCTTGCATTTGTCCACCTTGACTGATGCCCCCCCCCCCAGTAGTTCCCACCCGAAGATCCGACTGGGGGACTACTTTACCTACGGGATATTTTACCGGGAGGAAATACATCATGTCACATTTTGAATGCAAGGCTGCATACCCTATTTATATGTTTTTATACACTTCCCTTTTTCATCCACTAAATGAATGATTACTACAAACAGAACTATTCAAATGGATTCAAATTATATAAAAACATAAAAATACGAAGCCTTCATGGAAATAGTGATATATGTTTTCGAGAAAACGGTTACACACGTGCATACATAAAATAATTACTCGATTTGGAGCGTACAGTACCGATCTATAATTTTCCTTTGCATAATTTTACTTGCCATTCTGGTGATTATAACTAAGGATTAATTGTACCCATGGCAATTGTGTATACATCAGTGAATAGGATGATTTTTGAGATCATACCCGTGCAAGAGTTAAAGGGAGAGAGGGAGCGCCGAGATAATCAAACTTATAAATACTCTACAAAATGTATAAAAGAGTTTCCAACAGCCTAAGCCCACATCAATGGCCGTCCTAAATCCAGCCCAAAACGATGAATTTCAACGAGGAAGTTAGCTGAGTTTAACTAGACTACCTGAGGATATAACGGATCTTATTATCCTATAGTAAATTGAACAAATATTATTTACAGGAATCTTTACGCAGCAAGGAAAGGAAAAGAAAAAAAATTATAATAACAGTACTCTCTCGGACTGACTATGATATATTTAGGATACAACTGAACTTTATATTTATGAATTTCATGCAAATTATGATATTTTTTGTCCATTAATTCACTTATTAAAGATGTTGTCTCCATCTGCTGCTAAAGTTGATTTCTAGATTTTAAAAGAAAAAATATTGCACCCATATAGCGACAGTAAGATACATTACAATTTATGGTTGGAAAAAGAATGTCGTGAAAACTTTTTACATGATATGCGTAAAATACGTTGATACGTCGAATTTTAGACTCGGGTAATTTTTACACCCCTGTATTGATACCAGCTTCCGATGACGGATATTGTGGATCCCTTGGAACAGCCGCCGAAGACGCTTAGAAGTCGGCATTCATAGATTCATGATTAAAAGGTAATCTACAGGTGAAGGTAGGTTTTTGGATGGACACAACTATCTCATATTAACACGCGACTCCAAACGAAAAGATCCAGCAACCTACTCTACATCAGGTCCCTCTTCATCTCTGTGTACTTCCTTCCTCCCTTCATCCCGTCCAACATCCCTATCCTGTTCCTGCCCCTTCCTCGTTTGCCCAACATTCTCCCCTCTTTCACCGTCTTCAACATCCCACTACCGCTCAATACGCCTTTCATCCATTTTTCCTGCCTACATAGGATTTCTCTCAACAAGCCCCCTTTCCTCACCCACCATATCCAGTACTTTCTCATTTGTTTTTATTTCAGTCCATTTCACCTTCTCCATTCTTCTCCACACCCACATTTCAAAAGCCTCCAATCTACGTATATCCTCCTGCTTCAGTGACCACGTTTCCGTGCCATACATAGTTACGCTCCATATCAGAGTTTTTACGAGTCTTGTCTTAATATCTCTACTCAACGTCCCCGTCATCAACTCCCTCCTCCTTGAGAAAGCCTCTTTGTCTAGAGCAATTCTCCTCCTTACGTCCCTACTACTTTGACCGTATTGGTCCAAAATACTTCCGAGATACGTAAACTGTTCTATCTGCTCTATTTTTTCCCCGCCTATTTTAATATTTAGCTTAACCTTTTTCTTTCTGGCATTCATAGAATACAGATATTTTCAGCCACGTCAAATGTCTTCATTTAATGTTGGTGATCATTCAAGAACCCAAATTATTGCGTGCATTCCTCAGAATCTCATTCGGAAATGGGGGCATAAATGCAGAGGTATCAGCGTTAACCCTGATAACTTTGACGTTCCTTATATAATATTATTACACTACTACATATTATCTCCCATCGACAAACTTGAGTTTTCCCTCCACATGTGTAGTAAAGGTTTAGCTCTAATACTGCAACACGAGGTTGAGAAATATTCCCAAAGGAAAGAGAAATAAACGAGAAAATTCACCAGATATAGTTGCAAAATTTCGAAATTTGACTATGCGCAGTGCTTAACGTCTTTCTCACGCGTATCTGTAAGTTCTATTGAAAGACAGTTAAGAATGCTCCACTAAAACGAAAACCCATGCAGAAAACTTCGTACATCTGATTACACGTGAAAAAACTATTTAAACTCGAAAAGTGCAGAATACGTAAATGTCACCGAACGCCTAAATAACTGCAACATCTAAAACCGGTTTTTCCTGTCCCCACACCAAAAAGCTTTTGCTTGTCCAATCCCAGGGGTGGTGCTTCGGAAGGTCAATCGAATCTGACTCACATTATCTAAATCTCCAGAGGTTACTTGCCTCCCTCTCTGCTCCAATCTCTCTCTTTCATAGAATAAATTCCATAAAATCTCCGCATTTTTTTTCCCATTCCGTGAAGAAAAGTGGGAGCATTGCGGCTGGATATGGTTTGGAAAGAGGAGACCACTTCGCTCTCCTGAGAGAGCCCTTGCCAACCTCTTGAAGTGTAATGCCGACGGAAGTCATGAGTGCTTCAGTATTACGATTGGACCTCTCAAGCTTTAAGCCGATTTCCCCCTCCCCTTTCCAACCAGCGTTCCCCTATCAATGGTCCTTGCAACCCACATATCCTTTTGTGGCCTGTGGAATACCTCTACACATTCCACTGCTAACTAAACTGTGATCTCCAAACAGATTAGAAAAAGACAGCAACCAAGATCGAACTCTATTTGAAACGGATTTAGTGCCGTACCTTCGATATTCCGCTCTTACGTTCCATACTTTTGCGTGTGAAAGCGGATTTCATTTTGTAATACAAATACATTAAAAAGCACACATGATCTGGTAAAGAAGACACTTCGTTCAGAATCTGTGAGAAGTTTCCTAGAACTGGAAATATTTCATTTATGTTGTCGAATTTATTCGCTGTTAGAGTCACCATGCCAATGTTCTAACAAGCTTTCCGTGAAGGGAATTATGTTCGGATAAGGTTCACATTTTCATCTTATCTACCAATATATGGAGTCCTTTAAATATATTAAATCATTTAAAAGACAGAAAAAAATATTTTAATCAATACATTTATCCGCAACAATTTTCACACCTATTGCTATTTTGTTTTCCTTATTTTTTAAATATCACAGATTTTCATATTTGGTGATTGAAACTTCTAAGGACATTAGAATATTATAAGAGATAATGGTGTTGCCCTTGAAAAAACCTCCGAGAAACTTTTATTTTTTTACTCCTAGAGCTATGAGACAGCAATCGAATATGAAGGTAATAGTATGATATAGTTTATCAACAAACTAAAAGAACAAAAACAATCACCCAACGTAATACAAAAACTAGTCCCTCCGGCTGTAGACCTGAGCTTATTCCTAAGTTACGGATGTTCTGCTCTCAGAGATGACGATCACTATTTAATTGAAATAACTACACATCTCCTATGACTCGCGGTTAAGTGATTCACGACAATTTTAGCGAATAATAAAGACATCTTTCGATGAAAATATACTTTAGACCAGATAACCAGGCTGACGTTTGCCACGTATGTATCTTTAAAAAACCTTCATAAAATTAGTAACTTAAAAAATGATTTTTTTATAGAGTCCTTGATATTTTTATTAATGATTAAATCCCAATAGAAAAACGAAATAACCTTTCTTCTAAAATACAGCGGACGTCGCATGTACGTTCTTTTCCATAATTATATATTAATTCCAAGCATGCCAACCGATACTTCGTACTATTCATTCAATCTGTCGCAAACCACACTGTTCTACGCGTGCAGTCGCGCGTGCCTTCCCAGTTTCGCCGAACTCCGCCAGATTCAGGCTCGGTGGAAACCAATTTGCCCAATCGGTCTGCTTTGCATCTGGGCCGGTGCTAATGGCCATGGATGCCATGTCGTGCGTTTTGGAGTGCCAGACTCGGAAGAATGGACCGGACCCTCACCATTAAAACGAATGTGGACGAGTCCTTTGGCCGCTTCAAAACCCTCTAAAGCGCCAAAACGCTGGCACCAGGTGGCCCAAAACTACGCCCCCATTCGACGTGAGGACAGGGATACCTCTCGCCGCTAATAACTATCGCACACTCCCATCATCCCCCATCGAGTGCGAGGGTCACAAAGTGAACGAGCCGCCAATGCGGAAAAGTCACCCGGCCATTACATTTCCCGCCTTGGGCTTGGATGATGATGGTCAAATGCTTGCACCGGCAGCCTGGTAATCATTTGGCGACCATCGCTAATTCAATTCTAGAGATTCGACATCATAACACAGTACACTACCGATCCTGCCGACCTCCCGCTAGCCAATCGCTGCACACGACGCAGAGGCCTATGCGAATATCGAAAACGCGACCATCTACTATTAGACGCATTCCATTTCCAACGCTTGTTTCAAACTTGACAGAGAAAATATTTCTATGAATGCAAAATTACGTTCCATATAACCACAATTTAGCACAATAATCTTAATTTCAACTCAAAACGCGCCGTTTCTTAAATATATTTCTTTTACACTTGATAATGAGAAACGCTCGCTGACCAAGTCGCTGACCTTATGTGATATAATGTGTAATACGTAATGTATTTCGCTTAATAAAAAAATGAAATTCATTCGTTTATGATTTTACCACAGATTTTAATAACGGATTAGTTCACCAAATGTCTTGAAATGGCGAAAAATAGGACCCTCGGGTACATCACAAACAGCTCAATTTACACTCTAGTCAGTCTAATATAAGCACTGCTCATGCAGTAATATATGTCATTGGTAATACTTAAAGTACTTTCAGGGAGGGTAACAATGGCATACAAAGCCAGTAGCAAATATTAGAGACATATTATACCACAAGTCACGAATAGCATAATTTGTATTCAAACTGATTCCACAAATACCTATGAAAGACAATATTCTTTCCAAAACCCTATTAGTATTGAGATATTTATTGAATTAGTGATTACCTATCACAGCAAAGGTATTGAGGTACGCAGTCCCAATTTCTGAGTTTAAATTTGGCTCAATTCTAGTATTGATAATTGAAGAGGGCGCAGTTGGTTGTGTCAATCAAGTGCTCTCACTGCGGAACTAAGAGTAATTTCGGTGACTGGAAAGGGGATTAGAACAATCCTAATGCAATTACAGCGGGCATATATGCAGGTAAAGCACCATATACATATAATTTCACTTTTTTATTCATTCGATGCTGCAAGATTTTATAACAGAAGTTCTATGAAATGCTCCGATATTATGGCTGTTCGAGCTTGTCCCTATTTATGTAAATAAACCGAGTACTTATGACACTTCACCTGGGTTTAACTATCAACAGAAATCTCATCAGACGTGCGCGCGGGCGTGAACACTTTTAAGTGAACAAAATTTGCATGAACACATTACGTTTTATAGATTCTTCAAATAATCCAGGTTAACAAAAATATCATACTGTTTCTTTTACCGCCTACTATTAGCCTTCCGAACTACTTCATTTGATTTTTTTACATTGTTAGCACATTAGAACGGGATTTGATTTCGAAATTGAAAATACCTTCACGCACATGAATGGTTAAAGTATGATAGTAATTTTAGTTATTAGCTATAGGAGTTTTCATTTTATTTTAATTTAACCAAATAACAAGTATATAAGGTGAATTAACCCTTGTTTTGAATTGGGTCTTCCCCCAGCATGTATACCAATTTACACGTTATTTGATGGTTTTTCAACGAATATTTTTTCCCTTTTCCCTCTCTCTCCCATATCCTCCCCTATCACTTTCCTTTCCTACCTGATGCTTACAACCCTTGCCACACACGTTTTTGGTTGATCGCGGGGTACTTATATCGATGCCAATTATGGACAAAAACAACTTATTCCATCGCTTGGAATAAAAAAACGTCGGATTTCTTCTGAATTCATATGAATTAGGCTCATTAGACAATTTCTTGAACTGCATATTTTAAGCTCATTTTACAGTGGTGTTTATTCCAGACGCGCTGCCAAACGCACTGACAAAAGTTACAACCGCATTAGACTTGAGGTGTGCCGTAAATCTTAAGGTGACAGTTGTGGACTCGATGCCGTATTTAAGGTTCATTATCAGTGGCCATTTATGACCATGGAATTTCACCCAAATTATATGTTAATTAGAAACTCTGTTCAAACATTATTTGAAATTGATTTTAGAAGCACGATTTACTGAGCGATGATTCCATCAAAAATTCTCTTTGCACTTTCTAAAAATTCTATTGCACTTAAAATGATTGCAGCCGGATGGAGAATATGTCTTACATTTTTTGTTTTACGAATCCCTTTCAGCAGTGCTTTTACGAAATTCATATTACGGAGATATGTACGTATAACTCTCAGTTTTTTTCTATAGATTTACATATATATATATATATATATATATATATATATATATATATATATATATATATATATATATAATGAGTAAAATCAATCTTAGTTCTTTTGTGATATATCACAAAAAAATTAAGATGCCTTTTACTCATTACATAATTAAATATATATTTTGTTAAAAAATTAGTTGTATAATAAATGGCCACAGATCGTAATTGTAACAAAAAATGTAATTAGTAAAAAGCATGTAGCTGAAAATTCTCACCTGATTAACGCGTATTATTTTGGTATATCTTGTCCCTATCGTCACAAAAAGGTCTTCGCAATCATAGAAAGCCAAGAAACTCACGGCGACCCGATAGCCTAACCATAATTATGCAATAAAGCCAAATCGTTTAGCAATGGCTTCCATTACTTAAGCAGAAAGGGATAAATATTATCATTTAAATATATATGCTGATCCACCTGATTTAAATTCAGTTTAAAACAGAAAAAATACAGATATCCAAATAAAATAACAGAATAAATTCCATAAAAAAACTCCTGAAAGGAAAACATAAATAAAAAAATCGATATCATGCATTCATTATCTAAAGATATGAAAATAATTCATGAGCATCCGTAGTTGTTCCGTCCCGCGACGGCTTATTTATTCAGCGATATAAATGTTGTGGGACTGACCTCTGACTGGGAACACAAACAATAAAAATGAATGAAATAGAACAAGAAATAAACAAGGCAATGAAAGAAAATACCAAGTAAAAAGGGGGCAGAGCTTGCTCACCGGGTCCTTTGAATGAGTTCCACCTTCATTAATATTCACACCCACGCATACATTCGCACCATAAGTGGTCACTTGAACTCGAGCATCCCGCCGACAATAACCGCCGGAAACAAGGACGCAGCAAATTCCAGGTCACGGGTCGGAAAATTCAAATATACAAAATAAATGAGGTCAGTCCCCGGAATTATATCGCGGAAGCCACTCCACCCGCCATAAATTACGGAGAAAATCCCCAAATGAATTACGAAATTTGAAAATAAATCTGGTAAGAACGAAAATAAGGAGCATAATTGTGGACAAACGAGAATTTCCCAATTTTTTATTTTGTGATTGGCAAAGGTGCTAATTTCTCCAAAGATTGAGCAAAAGTGTCCAACGCCATTTTTAATACACCCAATCGATCTACTACAAGTTACTTCCCGAAAAGACGAAGGATTAACCTAACCTCAATTTCTAGGGTTAGGATGAGAGGTCGTGATCCTTTATCGAAACGAGTTTGTCAACTTAATTATTGGCCTCGTCTTTGGCCCAGTTATTTCTTCTAACAGAGATGACAAATATTCCCATGCCTATCGTTTTCAAAAATGGGGTTATATTTGATTACTTATTTTAAAACTACGATTTCGATATGGTATAACTAACTCATCTAACGGAGAAGACAACGGTCGAAATATAGGTGGAATAATTAAAGAGTACCTTTTAGACTTCCAGCAAGGTTCAGAACACACGAGTTTAACTGTGACACTTAGGAATTTATTACGACTCCACACTACTTGGGTAAGTCAGACCACAAAGATAAGATAATGGAGAAAAGAGTGTTTAGTGCAAATAGATTTAAATATCCGTTCTTTCCTCAAACAATTAGGATTAATAATAGTAATAAATAGAATTTGCAATAGTAATAGTGAAAACATTTGAATTACAAGCGAGGACAAGATTAAACGATGTGTTCACATCTCGTACATTCGCAGGTGGATGTATATGCTAGTTGCTAGGAAATGTATGTGCAGGTGTATAAGTTAGAATGTGTTTTGCATGGATGTATGTGTGGTTGTGCATTGCCACTTTTTTTAATGTGATTCCATCATATCCTACGGGTGATGTCCTAATATGCCACATACCCATTTGGAGTATTGTGTAGACGAAGATAAAAGTTTTCCGGTGTTTAGCAAACGACCATCGATGGATCCGTAGATAGAGAAACTAATAGGTGCATATACAGCGTCACTCCAGCTTTGTACAATTAAGTGGTTAACTCTTTAACAAATAAATTAAAAGACGAAGACGACTGGACAGGGGTGGTGGCTGTTTTTATTTATGTAGTACTACAATTCCGACAAATGAACGCTTTCTACCAAATTTACAAAGCATGAGAACGCAGCAATTCATTCCTGAGAAATTGTTGAAGTCGAAAGCGGACGACAAAGTCCCTTGCACTCACCAATAAATGTCAACATTGTATTATCTTATATTTCGAAACGAATCAATGACAAAGAGATGTCAACCCAATCTGATTTCAGCTCAGTCACACGAGTCACTCCCACAATAACGATCCGCGATTTAATTTCAGTTGAGGCCGATCTACCATGCTGGCCGCCATATTATTTTTATGACCAATCATCTTCGGAGAGTTTAAGGAAGACAGGGCGTTTAAGCATGATTTATTACATATTCAAGGATAAAAGACATCTCGAGGTCGTATCTACCGGATTTATATCAATTAGAGGATAAACAAGGAATAAAAGGGAAAAAATTGCTTGCCTTTCTGCAATTATATTAACAACAACTATTTGACTAAACCATGAGGTATATTTTTACGTCAACTCAATCGATCTCGTTTCGATCACCGAGAGTGTACTTTTGGCACGGTACTAAGTCTCTTAAAATTAAGAGCTCCAGGCAATTCTAATTTTGGGACTGAAATAGTTTTCACTGGACGAATTAAATTACTGACGCAACCTTAGTCTCGACCGATAAAAACTTAACATCATGGTTCGCATACGACGGGGCAGAATGAAAATAAATGACGGTGGCTTAGCCACACACTCCGAGGCATTGGAGAATCCGTGAAACGTGTTCCGCCCCTGGTGGAGTCCATAGTATATGATCGGAATGTTAAAATCACGATGACCTGGAATTAAATTAATTAAGTGGTTCCATATCTTTATAATGGAATCAGATACGGGTTTGCGCTATTCCAATAATATTTCCCATAGTGTCCGCATGAGAATATTAGTAAAAAATGTGACAGGAACTAAGACACCTATCGGGTCAAAACTCCGAGCCATATTGGATAATAAAGATCATTTCCAACTGAATTGAAAATTCAAAAATCACAAAACATGAAAACGTTTCTATGTTCTAAACTAAACCGAAAACCTCGGTGGCAGGCGAATCCACTGCGGCAAAAAAATATGCTTCTGCGTTGTCCCATCGGAATGCTGAGCATTGACTCTGGTATTTTACTAACCCACTCTCCCAGAGGAAAGTCTTTTAATGATGGCAATTCATTTAACCTAGTGCAATATTAAAAAATAGCAAGGGATCTGAATGGTTAGAAAGGAAAGTTATAAAATGAGATGTTAGAAAAGCAGTGCGACGTCAAAGGCTACGTCACGCCAAGATGAAAAATATTAGGGATGATATGCCTAGCGACAAAAGTAATGAGATCACTTATAATTACAAGATTTCTAGGTTGAATCTCAAAAAGGAATTTCTGAAACCGCTAAGCAGATTTAAAAGAAAAAGATTAGCAGAAAATCTGAAAGAGAATCCGAAAGCATTTCAGTCGTATGCCAGAGAGGTTCGGGAAAAAAGAGCAACAGTAAATTCACTCAACGATGATAAAGGCGAAAGGGTAACCAGCAGTTTGGAAAAGGCTAACTTATTAAAATCCTTCTTTCAAAGCGTCTTCACGAATATCTCACAGAATACCCCCGATAGCTAACCAAATCGTGCCGATGGCTTAACTGATACCCAAAATTAAAATCCCGTAAAATGGAATAGAACGTTTGCTGAAAAATATCAAGCCTAATAAATCATCCGGGCCAGTTGAAGTACCCGCAGGTATATTTAAGGATCCAGCTTTGGAAATTCTATCTAGAAACCTAGAAATAATGTTTAAGGAGTCGCTGGTAGATCGAACTCACGGAGCTAAGTTTAAACTAAAGCTTTAATCTCAAGCATAAATTGGGAGTATCTTTAGCAGTGATGTTGAAAAGGTATTATTACCCTCTTTTTACTATGGTAAGAGAGATTAATATTGGCAATTTCCAACAAAATAAAATTTTTTATTAATACGACCGGTTTCGATGTAACTACATCGTCTTCTGGTCCTCCAGAAGATGATGTAGTTACATCGAAACCGGTCGTATTAATAAAAAAATTTATTTTGTAGAAAATTTCCAATTTTAATTAATCATTATATTCCACCATATCACGCCTGAAACGTCTCTTTTTATACAGTAAGAGAGATCATGTCCACAAAATTAGAGAGATTAAGTGCAGAACAGATAGATTAAAGATGCCATTTTTTTTACTCACAATAAATAACTGTCCGACCGCGGTACGGTAATACGTATTCGGGTCAAAATTAGTCTGGTTTCTATTCAGCTCCTGTCACACTCCCTATCGGTCGCTTGCATTGTACTAAAATATCTAAAATAAAATACATTGCTGTGAGCGCCAAGCATGAGTGAATTAATCAAACTAAACCAGGCCCTACGTAACCCGCTTTAAGTATCCTTTAATAAGGAATTTCCCAAGAGGACATATTTAAAACATTCGTCCATGGCCATTGATGACTAGCACGTGTTGCCTGAAAAAAGAGGACACCATACACTTAGTGCAATAGCAAATCTGATAGTAAATGCAAAAGCACTGATCCTGAATATTTGAAATGAGCCAAATATTTCATTTTGCAATACGAGTCCTCTAGAAGATACGTTATTAAGGGATTTAACAAACGTGGAATGCGCCGAAGCATCGAAAACTACGGGACATTTGTTTCCCGGTGTGTTGGGCTTACAAATGCGTGATAAGGTAAACACCCGCTAGGCATGTGCCCTAACTCTTCTGATTCCTTCATCAGTCGAATATATTTTATTTTCATCGTGTCGTCACCACAATCTAACCTCGGCTTCATTTCCAACCGACGGGTGATGCAAGAGAAAGGTCCTCAGCAAGGAGAAGAGTTGTTTAACGCATTTCAGGTACGTTTCCAGCCAAGATATAACCAAACTCGGAAATAACTGTCTCATACGAAATTATGTTCCGCTGACCTAGAAAAATGTTAGGTAACAAAGGAAATAGATGTATGCCTATGAAATATCCCATACTTATATGAAGTTGGCGTGTTTATCGAATTCCGGATTGGCTCATTGAAAATGAGTTACCATTGGACGAAATGACGGCGAAATGGAAGCATGAGGAAGACGCTACGTGATCTATGGCAACACTGCGGCGATCGATTTAAGGATTGGACGGCGTAAATGACACGGGGAAAGAGGGCATTAAACCAAGCCCATAGGTTGAGGTAGAGAAATGTACGACACCACCATTAAAGCAGGCCTAATACACCACTAGCAACTTTAAAGTTATTCATTGCAGCGGTAGACACTACCTGCAATCGACCATCATCTTCATAATTTGAGAGAGACTGCCGTCCTTTTGATCGATGCCACGGCCATGCCAAGTAAGATCAAGGCATGCATTATAAACGGTAGATGATATCACCGAAGTGGGCGAAACAGATACAGCGGTCCTGCATTTTGAGCCCTTCCGAGGGGTAGCAAGTGTTCCTATCTTATGCAATTAAAAGTTAAACCGCAGAGATAAGACAAGGAAGATATACTCCTGTACAGCAAGGTATAAATATGAGTTATTTCCTAGGAAAATCAGGAACTTTAGAAGTCAAAATCAAAATGGGAATAGTAAAGGCATTCGAATTACAAGCGAGGACAAGATTAAACCCTACGTTGACATCACGTACATTAATCGATTTCATTCGGGGTACATCGGTTTTGTGGATGTGAATTGACATGTTCTTGTTTCTTCTGCACGTGGTTTTATATTGTTTTACAGGTGGTGTCCTAACACCCCCCGCCACCCACCCTGTGATTGGGCAGATGCTGAATTAAAGCAGAAGTTTTTTTAACAGGAATATACTCAGACCCCTATCCTACGATCAAGTTTAAAAGCCCTTATCTTTCGCACATCCTTAAAAAAATGCTAAGAGTTATTTTCATTCCATTTTCAAATAGTTCTGCGCACCTCGTTCTCTTAATACCAGAAGGCATCGTCAAAGTAATCTTAGCACGTGACATGGATTTCGGGGAGGAGAGCTGTGTCGCTTGGTTTAATACGGCACATTGTGAAGATTATAAAATTTTAATTTGAATTTTAGCAGAATTAATGAGTTTTGTGGCCGGAAAACTCTTCATCATTTTAAGTCTCTTCGAAGAGAGTTTACTGATCTGAAATTACAGCACGCGCTGCAAGACGAAAAAAATCAAAATCTTCTAAAGCAGGGATTTTAGAATAACCTTAAGCCGGCGTGAATTTTTGAGAATTTATTAGTGAATTCTTGTAGGTTAGAGATGGGATCCTAATTAACCGGCGGAAAATTCACGTCGTTTATCTAAATATTCAAATTAAAAATAAACATGAATGTTTTTCAAGATCGCTAATTCCCGCAAGCCACAGCGTAATAGGTCGTTTATTTAAATATTCAAATTAAAAAGAAACATGAATGTTTTTCAAGATCGCTAATTCCCGCAAGCACACACTGTTATGGGTACAGCTTTATTAAAAGTCAATCTATATAATATTCTATATTCTAATAAAGTATCCATACTTTTCCAATTGAGTCGATGTCGTCACGATTATGAATAACTCATGTACAATGTCTTTAAAAATTTCACACTCCAATTATGATCCAGAAAAATGGGTAACTTCCAATGACCGGAAGGAGAAATTGTTGCATTGACAATTATGTCACCGTCAAATTAGAATTCGGGCATGGCAAGATGGGGAACGTAATTATTTTATAAGTTCATAAATAAAAAGCACACAAAATAACCTTCCATCTAATTAAGAGTTTTCTACCGACCGAAAATGATTATGATCTACTGTATTTGTATTTTTTGCCATTTGAAATTCACAGTACACTTCTACAAGTTTTTCGGACTCAGGTTAAAAAAAACTCGTAACTGTGGAGAGCTAAGGATTAATTATTAATTACCAAAACATTTAGCTCGTTTGCCATTTAAACATTTGTCATATGTATGAACTAGTTTTCAAATTCCTTCAGCATAAAATTCTGTCGCCTGAGATCGCAGGCGGCAGAATTGCAACCGATGACGGAATCTTGTATTTCTTCGTGAAGACGAGCACAAAACAAGGAGTATCCTAACTTTTCAGTCGTGTTGCCATGCAAAAGAGTCGTAGATGTCTGTGTATAACTTTCTAAATTTATATAAATTATCGTAAAACGCAGGTTTTCCAGAACTTTTTCATCAATTTTCAGGTACAGTTAATTGTTCACCACAGACCGCGGCCACTTCTGTTATCATCAAGGACATTGACCTTGCAGACATAATGGACATTTTGATAGTAGATGTTTTTGGATGCATGTAAGTTATTATGGTTTTGTATGAATATATACGACTTTGCAGGTGTAGATTAAGATTAATTTGTGGGTTATGCAAGCGGTTTTATTCTCTTTTATGGGGAGTAACCTGCCACCCGCCCACACCACACGCACTTGCGGTGGATCGCGGAATATTATGTAGATGTAGCACCGGTCTCCAGATGATTCCGCTTCGCACACTGATTTTAAATGAAAGTAAAATACTTCAACCACCATTACACAGGTTTTCTCTCCCACAATTAATTACACATCATTATAAATGCGTAGTTCATAAAAAGACAAATTTGCGATTTGAGCAAAATTACTGGGTTTCGCCATCAAATGCTAATGCATCCAAAGCCGTTTCGTCCAGTAATGGTTTAGTAGTTAATTTAACTAACAGTTGGGGGAACGTCCTTTAGTATTTGAAAAAAAATTAAATGGAATAAAATAACACAATAAAGAATTTAATTTAAAATGTGAGGTGTAAGGGAAAAGACCGTTACACTTGGTTCTTTGGATCAGTCTCGTCCTCGCGGATCTTCTCCGTTAAAATTCTCATCTCCGCACCATTAACACCAAAGAGGTCACTTTGACTGGCTGGCATTTGAGATGGGAGTGTACTCTCCCTCATCCTCCCGCGAAGTACTCCTTTCTCTCACGGTTCCACTCATATTCGCTTCCAGCGAATCTCGTTAATTCGTGTAAGCGGCCCGAGACGTCATGAAGAGCAACGCAAAGAGTGTGCAAAAAATAGAGTCCGTTATTAGTACACAAAGCATGATCTATATTTAATCTCTCCAGAAGGTAAGTTCTTATTGTACGTAATTAGGCATAAATAGTGGGGATAACTGCAACACGATCTGTTACGCACTTATTACATCGGAATGAAATACACCAAGGAGAGGGGGAAGATGTACCACGGATGAAGAAGGGCTCTCCTCCCTTCCTTCGACACAAGAAGCTTTGTTGTCAAAAAACAACCCCGTTTGAATGTTGGCTGTGGAATACCTGTTAATCCGGTTTTCATAAAAAGAGATTCCGATTTCTTCAGCATAAAGATCCAGCTACTAGTCAACTACTTTTGAATAAAAAAATACAAAGTATGGATAGACAAGCATAAGATAAGATATTTCTGCATATACGTATATACAGACATATAAGCAGATACAACGCAAAAGTCACACGTCATACGTGGGCACTCCATGAACTATCACCGACCCAAGCCGCAGTTATTTCCGGAAATATGTCCGACATTTACTGATGATCTCATGTCTTAGTCCTTATCGCTATACTATATGCATAAGCCGAAAGAAAACTTTTGATGTCCATAGAAAGCAACCGGGTGGCTCGGTGGTACGAGAGTACCGGTCAGAAAGAAAAGATTTTGGATATCTATTATATCGGTGGACACCATCTTCACAAGCACAAATGAGCGCATATTTAGGTTTTGTGTGTCGAAAACATCCCAGAGACATCACGGGCCACAAACCTCCCCTCCCCAGAGATTAGCAGGATAATCTGAGATCCCGTTCCTTCGCTTTTTGTTTTTGGAGGGAATTCTGTGGGAATGGAACACCACACGTCGTAAGGATTAGTAGTTGGAGAGTTTTATATACATATGTCACATATATTTTTCTCCTTAAGACCCCTTTGCCCTTTTAGCCCTGAAACTCAATATTTTCCCATAAGCGAGGGATCTTTCGAAAGCTTTTTCTTTTCACGTGCTTCAAGAGAAAACTATCCTCGTTTCATAAAAAACGTTACTTCATAAACAGCGGTTTTATAGTATTAACCGCCTTTCACAATCTTTGAAGAAGCTTCTTCCAGCGATGGGTTTAATGCAAAAGTTACTAAAAAATACTTTCCCAGTAAAGTACACACGTTCTACACTAATACGAGTGTATTAAAGTAGAAATATAGTATTTAAACTCTTTTGAAAAATTGATTCTTATATTACTACTATAAATACTACACGTAACGTAACTCTTAGCAAACGCAGTGACGTTAGCGCTGACTTGGGCGCTTCCGAGTGAACCTTGTGTTCATAGCAATAAATGTTATGTTCTCTACGAAAAAACAACTGACACAATCTATTATCGACCAGATCCAAAAAAACGTTTGAAAAAATTTACTGATTTTGAGAACGACAGTGGAATTGACTATGAGTGATGACCGCTATATAATCACATTATTCCTCTTTACAAATTAACTGGTTTGGCAGTAAATATTTAGTTATTAATATCACAAAAACGCAAAATTAGGCAGGTTAGAATATATATATATATAGTAACTTAATAAAGTTTTGATAGTTTCGGAAGGTTCACTTGCAATTGAATTTACGCAGATATAACATGAAAAGTTTTTGTTCACTGTTCAAAATTTAATCGTTCAGGAAATTCGGAAATACGACACAAATTAATATATTTTCAAATTTTAATATGCTTACAAATTAAAAACATTAGTGATTGTATCTAACATATTATCAAATTATATTTGATTAATTTGAATCGATTTATTAGCAACTCATTGCATTATATTACAGAATGTATGGTGGCCCTCTTGCATGTAACCTTATTCAATAATCTCATCTGATCTACACAATACCCCGCAAATCGCCGCGCCACAGGGGCGTGTTGCGGAAGGTGTTATGTCACGATTCATCAAAGAGAACAAAAGCAGATGCAAAACCAACATATTCAATCAAACCTATCCCCACAGAGGCGTATATATTCATGCAAAAACCTCTTTAACCCAATCGCATACAAATACATATACTATCAACTAACATACACATACTCCTTAGAATGTAGTAAAACTTTATCCAATAACGTGGTCAATTGGAAATGAAGAGTAATAAGGGGAAATTCCACCATCACATGGACATGCAAATCATGGCCCCCCAAAGTTACAGGTACAGGTACTGAGAAAATGTTTTCAACAGCATGAACGGAAGTATATTGTAAACTGCAACTTTCAGTAATTTAGTAAAAAAGATTTTTTCATGATTTTCTGACATAGCTGCCAATCCATAAAGGCAAACAAAAGTCACGCGAAAGCCCTTTCCTGATCTGACAAAATTAAAAGCACATTTAATTATCATATTTAGTTAAGTAAATTTAGGCATGTAGGTAAATATTGAATTTAGTATAAGCTTAACTGACCGTTTGAAATTTTCAATAGATTAAAAAACTTAAATTCCTTCAAAATTTCTTAGAATTAGAGGCATAACTAATTGAATTAAGAGAATTTCCCCTTTCTTGCTTTCTAGTTCACCTGCCTTGGGATGGTGGAGATATATCATATGAATCGTTGGGGTTCATTTTCACTCCTCTTTTGTATACTAAATAACTATTTTTTTGGTTGAAGTTAACATTTATTTTGAACTAGATTTTTCGCAAGCAAGTATATAAATTTACATATTTTCTCGAGGTGTTTTAGCGAATGTTCCTTCCCTTTCCTCTTCTTCTTCTTTCCTCCTCTTCTTCCTATCACTTATCTGTTAATCATCCAACCGGGCTCTTTTGGTGAATCGTGGGGTATTTATGTAAATGTAGAATTACTCAAAATTACTTTGCTTCAAAACGGTATCGGCCATTCGGAGAAAATAATACATGCTCTGATACATGGACATACATAAGGTTACTTGCCTTCAGTTCTCCGGTTAGTTATTAAATAAAGTAACGCACATCGCTCGAAACGAATAATCTCTCCTTTATTATTTGAGGAGAGTCCCATTCCACCTGGAACAATGGAATATTCTACTTGAGACCCAAAGGTGAAGAGTTATCCACCGTTATTCTCGCTTTGTCGAGAGTCATGTTCCTAGTTGTGAAGCTACGGATTCGAAAATACAGAAAAATTCGCTACTCAGATCCGTGCCCGTTTCCTTTTCGTCTTATTCGCAGTTAGATTTCGCCAGTATAGGAATTCATTGGAATGAAAGGCGCACCATTGTACACATTATGAACGCGCATCGGAAGGGAATGCGTTGTTTTCTTCCACTTCACTGTTTTCCCTCGGCATCACCGCTCGTTTATCTTCTAATTGACGCATGAAATGGAAACCAAGTGAATTGTTTAGCTGTGCACGTATACCCAAAGGAACCTACTTATTAGGGCGGAAAACCCTTTGAGAAGAAGCCATTATTTACTAAAGTTAAAGAAATGGAAGTTTTTAGCACCCAAATATGGCATGCGATAGCATGAACAAATGACATATCTGGGCATGATTGGTTTTGCTGGGTAACAGAAATTACCTTAGTTTTTTCTACATCCAAATTTCAGCGGCGACATTTTTTGATTAAAAATATAAAGAATTGAAAAACTTTGTAACTATACAAATCATTGAATACAAAAAAAAGGTTATAACGGGGCAATAATCACTCAGTAATTCATTTCGATTGCTGCAAATATCCTTAGTATTTCCAATTTGAAGTTGATTCAACCTCTCGATTATACCCTATCGATTACCTTTACATACTAGAAAGGGCTCCGAATTTAAATATTATTTCATACAATCTATGACGAAATTCCTCAGTCGTCCTTTTGCAGCTACACTTAGAAATATATTCCTAACCAATCGATTCCGACTCAGGCTAGACTCAATCCATCTAATTCTTATTTGATCCTATACACTGTGCTGTATTCCTTTTTCTTAACGCATATTTGTCAGTGTGTTTTATGTGTGATTTAATCTTCAGATTTTTTCCTGCAGAATCAAGTTTGGAAATTTACGAGTTTATTTTGTCTAATTTTTCCCATCGTCGATGTCTTAAATCCAGTGAATGCCAAGCAAACAAAGAACGCTTCCACTTGCTTCTTACCTCTCAGTTCTCAAGTGTTCCATTCAAATAAAATTTCGCGCTGGACACCCATTCATAAATTGAATGCGTTATTGGAGAGCACAAGTGAGCGCCCATGACGCACGGCGAGTAACTCACGAAAAGCCTTGACTTAATGCGAGGCGGAAGCGAAAATTAGTTCCCCTCTGGGAAAAAAAAATCACCGGGGGACCCGGCCGTCAGCAAGTTAGGCAATGCCAGTGGACCCCTATTGGACCGATCAATCACACTTTAATGGGTCAAAAGCCGAAAAAGTGGTGACCTCGACGATTTTTGCGTCCACCGTCTAAGCCTCCGATCTCGCCCTTTCTCCCAGTATTCTCAATTTCGGATCCGGGTACCTTCTGGAAGGGCAATCAATCTTATTGTTTTTGCATTCGGAATCACTGCGGAAAAACTGCCCCTTACTATTCCGAGGTAAATGGTTTAGACCAATTGATAATATATATTGCTCAGACTTTGAGTTAAATGATTGACCAATTAACTCTAACTCTCGGTTTATTTCCGTGTAAATCTCCCTTTGCCGGTCCAAGGTCTACGAATCCGTATCGGGATAATGGAATTAGTTCAATGCGGCTTCGAAATTCCCGCTGATATCTTAGAGGATTGAAGCAATAATTTAACTGAAAATACGATGATTGTGTTCCCGATCACTGTTCTTGAGGTCTTCGTAATACTCTCCAAACACGACGGCGATCAAGACGAGCTCGGACATTTGATTTTGGAATAATTAAAGATTACCGTAAAAAAACGACGAGCAAGAGCTCGTCTTGATCGCGAACGGAATTCCTGAATGTTCCTTGAAAAGAATTCCTGAATACAAATTACTCTAATTGACAACTTTTGGTCACCTAACAAACTCGGTCGCACGTCGCCCGATTGAAGGAAAAAAATTTTAGATTAGATATTCATGATACACTGTCTGAGATCCATTGGCACTCGGTGAATTTTGTTAGCATCAGCTAATTCCTCGTCTCCTCGACTCCTCTTGACATTTACTTTTTTTTCGAGATTTCGACGGCAATTGTGCCCGAATGTGTTCATGAAGAACGAACTCGTGAACTATAACATTCTATTTCGTCATCTTGATAGTACCAAGATAGATACTGAAGTGCAAGTCAAACATGTGTGAAAAAATGTATATAGTGAAGAGACCAACTTATCATTCCGATATGCAATGCACTCCACGGAAGACGATTGTTGGACTCGGCAAAAAACTGCGGTTGATGATTCGTGCTTACCCATTGGCCCTTTCTAAATAGCGTCAGTTAAATTAACGATCAATTTGGATGATTCCTCTAGGCGACGGAGCGCAGATTCTTCCATTCCAATCGTCGCCTCTCTTTTGATTTTCGCCGATAACTCATCAATGAGAGGAAAAAAGACGGAAAGGACAAAAGAACGACGACTATGTGTCAGATATTCTTTAAAGAATCAGAACAGGCAGCCTTTTCAAATCTACAGCAAAATATTAAAGGTTTCAAGACACACTTTTTAAATTAAATAAAATTAGCAATTTTCCACAAAAATAAAAAAAAATTATTAATACGACCGGTTTCGATGGAACTACATCATCTTCTCGTAACAGTCATATTCTCGTTGTCTGCTATATATGCTGGAAAGCAAGTAAGGGGAGGTTAGTGGAAAAAGGGGGGGGGAAGAGAGGGAAGGGAGAAGGAAAGTGGGTAACGTGGGTGTCAATGGGGGTGGAGAAAGATTTCGGGTGAGGAGAAAGGGTGAAAAATTAACCCCGTCCGGGAGACCTCACAGCTGGCTTCCCTTCCCTCTCTTTTCCCCCCTTTTTCCACTACCCTCCCCTTACTTGCTTTCCAGCATATATAGCAGACAACGAGAATATGACTGTTACCAGAAGATGATGTAGTTGGATCGAAACCGGTCGTATTAATAAATTTTTTATTTTTATGGAAAATTGCTAATTTTCATTAATCATGTTATTCCACCATATCACGCCTGAAACGTCTCTTTTTATTAGTAAGGCACACCTCTAAATGCCTTCTTGATGCGTCGAACGAAATGATTAGCGAATGGTAGAAAGTTTAATGTGCAACTGTGCCAATCATGTGGAACGGTCATATTTAAAAAGGAGAAAAAATTATTCAACATACAAATTAAATTTAAAACCATAACAGATTTCAATGAACTGTTATGATAACATTTTTTTCAGCTCCTAACTCAATTACTTCAATGATATTTTCCATGACTAATATTTATGACTGCACCCCTCAACATTATCTTTATTTTCACAAATAGGCATGCTTGTACAATTAATTACCCTTATGTAGAGTGTAATAAATTTTGTGAGGCTATTGTGAACAATGATGCATTAAGAATGCCCGACTCTACCTTTGTTACAAACCAATGAATTTACGTGAGAGGAGTGGTTATGCCAATTCCGAAAATTCATTGATTAATCCTATATTATCGGTAGCAACTTCCTTTCCGGGCATTTGGCTTCCATTTATACCGTAGAATGCAACAAAGCAATCATTTAGGAAAGCACATACCGATTGACAGATATTTAACACTTTGGGAAAGCACGGACCGTATTTCACTTCTCTCGCATGCGGAGAGCAACACACAATGGTTGGAGTGACTTTGCTCACGCCATGGTCATAGGGGATGTTCCCTCATCCATTGGGACGGAAACCTGAGACAGGGTGGTAGGTCACCCACTGCCACGCACGTCTTGATTGCGGTGGTTCTGGCGTGGCGGCCCCGGTTGAGGAGAGAGAGGAGAGAAGGGAGGTTACGGCGTCGATGGGCGCGGGAACACTTCCCCTCAACAGGTGCGCGTAATTGTCTCTCATTTCCTTGCCCGTCGATCGATACCTTCCCGTCGTCCACCCCTGATTCTTTCCCATCGCCAGAACAGAGGCAGTGCTTCATGTTACCCCGAAAAAATACCACGAGGGGCGAATGATCGCCGAAAAAGAGGTGACACCTTGTGCAAGGACATTTGACTTTAAAAATTAATTCATAGTCTGTGACGAATAGAATAGCGATTGAAGAGCGAATGAGTTTTCGTCATTCCGGTAAAGGATTAAAACTATGCAACCTGGATTTACGCGTATTCGGTTTATTTGATTTGTGCTAATAAAAAACAATGCAAGTTAAGGACATTTTCTATTTTTTACAGGAACTCACGAGCATTTCAGTTCTCAAAGTTTCCTTCTACGTGCGTGCAGCTCTATTTCAAGCTTACTGAAAAAGTTCGCCAGAGTTTACTAACAAATTATGGAAATTATTGCCCACGGAAATTCATTCAATATGAAAGGGATGTTCTGTAGAGGTAGGTATTTGCATGTTATATAGTCCCGGGATTTGAGAGCCACGGGTTAGTGAAGATCATAAAGGGAAGACCGAAGGAGCTATTACGGGGATAAATGCGCTGTGGACTCATTTGACTTTGACTACGTGCAGGGGTTGTATCCAATTGGTTCTCGAGCTCTCTTACCTCATCGCATCGCGAGGGAACCTCAAAGATTCTAAGCACGAAGATATGCTGAAAAAGTTTCTTCAGCGTGATAAGACTTGAAAAAGTAACGATCGGACATGAGATTCCCTTTAGGACTAACCTAATTGAAAGGTCCATCAGTTGGCTGAAAATGATTTCAGTGAGTAGATTAACTTACTGCTTAGGAATATAAAAGGGATAAACAGAATTAATGTCTACATTTTATTCCTCCGATTTACGATAACATTCTACGAAAGTCTATTAAACCTCGAACTTGATGATTCTTCTGCAGGAACAATAATTAGTCGTGCTGCTCTTGTCTGTGACCTTCTCCCGCCTCTATGTAATAAAAAAAAGTCAACTTTACGCACTGGGAGCCTAAGATCTAAGAGTGGGAAATTAGAAAAGAGGAAACTTTTGTCACATATAAATCACCTAACTCCCTAGATCATCTATGCAAAATATTCACTAATACCGTACTAATATAGAGAAAGGGTACATAAACAAAAACAATAATTAAAAACCATCCGAGGGAACAAAAATTAACATGCAAAATGCTTCACTTTCAATTTTTGGAAATACATAGAGGGCGTTCGCTAAGCGTTATAACATAAAATGGATCTCAAATAATATTGCCCCTTGAGAAAAACTGAAATAGTACCTCTGGTCACAAGCGGAAGGATATGTACGTCTTCCAAAGTAATTGTCATATATCACCTTGCAATCACAAATCAAATTTGCGTACTTAATTATATTATTTCGCAATCGCTTTTTCGCTCGACTGTCCACGTTCATGAAATTTAAGATTTCGAAGTACGCGGTGTGAGCGCGATGCCAGTAACGGTGACAACGACATTTTTTTTAAACTGCACCTAATTCATCAAATCGTTCGAAATATGTTTCAATGAAATTATTTAACCATCAGATTATAAAGTGACAAAGGATAAATATTAATTTACAGTGCAACTGCTACTGTTTGTCCGCAAGCGAATTCACGAATTCCATCAGATACAGCAGTTGAACAAAGCAAGGGCAACATTGATATTAAGGAGAATATTGATATAATATTTTAATGGATTATTGGCTATGAGTGGACGCAGCAAAAATTATTACAGAACTGCAGAGATTTAGCCCATTACAATACACATAGAAAAAACTAACAGATACTTCTTTAAACAACGTAAACGAGGAGAAAAAGATTAATTTCATGATTTATGGGCGATGAAAGAGATCGCGATGACACGGTTTGCAGAGAGAGTCGCGTACTCTTCTATTCCATGGGGTTCAAAAAGCAAAGTTTTATTAAGGAAGCATGTGGATAAACCAAGGAAACTTGGGTATGTGTTGGATTTGGATACGTAAATATTTAATTATTATGCCGTAGTTAACGGTAACGATTTATTTTACACGATGTAAATTATTGCATTTATGTGGCTCAAGTTTTGATCTTCAAGGCCTGTCCCGAAAATAAGTAGAATATATCTGGGGAAAATAATTTATTGCAGATCAAAGTACAAATTACTGAAATTCTTCATGAGAACTCCCTTATGTATCGACATACCAAAGCTAGTATCTCCAACAGCACCCTCGTTCAGACACTCCGTCATGGCATCTTTCACATAGCCCAGTGGTCCAAAATGGTACTTAACGGGTTGCACTTGGATCGTACTGAAAGACCTATGTTTTGTCACCAGTAGCTACCTAATCTAAAATATTCGGGTCACTTTCACAGTGGTCCAAGAGGACCCAGGCAAGATTGTCGCACATGCAGTCTTTAAACAGCACCTTGGGGACCATCTCCGCACACCTTTGTCTTGGCTACACCTTCTGAAAAAATGCAATAAATGGTGGTTTTCTAAATGTTGCCCCCTTAACTAATATCCTGATATTTCGGGGTCAATCAGAATTGAGCATGTCTCACTCCTCGCACATTTTCATCACATTGTGTTGTTGATGGATGTCCAGGGCATTCCTCATCGTCAACCTCATCTCTACCCTCCCAGGACACACTGTACAAGAAGAAAACCATCACTTGGGACATTTTTCCACCTCCATAAGAATCCTAAACTATAGTAATGGTCTCTGAACCCAATGCTGAAGCTTAATGCACAATTTTATTGCATATCATTCCTCCATGGAAAGTGGCATCGTGAATTCGTGACGAGACCATCGAAGAGGGGTCCAGTCTAGTACAAACCGCACACTGTAAATACCCATAGTTAACTGACGTGGGTCGCATTGCTTTCCCATGATCTCCCATTACCTTTCCCAACACAAATCATCCCACTCCAGCTATCTGCATAAGTGGAAATAAACTTCTACTCATTCTACTTATTTTTGGGACAGGCCCTGTATGTTACATGCTCGGGAACTCTCTCTCAAATAGCAGAGTTGATTAGGATTTCTGCAAAAAAAACAATTTACATTTTACAAATGATTATCTCTGATTAGAAATTGGTTGGATTTTTTCATTGAAATAAAACAAATCAATTAGCTTGGACCGTAGCAACTATAGCAATTACATACCTTAATTTGGTTCGGGATTCCTGTACATTACTCACGTTATGTTTTCATTCCGTGAAATTTCATCGAATAGGCGTAAATTAAACCTTATTAGGCAAGGAATACTAAGATATTAATCAAAATTAAAAGTTTGAAAAATAATATGTAACCAGCGAGAATATTTTGAAGATTGTACTGATAACTAGAAACAATGTTAAGTGTATTTTGGCAGTGCCATTGGCATTTCGTGAAAAAATGACCTTTTGGGATCTACTAAGTTATTGCTCACGTAAAACCAATAGACTCGGCAAATTTGTATCTTCCGCCTTTGAAAACATTCCGACCCACCGTGTATCGATTAAATGACTGTATGTCTCCCAATCTCTCACGGATGAGCCGTGATTTTATTATCCATGGACGAGAGACAGACACGCACAAAATAGTTCTCAACCTCTTTCAACGTACGCATTCTCTCATCGCTGCCAACACCACATGAATACCCCCTTAACCCGAGGATTGGTTTTTAGCAATTCTCCTAGATATTTTTTTACCTGGACATCTTTTAAATCCTCATAATTTGGCAGTGGTTGGTATCGGTATTTCAATACCTACGATACTTGTCCTGGGTACCATAAGCTAGGATAAATGCCCTCGGTTCTGATACCTAAGTGCCGGAACTGATTTTGTCCTGGGTAATTAAACCAAGGCAGGGTTGCCAAAGATTCTAGCCCTAGATATGACATCAAGGTAACAAGTTGAATGCCCTAGGTATCAAACCCTGTTAGTTTAATCGCTGAAATCCAACACTACCCACTTCTCGTATCAATACTTGAACTTCGTCGCTATTTCTTCCATTCATTGGATCCTTCAGTCACGATTTTTTGCAAATAACCTTTCCTCATAATGCATTCAATTAGTCTCCCGATTCATTAATTCTAATCGTACTTAATGAGATTATCTCTCACATAAATATTTAAAATCTTTCTTTATATTTTTAATGGTATTAGTAGTGGTCTCTGTATATAGCAGTTCTTTTTAAGCCATGGTCTGGGCTATTCCGTTTACTCTCTCCGTTTTTCCAAATATTCAAACTCTTGTAATGTCGTTCCATAAATTATAAAACGTCCCCACGGACTATAGTTCTTTCTTTCCGATTCCATGCTGATAATTATGTCTCGTTACATTCAATAAGAATGACCACCATATTTTACTCCTAAATACATAGAGGATATGATTTTACATATTTAGCTATTCTGTTTCATTCGCCAAACAGACGCCTCCCCTAGACAGGTCACTCGTTACTCATGATTTCTTCCATTGGATTGAGTCCAAATCGCCAAAGAGTTCAACTCAAAAGTTTTCTCTACTACCAATCAAGGCAAAAAGGAAAGTGAAAGGGAGAAAAACTCACTCACTGAAATAATAGCACCTGACATCGTATTTTACAAGCGAATATATTGCATGAATATGAGAGTACAGCTAATAAAAGGAACCCATGAGAAATAAATTTTAACGAAGACAACCTTTCCACGATTGATAGGTGCGTATGAAATCAGAATCGAAAAAAAAATTGAGTGAATGAAAATCCTCTGCGATAGGGATGAGTGGAAAAAAACTGATGCATTGGGTGGAGAATAAAGAATTTTGAAGAATGGACGAAGAGAGGATTCTATTGAAGACGGTAGGAAGAAAAAAACTAATTATAATATAAAAGGGAGGCACATAATGAGGCTATAGAGCTTACGGAAGACCAAAGTGAAAGAAAGGCTCTTGGAGAAGAATAACCTTCAGAAGAGGGTGAAACGTGATGACTTGCAGGATGAAAATGATGGAAGACACCAGCGCAAAACACCATAAAGGAATGGATGGAATGGCTGGGAATAGCCCAGATGGCTTCTATAAACCATTTCACGGATTCAAAACCAAACCAATGTCATCTTAGCCAAGACGTAACGGGGCTCACTCTCCCTTTGCTTGAATGCCATGGATTTTTTCTATGGACAGTTTAACCCCAACATTTCTAAGCGGGGGACCCTCACAACGGATTATCCTAAACCGCCAAAGGAATTTAAAAGAAACTGAGTGTCTGTGATTACCGTTTATTCCGTACATACTTTATACATAATTTATATATTTTTAGTGAAATTGACCAGTTAATATTTATAATCATATTGAGCATAAAGCATTCATTTTAAACCAATATTCGTTCATGATGTCTAACAATTTTTGAGTGCTGAAAACGTAGAAATATTGCAAAGTTTTAAATAACTACATCCATAAAAAATTTTATGCTCTGAGACTTCATTGCTTTTGCATAATCCACGAAGTTTGTCACCATCGATTTTCAAGGCATTCCCCCACTGGCAACCGGGAATACGAGTACAATCCCAGAGAAAGCAGTAGAAGTCACTGTAGGGCTGGCGACGGGAATGAAATTCGGCGGATGATCAATTGATTAAGTTGATTAATTAGCGGGTAAGCTTGACGAGTCGAGCGTCCATGGTCGTGCAATTGTTTAGTGAGCGTATTAAAAGATAAACGGATGCATGGGATATGGTATGACTCAGCATTTGGAATGAGAAAAGTCAGTGATGAAAACCAAGGGAATACGATACCGTAGGATATAAAAGCAGAACGTGGGAGAGGAGAACAATATCGAAATTGTAACAACGCACATATTTATGCATAACATTTCATGGAAATTTACGTAGAATTTGGTTTGAATAGGAACGACTAAAATTAAGGAATATTGATGGTACTTGGAGCCCTTAGAGCGGCGAAGCGGACAAAACATTCGACAGTTCGTGCTTGAATCGAGTACAGCATTAGAGTGGGTCGGAAGGCAGGGCTGATGGAAGGCTGAAGATCGCCGATTTGGAAGATTTAGGGTCGTTTTGCTTTTACGACGAACCAAATGGAGAGCTCTGGAAGCGTTGGTTTGATGAGAGTGGAGACAAGAACGGGAGGAAAAAAGATGGAGTGAAGATTTGAGACAGAGTTGGAGATTTAAGGGAGACTCACAGCGAGAGCCCGCGGTGGGCTATTGGGAGAGGGTGGAATGAAAGGGGAGAACGTTATACGACCGTGGGGAAAATCGAAGAGGCGAGGCAGATAGAGAATAGGCAATCTGGAAGAGCGACTACCTCATCGATTGGCTCCATTCAGCACCTGATCCTCAGACACGCCACCTATGAATGATTAAAAGAATGCGATCATCCTCTTTTGAGTGACGTATTGAATGATACAAAATAGATTCTTGATGAAAACAGATACTACTCTTACAAATAATTTGCCTTTTTCACGAAAATATCATGTGTGTACGTTACATCCCCCAGGCCGTCAACAGAACAATCTGAAGTAACGCGGATCTATAAATGAGAATATAAAAATGCGCCCATCGATAGAAATAAACGAAAATAAAGAGGTATTACAAAATTACTAATTATCTCTTCTTAAGGGGAAAATATTACAAAATTAATCAGGTTGACTAGGAAGTTCTTAAGATCCTCATTGATATTTCTTGTTTCGTTACCATTCCAACACGTTTTCACATGCCTCAGCATCAAGGAGTTTAAATTGTCGCAGAGTGGACGTCCCTCACTCCATTGCAAGGGGAAAGCTGCCAAGTTTGTCTACCACTCCCCTTAATTCAACCTACACCACTTCCCCTACCCTCGTCCATTCACGCCATTGCATCTCTTACCCAATCAAATTTGTTTTATTTCTGTCCCCGTATTAATTAAGCCATGGAACTGAGAATTAATTGTAAATAATTTCGGCCAAAATCGAAATTAATTAACTGATTCCATTTTTACGGATTAATGGAAAAGCGAGTTAAAATTTTTAAGACATTAATTCATTAGAATTTAGGTTTCCAATTAAAGCTCACGTTCAATCTCTACTGCCTGCTCTCCGCTCCCTCGAAGCTGCTATATTTTTCAACGAGCACCCCTCTCTCTCTATAAAAACGCATACGTACGGTGAAATGTCACCAGATACACAACTGAATCATTTTCACTAGCCTGAAAAAATTTGTATCGTAAAATGATCTGTAAAAAGTTTGAAAATGTAATTTGTGAACATTTAAATAGTGGAATGAGATTAGATCATTGGTATTTGAACCTTTGTAGTGGAATTAAAAAAAATTTTAAACCAAATGAGATTTGTACACTTTTAAACTCCAGCGCTACTGCGATGGGTGCTAAAAGTGCTCCAAACTTCACGCTAAAAATATGCATCAAAAGTATTGCTATAAATCAATAAAATAAAAATTATCAAATATATTGCCAATATGAATTCCTGGAGATGGGCTTCAGCATCTTTCTCGTAAATTTCGTAAAAGAATAAAATCGCGTTAATGTTAGTGATAGCCTAAGCCCGCATAAATATTTTGTGATCACACCTAGATTAGAAATATCACGTAATACGATCAATTGTATCCACCAGCATGAGAATTACGCATACATACGCATACATGTAGGAACATTTACAAATGAGTCAAGAAAATCACGATGGGTAACGAATACGACTTGTACTTGAAGGATGTACAGGAATAAAGTAAGCTTTCTAAAAGAAAGACAACTTTCCAAAGGACTGTAAGATGTAATGGCAGTGACTCGGCGTGAATTTTAAACAATGCATGAATGGTACCAAAATGATTTTTGCACACAATATGAGAAAATTAACATTCAAATATTAACTAGAACACAATAGTGTATAGTGAAAAACTATTTTTGGCTCTAGTCATATGTATTGGCACTATTATGTAGAACACAGAGGAAAGTATGCGCTAGCGATGAGCAGCTTTTAGAAAAACCCAAATGGATATAATGTTTAAAAAATTTCCGTCACCATAATCAAGACCCTGATTTGACATAATGAAATCACTGCGGAAGGAAACAAGAATTAATAAACCACCAACAGCATTGTTCTACGAATTGTTTTCTCACGGGAATCGTAATTCACGATTTACAACAATATGTCGCGTTGTCACATTCCTTGCTAAATAAGGATAGTTTTCTCTGCTAGACAACCCTCTCTTGAGAATGACCAATCATTCCCTCCGGATGCCCAATTGCCGCACTCACTTCATCGTTAGCGTTAAATCCGTGTGTATATGCATACTAATTATGAACACTGGGAGCTCAAAATGTTTTATTTAATACAGAAGACTATGAAGTTTTATTTTTAAAAAGAAATCGGTATGTTTGAGTAAATATGCAAATTTTGAACTCAGCGAAGGCAAAGGGATAAGTTATTTAGTCTGTTCGTGGGCCTCCCTTCCCATGATACGTGCTTAGTTTAATTCTGCGAATGATAAATCAGCCTACTCCGGGAGAAACGCAACTCTGCGAAGGAGACTTTCCCTAAGTCACTTGGGACTACTTATTGAAGTTTGTGTAGTGTTATCAGAGGAGTAAATAGAACGTATACGTGCTCTCCGCCGGTATCTTTTCGTGACCCTTGGAATTAATTCTTTTGTTGTTCGTTGGGAGTCGTGACTGGGAATACACGATTCAGCATAGCATCAAAACAAGTGTATTTATTCAACTAAAGTAAGGTGATTTATATGCATTCTTCTAATCTATAACACAAATGACCTCAGTCGTTGAGCAACGTGAAAAAAATAAATTACCACTACTCCCTAACAGCTGGAAAATACACAGCGAACCCGCCGAATTTTCTTTTATGCAAATGTTGAAAGTGGTCTCCGAGTATTTTCTTCATAAATATTTTTCCGGAAGTAGAGTAAAACATGAAATTATCAAATAAAGAATTCAATCCAAAAATTCATAGCATAACTAACAAAGTTTTCCCCATTTTTTCTTCGTGAACGAAATTTCAATCATTATTCCCTCAGAATTTTTTAATAAAAAAATGATAAATTCAGATGTCAATACTTCAGGAGTGGTTTCTCTATTGCAATGCCAAAATCCTGAATTCATTAGACTTGCTTAATCAGTCACGATTAATATTTCGGCAAAAGTTTTAACAAAAAAAGTTGTAAAAAACCATTTTATTAGGTTAACAGTGTGTATCTGCATATTCGGTGAAAGGTGCGCAATTCAAACATACGAAGGAGATGGAGTCACTTTCAGAAATGCCATTCAATGTCTTAGCGCCAGGATGAATAGCTATGCATTTCTCTCTCGAAGATTTCATTTGTATGACACCCGAATGCGGCGTTTCGATGCGTATATACTCATCATCTATATTCAATTTATGTTGGATTATCTTTGACTGTCTTCCAGATTAGTTAGGCTGTAGTATCGTAATTTCATAATAAATGTGACCCACCACATCTAGAGTTACAGGTAAACTTCGTACACATCACCGTTTTTAGTTTACGATATGTCTTGGCTTATTCATTTCCGAGTTTTTCCTTTTAAAAACAATACAGCAATAAAGAACGAAAGATATTACCAATATGTTTACAGGAAATTCACATGTAATGGAAGACTAACAAAGTATTGTAACAAATTGTCAATTAGTGTTTATGAGTCAGGGTGTGTAAACATATTTTGTCCAGAAGTAATTATTAGGATGATAGCGCAAATTTATCTGGGTTAATAGAGCTTACTAAGCAACATTTATGACAAAATGAGTAAATTGAATAGACTAAATTCGTACTATTCTCTCTATTATGGTATCCGGGTTTGATTAAAGAAGTTTATCAGACCTATATTCTTGAAAAAACCAGTGGGATCAACAACCATAAAACCAAACTGAGTTTATGTCTATTGTCTTACATTATAGGCTGAAAAAACTCTATATAACTTCTAGAAGACATGCACATTTGAAATTTCCGGAGATTGTACAGCTCTATGAAAAATCGCGAAAAATATGGCGAATTTATCTCTAAGTTTCCCTTAACAACGGCTTAAAATTCCCGAAGATATATTTTCATCTATTTGCTAACCATAGAATATCATTTCAAAAAATTTGCGAAAAGAATTCACAGAGAAACTGAATTGAAATTTCAGCGACTGTACACATTCACGCATTTTCTCTCAAACATTTGACCGTTGACGTAGACGTCCAGAATGCAACGCAATATTCTTATAACGTAGTTGGTTCGATAAATATGTATAATACAAGCACTTTCCGTCCTTCGCAGACGAATATTCTTTTATTTCGTTAATACTGTAACAATAAATTACTACAAAACAATACCAAAATAAAACATAAGCCAAAAAAAACTTTTGCCTCGCTCTCACTCTGTATCTTTTAAAAATGTTCACGTAAAAGCAAACTTTGTATTCATTTTTCTCAATTTAGGATAAACGATCGCAATGACATATTGTAGCATTATCGCAGTATTGCCAGCACTGCATATATTAGCATTACTGTCAGAATTTTTCCACCATATTGCAAATGGCAATGTAAATTTTAAACCGAAAGGGAAAAAAAGATTTTTAATTATTAAACGGCATTTGACCATTATGCAAAAGTTTGCTTTTAATGTATTAATTTTTAAATTTTGTAAATTTTATTTGATGCAGTATTCATTACTGTTTTTTTCTCATACATCCGCCATCTTTGTTCCTAATCTTATTCATATCCAGGACGATTTCCCTTTCTAGTTTCAGTTATAACTCCCTCCATTAACTCCTCAAACTCAAAAATAGGTCCGACTGAAAAACTGACCATTATTTTCCGTTATGTGATAGTTTCGATGTTTTAATATTCCATGTTTCTTTATTTACAATACGCTAAGAATATTCTTTATACATGGAAGAAACAGAATAGACCCGAGAACACTTTAGCCGATTAAGATCGAAGTATGTTGTTGTAATACCAAAACCGAATACAAATGCCTTTTTAAACAGGGTATACTTGGCGCAAAAATGGTTCCGTTAACTCCAAAATGAACTGATGAAATCAAGTAATTATCACAAAAATATTTAGTGAATCATTACGTTGCTTAATTTCATATATTTCTAACTGTGCTTATTGTTTAAAACAAAATATTATTAGTGATTATGATCTGTAAAAGAAATTAGCTACGCTTCTTAAAAGTCTGTTCAGTAATAAAAACTAAATAAAATTCATATTAAAATGTTAACACGTAAAATTGTCCTAGAATGAATGAAATTGTTATATTATTACGACTATTGCTATGTATTCATCATTTAAACAATTAAATGATTAATATGCTTCCTTCGATACATACTCTTTGATCTCATTTCACCTACCACTTAATAAATATACAATACTTATTTATCCATATTACATAATAATAGTGTGCTCACTCGTAAGTATACAAGTAAGACCTCCAGATCCCAATTTTACCCTTGTTCTCACAGTTAGGGAAAGAACATCTCTGTACACATGCGCGGTACTCCCAAATTAAAAAAGTAAAATTTCTGTTTAATTCTGCCTCCAATTTTGTTCATTTTGAAAAATAACCGAGGAAAGGGGAATATGTTTACAGCAGGAATAAAAGAAAATCTTCATGTTGAGTCACGTCAAATTTTCGACTTTTTCTCATATTCTCAAAATTTCCAATTTTTCGCGTAATCGAAGAATAATATTTCTGGAACATCAGCCGCAAATTATTTCAATTAAATTTCACATGCTCATTAATCGTACAAATAATTGGATTTCATGGTAAATCAATCCGTACACATCATTATATAGAGAAAATAAATGTTATCCTGGGTGGTAAAAACAGTCTTTTCGCAGAAGCTAATGACGAATATTGAAGGTTACTACGCGAGTTTCCATGCCTTACCGAGTAAATAGAATACGCCAGAATATTTAAAATAAATAATAAATAGAATCCTTCCAGCGTACGAAAAAGTCCATAGCAGCATGCATCTAGGAAGTTCGTAATTTCGTACGAGCCATAATTTTGGCATTGTGATTGGGACAAGCATGAAATGCAACGGTTGTCTTTTCTAGGATAGAAACAAAAGAATGAGAGCATGCTATTGGCACATCGGACGGTGCGTTCCATAAATAATAACAGAATGAGAGAGGGGGGGGAGAGCGAGTGTGGGAGAGAGAGACAGCTCCCTCGGGTGACTAACTGCGGTGGCACGAAGTTCAGCGCGGCGGAAATATGGCCAGCTACTGCAAAATAGCAGATAGCAGCAAAAGGTTAGCTGGGTAAACTATTTTATGGAGCTCGTACTTTATGATCCTGCAAATATCTTTCATTAGATATGGGAGGATCAAAAACTACGTCGTGTTTTTCCAGACAGAGCCAACACTCCCACTTCAAATAAATTACTAAAAAAAGTTTGATAAAGCTAAACAATTATTCGAAGGAGACCACTGCGTTGCATTTTGATGGTAGTCATCGATTGAAATTGGATCCACTGCTTTCGAAATGATGTCGGAGTTTGAGAACTAAACCACCTTTTCGCTCGAGATACAGCTATAGACTGAGGAGTTCCATTTTAGCTTCCCTGATCTTTGAAGTTAAACAGTAAACTTTATCAGCATGAAAGGATCAAAGTATCAGTATGAAGAAGGAAGGAACTGAAATAGGTCAAAAAACTCATAAGTCCTTGCATGACGCGATACCGACGAAATAAATAAAGAGGGACCGTCGATAAGCCACCTCTGATGGGGAGATTAACTACTATGATGGTGGTACCGAAGAAAATCTTTTTTCGGCATTCGTTGTGCCTGCTAATCACTTTGTTTATACTAAATATATGCCACGAAATTACAAAAAATAATGACATAAATTAATCCGTTCATTTTTCATCAGGAGTTTTTATTACTGAAAGATCCCATTCTTAGATTTGATTTAATCCTTGACTGTAATTCGTTTCGGGAATGCATATTATAATTGGAATAGTGCAATTAGTAAGCTAATTAAAAATTTTCATTTTTTTTAACAAATAAATTCAGAAGTCTTCTAATTATCATCGTCGTTCGCAATGCATCTCATTAATGGGGTGAAAGGTGACTTTTCGTCTATTTTTAAAGCGTACCCATGCTTCAAAATCGCCAAATGTGTTCCAACACGTTCAAGTCACTGGCGTATACAGGAAAACTGCTTGGAGTGTTCGTACATGTACTACTCATTATCTTTTGTGAGGACAAACAAAATATTTATTTGGTAGTTTTGTCCATCCAAAACCTACCTTAACCGATAGATAACCTAATTATTATGATTAACACTCAACCCAAGGCAAGGGTTTGAGAAATGGTTGAGGTCGATACTTTGCGGAAATCCATTTTTAAAGAAAGAATCAAAAATACTTTGCGTTCCCACAGAAAAGAATTTATTATTATTAAATATTTTCACCACATTGTAACATCATCTGGACTTGAGCGAAACTATACTACAAAAAATTCTTTTCGGTGAAAACGCAGTCTTTTTGATTCTTTTTTAGTACTTTAGAAAGCAAGGGTGGTTGGGGTCTAGCAGGTATACGCACTAATGTGAGTCCTTACATATATATTTACCTGCAATGCTTCATATACATAAACACACACTTATACGTACAGCCCACAGCACTACATCATTCAGAATTGATGTGATCGACTGAATCATTAGGTTTTTAGTCTTTAAGTAACCTTATTGGGTATTATTTAATAACTTGGGGTTCGATTTAGCTATGAGTATGTGTCGTGAGAAGGAAGAACAACGAGTCCTTGAATTTTTCGGTGAAGGTCTCATATTTCTTATTTAATCCCTGCGGCATAATATACTAATTAATTTGTGGCCATAATAATTCCTTCGGTGTCGCAAGAAAGTTCGTGCGTCTTGTACCATTCGAGAGGTATAAGCCTTGCCTGCTTCCTTCCCGAAACAAAGGGCTACCGCATAAACTCCTCTAAACTTACCCTAATATCCTTTCCTCGTAGCAATTCTGAAGAAATCTAACGGATTTTCTCTGTATCTTCTCCTATTCCTCAAATAATGCTTTCTCCCATGGAACGGAAATACTGTCGCCCATAGCAAATGTAGCTTCAATATAGCGGCGTAACACGGCTCTAACTTTTCATCACATTTTACTTCAACCCGCATACGCTCTATGATCCGATTCTGCGTTGAAACAATTGGGTGGAGCCAATCAGAACGTAGATTATCAATGCAGGTTGCGGTGATGGAAGGATTTTCCCGACTTCAATGTTTCCGACATACGGTTGCAGCAGCGAGCACAAACTGACGCTCACCGTCCGTCAATTGTCCATTACGCGTCAAAAAAATCTTCGCACTCGCCACTGCATTAATTTGTTTCCATTTGGCGCCACAGCGGTTATGAACAACGGGTCATGCCGGTGGTGCACGCATCCGCGGGGAAGAATTTCATTCAGGAATGCGCGAAAACGAGACTTAATTCGCGTTCCGGGCCCAGCAGGAAGCGTTCGCTGGAGTGGAAACAAGTTCCAGCGAAGATTGCAGTCGTGACGCACGCCATATTTTGCACGGGCGAAGGCATGAGTGTGCGAAAATCCGTTCCCCGAATATTCTGAAGGATAAAAAAAATGGCGAAAGAAACACTCTTCAACTCTCAAAAACCCAACACTTTCAAATGGCTCACGACCCCATCGATGAGTGCGTGAACCCCCGGGTTCACGTGTGCGGGTGTGGGTAAAGTGAGAAAGGAGTGGACGCCGTAAGACACACCCTTTCCGCTCAAAGATAGTCATTAATCAATAATAATGAGGGAATGGGAGACGTTGGTGCACCACCACCAGACGGGCGGGTAATTAGCGTGCGATGACACGCGAGGGGCGCGTTTGCAAAAAAGGGTGCACGCGACAAGGATTAGAAGCCGAGGGAACGAGACCTCTGGAGCGGTGAATAAAGTGCATAATGATGAGGAAGTCAGCGTGGGAGGAGAAATTCAAGTTGCCGCATCCCGGCAATCTAACATAAGGGGTGCCGAGGGAGGATCGTTCAAATCGAAGCGTAGATAGCGCAGCCCGGCGTGCCCTCAATATTAATGTGGCGACGAAATTTGATTCATGACGAAACAGGTGCAGTTAATTAAAATAAAATCACCTTTTAGTTGAAAATACTTTGTAGTTTGGAGTGATATTTAACGGTTTTAATAAACTGCGACTTATGCAATTAGGAGGAATCTGAAAGAAGAAATTTAAAATTACGGTTCTGATTTACCTTTTGATTAAAGACGGTTCAATTAATTTTAATTCCGTTACATAATAAAACGCCCGATGTCACTCCCGCAAACTTCCACCCTCCGTTATACTTATCCCGAACTTTTTTGGACGATAATTTAAAGGTAGAAAGAAGATTTTATCATCGCTTTCGTTTAGTATCTACTGTTTAAACACGTTAACTGCCATGAATCACACATCGCAAGTGCACGTACTCGTAAACTCGTCCCGAACATGCTCATCAACAATGAATTTTCCGATTTCACAGCGTCGTTATTTCATTCTATTGAAAATGTAACGCTCAAAGAACTGGATTTCCAATTAGTATTTGTTTGCTGCAGAAAAATATCACGAGAATGAAACTACATGTGTATTCGAATTCAACTTTCCAGGTTTAATTGAATTAAAAAAACTAGTTGTACTTTCCCACATAAAAATTTATTTACCACACGTTTCGATGCCAAACTTCATTATACAGTACTAGGTGCATACTAGTCCGCACTATACCCGAAAATACATTAATAAATATTTTTGTATAAAATGTGGACATTTTTCAACCATCTTATGATGAAAGGATTCCATTGTGTTTTGCCTGTCGAATTCGTTTCTAATACGATATACCTACTAGATATTAAGGTTGATGATATTGCCCTATCTGCAATCGCCTTTAAATGGGAATTAAGTGATTGCATTTCGAATTTTGGGACAGTGGATTCTCTGAAAAACCTAGACGTAAACATTATGCTTTTAAGTAATTGAATATTTTCCTCAGGTTCTAATAATGAAGCAGTTTTTCATTTCTTTCGGGTGATTGGGATATGATATCAAATTTAATACCTAAACATATAGGTACAATAGGGATTCTTCCTGGCATACGGTAGGTTTTGATCGGTCCCTAAAGATAAACTTTTAAATTAATTCTAATTATCTATTCTCTTATCATCTATTCCCCTCTATTTCCTATATAATCTATTCCCTTTTTTTGTCCAACACTAATTCTTTCTTCATCACTTCGCAACTTCTGATTGCCTTAATACTGCCTAAAACGCCCAATCTCTTCTACCTTGTTTTGCCCAACGTTCTCCCTTATTTCACACCCTTCTTACCCCAATGCCATTCGATATTTCCTTCACATACAATTTCTGATTTCCCTCAGTAACCTCTCCTGCCTTTCAACACAATACTTAAAACGTCAGCGATTATGTTTCTCTCTGCCCAACTTATTCTCTCCATTCTCCGGCTCACCCACAACTCAAAAGCCTCAACTCTACGCTCTTTCTCCAGCCTCAAAAGCCAGGGAAGGCCCATCAAGATACCACTAGGCACCATAGCTAAGATTTAACTGATCTTTTTTTTTCACACCTATACTCAGTGTACCCGTCGTCAACTTTCTTATTTTTGGAAATTCTTCTTCTTCTAAAATAAATATTTGCCTAATTTTCCCACTACTAATCCCCTTTTACTCCAAAATACTGCGTAAATACGTGAATCGCTTCCACTTCCTCCAGTTTATTTCCTCATTTTTCAATGTTTAACTTAGCTTCCCTACTCATCAAATCTCTCACTGATTTTTTTCTTCTGTTAAGCCCCATCCCAATCCTCTTGCACTGTTTCTGTAAAGCATCCTATATGCGATTCATTAGCGGTCTGGCCTACCATCATCATCATCATCTGCAACTGACTTAGTCTACTTACCGCCCATTTTAGTCCCAGCTCAAGTCCTTCCTCTGCCACTCTTAATAAAGTATCGATATCGAAAAGTCCCCGTAGGATATTAAGGGAATTCATTAGTGCTGATTTTAGAGAGTTGTCTTGTCAATCGATTTAACGACAGTATCACAACGTGAATTGGCTGAAGACGGGTTGGAGGAGTTTAGTTTTCTGGCTAGACCATCCAAAAATTAAGATGTCTCTGATGTCGTGAGCACATTTGTGCAGGATTCCTCATTTTATATTTTTAGCATGTCACAGTTGGCACTTTGCTGTAATTTTCATAGTAATCATTTGGCTGTGTCTTTGATTTGGTATATTCTATTAATTTTTAATCTAGGTAAATATTTGCGCATACTATGTCCTTTTATTTTCAAAACCCTTTTATTTAATTCATGGAAATGAAATAATGGGTTTCGACGTTCAACGTCATCTTCAGGTGATAAAATTTTCTGTGGAATCACGAAGTTACCATTCTTTCATTTCCAATATGAATCGATTCCACAAAGTTACGCCGGAAACCATCAATTAATTCATGGAGATTTACTCCGCAAATGCATTGCATCTTTTTATATCGACGCTATTCGAGCATTACCAAATACTAAGTTTCCGCAGTCATAAGAGCGTGGTACGCGCTAGTCTACCTCGTACGACTGGGTTTCTCAACACGATTTCTGATTTATATTACATTCCTCGCTGTCCATTACTGTTTCTCGCGAATGTGAGTTTTCACTACATTAAGATCGCTCAGCCGTAGCTTATCTCTATGGCAGCTAATTCAATCAATTACACCAATCTTGGCGACGAATTTCGGTATGTTTGTAGCAAATGCTCTCGAGTATTTGCACTTCACATCTCTAGACGACGATCTAACCACTTGTTGAGTAATGCATCCTGTGCTAATTTACCCATTAGGCGGTGTGTCTCAGGAATCACGTCGTTTAAATGAGTCTGCTGTTTCAATAACCGTAATAACACGAAAGCAATGGCTTCAACGGCTATATGAATGCATCAATTTGTTTTGTTTTTGCGTGAAAGACTGTACTTCGGCATCCATTGTGTTCCGAAAATCTTCAATGCACCTATGAGTGGCAAGGTGTGCATGTAACTGGATGCCTATTAGTCCCTTATGGTATTCCAAATTTTTCTTTTTTTTGCCCTTGTCATTAAACTTCGGGTTGATTAATGAGATCGGCGGTGGTTGGACCCGATGCACACTATGCAGGGTTAACAGGTCCTTAGTCTAATTTAATGACAGATCTAATTCTTAAGCATAGTATATACGAAAGAAATAAAACTCAATTTGTAGAAGTTATCTTGAATTTTCGAACAAGGATTATTCGATGACACCATTATTTCTTGTTCTTCCTCGGATATATTTATTTTTGTCGTTATAATGCACACTTCAACGAGATAGAATGCACACTATAAATAAGAACATGAACGCGTCCGTAAAACGTGTCAGAGCGTAGTAGGAGTCTAAATAATGCGGTTCGAGAAAATGCAGTTCCTATAACCACTGGAAAGTTGTTAAATTAAACTATAACGGGCAAGAACAAATTTACTCTCGACATTAAAACACAATAGAAAGCAATCAACACAAAGCGCTGAGTACCAAAAATATTTCACACTTCTGACTAATATTTTGGGCCCACAAACGTGGACGTTGAGCCAAACAAACTTTTATTTCGCATATTAACAGTAAGACGTGGCGTTGTATCCTTCCAAATTAACGACAGCAACATGTAGCTAGCAATAGATCACGGATAAACGCTTGCTACGACTTCAGTTTAGAAACCAGAGGCGTATTCCACAAGCGGATGGGTTAAAGAAAGGTGCGAAATACTAGTGGTAGCATGCAACGGCTGAGAGCGAAGATTGGAGCCCGGGATGCCCATTAGTCGTTCGATGAGAGCGGATAATTAATCAGTTAATTACGGTGAACAAGCGGATTAACTGACAGAAAATTGCCCGATATTTTTCATATACTCTGCAAAAATCGATACGACTTCGGTAATCTTTTGTCCTTCTCAAATATTCCATGCGCAAGAAATGACTCCACCTACTGATGAGCATGATATGGTCACTCGGAACTTAATGGGAGCATTATGGAAGGGCAACGCCCTCAAGACGGCCCGTCGGATACGCTCCGCTATATCGGAAGCAGAACGATGACAGGTTCAATGTCAGGACCGGCGGGAAGCGGGTCGTTACGCGGAGCCGGTCGCCCTCGTTTCATTTCCCGACGTCCCATCATCAATCAATTCGATCGCCTTTTCCCTCGCTCTGGTTCCCAATATAAGGGCCGGTCAGGGGTTGGACGGAGAGGACGTGAAGGCGAGGTTCAGGGGAGGCGGAAGGCGGCGATGGGGTTTGTCTGCAGCTCGGGAGCGTCCATCCCTAAAAATTGGGACACACTTCCGTGGGAGCCATCCGAACGTTGTCTGGGTGCGCAGTTGGACGGAAGTCGCCTTTCTCCCCCGTCGGTGCCACGTCCCTCACGTAACACGCGTTCGCCGGGATGGTTGCGTACGAAAAAAACAGCACCGTTTTAGAGAAATAAAATGGATGAGGGCTTGCATGGTATGACTATGGTAAAAATTTTACTCGAGAAATCCGACACACAATAATGAAGTTTGAAAATATCCGTTTCAATTAATAACGTGTCCATTTAACTAAGCTTCCCCTGCCGTACACCCTAGCGGTGGCTTACAAGGTACTAAATTATAAAATAAAATTCCTTAAGGATTAAGCATTCAGCATTAAGAAAAAACATCTAAGAATCACAGTTTTGTTTTCGCGAGATTTAACTAATTTGAGCTTGAAAACTTTAGCCTTAAAAGCATTCTACAGAATAAAAATTATACCACATTAAATCATACATGGAATCTACGATAAATTTCTACACCGACACTGAAAGTAAAGGCATTTCGGTAAGTTTTTACCACGAGTATTTTCCAGCAACCCCATTAGAGTGAACGGAACTTATCACACTCTATGATTATTATTTTCCTTAAAAGAAGCATTAATGTCTGTGATTTAATGCAATTCGGATTTCTCTTCAGACCAAATGATGTCCAAAGAATAAAATATTACTTAAAAGGATTCAACTAATAACAACTATTCTAACTCACAATCTAAATAGAATTACTAATTAACATCCTATGAATGCAAATTTTATTCATTGAGTTGAATTTTTATGTAAAGAAATTGATTTATAATATTTCGATGAAAACATAACAAAGTAAAGAAACACGAAGGAAAGACACGAGGATGGTTGATGTCTAGGCGGTCAAGCCGTGTCGCGCGACTTTTTCGAATCTATTTGGCCACTAGCCATAATCCCCCAGCATATAGTATTCTTGGAGCAGAATTTAATGGGAGCCGAAAGGGGCTCAGATATTATTTTAACCACTTACCATGATTAGACGTACTTTTGGGAAAATCAAATGGGACGATACTTAGTGAGTACACATAGGGAACCATTATTATATATGGCAACAGTATCTACTCAAAACATTTATGAAATTTGAAATAGAGAGGGTTGTGTGCCTCTAAATTCTCATTCTTAAGGAATACGTGGGTTATTTTCTCGTCTCCAAGAGCTTCTTTATTCGCCTGAGACTCGTTGAAACTGTAATATAATAATGTATCATTTAAGGTGTTGATTAATATAAAAGACATGTGGGCATAAGACGAGTACGTCGGGTGGTAAGCTAGCAACCCATACTACACACCCTAGCGGCGGTTTGCGGGGTTTTATTTTACAGATGTCTCTTCTGCTCACCTCGTCACACCCGGCAACTGCTATTGTTGCAATTTTTTTAACCCGCCACCTCTCTGACTCCCGAATCTCGACACAAAAATCACTTCCTTACCACCTGCACGTCAACAACGCTATCTACCGCCTCTCCCGCAACCTCTGCCCTTCCTTCTACGTGGGCGAATGCACCGACACCCTTTCCCTCCGTATCCCACACAACAACACCGCTACTCAAACGCATCCCACTCAACGCAATCTCCCACCTTCTTTGTTTATTCCATCCCTACTAAACCTGCCGACAAAATTTTTATGTGATTTATACCCAAAGCTATAAGTAATTTCTTTCAGATCTCATCGAAAATTACTTCTATTTGATAGTTTATCATATACGATTGGGGAACAATCGATAGGTGTACTTATTTACGCCAACCACCTCACCGATTAATTATAAAAATGGCACATAATAATGACGCAAGTGTACAAGCGTAATCAAGTGTCGATGATAACTGTAATATATTACGGTGCCCCGAAGACATTTTTTTCAATTTATGTACACGGAACACTGCCCTTAATATCGTATGCAATTACTTATTTTTTACGCCCAGTAATTTTCTTCCACACATTTATTAAGAGATTTTAATGATTATAGGGTTGGTATTAAACCTTTCTAAGCATATTTACCAGTGTAATCATGTAACTTTAAAATAAATAATTTTTCATTCCTCATTTTCCACAAACGGGTGAAGAGTTTGGTACATATTGAGTTTAAAAAATTAATACTTTTACTATTATTTCTGCATTTCAGTACAATATTCTGTAAGTGCTAACCTCACTGAACGAATTTGAAAACCTCACAATTGAATCTTCCTGAAAATGCCTCGCGATAAATGAATATTTCCGTAACAGTGACCTTTGGGGTACCTATTAATTCCATGTATTAAGATTTATTATAACGCGATAAATTAACGCATAGAGCCGAAATGTATGTAAAAGCTAAAGCGCTACGTATTACTTAAATCTTACTTCAAGAAATACATATTTTTCTCCTTAAAATAAATCATCTATTAAGGTACTCCTGGAAACGAAACGTCGATGAGTTAGCTTTCCGAACTCAGACATTCTCTCACACCAATCAGTTGAGCCTTGATGTCAAGTTCCGCGAGGGACCCCAGAGGAGAGTCAAAGAGGATCCGGTCGCTCCAGCAAACCTTTGTTTCTCTACCTCCTACTGGTCGTGAGATCATGAGCTTCTCCCTCTGACTCTCCTACCTTTTCCTAAGCCAACGGCTTCCCATTACCCCTCCCGAAGCCATGATGCTACGGATGAGACAATCATCCAACCCTCGTAATGTAATTCTGAACTGCTGAAGCTCAAGCCAAACAATAGGCAAGGACGCGTTTCAATTCTCGCCTCGTGCGCAGTGGAATTTCAGTGCATCAGAAATGCCGTCTCTGCATCACCGCTTCAAAGAGAAGGATGCGTACACCACTCGCTTCGGGCTAAAGCGCTTGATGCAATGGGTGCGGGTGTGAGCTGCTTGCACCGGGGACACATCCCGAGAGATTTGAAACCCGTTGACGTGAGATTTGGAGCGGCACGACAAAGGGCTTCGCGTCATCTGAAGAGAAAAGCGAACGATCCGCTGTTACATTTCATAACTTAATGGGCGCATCAAGATTGAATCATGCGTAAAAATATCTTTTTAATATTTGGAACAAAAATAACGTTTCAATATAACGATGGGACAGTTGGGACATGGTTGTACGGCTCATGATCGACTAGTGCTCCTTACCGTCAGTGATCAGTAGTTGCCATTCTTATTTTGCTTGACAAGAGCTTATATTTGGTCTATCCCTCTCACTTATTCCATCACCCGTGATTTCTTGTCTAAAAATTTAAATTATTACACTTATGCAACGTGACTTTGCTTATCCTTACTTTGACGCCACGTGTTTCCCACTTCAACCGGAGACCTCCATCATAAGGTGGTTTTTCCCCAAGTGTGGTTTACTAAAGGTCTAATGATAGAAACGACACCATGGGCACTCTTCTAGAAAAGTTGATATGCTCATTAATAATCAAAAATTATACATAACTAATAATAACATTAAATTTATTTCGGGGTTTCAGAGGATTCCAGAATGGAACCCTAATCGCATGATAATATTAGTATTACCTTCTTAAAAACTATTTAATATTAGCAAACATATTTGTTTTTATCACAAGTGGTGTTCAGGAAGGTATGAGTTAATTGAACCCTTGAATCGTCTTTTACAAGAAATATATGTTTTTTATCTTTCCATTCATGTAAAAAAGGTTTTTTCGAGACACACCTGCGTACACAATGAATGTCATGTTTCAACATCTACGTGATTGGAATAAAAAAATTATCAATCAATAAATTGGAAAAGTACTTTAAAAAGGAGATGTTTGCAAGATTAAATAATTTAACATCCATAGTTTTGTCTCATGATTCCCTGTTGGCGAGAAGCACTCACTCTCCCACACCCTCCTTCAACGGCTGCTTACAATGACGCTTTCCAATCAATGCTTCACGCAAGGAATTCATTCCACACACAATTTCTCACATTGTGGAACCAACTTACGCGGATATGATTTTCAACAGATCCCTCAGGCGTGTTATATCTGCCCCTCAAGACTATCGTAGATGTGCTAGTCATTTTTTATCATTCCCAATTCCTCCTCCGTCTACTTTCCCCCATTCGTCACTCAATCCGCCCGCTTCTGAACTTCATATTCCACGGCGCTCCGAAACACAATTCCGCACTTCATTCCATTAGCCTTGTCCCCAACCCCTTCGTCATCGCAAGATTCCCAACCCCCCGGCACTCTGCTGTATACGTTCCGTCAAAAGTACTCGATCCCTCACGACCATACTCCCATTCTCTGAAATCAATTAAGGTTGGGTCCTCTACCATATCACATTCACTCCTCTCCACATCACCATCCGCGTCGATTGTTAGACGATTTTCTTTGTCTGCGCTTTAATCACAGACTGCAGTTATGTTCACAGTAATCAACTAGTAAAAAAAAGTCATCACATTTGTACGAGAATTTGATACTTAATGTTCAGTCAGCCAAGGGGCCAACTAGCCAACTATCACCAAAATTTCAACGTTCCAAAATATCGCTCACCAAACTCAGAGCTATTGTGAATGATCATTTCCCACAAATATTGCGTATATTTGGGAAGATAAATAGTTCAAAACATTTGAGGTTTTTATTTTGATTTCTACGTTGTATGTTTCTCCGTGTATCTAATTTTTCAACTATCCTAATGAAAATAAATCTTGTTCATAAAAAGTTTTATCGTACTGTACGACGTATCATTTCATATCGAATATCTTTGTAATCATTACATCCAGGCTACTAATTCCAAATAGAATTCTAACCTGCATATATGGCGGTATATAAAATAGGTATATTTAAGAATTGAGCAGATCACAAGTGTAAAAATTTATTGTGTATTTTGTGTTTTTTGTATTGTGTATCGTGTTTTTTTACACTTGTGATCTGTTCAATTCCGCCTTCCTCACTTCTCCTGTGATCGTCCTTTATATGTGTTCCTATCCCCCTTTCCTAAAATCTATTTTTATGTGAATGAATATGTGTTCGCCATATGGTGGGATTTCGTGTTTGAATGTGTATATGTTAATATAAATACATATATAGATGCGCGCCTACATATATATATATATATATATATATATATATATATATATATATATATATATATATATAGACTTGCCTAACAATCGAACCATGGCCCTCCCGTCAGTAGTCCAACGCTCTACCCCTGGACCACCGCGACCCACACACATATTAAACGAGGGTAGGCTGAAAACTAATCCACACATACTTGTAAAGTACAAACAAACTGACCTTCAGAAGCACTCCTGGTGGTACGTGTAGGTCGTTACATTCATTCAGTGTATTTTGAGGAGCGGAAGTATAGAAACGTGTTCTAGTGCTACAGGCCTGTATATCAACGCGAGTTAAACAACGTGCTGTTATCGAATTTTTAACTGCTGAAAAAGTGAGTCCTAATGAGATTCAACGTCGTTTAAAGGCCGTTTATAGTGACGATGCTGTAGATAGGTCTACTGTCAATCGATGGGTAGTAAAATTTCGTGGTTGCGAGCCTGTAAAAGCCATAATTGTTGAAGAAACACGTGTATTGGGATGCTCACCGAGTTTATATGACCGATTTTCTTCTATATATATATATATGTATATATATATGCGGGTCGCGGTGGTCTAGCGGGTAGAGCGTTGGACTGCTGACCAGAGGGTCCCGGGTTCGATTCCCGGGCAAGGCACTTTGGGCACCTGCAGCTCCACCCAAGCTAGTTGATTTTTCGGGTACCAGGTCTTCCTGGGAAACCATAACCGGCACAGGGAAAGGAACTGGCCCCCCTACCCTGATGTGTGAATATTCACACGCCGTCGGGCTTGGTACATGGGTGAGCTCTACCATCACCTACTAAACCGACCTTCGGGTTGATTACTGTGTTTATGGTTTTTATATATATATATATATATATATATATATATATATATGTATAAACTTGGAAAAGACGCTCTCCGGCGACGCACAAACACACAAACACTAACACAAAAAACACCACACACATAGAAACATAAAAGAAGGACACTTACATTGGATATTTACGTTTCGACGGCACGGCCGTCGTCATATCAGATGACGACGGCCGTGCCGTCGAAACGTAAATATCCAATGTAAGTGTCCTTCTTTTATGTTTCTATGTATATATATATATATATATATATATATATATATATATATATATATATATATATATATATATATATATATAGAAGTGTGTATTTGTGTGTGCGTGCATGTGTAAATAAAAGTTTTTCCATAGACGAGAAGTGGGAGATTTTGCCAAAGCAAAAACTATTGTCGCATGCTATCTAGAGGTATCTATCGCAGGTAATTCGAAAAATATCTTATGAAACTAATTTGATTTTATTTGCACTTATGATTGCAGTAGAAATAAAAAGAAATTAAGAACCTGATTGAAACCCACAACAGAATACATCGAAAGGCTAATTGGCAGTCAATTGCCGGGCTGATTTTATCACTAAATTTCTCGTCCCGAACGCGTTTTTTCCTCTCCTGCGAAAAAATCCCATGGTTGGCAGAAGCCGATCGTCGGCGGGGGGGGCAAACACAAGCACGGCAAACAAAGGCGCACATTTGCCTCAACGAGTTCCGCTAAAAAAAAACTTTTCTTTCCCTTGAGGAAACCCACGATTCGCGAGGCGTGTCTTTTGCGGTCTTTCGCTGTGAGTGATCGAATGATGGGTGCTCCAGTCTCGTTTCGCGCGTTACGCGGATGTGCAAAATGGTTCGAAAGGACTCCTTTTGGGTGGGTTGGTGGGAGGAGGGATGGCGGAGGCTCTGTTCCCGACGAGCAGCGAAACTTGCGCGGATCAGAGATCGGTGGGGGGTGTCCCGGAGGAGGGGTGTCCCGGTGGAGGGGTGGGAATTAATTTGGTAGAAGGAACGAGGGGGCGTGGCACGAGGGGTGCGCCGAAACGGCCCCAGATTTCGATGGCGGAGAGGCGGGGCGAGGAAATAAGGAGAGCATTCGGGCCTTATCGACCAGCTGAGACTTGCGTGAGGGCGCTTTTATAGCGCTGTTTACCTTCTAACCTTTGGAACTCGATCCTTTATGTTCGGAATAAAAAGGAAGGCACGCGGCGCTGGGGGCGGGGGGTTGGGGGCGGCAGCGAGGGGGGATTAGGGATGGATGGGGGAATAATGGTGTCGAGGCGGGCGGGTGGGTGGGATGGGGGGACGTGCGATGCGGGAGGGAAACAGCATCAGGTGATCCAGGGGTAGAAAGATCACGAGAAGGGGATTTATTGGATGAGTGGTTTCACAAACACTCCTTCAAATGTAAATAGTTAATTAGTCCCCCTCTGTTGTACGTTTGCCTGGGTTAATACTCCTAACGCAGGCGACGATGGCTCCCGCCCGAATGGCCACCGTTAAAACTTTTTTCCGCCGTCTGACTTGAATCGAGCCCTCGTGAAATTTCATTAGCCGGGAACCCCGCGACGCGGACGGCGCCGCAGCACAAGCAGGGCCCGTTTCCCGCTAGTGGGAAACCCCACTTCCTCCTTCACATATATTATTATTTTCGGTAATCTACCAGTTACGGTAGATTTTTAGCAGACGCAATCTACCAAAAGGCACAGCGATAATTTCCTTGTCTCTCCTAACGAAACACAACTCCACTCAACATCGAACACTGCATAAGATCTTTATACTTCCTTCCTCCCTAATTCCGTCCAACATCGCTCGCCTAATCCTGCCCCTTCTTCTTTTGCCTAACATTCTCTTCTCTAACACAGTTTTCAACATCACGTTACCAATTTAAATACTCCGCATCAATCTTTCTTTCCCTCTTTTGATTTCTCCCATATTTCCTCTCTCCTCACCCACCATGACTAGCACTTCCTCGGTAGTTTTCATTTCAGTTCATTTCACCTTCTCTATCCGTCTCCACATCCACATTTCAAAAACCTCCAATCTACCATTAACATCCTACTTCAATGACCACGTTTCCGCGCCGTACATAACTACGTTTCATATTAAGGCTTTGACGATCCTTTTCGTAACGTCCTTGTCATCAATTCTCTCCTCCTTCAGAAAACTTCTTTGCCTAACGAAATGTTCACCTTATATCTCTACTACTTTGACCAGGTCTTTGAATTTAACGCTCTTCGGCGACGCACAAACACACGGATACAAAATATTCAACGCACAGAAAAATAAAGGAAATACACTAACAGCATGCATTGACGTTTCGACGGCCCCGCCGTCGTCATTAGAATGGCGTTGTCGGTGAAGAGCGGAGAGGACATGTGCAGGAGAGGGGTGAGGGGAGGAGAGATAAGGGACCAATAGTAAGCGGACAAGGTGGGAGAGGGGAAATGTAGGCAGCATTGGATGATATCAGTGGGCTTGGTTCAGTCCGGGGGGTTTAAAAGATTGGAGCACCCAGATATGTGCCATCTCGCGGGTTCTCACCTCTATGCTACTAGCGGAATTGGGAAGGGTTTCAATCACTGAAACGGAGAAGCAGTCATTAAAAGACTGGTTGTGGGAAGCAGCGTGAGTAGGGATGGGATAATTAAGGAAGGTGAGAGATTTGGTGGAATAGCGGTGGTTATTCATTCGGAGGAAAAGGGTGGTCGTGCATTCACCGATTCAAGGCAGGGAAGAAGTTACAGGAGAGGCGTAATATAATGTTTTTAGAGGTGCAGGTGGCTATGGGTTGGGAGTTGGTAACAAGGGACGTGGAAGGTCTTAGGAGATGGCAGCATTTACAGCGTGGGCGGTTGCATGGTGCGGACAAGGTAAGGGTGGGGTGCTCGTAGGTGTTTTTGTTGACTTGAAAATGTCTCGCAAGTTAGACGGGAGTTTAAATGAAACGGAGGGACAATGTGGGAATAAAGAAGATGTGGATTGACTATTCCTAATAATTGGGAGGAGTTCACGGATTATATGTTTAATATTGTGGGTTCCGGGGAAGAAAGTGGTGATAAGGTTAGGGCATTTTGGGCGGTTTGGTTTGAGGAGAGGAGTGTATTGGGTTGACGGTTTGAGAATTTTCCTATTGAGCAGTTATTCAGGGTACTCACATTCTCTGACAGAGACGTGTAGCTGGTCCATGTATTTCTGTTGGGAGCGGGTGTTGTTGCAGAGGCGGAGGCCACGGACTGAGAGTGAGATATTATACATATATATATATATATATATATATATATATATATATATATATATATATATATATATACATATACATATATATATTATTATTATTATTAGGTAATCTACCGGTTAAGGTAGGTTTTTGGATGGACACAACTATCAAATAAACATTTTTGTGACTCCCCACCTAGCAAACTAATCTATATCAGGTCCCTCTTCATCTCGGTGTACTTCTTTCCTCCCTTCATCCCGTCCAACATCCCTATCCTGTTCCTACCCTTACCTCACTTGCCCAACATTCTCCCCTCTATTACCCTCTTCAACATTCCACTACCGCTCAATACGCCTTTCATCCATTTTTCCTGCCTCCATAGGATTTCTCTCAACAAACCCCTCTCCTCACCCACCATTTCCAGTACTTCCTCATTTGTTTTCCTTTCGGTCCATTTCACCTTCTCCATTCTTCTCCACACCCACATTTCAAAAGCCTCCAATCTACGTCTATCCTCCTGCTTCAGCGACCACGTTTCCGCGCCGTACATAGCTACGCTCCATATCAGAGTTTTTACCAGTCTTGTCTTAACATCCCTACTCAACGTCCCCGTCATCAACTCCCTCCTCCTTGAGAAAGCCTCCTTGCCTAGCGCAATTCTTCTCCTTACGTCCCTACCACTTTGACCGTATTGGTCCAAAACACTTCCGAGATATGTAAACTGCTCTACCTGCTCTATTCTTTCCCCGCCTATTTTAATATTTAGTTTAGCCTTTTTCTTTCTGGAAAATCGCATAACCTTTGTTTTATTAATATTGATTCTCATCCCATATTTATCGCACTGAACCTCCAATTCACTCAACAATGCTTGCAACCCCTTGGCTGACTGAGCAACTAATGCTTGGTCATCAGCAAACCTAACCGATTTTACGAGTTCCCCTCCGACTTTCATTCCTACCTCCAGTTCTTCCCATGCCTCTTTAATCATTTCCTCTACATATACGTTGAACAGTACCGGTGACAATGGGCAACCCTGCCTTACACCTCTTCCTAACACTGCCCATCCGGACTCTCCGTTCCCCACTCGCACCTGAGCAGTCTGAGACATGTACAGGTTGCGGATCAGTCTCCTGTCCCTCCAATCCATTCCTATTTTCTGCAATACACGCATTAATTTTTCCCAATTCACTCTATCAAACGCTTTTTCGAAATCTACAAAACAGGCAAAAACGTCCTGATTGTATTCTATATTCCTCTCGACTAGTGATCTCATTACTGCAATGCGTACCTCTTCCTTTCCTGAACCCAAACTGATCATCCCCTAAGTAATCATTTGCCTTACTCTCTATCCTTTTGTTGATGATCCTGAGAATAACTTTAGCTGCGTGGGATATCAAACTTATTGTTCTGTAATCTTCACATGACGAAGCCTTTGCCTTTTTTGGAATAGGAACTAACACCGATCTCACAAAATCTTCCGGCCAGATTCCTTCCTCATAGATACTACGAATCAGTCCATATATGGCCTTTTTCCCACCTTTCCCTAACCATTTCAACATTTCTACAGGAATATTGTCCACCCCCACAGCCTTATTTGCTTTCATCTCCTTTAATGCCCTTTCTATTTCATCGTCGAGCATGCCTGGACCTAAGCTATCTTCTTCTACGTCATGTTCCTTTTCTATGTCTAACCTTGTCGGCCTAAGTTCTTTACCATACAGTGTTTCTATATATTCCTTCCACCTCTCTTGGATTTTTCCTGGTTCAACTATTATCTTATCCCATTTATCTTTAACTGTTAGCACAGCTCTTGCCTTCTTACTTCCCGATAATAACTTAACCTTGCTGTATAGAGCACCAATTTCACCCTTCTTCTGTAAAGTTTCCATATCCTCGCATTGCGTTTTCCACCATTCTTCTTTTGCTTTATTTGTGGCCCTTCTCAATTTATTGTTTAACTCTTTGTACTTCATTTTGCCTAACTCTGTGTTTACATTTTTCCATCTTCTTCTCTCATCCATCTTCGCAATCATCTCATCCGTTACCCATGGTTTCCTTATCCTTTTCCCGTTAACGGTTCCTATAGTGTCTTTAGCGGCTTCCAATATCCCTTTCTTGATACATTCCCATTTTTTTTCGATAGCACTCAGTTCTTTACCGTCATCCATCATTTTCTCTACAGCCTCCTGATACTCCTTCCTCGTTAATTCATTTACTGCTTCTAAATTCCATTTTTTAACCCGCCGCCCTTGCCTTATCTTCTTGAAACGAACATTACATTTCATAACAACTAAATTGTGGTCAGAGTCCGCATCCGCTCCTGGGAAACTGTGCGAATTTATCACACTGTTCCTAAACCTGTGCCTAACCATAATATAATCTAACTGATACCTTTCTGAGTCACCTGGCATTTTCCATGTATACCTACGCCTTTTGTGGTGTCTAAACCATGTGTTAGTGATGACTAACCCCTGTCTCCTGCAGAATTCAATTGCTTTCTCCCCGCGTTCATTCCTCGTGCCTAACCCATAGTTCCCCACCTCACCACCATCTCTTCCTTCGCCTACCGTCGCATTCCAATCCCCCATCACTATCAAATGTTTCCCTGCAGGAACACTCGCGATGATATCCTCTAACTCATCATACATCCTATCGACTTCTTCCTCCTTGTGGTTGCTCGGTGGCATGTATACCTGAATAATGACCAAGTTCGTCGGCTCTGCTTTAATCTCTACGAGTAAAATTCTATCTGTCGCTTGCTCTATGTTGAACATATATATATACATATGCATATATATATATATATATATATATATATATATATATATATATATATATATATAGAGAGAGAGAGAGAGAGAGAGAGAGAGAGAGAGATGAAAGCAAATAAGGCCGTGGGGGTGGACAACATACCTGTAGAACTGTTAAAATGTTTAGGAAAATGCGGGAAGAAGGCCCTATATGGGCTGATTCGTAGTATCTATGAAGAAGGAATCTGGCCGAAAAATTTTGTGAGATCGGTGTTAGTTCCTATTCCAAAAAAGGCAAAGGCTTCGTCATGTGAGGATTACAGAACAATAAGTTTTATATCCCACGCAGCTAAAGTTATTCTGAGGATCATCAACAAAAGGATAGAGAATAAGGCAAATGATTACTTAGGGGATGATCAGTTTGGGTTTAGGAAGGGAAGAGGTACGCGTGATGCCATTGCAGTAATGAGATCACTAGTCGAGAGGAATATGGAATACAACCAGGACGTTTTTGCCTGTTTTGTAGAATTTGAAAAAGCATTGATAGAGTGAATTTGGAAAAATTAATGCTTGTATTGCAGAAAATAGGAATGGATTGGAGGGACAGGAGACTGATCCGCAACCTGTACATGTCTCAGGTGCGAGTGGGGAACAGAGAGTCCGGATGGGCAGTGTTAGGAAGAGGTGTAAAGCACGGTTGCCCATTGTCACCGGTGCTGTTCAACGTATATGTGGAGGAAATGATTAAAGAGGCATGGGAAGAACTGGAGGTAGGACTGAACGTCGCAGGGGAATTCGTAAAATCGGTTAGGTTTGCTGATGACCAAGCATTAGTGGCTCAGTTGGCCAAGGGGTTGCAAGCATTGCTGAGTGAATTGGAGGTTCAGTGCGATAAATATGGGATGATAATCAACATTATTAAAACAAAGGTTATGCGATTTTCCAGAAAGAAAAAGGCTAAGCTAAATATTAAAATAGGAGGGGAAAAGATAGAGCAGGTAGAGCAATTTACATATCTCGGAAGTGTTTTGGACCAATACGGTCAAAGTGGTAGGGACGTAAGGAGAAGAATTGCGCTAGGCAAGGAGGCTTTCTCAAGGAGGAGGGAGTTGATGACGGGGACGTTGAGTAGGGATGTTAAGACAAGACTCGTAAAAACTCTGATATGGAGCGTAGCTATGTACGTCGCGGAAACGTGGTCACTGAAGAAGCAGGAGGATAGACGTAGATTGGAGGATTTTGAAATGTGGGTGTGGAGAAGAATGGAGAAGGTGAAATGGACCGAAAGGAAAACAAATGAGGAAGTTTCAAGAAACTGTAACAGTAACTTTAACGGAGTCACCCGCTATGTGTGCATTATAATGCAACCATTATAATGCACATTATACTATAATATTATAATACATTATACTATACTATATTATAATGCACAACCATTTTGCAAAATTTGAGAGTGTAAGAGGACGTCTCGGTAGCTTAATTGGTTAAAGCACTCGGCCGGATATCGAGGGATCCGGGTTTGAATCCCGGTCAAGGCGAATGATTTTTACTCTCTGAAATGGTTGCATTAAAATGAGGAAGTCCTAGAGAGGGTGGGTGAGGAGAGGGGTTTGTTGAGAGAAATCGTATGGAGGCAGGAAAAATGGCTGAAAGGCGTATTAAGCGGTAGTGAAATGTTGAAGAGGGTAATAGAGGGGAGAATGTTGGGCAAGCGAGGTAAGGGCATGAACAGGATAGGGATGTTGGACGGGATAAAGGGAGGAAAGAAGTACACCGAGATGAAGAGGGACCTGATATAGATTAGTTTGCTAGGTGGGGAGCCGCAAAATGTTTATTTGATAGTTGTGTCCATCCAAAAACCTACCTTAAACGGTAGATTACCTAATAATAATAATATATATATATATATATATATATATATATATATATATATATATATCCATAAGAAAAAAATATATATATATATAAGGAAAGGAATTTTTCTATTCCTTGTACTTATATTAAAATTAATATGAATGGATATATGTTCGGCATTTGGCGAATTTTCTTGCTTGAATATATGCATGTATACACATATTACGAACATGCGCGACCCCCACTCCTGTTTTGGTGCTGGAAAACTCGCGACGAGGGAATAACAGTAAGCCACGAAAGGTAAAACGCTGTTACGGAGGGATTAAGTCCCGTTTTCGGCGGAAGTTATAGCGTAGCATTGCGACCCTCGGGGGACAACAGTCTAGCTTGCATAAAAGTGACGCAAGGAAAGGAAAGAGGGTAATATGACGGGAAACGGCGCTCGTTATCATTTCCTCGCGCCTTTGCACTATCTAATTATATTGGGCGTCACTTGGCTGCAATGTTTCGTAATGAGACTTCACTCGATTTTCTCAGGATTTTTTTTCCGTCCGTACGGCTCTCTCTGAGGATTACATTCAGTCGTTTCCCGACACATTCATTAATTCATTCATTTGGAATGCATGTAAGAGTGAGTTTCTCAAGGTCTGTCCTTGATGATGGCGCAACGCATAGAAACCCGTGTCGTGTCGGAAAGGTTCACGTTTCAAACTTCGAGATAAAAATTTAACGCAATTAAGGAGTTGTCACCGAGTATTAGGCGCTGGAGCGGTGCTTCGTTTGCGAGGAAATAAATGAATGTAACTGAGAATTATTTTTTATCATCATTCATAAAATCCTATGACAACATAATTCTGAAATATAAACTCCTTGCTTTCCGTCAAGTTAGGATTATTTTTGATTCAATTCCAATTCAAATCATTTCGAGTAAACCCTCCACATTCCACTTCCGCGAATTATTTGAGAGAGATAGAGAGAGAAAGAAAATTTTTACACAAAAATATTATGGTTTAGATTTTTTTCTAATGCCTACTAACTCAAGGTTGTCGGACTATATTAGAAGGTTTGTGAACAGAGAGTGCTAGATGAATTTTAAATATATATATATATTTATAAATATACGTATATACATATATATACATATATATATATATATATATATATATATATATATATATATATATATATATATATATATGACGACGGCCGTGCCATCGAAACGTAAATATCTACTGTAAGTGTCCTTTTATGTTTCTCTGTGTGTAATATTTATTATCTTAGTGTTTGCGTGTTTGTGCGTCGCCGAAGAGCGTCATTTTCAAGATTATATATATAAATATATATTCATTATCATATTATAGTCAGTCTGACCTGAAGAAGGCCTCGGATTACGCCGAAAGCTCAAGTGATCTACAGTGTGAGTGTCCTTTTACGTGTTATCTGTTTTATTCTGTGTTCTATTGTGCAGTCCAAAAGTTACATATAAATATATATATATAATATTTATTTAATAATTAATTGCGCACAGTAATAAATTTAAAAATATATTTATTACTTTGCGCGAGACATTAACCGCAAGCGCGGTGTCACTCTCAAGCAAAATATTCTCAATACTATCGGAAATTACGGAAAATCTAGTCTTGCACAAGGTGGAGTTCGACGAGTGATGTAATGATTGTGCACCGCTAGCTATCCAAATGTTACCTCCCATGTCAGAGGAGTTCCTTAGTCGGTTGAACTCGCTTTGAAACTGTTTCATGAGTGCGAGTTTCATACCATATTCTATACTATATGTATCGCAATTCGACGGAGCCTCAGCAAAATGTAAATATCTCTTAGTGAGAAGGTGACGGAAATAACGCCCACACAGTTGACCTGGATTCGTAAGCGACCGCACAGGTCTCACTACTCCTACCCTTAAAGTAAGCTGAACTTACACGAGTCGTAACTATTGTCACATGCACATCTTAACATGCCCCCGCGTGAAAAAGTAAGCAGGGCAGCGAGCGCCCCTTAATGACCGAGAGTCTTGCGAACATGTCTGCCTGAGGGAAGGGGGAAAAAGCGAGCGGTAGAAACACCAAAGGAATGGCACATGGAGGTAGACCAGCTTGAAATACCTCCGGAGATAATAGCGGAAGTGTAAAATTATGACGTGGAACACGATCATTCCTATTAAAGAGCCTCCATCGCAACTTAACATGTCCTCCGTGTCGCTTACCTTTCCAATCTTTCACTATGGAATACCCTCACTCGCACTCAATTCTTTTCTTTGAATTCCCTACACATCAATCCCCACCACAGAGATATTCCCATTCTTTCCTCACATCGCCCCTGATCTTTGCCCGAATTCTTTGGCACAAAATTTCCTCCTTCCGATTCCTTACACCATATTCCCCAATCCCTGTCACCATTTCACACAGATAGTGAATTCCCTCTGACACATCCATAAATCATATCCTCTACGGCATATTATCTAATAAATCTTCCCGTCTACATATTCCCTAATTGGTACACCAGCAGACTTGATCGACGTGATAATATTTAATCCATCATTATCAGTAAAATCGTTCCTAGTTATTAATTATGAACGATTTAATAACCAAGTTTCATGAAATTTAAGTTCTCTGGGAATATATTTATCTGCAAACGTGTCTGCAATCATATAAACGTCGGCTTCCTACTATTCCTTCGATTCCATTTTTTCCGCTCATGTAGAGGTCGTCCATTATGTAAACGAGAACGACTTAAAGTCGAAAAATATGAGAAAAGATATAGCTAACAGTAAATATAAAAATGAGATAATCGGGATAATGTATCCTGGGATTTTTTGATGTGATATAAGAGATAAAAGAATGGGAAAATAAAATAAATATAAGGTGACAGAGTGATTTATGTAGTAAATGGACTGGTAATTGATTACAATAGTCAATGAGCTTGATGAGATTGGATACAAATGGCAATGAAAACTGACAAAATCGAAGCAGAAGAATGATTCTATTAGAAAAGGCAAAAAGGGTAGCTAATAACACCGGAGAGGGAGCCCTATTTTACCGTCCGATGCCTCTACTTGAATATCTTTTATAATCCAATGTTAAGAGACCTGAGGAGAGCTACTGGTGAGCAAGGAACCTTGCCCATGAAGTCACTTACACACCCAAGTCAGGTCACCCAAGTTATGCTTAAAATAATGTTTTGATGGCAAGTGTCCCCAGAGGCAAAGGAACCACCAGGGATGCTTTATAAATTTGGGCCATGGTATCATTTACATAAGTGTATTCAAGATAAGAGGAACGTCCAGGGAGTTGCACTGAAAACATTTTAGTGTTTGCAAATCACTGCCGAACGCCTCATTTGGCAGATAATTGGTCTATTTCCATGTGCGAAATAACAAGAAAAAAATTAGGCCGGTGAATACCAAAAGTGTCCAACTTTGATCAAATGTTTCAATTGAACCTCTTATTTTGTCGGGTAAACATCGAAATAGTAACTTGGTGCAAGTAACATATAGTATGTTTTGAAGTCACTAAAACATTAGGAAAAAAATATATTGAAAAATAATTTTAAAACCTACCCAATCAGAGCGCAAACGGACCGAGAAGTGAAAAAATATACGGTACTCTGAAATGAACAAGGTCTGAATAAAGTCTTAGGAGACACATAACAACTATTAGTTTTGCGAATGAAATTCGGTCGAAAAATAAAGTTAATTTAAAATGCTAAAATGTGCGGTATTGTGTCTAACGAAATCAAGGAAAAAATATGGTTCTTCGTTAAACTGCGGTTAATAGACAACAGATAATTGAAAAGAAGCAATTCATTTAACTTTCTGATAATAACTAATTGATCAAATAATAATAATGAATGTTAAGCTGATAATAGAGATGTATATATTTTAATTGCCTCTCCAATGGGCATATAAAACTATTTTGCAATAGCGGGACGTGGGTGAAAAATCAAAAGTGGTACATTTACAACAAATAGCGGGTATTTTCAAGTTACACTTATGTAACAATGATAGATCTTCATGAAGAGAAATTCTGGTGAATTTAATTTAACCTCTTCTTCATATTTACTTGACCTTTTCTTTCATGATAAAACACTGTTTTTTCCTCTATATTCTTTCACGGTAGAATAAAAACAATTCAACTACTACGTTAGAAAAGATAATTTCCTCTTCACTCCCAAGCGCTTGTAGCCACGACCACTTTATGTCCAAAATGCTTCGACCTCTGTAAGTGCACTTTGATGCTCATCTTAAACGCGTGGGCCCTTTTCATGTTTTTGAGAGCACCATTGGTTGCACGCTAAAAGGCTCGCGTAAATGGCCAATAAGGGCCCGAAAAGCGCGATGTTTATCGGGTCATACCCTGTTATGAAAGGCAGTGCGGCAGAGACCACAGGCGGCGGTGGCTGCAAGAAATACGTATAAGAGACGATTAGTGGAACGCACCTTAACAGTAGCAATCGAATGCAGGTCAGTGCGCTTATCGCAAGAAGGATTTCCAACTGGGCTACAAAGATTTCCCTTAGGTAGAGAGGTTCTGGTGAACTTCCACTTCCATTGTTTGCGCATTTTCTCCTAAGTTACTCCTATAATCAATGAACGTCACCCCACCCAAGACCCAACAAGTTACCTTTCCCAGCGATAATAATTCATTCGTTCTAGGAAGAGTAATTAACCCTCACTTTTCAGGTACCCAAAACGTAGATTGGGGTGCCTTTAACCTCGGGACGAAAATTATTCGTAGAGGTGTAATGTAGGATCAAGACCGAATATTCAAGAGAGTTTTGATATTGCTGTAACAGCGCGTCTTCCTGATAAATAATGAGTTTTACACACTTCACATCAATATGGGTGATTTGAATGAGTTAATCCAGCTTATGATATCAACTAGCAAAGATTAAAAGCCACAACTTAGCCCGTAATCCGCATCAGAATCCCAGGAATTCAACACGACTGCAATCGAAATTCTTCATATTTCCTTGGTTGATTCAAGTTGAGGCTGGATTCATTATTTTTCGTGCCTGTCACAAATTTTTGGGTACCAAGCAAAATTGTTGAACTTTTCAACGAGTCTTAAAAACAAGTGGTTTTCTCGGTTTTTAACGAATCAAAGCAAGCAGTCACATAAGGATAGCACTCTAAAAAACAAAAGAATAAAAATAAAAACCTGTTCCATTATATCTAGATGAAATATATTACGTTAAAACTCAAAATGTGCGTGCAAATTACAGAAAGATTGAGTAGATAATAAGGCATTTTTTGTATTACTTGGGAAAAAGATAAAAGGATTGTTTCCACTTATCCACCGGAGTAATTCACCGGAGTTTGATGAATTTCCAAGTAACAGAAATTGCCAAGGCGTCACATGCATGAAACTTTAATTAAAATCATCGCTGATGGAGATAAAAGGGTAAATATATTTACGCTTCTTCGTCGGGAGCGATTTAACGCCCCATTTCGTAAATCTGGCTCCACTGAGACCACCACAAATATATATCACACTGTATTTTTGAGGGATGGGGAATTGATTGTCGAAGCGACGCGCGGTCCCAGTGGCTCCATCGGCGATATGTGGGGATTTGAGAAACACTCTTTCGAGACTCCATTTCCTTCCCGGCGCGTCACCAAAGGCCGACTCCCGCAAAAGAGGCGGCCTGGCCTCTCTCTCTCTCTCTCTTTGGTCCCTTCTTCCTCAAAAGAACGACGCGTAATATTTTCGCCAAACTAATTACCTGGAGTGCGCGGCAAAACGGCTTTGTGCGCAAACTTCTTTTTTCTCGCAAATAGAACATTCCTTTCGTGAAAAGCAAGGAAAAAAATCGTTCGAAAATCCGACGACACAATGGATGGAGGGGACGCCACGGGGGATGTTCGAAGGATGAGAGATGGGACGAGTGGAGTGGTGGGGGCGGTGGTTGGCGAGGAGAGGAGGGGTTGAGGGATTGACGGCTGTATTTGACGGGTGGAGGGAGTGGTTAGGAGTGGAGGGTTTCGAACATGAGGGGAAGGACCGGGGATACGAGTTATGAGAAGGAGGGGGGACGCTTTGATCCTCACATTAATGAATGCCCCTCTCCATAGCGAGGGGTTGGGAGGAGGCAGGGTTTCCAAAAGGCAACTCTCCCGAGGGGGGTGGGTGCGCTAAGGGGGCGAGGGAAGAGAGCAGTGGGCGCATGGGGTAAGGGGAACTCAGCTCAGGAAAGGAGGGATAAAAACTGTCGCTGAACATGTCAGTCCGGGAACAGCAGCGACGCCGAATTATGAAATAACAAACACCACTTAATTTCGCAACTCGGAACCTACCTGAAAGGGTTGAAAGGATGTGCTTCGAAGCATAAACTTAAAAACGGTGATAAACGATTTAAAAAATTGTATTGAACACTATTATTGCATACACACATGACTAACTACAGTGACAACATGATTTTCCCCGATATCGCTGCGAGTATAAATTTATCCCAACTGAAAATAATGCAGGACACTGTTTCAGGTTTAACTATGTGGAATTTGTCCTTATTAAAAGGAATGGTAAAAAAACAGCAAATCCACAATTAACAATTTATTAACACACGATGAGTGCTTCGCTTCCGCACAGGAACATCAGTTGAGAGGTCAGTATAAGTTTGCGTTGGATATATGAGTACAAATACCCTGAGAGCCACCAAAAAAGGTGTGTGGCAGGGGGTGTAGCACCAGTAGGAAAGGATAAGGGATGAGGGGCTTGAGGTTTTTCAAATAGAGGGGGGCACTAGGAAGTACTGTTCCAACGGAGTGTTAAGAGGATAGATAGATATCTCTATTGGGGCGAAATTGAGACCAAATAGTCCCTTCTTCCATTCTAAGGAGATGAAATTAGCAAAGGGAGGGGTAAAAGTAACTAAGTCATACGTCCCTTGACACATACCAATGTTTTTTTTTAAATCAAAAGAAGGACCTCCTGGATATGTGTTTTTCAACACTGGATAATCAATCTTTCCCAACATACCTTTAACCCGATAAAAAATTCACTCAAGAAGGAATCGAAATACTCTCCTGGCATTCCGATCTCCGTTAAGCAACTAAAATCTCTCACTGTGGATTGTGATATAGCACTTACGAAAGTGCTTCCTTGGGCCAAAGAACGAATCACTAATTACCTACGAGAATAAAAAACACATTACGCTCAATCGTGGCATATTTTCCCCATCAGATATGAATTAATGACATTTTAAAACGCACCTTCCACGAAATACCATTAAGATTAAATTATTTTGTGCGTGTTATTACTAAGTTATTATCTTTCATCCATCTTCATTTGCCATTTGTGTCATCAACGGGTGCCTAAGAAAGCATTGGTGAGGTTTTTCTCGCGCGTAAGTGAACACACGAGTGTAAAAACAAAAAAATATATACATGCACCCAAACTAGGTACGCAAATACGTTAAAAATTATGCCGAAGTGAGTTCTGCAGCATTATCCACTTGTGAAACAACAACCAGACGTCACCGTTCAACGTCTAAGGGAAGGAAATGTTAACCATGCATTTAAGAAAAGGGCTGAATGTCGAAATGAAGGTAGTGATCACATTAATTGAAATTGCGGATGATGAAGCCTTTGCTAGAATAGGGATTGCCAAATTTGATTGAATTATGTCGTGAATTCATGAAAAGACACCTAAATTCTCTACAATAGATGTAAGTATATGTACACATATATTCTTGATGCAAACTTAGTAAATTTAATACAGCAAAAAGATAAAAAGATAAAACACAAACTTAACTCACTTAGATATTTCGGTGGTCCCAGCCATCTTCATCAGGATAAAATGAGTCACTGACGTGAAGATAAGGAGACGAGAAAATACTGGGGTGTGGGGTTAAACAGAAGGGCATATGTAACCGTTAATTGTTTGAGAGAAGAAGGTTATAGGGAACAATTTAGTTCGGGGGGGGGGGAGGGGTAACAGGATTAAAAAAGATAGATAAATTAACTCTACAATCCTAAATTTGTCTTAAGGTACTCCTCTTCTACGATTGGAAACTTATACGATATTGTTATTGAATAGTTTTCTACTACTTTTCCATTTCCGTATTAACTCTTATTTCAGCTTCAGACTCGGAGAATATCATACATGATTCTTGGAAATACGTTCATTTTTTTCACAAATTTTCAACGGGACTTCATTTCAAGTTATGGACCAGGAAAAGGCAGCTCTAAACCGTCCAACAGAATTGGCTTTCCCTTTTCCTATATGACTTCAGTGATATATAGAGAACACTTTATCCAATAAGAAGGATTTAGAGAAGTCTTCAGCCCTCGCAAAGGCAGCACAGCAATCACCCGTAAGTAGAGTTCAGATTTCGGGGTACATTCATAAACTGATTTACAAATCGAAATACAAAATAGTCTCCTTAGAAGCTATGCGACAAAGCTGGAGTGTGCGTATTTTTTGGCAATGAGGAATCGAAAAAAGCATCAGAAATAAAGGAAAACAATAAATCGCTGTAACTTCCGAGCTTAACAAGAAAGATAAATATTAAATTGACGATACAATTCTAACAAACGTTGGTACAAAAGGCTGGATAAATAAGAAGTTTAAAGGAAAATAAAAAGGCATTGTCTTTACCACGCACAATTTTAGAAGCAATTGCTTGATATCGACATTAATATTGGGAAATGAGAACGGAAACTTCATATGAAGGACATGGGCGCTTTTTTCGAATAATGATCGATCGATAAGAAATGCATATTATTAAATGAGTTACGAGAGAATGAGAATCGAATGAAGTGTCAACTCAATCAAACGATATTGAACTTTCAGGATTATGACAAGACGTACGTCTGTAATATTGGAGCACTGCCCGACCGCCTCGAACATGTAGTGCCATTCCTCCAAAAGATTGTCTGTTCTCTATTTCCCATGTAATACAGAATTTTATTGATTCCACAAATTGGGATAATAGCAGAAATAAATCCTTGCTCTTCATCGAATCGCCTAAATCGTCTTTCACCAACATAATTCATTTTGAAATACCCTACGGAATAAAATTCTTCTGGTAATCATCGTAACAAATCTGATGATATCTAAGAACGTCGTCAGCCGGAAAATATGCCAAGGCACACAAAATATATTCGAATATTCGCTTGGCGAACTTCTGAGTAACTATAACCGGTCCGCGATCCTTCTTGAATCTATAAATATGTACATATTTTGACGAAGATGGACGAAACGGAATCCAACATTTGCTTTCCTAATAAAAATGACGGATTTGACCAAAAACTCTTTGGAATACGCTGGGGTCACTTTTCTTTGAGAACAATTACTGGGTAAATTGTGCACTAATCAGTAGTTTAATTAAGCATGAAATTACGATAGGATTTATTTATAGGATGAGTTGATATTTTCCTACGGCGGATATTTTTCCTTTTCGGACATCAATTCAAAATTCTCAAGGTTTCCCAAATATGTGAATTTCTTTTCACACGCCAAACATTTTTTTCCCAATGGAGCACCTAATTATTTATCAATTTATTTTTTATTGTAAAATTTCCTGTTGTAATGATTGGGGACGTATTTGTGCATGTGAACGACGGGAGGGGTTAAATGGAAGAAAGGACAATTCAGTCTCAATCTTGCCCCAAGAAAGACGTTTTATTATTATTAATGTAGGATAAGCCTTGAGGGTAGAAAACAAATAGGTATTGAACCACACTTCCGTATGCAGAAAACACAGCAAATCAATGTTTCACACGATATTTCCCCGTCGCAGCCGCCTTGCCTTCCCCAGTGAGGCGTCTCCACCCTTGAGCATTTTCTTTTCCTATCACCAACACCTCTCGGGGCCATCCCATTAACGCCCCTGCCCACACTCCCTCCGACCGTCGTCATCATTTCCCAGCTCCCAAATGAGAAAAGACTCCCATCTGCTCCTAAACCCCTTTCCCGAATTCAATGAGCAGCTCAGTCTTGCCATTCACCAAGTTCGCTTTGTGTGCGTTTGCCTTCGCTCAGCGGCAGAACACAAATCCGATCCTGAAAAATTGGCATTACATGAATTTACGACGGGAAGCCCCGAGAGAATGTTCCCAAGAGAAGCCGTTCCTAAGACACGCCATCTTGGAATTTTTGGAGAAGTCGTCACTGAAACACGCTTGGGAAATTGTGTAAATTAGAAAAATGTGAATATCTAATTTTTGCTGTTTTTTAATAATGTGAATTGCGGATGGAAATTGCAATTGTCGTTTACCTACCGTTTTTCAAAAACGCCATTTTGACTTTTTCATTCATCACATTCTTCCATTTTTTTTCATTCGCGTTAATAAAGTTAATAAAGCGATTTGAGGTGCTCAAACGCACATGTCCATTATTTCTGGTCTCTTCCTCCGATTAGAAGAAAAGGACAGGTTTCCGTCGTAACACAGGCAATATGCTGAAATCTGGACGTCTATAACGTATAGAGAAGATAACGTCTGAAATCTCCGCCACTAAACCTTGAACGTACATTACATGAACCCCAAAGAAACAAGTAAGTCCACGATATTAACACAAATCGCACAAATACATTTTCCTTAGCCAAAATATTGATGCTAACGCCATTAGAAAGTGAGAAAACGATAATAAATGTACAGATAGATATTTTCCCCGCAGATCTACCTTCGAGCAAGCTGAAAGAGTACACCATCAACAAGCATCAGACATTAAATTTTCAGAATATTAAAAAATAAAATGTTTACCCCATTTTACATTGGTTCATTACCGCGTGTTTCCGTAGTTAAGGCCGCCCTCTCTATCACACCTCACCCTACGCTCCTAAAATGGCTTTCAGGTAAATACATAGTATTAGGTATCTTACTCTCACAGAACAAAGTAGACATTTCCCGCAGAGAGAGAGAGAGAATGCTTAAGATGTCTTGGGAAAATGTCTTTGGAAAATTCTTCGCCTTCCCGGATGCGTCTCGCTCGCTGAGCGCCAGTCGATTCGACGGTGAGCGAACACCCGAGTGTGAGGGAAAGTCAATCACACCGCGCAGATTAGACGTCGCCTCCAAGCCCTCATCGCTTCTGAATTGAGACTGATGTACGCTTTAAAAATCCCAAAGCTGCTCCAACTCGTGGAGATGAAAGTACCTAAGTCGTTTCCATGGATCCCGCTATTTTGTAGTTTTAAAGCTGAAGTCGGTGAATGATCGTAGTGTTCCTAGCGAACGACCTGAGATAGAATGAATAGTATTGATTTCAATATACATACGCTGTCGATACTTGCTCATTGTAAAATACACGCATTGCACGAATGAGAGCGCTGTATTGACTACTTCAAGGATGTGAGCATCCACCGGTAGCCTTGTGTTGGAGTGAACCGATTTTAAGGCTTGCGATAGGTAGAAATCGAATATCGTGCATCTTGAAGTATCACAATAAACAATATGCTGCATTCTAAGAGTGCTGTACAACTAACAGTTTATAATGTTTTTACAATAAAAAATCTTGTGCGAATTTTTAATTTAATATTTTAAATTGTTGCATGCTCAGCTCCAGCGTGCGACAATAATGGAGGTAGCGCGCGCAATAATGCAGTGGAATTTTCGCCAGGCCTTTGTAATACTAAAAGAGGCCTATGGAGAGCATGTTCTTAACAAACAGTGCAGCGAGAATTTGCTTTTAAGTGTACAAATAGAGGAGGCAATCAATTTCAAAGGAAATCCAAACGATACTCTTAGGGAAGTAAACATGAACACCACTGCTGATATTGTAAGGGAAGATTGTTGAATAACGTTTAGATTATTGATATAAACAATTAAAATTTAATAGACTGCCAGTAACTCGTTCGTAACAAAGAAAATGAGCGTACGATGAAATGTTTTTTTGCAGTGGTTTCCGAGACGGCTCTTATCAGAGCAAACGTTCACGCAATGGTCTGATCGTGATGATTTACAGGAAGATGAGGAGTTTCATTCGAAAGATATCACGGCAGATGAAACTGGGCTGGATCATTTAAATCCTTAGAGTAAACAACAAAGCTCTGTGCGGAAAGCCGTTACATCACAAACACCATAAAAAGAAAAATTCTGTGACATTTATAGTCATTCCATTTCAAGCTAGACAAGGCATTAAGGGAATTCAAAGCAAATAAGACCAACTGGGTAGGCGAAATTCCCGTGGAACTACTGAAAGGTTACGGAAACGTGAAAGGAAGACCTTTTACGAACTAATTTGTAGCAATACTGGGGAAGGGATTTGGCCGAAAGATTTCGTCCGATCAGTGTTAGATCATCCTAAAAAAGGAAAAGGCAGTCATACTCGAGGACCGCAGAATAATAAGCTTAATTTTGCACTAACCTAAAGTGATTTTCAGGGTCATCAATAAAGGGTTTGGGAGCATGGCAAATGATTACTTAAGGGATGATCAGTTTGGGTTCAGGAATGATAGAGGGATGCATGGTGCCACACCAGTAATAAGGTCAATAATAAAGGCACATGGATAACAATCCGGACGTACTTCTTTGTCTGTTTTGTAAATTTTTTAAACTTTCTTTCTCAAACTTAGGAAATCATCCAGCGTAGATGGGAATCAGACATTTTACGGTTCTTTATGGTTGGAAGGAAGTTATAGACCCGAATAAAATCTCATTCCGAATGAGCAAGGAGTTACCCTGGACACGGATTGTATAAAAAGTATCGGGAACAATTTTTTCCTCACGTGACTGTGCGTCGCACAAAGCGGGTTCGTTGGTGAGGGGTCTGATCTTCAACAAGTGCCAATCGCCTGCGAACGTTCGTTCAGGCTAGATCGGGGTTTTAGTGGACCCCTGTTGAGTGTCTCGTTGCAAGCGAAAAAAGCAGCGAAGTCAAATTTTGTGTTCGATGGGGGAAATCTGGTACGGAAACGTTGGATTTCAAACGTCGCCAAATGTTCTTGGATGGAAGCATCTCACAAATGACAGTTTTAAGTCACACAAGTTCCTATAAGATGACCAAGAGAGTGTGTAGGACAAGCCCCGCACTCAACGGCCGTCATGTTTTGGTTTCTGTGTTTGTTATGACTATCAGTGAATTTACATTACACGTATGTGGGTTTTCCAAAAAAGTGTATATATTTGTGCGTACTGCAATCATTCTTCGTCGTCTTCTGTCAACGAGCTGCGTCTTCGGTTCTTGTGCTGTAAGTCGCAGCCACCTTTCTCTGTGTTCTATCCCTCCTTTCACTACTGTATTACCTTTTATTTTCTCTTACTCTCACCTACCCTACCACATTTGACCTTTTCCTTTCCTACTTCCTATACATCAAAATGAATAACATTGACCCCATCCCCTTATGGCTACGCCACATCAGAAAATATTCCTTCAAACTCGCCCAATACACCAGTCATTCTGAGTTTCTTTCGTCGTGTATAACACTAGGCATAATCCCCAATGGTCTACGTACGAAATTCCCCATTTCAGGTTTACCTCCCCAGTTTCGTCCCTCCTTGAACACAATAACATTCCAACACTCATTTTTCCTCCGTCATTTCATACGAGATCAGTACAATCATCTCATTGCCACATACTATAACTCAATTTACTCCCTGATTAAAATCATTTCCCTGGCCGCCCCACATTTCCTTTACAAAGTAGAAGAGACTCTGAGAGCGTCCGCGTGCTCGCTACAATATCGGCGTCAAAAATTACTTACAAAGTTATCCTCTCTCTGTAAATCACACTTCAGAATGGGTCTGCGCCTACCCCTCTCCCTAGCCACCCCTCCCCCGTCTCCCCCTCCTCTACACCTCTACAAACCAGACCTGGCTACCATCTATAACCTCCCCCCGCCGACCTCTCGCGGGGTTTTCCCCGAGAAGTACCCGCATTCTAGAGTCTCTATACCCGCCGCCCCCATGCCGCCAGACGATGAGACGGACTCCGTTAGCCACGTGGTTAATCTTTCGTCCAAACCCCTTAACCCAAATCAAACTTCTCTTTTAAACAAGGGCCTCTCTTTCACCCCCACCCCCAGAGTAAACCACGTAAGAATTCTCGCTGACGTACTGCCCCAGTCCCCTCCCCTCAAATCATCCAATTGAAATTTTTATAAACCTTCTCTTGTCCAGAATCGCCAACCCGTCTTTCCTCAAGTCCCTTAATCCTCGATCTAACCTGTCCCCTACCGAATCCTCAGAGCTAAATAACTTAATGAAAAATCCTAACATCATCATTACTTCCGCAGATAAAGGGTCAACGGTTGTGGTCTTAAACAGAACAGACTACATTAGGGAATCTGAAACACAACTCTCTGACACCTCTTCCTACCAGCAAATCCTCGAAGATCCAAATCCCGCACTTCAGGAGGACCTAATTGAATTTCTTAGTGCCAATGGGCCGAATGAGGGTCTATCTCCTTCAGACTTAGCCCTCCTCTCCCGTCCCCACCCACGCACTCCTCATTTCTATATCCTTCCGAAGATTCACAAGCCGGGTAATCCTGGTCGACCGATTTTATCCTTCCGTCACTCCCCAACAGAAAGAATCTCGGCATTTGTAGACCACTATCTCCAGCCGATTGTCCAGGCCCTACCATCATTCACTAAAGATTCCTACCATTTCCTGGATAGATTAAATTCTATCTCCCTCCCTCCAGATGCCGAGATCATTATGGCCACTATAGATGCCACGTCCCTGTACACATCCATTCCCCACTCAGAAGGTCTCTCCGCCCTCCAACACTACCTCTCCCAACGCCCTGAGCCACAAATCCCCAGCACAGATTTTCTCCTCAGCCTTTCCGAGTTCATTCTTACCCGCAATTCCTTCTCCTTTAATGATAATTTCTACCTACAATTCAAGGGTTGTGCCATGGGTAGCAGGTTCAGCCCGTCCTATGCAAACCTCTTTCTTGGTCTCGCGGAGAATAAGTTCCTGTCACAACTACCCCTGAAACCGCTATTGTGGCTCAGATATATTGACGATATTTTCCTTCTCTGGCCACATGGTCCTGATTCCTTGAAAACTTTCATTTCCAACCTTAATGCTTCGTCCTCTATCTCCTTCACGTCTACAGTTTCCTCCTCCCAAATCACCTTCCTAGATGTAAACATATCATTTATAGACCATAAATTTCACACATCCGTACATATAAAACCCACAAATAAACAACAGTACTTACATTTTAGCAGCTGCCACCCATAACAAACCAAACGTTCCATTCCTTATTCCCTTTCCATAAGGGGACACAGAATTTGCAATGACCCTGACTCCCTAGACAATTTCCTCATAAATTTACACCATTCCCTCCTCAAACGAGGTTATCCTGAATCCCTCCTGAATAAGAGGATCCGTAGACATACTTACACTCCCAGACCTTCCACCACCGCGAAAAACCACCCTCTTTCAATTTGTACCACGTTTCTCCCTGGCCTAGAATCTCTGCGTTCTAACCTAAAGGACCTCTATCCTATCCTCAAAAACCACAATTCCACCACCAACCTTTTCCCCAAATGCCCCTCTGTCACTTTCAAACGCCCCGCCAATCTATCAGATCTTCTAAAATCTACCAATCCACTTCTTAAATCCTCGCCCCGTTCCAAAATCACTCCCAGACCCTGCAATAAACCTAGATGCAAAACATGTTCTATTTTCCTGACCAGAATCCCATCCCTCTCCCACCCGCTCTTTAACTCTCTCCCACCAATTCCCTACTCCTCGTGTACCTCCAGCAATGTTGTGTACCTACTCAAGTGCCAACTTTGCCATGCCTTTTACATTGGACAGTGTACCACACCCCTCAATATTAGAATCAATAATCATCGAGCCGCATGCAACAATTCCTCCCTTATTGGTATGCTCCCAATCCCCAAACATGCCTCCGAACACAACACTGCCTTTGACCAATGTTTTAAAGTATCCGTCTTAGCATCCCTCCCACACTCAGATCCTCCACTGAAATTCAAAACATTAGAGCTAGCTTTCATCTGGCTCTTGGATTCCTGGAATCGCCCAGGTATTAATATTAGACATTAGTTGCCCCCTTTTGCATATAATTTCATCCCCCTCCGCCCCCAACAACTTCCATATCATCCCCGCCTTTTTTAAAATTCCCGCGCCATACACTACCCCTCCAAACTCCTCACCTCGAATGCCTTCCCCCCCCTTTTCCCCCCTTTTCCTTTCTTTTCCCCTCTTTTCCCCCATTTCCCCTTCTCCTTCCTACCACTGCTTTCGGGCCCTCCTCTGTCTCAGTTCTGTTCCTAATTCCTCTTGAGAAAGGTGGTTGGACCACCGAAAATTCGAGAACCAGTGAGTCCCTCTTTTGTGTGTTTTGGTTTCTGTGTTTGTTATAACTATCAGTGAATTTATATATATATATATATATATATATATATATATATATATAGACAGATAGTTAGACATAGAAAAGGAACATGACGTAGAAAAAGATAGCTTAGGTCCAAGGATACTCGACGATGAAATAGAAAGGGCATTCAATGAGATGAAAGTAAATAAGGCGGTGGGGGTAGACAACTTTCCTGTGGAACGGTTAAAATGTTTACGAAAATGTGGGAAGGAGACTCTATATGGACTGATTCGTAGTATCTATGTGGAAGGAATCTGGCCAGAAGATTTTGTGAGATCAGTGTTAGTTCCAATTCCAAAAAAAGGCAAAGGCTACATCATGTGAGGATTACAGCACAATAAGTTTGTTATCCCACGCAGCTAAAGTTATTCTCAGGATCATCAACAAAAGGATAGAGAGTAAGGCAAATGATTACTTAGGGGATGATCAGTTTGGGTTTATGAAGACTAAAGGCACGTGTGATGTCATTGCTGAAATGAGATCACTAATCGAAAAGAATATAGATACAATCAGAACGTATTTGCCTGTTTCGTTAATTGTTAAACTAATGTTAAAGAGTTAGTTAATTAATAAAGAGTTAACTAATGCTCTAAAGAGTTAATTGGAAAACTAATGCGTGTATTGCAGAAAATAGGAATTGATTGGAGGGACAGAAGGGTTATCCGCAACCTGTATATGTCTCTGAATGCTCAGGTGCGAGAATGGAATGGGGGGTCCATAATAAGAAACTTAATACATGTATAACTTTATGATACACTAAATATTTTTTTGTTAATTACTTGATTTCATCAATTCATTTTGGAGGTAACGGAATAGTTTTTACGCTAAGTATACGCTAGACTCTTTATAAAGGCATTTGTATTCGGTTTTGGTATTACAACAGTATACTTTGATCTAAGTGTTCTCGGGTCTATACTGTTTCTTCCACGTATAAAGAATATTATTAGTGTGAATGGATTGGAGGGACAGGAGACTGATCCGAAACATGTACATGTCTCAGACTGCTCAGGTGCGAGTGGGGAACGGAGAGTCCGGATGGGCAGTGTTAGGAAGAGGTGTAAGACAGGGTTGCCCATAATCACCGGTGCTGTTCAAAATACATTTGAAGGAAATGATTAAAGAAGCATAAGAAGAACTGGAGGTAGGAATGAACGTTGGAGAGAGATTCGTAAAATCAGCTAGGTTTCCAGATTACCAAGCTTTATTTTGTCAGTCAGCCAAGGGGTTGCAACGATTGCTGCTGTGAACTGTAAATTCAGTTCGATCGATATGGGATGAGAATCAGTAAAAACAAAATAAGGGTTATGCGATTTTCCAGAAAAAAGGCTAAGCTGAACATAAAAATAGGAGGGAAAACACTAGAGCAAGTAGAATAGTTTACGCATCTCGGAAGTGATTTCGAGCAACACGGTCAAAGTAGTGGGGACGTAAGGAGAAGAATTGCGCTAGGCAAAGAGGCTTTCACAAGGAGGAGGGAGTTGATGACTGGGATGCTGAGTAGGGAGGTAAAGAAAAGACTCGTGAAAACTTTGATATGGGGCGTAGGTATGCACGGCGCGAACGCGTGGTCACTGACGCAGAATGGTAGAAGTAGATTGGAAGCTTTTGAAATGTGGGTGTGGAGAAGAATGGAGAAGGTTAAATGGACCGAAAGGAAAACAAATGAGGAAGTACTAGAGATGGTGGGTGAGGAGAGGGGTTTGTTGAGAGAAATCCTATGGAGGCAGGAAAAATGGATGAAGGGCATATTGATCGGCAGTGGAATGTTGAAGACACTAATGGAGGTGAAAATGTTAAGCAAACGAGAAAAGGACAGGAACAGGATAGGGATGTTGGATTGTATTCTGCTAGGAGAAACAAAATATTTATTTGATGGTTGTGTCCATCCAAAACCTACCTAAATCGGTTGATTACTTTATAATAATAATAAGCCTTTTGTGAGCTCGAGATTTATTAGAGCGCAAAATGAGAAACATACGGCCAAACTTGAAACACGAAAATAACTTAATGACAGAAAACCCCGATCAATGGATGAATCTAGGAATTCGAGAATAGAAGGCGGACGCTGTGGTCGCTTACAAATTCATTGATAAATTTTAAACCGCTAGTTCACAGTTCACCGTCAAATAACCACTAATCCAACAGCGATCTGGTTACACCATGAAGCTATGGACCGAAGTTGAAAATTAATTTTGCACCTCACAACAAATTGCATTCTCTCACGTTGATTGAATTAATTTTAATTGCCATCCCTCCAATACCGTAACGTCAACGGAACACATCCACACCCTTGTTTTTGCCAAGTTTTAGGAGAAAGAAATGTTTAAAATTCTTCTCACTCTCTTCGTCATGTTGCAAAAAAAAATAATTTCGATTTTGCAAGCATAGGGAATAATAATTTTTCACAGATGATTTGTCCTTCTCGACCATCTGGTAGTGGCGACTGATATTGGGATAACTTCACAACCTGCATTCCACAAAGTAACATAAGCATGTTATTTTTCGTTAGTACTATTCACCAGAGTACTACTGAGAATATATCTCCGCACATTTGAATGGGGAACTTTAATTCAAAATCTATCAAAAATTCAAATAAGTTTAGGATATACTACACGAGATGCCGAATCCCTCATTTGTACAACAGTGCCAATAAAAACCGCACCAGACCAATTCAGCAGCCTCAAATAAAGAAATTTATGCCCAGAGGGTACATCTCACAATTCATTGAAAAAGGGTTCTCATTTTGATGAGCAGGGATCATAGCTCTCTGCCATGGAGATGCCCCTCGGAAAGAAGCGCTTTGGATCTGGGGAACAGGGCAACGAATCAGAGGGATGAGGAGTGCCTTTTTAGAGAAAGAACTCCGCTTTGTGCCCAGGAAAATAAGGGGGGGGTTTAAGACGGCTTTGTGCTCGGGAAAATAAGGGGTTTTTTTAAGCATGCCTAAGGAAGAAAAATCTTTCCTTCCACTCAATAGGTTCCCGAAAATTGGTCTCGAAAATCTGAACCATATTTTCCCTATATTCGAAAATAATAATCCCCCGTGGTCATTACGATCTTTAAAAATATATATTAAATATATCTGACAAAAATGAAATAATTGAACCATTATATGAGCAGCTTAATTAACGTTATATATTATTTTGGAATTTATTTAATTTTTAAAAATTTTAATTACTCGATCGAATCGATCGATTTCAAAATTACATACTAATATTCATATTTGATCAATGATCAATAAAGCAAAGTATTCTGAGATTTAACGAAATTTTGTGCGAATATCGAAATCATCTTAATTCTACTAAACAATTCACCTCAGTACAAGTCAACGCACAGCTTAGCCAAAATCTAATATATTGATATTCAGCCTCGTACATGAATTGTCCAGCAAATGTATCATTCTCGCGACGGTTGAAAGGTCGCTTTTAATCCTCACAAGCTCTTAGTGGTCACTCCCATTCAGTGACCCCTCGATCCAAAAACCTCCTGGTGTTGGTAGCTGGAAGATCCACCCCACTACTTGCCCTAACCTCCTTCCCTTGCCTTATACAGGGTCACGACGGCTTCGGGGAAATGAATGCGACCAGTAAAAGTGATGAATAGTTGAGACGCGCTACGGTCTTTGACTTCCACGTAAACCCTCACCCAGGAATCATTCCTATGGCTTAAATGAAATAACTTTTTAAGAAATTTTCGGAGTGAAACAAGCCTTCCAAGTTGGGGAAATAATTATTGGTATCATTATTTTGCAATATTTAAATGTGGCTTTGCAAAGGGAAGAAAGTTCATAAATAAATATATATATATATATATATTCAAACACGAACATCCCGCCATACGGCGAACAAATATTATTTTCACACAAAGAAATAGATATATAAGGAAAGGGGATAGGAAAACACATAAAAGATCAACACAGGAAAGGTGGGGAAGGCGGATTTGAGCAGATCACAAGTGTAAAAATATTTCCTTAACCAGGTTATCCCGGATAAGGAAATAATTTTACATTTGTGATCTGCTCAAATCCGCCTTCCCCACCTTTCCTGTGTTGGTATTTTATGTGTTTTCCTATCCCCTTTCCTTATTCCTATTTCTATGATTCAATGAATATTTGTGCGCCGTATGGCGGGATTTCGTATTTGAATGTGTGTGTGTATATATATATATATATATATATATATATATATATATATATATATATATATATATATATATATAAACACAGGACTTTATTTTTCTTATTTTTTGACAGTCATTACGCGTGTAATGATATCATGGACAAAGATATAACGGCACATTAGCAACGTCGAATAGCCAAAACATTAGAATTTAGGCACTGTAGAGTTCACGCTGTAATGAGTTAAATACCAAGAAATAATATTTATTCTACTAACTTAATTCAATCAAAAACAGAGCAATGTGGGAGAAAATATATGGAAGAAAATAGGCACCAAATCATAACAAATTTATCAAATAGCGTTTGCCCGTTTACAGCCATTGGTCGGGAGAGGCCCACGGTTGTTTTGTTAAAATAACCTCAATGGAGCGAATGCACCATCCACCTGAACAAATTTTGAACACATTTTCTAATGAATAGTGTCCAGCATTTATAATTCCATCTTAATTAAATTCATCTCGTGTGGCATTTCTGAAACGCCTAAATGCGCTATGCTTATTTACATTGAGATTCTGAACATAATGTAGCTGAAACGATATTTTAACTTTCCGGAATGCGTGTCCATAAATTTGCGTCCTACTATAAAAATGGCATTTTTACCGGCTCTAGAATCTATATTCTGAAGCATAATGATACGTAGTGAATCCCAGAAGTAGAACCCAATGACACGCCTCACTTGCTAGCCAAACCGATCGCATGGTTTATGACATTACTTGTAATAGAATGAAATACAAATCGGATTCTTCCATCGGATAAAAGCTCTTATTTAGGGGTATTATGATTTAACTAACGCCATTACCGTTGGGTACAAACCGAAAGACGGTTTGAAAGGTGGTGTTGGTAATCTAACCCCATAACAAGCCTATAAGGGGCAAATTTAACACGCACATGATAACCAATTAAGCCAGACGTTTTACCTTTCACTCTTAAGGTTTCCCACAAAGTTCATATGCCCATAAAATAAAACAGCTTGAATTTTGGTGAGATTTTTATAAGTTTTGGGCAGGTTTATTTCATTCAAGACCCACCTACAATCACATGCTATGCTCCGCCTATTCTACTGAAACATTTAGAAAAAGTTTTTTTATTGAAATATCATTTAACAAAGCGTATCTTTACTTGAAATATTTGGCGAAATTCCTCTTTCTAGGATGTTGATTCTTAAAAATAAAAAGTATTTCGCTCGTTGTACAATTAGTTATATTAACACAATTCACTGAAAGTGAGTGTTCATTTTAGGTGAACCAAGTGCCAAAATCACATACAAAGACTGGTTCAGAATCCAATATTTTAACATTTTATTTAATTTTTAAATTTTGTTCAGTACCCTGCGAGCCACCACTTGGATGTTTGGCAGGGGTTCATTACACACCAGACTACCCAAGACCAAAATCACATTGTCGCCGAACGTACGTTATTTTATTCTGATCACTTATAGTTCGTGGGAAAAGTGACATCAATCTTTTCTGCGCTTATCTTTGAACTTAATTGGCATGATTTCTCCTACCGTAGTAGAATGGGGGAAATAATACGAACATTGTACGTCCATGAATATTTAAATATATATCACCTACTGAACCTTACATTTTAAACCAGAGATTAACACTGAATAAATGCTCAAAATTATTCTGTAGCACACTTTTTCCTCTCTTTATGCATGAAAAAATATTTATCATAAATTCACTTCCATATAACGTATGCACGTATGTACGAATGTGTACTCGAACATCAATGGACTCTCCAGTTAGCATCGGAGCACTCTGGCATCCGAGTTGCCTGGAATTCATTATAGTTGAGTCTTAAGAAATAAATACGACCTCTGACTGCCTGTGCCTTTCGAAGCACTTATAGAGCATATCAAGAGACCTTTTCTGTATTCGTTTACTGGTGCAGTTCAAACTTGTTTTACCATTCCCCAAACACGGATACCTATCAGGGCGAAATGCTTCCATTATAGTCATGTATCTTTCTGCACGCGTCATAGCGTATACCTATGGTGCCCACAAAAATCCATTCCAAGCGTAACGGTACGAGATGCTCACTATCCCCAAACGGTGTGGTGGGAAACGCACAAAAGTCAGAAAAGACAAAAACCTACAAAACTATGCATTCAGTGTCATCAGGGTGAACAATTTGCATTTAATGCCACGATCATGTTATGTTTCATGCTAATCAACATTATTCTATAAGGCTTAAGAGTGATAATTTTAATATGATCACTCTTCTTAATCCTTCAGACTTGAAAGAGTAGCGGGGCAGGTAAAAGACTTGATAATCAGACAATTGAACCGAACATAGGGGAGCCACTTCATAATATTTGCTAAACCGAAACAATGGAATTTGTCGTCATTAATTGGATAGCATCAAAACATCGGAAAGAAAAAGTTAAAGAAGAAGATAAGTGATTCTAACTCAGCTGTAACATAACTCTGAATATACGCTGAAGCTATAGAAAGAGAAGTCATTTCTAAAAAACGACATAGCAAACGCAAAAGGTATGGCCCACCGTGATAAGGCAGAAAAGCTTGGAATAAACGAAAGTAAAGTCCTTATCTACTATTTAAAAGAATGGAGCGGGAATTACTGGGAGCGCGGATATTATAGACAAGAATAAACCTATTTTTAGAGTAAAAATTTAAAGAGTTTAATACTGCAACCTATGGAATTATACCCACCCCCGCATTACATTTAGAAGCTCGACCAAAATGGAAAAGTGATTCACCGCAGGAAAAAAATTAAACTCCTCTTTCCCACGAATAAAGTCATGACAACAACAGTAGCCAACAAAATCAAAAAACACTCAAACCATAAGTGGGGGTTACGTTTTAAAGTAATTTTTAAAAGTAAATTTTAACTATTTCAAGGATTAGAATGTTTGCCTAAGGAAAAAAGAGACTTTATTTCACGGCTTAGGGCAATCATCGAAATAGTTCATGACTTTATTGCAAGGTCGCCGATAAAATGTAGCGATATTAAAAAAAGATAGCATATTTGAGGGACACATTTTAATCGTCTAATATTAGTGCGTGAAAATGATTAGTAATGTCAATTTCATTCATTCTACCAAAATATTAGGCATAAATATACTGAAGTCTCACGAATTAGAGTAGAGGACTCGTCCTCCAATGACGCCTCCACCCCACTCACTCCGGGGTGGGTCGAATGACGTCTGCAGTGAAGAACCCGATGTCAACCCGCAAAATGTTTCACAGACTCACCTGAAAAGAGAGAAAGTTTTCAGTTTTTAAAGTGTTCTTAAAGTGTTAAGAGTAATGCTCTAGGCCATTTTATTTCGTAAATCAACGGTACTTAAAGTAAATGTCGTTATTGCCAGTCAAGAAATTAGATCTAAACCAATAATTGATAAATTAAAACATACGCGGATATATCGTTTTTAAGTAATTATTACAAAGAAATAACCGAGATATCTGGATTAAATTGATATAGAATATTATTTCATCATTATGAACACACTATTGTTACTTACGGCAATTAATGTTGATTTGTTTTGTTTCAGGAAGCAATAGATTTAAGTGGAGGGACCGAAAGCATGGAGTAGATTATATAGAGGTTCGCAGTGGTAAATTAACCAATTGCCCTGAATTGGTGACTCAAAACTTTTTTATGTAACTTTCAGGAAAATATGTATGCATGTTTTGAACGTACATACAGATCAATATCTTTCTCTTTGGTGGATATGTCTTCTTTCTAGTCTTCTAAAATTATGATGTTCTATAACTCTCGCCTCTTCTTCCTAATATGAGCCTCCACCATCATTTGAGCGCAGCATCTCCATTTTTTTATGCATAGTAAGTTTTCCATCATTCCTCTTTTTCCTTCAACTTTTCCTGAAATTTACCCACCCTCCAAGGTCACCACTTCCCTATCATCGTTCACCACTCTCCTCAACGTACCGTCATTTCTCACTCTTTATCAATTCATTTCACCTTCCCTATTCTTCTTTACGGCTAATTCTCAAAACGTTCCAAGCAATACTCGCATTACTTCTTTGGTTGTAGACGGTCAGATAAGAAAGCACACATAAACGTTGACAGAGGATGGATATCGATATCATCCAGAAGTTTGCGGTACTTGTAATCCACACCAACATTGAAGAAGCTGACCCCTCGATGACACTGCGCTCCGGTCCAGGAAATGGTAATCAATCGCCCAACCCCTGAATGTAATTAAATCAAAACGAAATGTCTCAAAGGACACGTTTCCCCGAAGCCCTTCTAATAACCACTCATGCAAATTCACGCCTAGTGAGACAATTTGCCCAACCCTCAAATTCGACCACTCCCTCTCCCCGCGGTTACTCCAGAAGCTTTCTACTGCGCGGATTTCCATACTTATCCATTAGGGGATCGCGAGGAACGCAACTCCTCTGTCTCCAAATTGGCTTCTTTCGCATAGGGCGGATTGATAACCGGGAGTCCCATGGACCTAAAGGGGCACACTTCACACGGGTCGACATGCAGGGAGACCTCTCGACTCGGTGGATGGGTGATGACTTCGACAGGCAAGATGGGGGACCCCTTAACCACCCCCCAGCCCCCTCTTATCTCCATAGCCCGGCCACGGGCGCCCGCTTCGAGAGGAGGACACGGGGGAGGTATACTAATCGGGGTGCTTAATTAATCGGGAGACGACGAAAGCGAGCGGGTGAGAGTCCCCCTCTTCCTCCACGGCAGGTGTCAAAGCCATTCCCTCGCCAGAAAACAAGTCTCGCCCTCTCTCTCCCTCCCTTCACTGCCGAGCTGGGTCGGGCGCCCCCATCCCGGGCGGCCACCCTGGTCTTTCGCGATTCCTTCGAACCGCATTTAAAATCACTCACGCAGGACATGTCTCGGCGTCGTCGCCTCAACCCCAGCTTCCAGCGGCTGCACTCCTTACATGTCGGGAGCAGGAGATGGGTGTAAAAGCGAGAAACATGGTGATGAAAAATATCGTCGCCATGTCGAAAAATTTAAATAACGGGCTGGTCGACCAGTATCATTTAAACGGGAACATACCGGTAAGAAATTAAAAAAAAGGGGATGCAGGATTACTTAAAGAATGTTGAAGATTATGGTAGAGGCGGGGAATTTAGAACGAGCATTTCAGGGAAGGACAAAATTAAAACTCATTGGGGAAACTAAAGAGAAGCTTAAAGTATGCCGAGTTGAAGAAATGTTTTATCTATATCTAGATGTTATGGCATTTAGTAAAGTAAAAGATAGAGTGTGCAATGGCAGCCGTGCTTAGCACATATCTCCATGAAACACTTCGGTTAAAAATTCAAGCAGATGAATCAGGTTTAGAACCCGTATTTCAAAGCTAACTCTATTTAAGAATTGATAATCTGACGCATTTATACATTCGTTCAACAGGAGGAAATAGTTTGCAATTGAGCAAATATAGCTTCCGAATATTACATTAAATTATCAACTTGAGCGAGTGCGTATGTGTACTCTGGAAACGCAGGCAACAACGAAGACCATGCCACTAAAAATTATCGTTTCCTAATGAGCGCACAGGAGGTTCAACAAAAACTAAGAGAGAAGGAAAGATATCTACACCCTATCATCGCTAAACTCATTAAAATTTAGAAAGGGAAAGATCTTTCATTAAAATTAAGGAACAATCGTTAACTAAAGTCGAAAAAAATAATTGAAATATACTACGGAGAACGATGTTCACCAACGACGAAAATTATATGTAAACCAGATGATTTAATTAACAAATATTACCCTAAAGGCCCTCATGTTGGCATGTGATGGGATATACAGCCTCCTGAAATACGAAATGGTAATTGATGATTTTATCATTCAAGATCATTTTCATTTTCTTACAACAAAAATAGTTATAGGTTAATTTGTTTCGCTCGTGAGATAATGAATGTTGGGGGTCTGTGGATTCGGTACATGTACATGTAGAAGCGTTTGTTTAGAAGCCCCTTTATCTAAAATATTGACTATGGTCAATGGTAGGTTTATAGATCTACGAGTAATTCCTAGAGAGGGGAGTCTGGATCGAGACCGCGAGTCACAATTGACGTTGCACCCCCCTCCCCTCCTCAATCGCCTTCTCAATGCGACCGAATTCACTCCCGCTTCCACCAGCAGTTATCCTCACTCGCCTTTCGCCCGAACGATTTGAACGACTTCACCCTTTCTGCTCCGCTCCCCACACGCGTGTCTGTTTCCTCTGCCGCGTCAGCCGCACGTGTTTACCCAAGGGATTTCTTATCGAACCGTATTAGCGCACACCCATTTCGTGCTTTTTTCTATTTTCTGAGCATTGTCGAAGCGAGTAATCAGCTTCAGTCGTAGTCGACTCGCAGCGGTGGCAGGGCACTCTCCCAGATGACCCAGCGGTTCAGTGAATCACGAGGGTGAAAGCGGAAGAGAGCCTACTGAAAACGGACTTTTACCCGTTTGAGGGAATTTCGTCGGGATTATCACGTACGTGCGATGTTTTCTCGCACGGGGAACGCTGTCGTAAAAAAAACCACAGTCACAAAATCTCGTGAGCACAGCCGCGTTTGCCCGATATGACCAGAGTGACTTTTTTCATAGAATTCATACATAAACGCACTCAGATACATGTTTTATAATTATACTACATATACACACAAAAACTAATCGAAAACCTTTAACACATAAAACAAAGGTTATAAATCTTGATATGCGTATTAATCTTTATCTAAAACATATCAACATACGTGTTATATATATATATTAATATATATACATATATATGCATATTTTATATTTTTATATATATTATATGTATATATGTATATATATATATATATATATATATTATTAGGTAATCTACCGGTTAAGGTAGGTTTTTGGATGGACACAACTATCAAATAAATATTTTGTAACTCAAAACAAAACCCAATCCAGCAACCTAAGCTACATCAGGTCCCTCTTCATCTCTGTGTACTTCTTTCCACCCTTCATCCCATCCAACATCCCTATCCTGTTCCTACCCTTTCCTCGCTTGCCCAACATTCTCCCCTCTATTACCTTCTTCAACATTCCCCTACCGCTCAATACGCCTTTCATCCATTTTTCCTGCCTCCATAGGATTTCTCTCAACAAATCCCTCTCCTCCCCCACCATCTCTAGTACCTCCTCATTTGTTTTCCTTTGGGTCCATTTCACCTTCTCCATTCTTCTCCACACCCACATTTCAAAAGCTTCCAATCTACGTCTATCCTCCTGCTTCAGCGACCACGTTTCCGCGCCGTACATAGCTACGCTCCATATCAGAGTTTTTACGAGTCTTGTCTTAACATCCCTACTCAACGTCCCCGTCATCAACTCCCTCCTCCTTGAGGAAGCCTCCTTGCTTAGCGCAATTCTTCTCCTTACGTCCCTACCACTTTGACCGTATTGGTCCAAAACACTTCCGAGATATGTAAACTGTTCTACCTGCTCTATTTTTTCCCCGCCTATTTTAATATTTAGCTTAGCCTTTTTCTTTCTGGAAAATCGCATAACCTTTGTTTTATTAATATTGATTCTCATCCCATATTTATCGCACTGAACCTCCAATTCACTCAGCAATCCTTGCAACCCCTTGGCCGACTGAGCCACTAATGCTTGGTCATCAGCAAACCTAACCGATTTTACGAATTCCCCTCCGACTTTCATTCCTACCTCCAGTTCTTCCCATGCCTCTTTAATCATTTCCTCCACATATACGTTGAACAGCACCGGTGACAATGGGCAACCCTGCCTTACACCTCTTCCTAACACTGCCCATCCGGACTCTCCGTTCCCCACTCGCACCTGAGCAGCCTGAGACATGTACAGGTTGCGGATCAGTCTCCTGTCTCTCCAATCCATTCCTATTTTCTGCAATACACGCATTAATATTTCCCAATTCACTCTTTCAAGCACTTTTACGAAATCTACAAAATAGGCAAAAACGTCCTGATTGCATTCTTTATTCCTCTCGATTAGTGAACTCATTACTGCAATGGCATCACGCGTTACTACACACACACACACACACACACACACACACACATATATATATATATATAAGTAGGTAATCTACCGATTAAGGACCGGAGAGTCCCGGGTTCGATTCCCGCGCAAGGCACTCTAGGCACCTGCAGCTCCACCCAAGCTTGTTAATTTTTCGGGTACCAGATCTTCCTGGGAAACCTTAACCGGCACAGGGAAAGGAACTGGCCCCCCTACCCTGATGTGTGAATATTCACACGCCGTCGGGCTTGGTAGATGGGTGAGCTACCATCACCTACTAAACCGACCTTCGGGTTGATTACTGTGTTTATGGTTTACCGGTTAAGGTAGGTTTTTGGATGGAAACAACTATCAAATAAACATATATATGCATCTATATATATACACACACACACAATGTATATATGGATGTAGAAGCACTCAAGAGTGCAAAATAACATTTGGACCGCACAATAGAACGCAAAAAAGAAATAGATAACACGTAAAAGGCCATGCACATTGTAAAATGTCCTTTTTAGTTTTTTCTATGTTTATTTTTGTGTCCTATGGTGCCGTCCAAATATTTGAATAAATATACCTAAAATGACAAATAACTCCTTGAGGTCTAACCACCTCTCTGCCATTACATAAAAGACCCTGACTCGGGAAAAAGAATATTTCTCCATCATGGTCAGGGAATCGGGACCAAACTGCAATACATATCCTGCTGAAGTAATTATATAACTTCTCACTTCTACCTCGGTTAGCGTTCCTGTGAAGATTTTGTACACATTAAAAATAATCCAAGTCAACACTTCTCCAACTGCCATGCTCATTTTCACCCAAAATACTTCCCGGTGTTCAATGCTGACATCATTCATAGGTTTTTTCTCTCTTTATGTTAACATTTAACTTGGAATTCAATTTTCTTGAAAATCATATAAATGTTATATTTTATTAGTATTTACCCTTTATTTCCCGCCATTGAACCACTTAAACTTGAATGCCACACGACCTTTTGGTTAGATATGTACTAAGGAAAAGTTCTAAGAAAAAACACGTGATGAAAAAAGTCCTTAGAAGGTTTGAAATGTAAAAGTCGAAGGTAAAACGTCTATTCGACCATAAATATGTATTCTGAGAAATTATTTTTTTGATGTAAACATCAATAAAGATTAAAGAAAAAGCGGCAATAAATAGAGAAAACCTTGGATAAGAAATATGTGACAAGTAATGAAGAAACTCAAAGTAATGATATAAGTTTATATGAACAGTCTGCCCATAAAACTGACATAAAGTTGTATCAAACTTATCTCGAGACTTGAGTAAATATTTGGTATAACGTAATAACCGAAAAAATATTTCTACGAAATCTTTAAGTGGGTGCATTACATGATCTCCTTTTTCGACGATTTTCTAAGAGATGATTTATCGGCGACTGAAACAATTATTGCAAAGGCTGCGTCCAAAGTCATCAATTAGGTGATCAACCCCTAACATTTAGGCTGGGAGTCCATTTTGAAGGAAGTTTACACATGATAGGCAGCAACAGGGCGGGAGGTTTCTTTATCTAAAAAATCGCTGGATTTAGGATGCATGGAGTGTATAGTATCTTCCAATCGACGCCATATTGAAATCCCAAAATTATAAATTTCCAAACTGAGAGCAGCCGATAGTGGGAATGGTGTTGGCATAAAATGCTTGCAAGTCAGGATTACATTGCATTTTACTTTGAAAGAGGACGCTCATTCGACAAATGTGATATTTCACTGAGTTCTGCAATAACTCATGGAACCTATTCGTCCATGCAGCCAGTGCACGAAACCCTGTACGCCTTAACCACAGGAAAGGGAAGTGCAGAGCTACAACACAACAAATAGGCACAGAATACTCTCAAAACTTGAACAAACTCAACAATACAATGAAGACGTTTGCCATAAAATTCACGGCCACGAAACTAAAGCTAGCTTTAAGAAATGGAATACTATACCGTACAGTAAACTACTAATTGAGCGGAAACCAGATAACTACCCTGTGTTATGAGATAGAATATTAATACTATTGAAAAATGTAATACTAAATAGCAACAAAATGAACAACAATATTAATTCAAGAACTTCAAAAAGATAATATGTAAAGCAAATAATAATCAAATCGTTGAAGATTTTCCACGTAATAAGTTTTATATGATAACAAGATAATGGAAAATTCCCGATCGCCCTATTTTCTCCATACTCGGATTCCATGCAATGCTTATTTTTTCACTTCTTGATAAAAAAATATATGCAAATTACGAGTACGTATATTCCCTTAAAAATCACCAAAACCGCTGATTTCATGGAAGAAATTGAAAAAATAGAGAGAAAAATATACGATAATTAGACCGAAAAAATCACAAAAGGAAAAAAACCCCTGCACAATCAACCTCCATGCCATTCCTCTCAACCTTATTATATTTTGTGTTATTTCTCTTTTTTTGCAGTTACATTTCGGATCTTTCACCTGAAAAACTACATAGATGGCAGTACTACCACGTAGGGTGATCAAAATGGGTTTTTTTTCAATAGGGACCAAAGATTGAGGTGACCTAAGGCATGCACCCTAATTCCTCAACAGTATGGACGAAACTTCAATGAAGCAAAGCCAAATGCAGGCAAGAAAAAGTGCTCAAACTGGTCCATGCTCCAAGGATAATAAATGTTTCGAAAAGAAGTTAAAATCAGCAATGCAAACATGCAATGTTTATCTTGAAATACGCCATTCTGTTAATAATTTTCATCACAGTAAAGCTCACCCATCTTACTCAGGTTTATGCATAAATTTAATAACGCTGTGATATGAGAAAAAGTTATTTATAAAATTCTCGTAAAGAATATTTCCTCACGTAATGCGAAACGCGCAGAACATGTAACGAAATGACAAATAAGAAATAACTTATTAAATATTTTAATAATTATTTCAATAACCTACTCATATTAATTACTTTAAAATTGTTTTATTTTTTTTCCTAGTTACCATGAAAACATTGCGCGATTTGAAAAACTTACTCCGGATTTCTTTCCATTAGAGTACGAATTTACTCTGCTATTTTCGGATATTCCTGATGTATTTACACGAATTTTTTCATGCAAGTTTCATGTGATGTAAATACGAATCCACAAAAGTATTTAGGTCAGTTTTCCTATACGATTTCTCAGAGCTGAAAAATGAGGGGAAGAAAGTCCTTCAGACGAGGATAAGCGACACCGCTTGAGCATGGACGCAAGACTACTCGAGGGCCGCGCATGGAGCCCCTTCGGACACGGTAACTTAAATGCATATTTACGCCGCTGACGCCGTGAGGTCCAATCTGGGCATTTTACTTCCGAGCCTCTACAGGAAACTTCGTAGAGAGTGATTCTTTTTCCGTGAGATGAACACTCGAATACGTTCGCGAATGGTCGGAAAACGGTTAGTCATACAATGGCGATTTTGATGAGATTCAGTTAGGAGAGAATTTAAATAAACTCTCAGTAGAGATTTCCATCATAAAAGCTATGGCCTACGTCAAGCGCTGTAATGAACGATTTGCACTTACAACGCTTGGAATTCAAAATAATACATGCTCATAGTTTTCAATTTTATCGGTAAATGTGAAATATTTCCCCATAATATAAAATTAATTTTGCGTCTAAAGCCATCAGAAAATTAGATTGAACTCTGAACTAATTCAATAAAATTTACAAATGTTCAAAGTACTTGTAATACTCATTCATGTTACAAAAATGTTTTCAAAATGTCATAAAAGAATTACGAATTATCAAATTATTTAGCTTAAATATTTAGCCGAAAATATTTAGAAGTGCTAATGCATAATCTAAAAAAGTAATTTGTTCGTTTACAGTTTCTAATCCTTCCTTTGCATTTTATAAACAAACAGTAAGTATTTTCAAATCCATTAGTAGTTTTCCCAACGCTTTTCATTGAAACTGGAAGTTTATTATGCCAATTTCTAAATATAATGTAGTGTTCATAGTTTATCAAAAAATTAAACGGGTGTCGTCACCGAAAAGTCGTAAGCAGAGTGGAATGCTCCCGCTTGGCCTAGTATTTCTCATAGTGAGAGAGCCCTTCTTCATTCATGGGAGGTGAGAAAAACCTACTGGAAAATTTTAAATTAAGATCTATGAAAATTTCATCAGAAAACACTGCTACCGGACCACAGATATCCCCGATGGCAGAGGACGCATCTTTCATGGGGAATGAATTCCTTCTGGAGACAACTACTGTTACAGTGGCAGTTACCACATTCATTCCCGGAGACATAAGAGAGGCATTAAAGCAAATGAAAATTAAAACGACGCATTGAGCAGGGACTATGGCCTAAAAGTCCCTCGCTGATACATAATTCATGAGAACACCCTTTAAGGATCACTTCATCCGATGCGCGGCTTGAAAAGAGACATTCCTAAAACGTCTCTTTCGGAACCCTTACTTAAGAAGCACTCTGTGCCCTTAAAGGTAAGCAATCGATACTTTTCAAAATAAATTTTTAAAAATTAAAATATTTTTTAATTTCAAAATATAAATCCGCGTGAAAAGTATGCAAAAAGAAGATGCGATAGAAAATCAAAACTACATATAGACCACATACCCCAAAACATTTTTTTTTCTCCACGAGAGAGTTACGAATATTGAAGATTATTAATGCATTCATCTATCAAGAGTTTCAGATTGGGTAATCTCTATAAACGTTCCCTAAATAATCTTAAGGTTTCGGTGAGAGAAAGATTGAAATGAACTCTTAAATGGAAAGACTGAAAATTACTTTAGGTCTCCAAGATAACAAGTAGTATTTCCATAGAATTCACATCAATTACAAGTAGATTTTGGACAGGTCATATCAAATTTTCCACATTTTCGTGGATTAATGAGAGGATAATTTATAGTTTTATTTGCCCAAGATTCTTTGCTTTAATTCTTTACACTGTCAACCACTCTGCAACACGCACATGAAGTATTTTCCCTTCCTGCCTCTTTCTTGTTTATATAGCAGTGTCTTCTATTTTGACCTTGAATATTTTACTATCTGTCGATTCTGCGGCCAGTCAAAGAGTCCATAGTATCCAATTACGTTTTAGTGCTGTCTCAGCCCAATTCATCAGATTTATTTTTAGAATTTCATTTGGCTACTTCACTCTTCTCGTATGAATGAAACGCGGCCATTTGTTTGCGTCAATACCCAGCATAAGTTATCCATTTCCAGCATAATATCCATACTCATGTCTCGTAAACCTCGACCGTAAGAGGTTTCTCGCTCATCATTCTAAGGCAAGGTTTCGGAACCATATACTTACGCCTTCGTCTTTACCAAATATTTTTCACGTAACTACTCGGCGAACCTGTCCTCAAACTCTTCCATTTCGCAATCGTTGCCATTCTTTACACGCTTAGTTTCTCTAACTTATTTCTTCTATAGTTCATATTGAACTGAGCTTTTTACCCTTAATACTAATTAATTACGACCATACCATTCAAGTGACTGAAAAATAGACGATATAAGATACATACCGAAAAAAGACCAGTGAAAGAAGTTTACTTTGTTGAGCTGTACTTTAAAAAAAAGTTTTTAAATGTAAAAGATACATGTTTCCCGTCTCTCTTAGCATCCTCGCTGACCATCCACATATCGAAAACCATTCTAGGGCTCCAACCTTAACGGTGCATGACTATCTAGTTGCCTAAGCAATGAAATATTTAGCCTTTCCTGTGAAAAGGTCGAGAAGGAGTTTTTAAATAAAATTCACGTAATTAATCCAATCCCGCCAGCGCGGAATCCAATAAGAAAACTCGACCAAATTTATTCAAACACCGATTCCTTTAAAAAAATGACAATGTCATGGAGAAATATATTTTCGTGTTTCATCTCTCAATTATTATTAAGCACGCAAGGAAAAGGGTAGACGTAAATAGCTATCAGCGAAATGCGTAAGGAAGACCGCAATGTGTCTGATTTAAACCTGTTCTTTAAAGGTTCCCCCTCCTTCGCCATAACTCAAATTATTGTTCGAATTAAATTGCAAAGCAGGGGTGGCTCAAAAGGTCAAACTTAACAGCCAGAACATGTGGAGGAGTACAAGTTTTAGGGCAGTATACTAGAGTAGAAGAGGTATGGTCGAGAGGAAAATCAGAAAAGTATTTGATTAAGCGATGCAGGAACTTGCGAGAAGAAGAATTGCGGATGACTGCTCCCCTAAGTAGTGAAGGAAAGATTTATAAAGACTTGAATGCGAAGCGTGGTGTTTTATGGAGTGGGATTTGGTCTTGAGGTAATATGATGAACGTATATTGGAGGAGTTTGAGCTTTGGGTGAGGTTGAGAACGGAGAAAATAAGTTGGATAAGGGGAAGACAAATGCTGAAGTTCTACATTCGTGTATTATGCATTGTTTTAGCAGTAGTTGAGCGAAGAAATCAATGAAAAAAAAAACATTCTCCTTTGGCAAAGAAACAATTATCTTCCATCAAAACATTGCACTTGTGCACACCTATGCTGTTTCAACGCCAAAAACTATAGAATTAAAGAGATAATTATTACAGCATCCGCCGTATTTATCAGATTTGGCTCCCAGTGGATTCTTTTATTTCCCAAGTTGAAAAAAAATGTTCGGTAGAAAAAGATTCACGTTGAACGAGGAGATCATCGTTCACACATGGGTCTATTTTGAGGAACTTACAAAATCCCACTTTCTGAATGCCTTAAAAAAGTTGATGAAATTCATCGAGCTAAAAGACCTATTATAATGAAAAATTTCAAAAAAAAACTTACACAAAATTATAAGTTTTTCTATCTTTTTCCTAATGACTTATTGAATGACCCACCTAGATTGGACGTACAGATGAAAATACTTGGAAGAAGAAAGAGAAAGTGAGAGGAGTAAATTCGGAAGGTAGTTCGATACTGATAACCGTGATGGGAGGGTGGACGTTGGGTGAGTGGGACGGGAGGGAAGAGAGTAGGTTTTTTATCATTTCCAACTCCATTGTTCTAACCCAAATAAATACCAATTACACTCACTCTACGAACGTGAACTTACGTAGCAATTCGTTCGACTACCGGGAACTGCATAATGATTTGCGGGAAACCACGCGAGCCATCCGAGTTTCCGCAAGGTGAGACAAGCCCGCCTGAGAGCCGGGCTATGGGGTTAGGCTTTTATTTGCATCGGTCAATGATTACGGACCACATCCCGTGAGATTCGAACGAGTTCAACTCGGACTGCTCCATTCCATATATATGAGTGTAGACGAACCTGGAGGCCGATTTGTACGCCTCTAACGTGCATCAATCATTATAAGTCGACTAAACACGCCACAAACGCTCAGTAACTACTGGCAGCCAGCTATAAGTAGAACAGAGCGTCTCAGGTCCTGGGGTTTCCTACGCCGAATCACATGCACTTCCAAGCATTCACCCCGGTACCCTCATGCTGAATATTCTGGCCCTCCAATGTTACTGAGGTATATTGAAATTGAATTTTCCACCGTAATACGCTTCACACACTCGAAAACTGAAGAGCCTAGAATGCGCGTCAATCACGTCTAACCCAAATGGGGAATGATGTATGGATTTTAAATAGGAACTTTTGTATCTGAGAAGCTACCCCATCAACATCAACCGCATATGGCAAAGCTGTTAAGCACCAATTTACAAATTTTATGCCAAATAAGCCCACAAAAATTGAACCCATTTTTTTGCATTATTCTGTGAAAATGGCCGCTTCCAGTGACTCAGGCGCTTGATGCTGAATCCAATCGTTTCACGCTCAACTTTGTGGACATCCGTGAGTAAATATTTGCATATTTTCACAATAAAATTACTACAGTATTACCAGTTCTGACGCTTAGGAGACATAACCAAGGTCCCTATATCAGTAACTGATGATCTCGCCTATAAATCGTAATACATGGTAATAATTTTTTTGCAAAAATACAAAGTATAAAACTTTTTAATCATTCAGTGGTGTACGATTTTCTCACCCTTTCGGTGAATAAGGTTTGCCGAATCTGTGATTAAGACCATTCCATAATATTACATCGCGTCAGTTTATGCTTTTGTTAATCGAATTTATGCACCAGTGAACATCCCAAAAGACGCATAACGGTGAAAATATACTTTCAAGGTTCAACATACTTTTATTATACCTGTTATAAATGGAGAAAAGGAGTACGCCACAGGGAAATATTTTGAATAATTATGCACACGTGTGGGGGTGCTTATAAATAGAAGAATGAACACAATTAACCATGAACAGTTACGCCGGACATTGATGTACCTAGGAAAGAAATGTCGGTTAATATTAACGACGCGACCTATGCGTCGCGTGGTAGCCGAGTGGACGGGGCAATAAGCCACGAAGCGGAGTGTTCCTTCAACATAAAATGAGTTTGTAATTTTCCATAGACGACATTTTACGAAAATTACTAACTCATTTATTATGAGATAGACCTTAATGAACGATGCCAAAAAAATGCAGGAAAACGTTTACATAAGAGTGTGTCGCTGCATGGTTCTGGGAGGAGACTGAGGGAAAGAGTAGAACGAAGTATTTTTAGATGTTTGCATGAAGATGTTGAATCAGAAAAAATCGAAAAGATTGGAAGAAATTATAAGTATAGTAGAGACTATTTGGATAAATTTAAAAAAGGAAGGAGTTTACAGCATTTACAACAGAGATACCGTAAGTAGGCAAATCTGTCTAAAATTAGACATGGCATATACGTTTTAAATACAGGAACAGAGCGAAAAATGTTGGGTTGAAATGTAGAGAGGGAAAATTGAGTAATTTTGAATGTCCTAAAAAGGAGTCAGAAAATGATAATTAATTGATATGAAGCATTAGTTTCGAATTTAAAATTCATTTTCTGCCGAGAAGAGTTCAGACTCACTTAGTTTCTGAAAATAGTATCAGGTATCTACATCTACATAATACCCCGCAAGCCGCCGCAAGGGCGTGTGGCGGGGGGTGTTAGGTCACCACCCAAAAAAGGAAAACAGAAATACCGCATTCAAAACCAAGACACACATGCAAACCCCAATGCACAGCAGTGCACACATTCATCGTAACATCCCATCATTCGACCCGCACGTATCGTGTATTAGCTCGTATTATGGACATGTAGATGTGCATGAACGGGGTACGACTTAATACTATGCATCCATTATTGAGTAGAGAGAAGAGTACGAAATTGATTGGCCGTATTCTCTCGAGACTACATTCAAATGTCTCGCAGCATTCTTGGAAATCGGTTTATATAACCAGTACAGTGACTTTAATCAACTAATATTCCGTTATACTCTTGACGCAAAATAATTATTTGAGATGTCACGGATAACTGGATTAATTATGCCGAAATTTCTCGGGTTAGTGTAAAGTCGATCGAAGATTAATAACAGCTTATGCAGAATACGTTCATTATCACGAGCTGGAAGTGCCAAAAAAAAGGAGACCTAGTCGAATCCAACGGTTGGCAGTATAAAGGTTTGAATTTTCCCACATCCGCCCGTGTGCCCGTTCCCTCAGCTTTTTAATGAGTTAACTCCATAAATATTGTGTGATTTTATTTTTCTTTTCATTGGTTGAGGAGCTAAGATACTCGTTCTCGTAAATTCGCAAGTGACTCTTCGAGCGAAAGAAAACAATCTTGTCATTCGAAATGTCCCCACAGGTACGCTTTTAAGCTCTTTCATTCAGTAATTTACGGAATGAAATTCTTACTTCTGCTAAAAAAGGAAAGAATGCGCATTTCGGACGATAAGTATTGTGAAACTGGTTCATTACGCACTGGTTAGTGGTTGATTTTTTTTAGTGTCACCACTTGAGTAATTTTCAATGGTAGCCAATTCTAAAATATCCCGAAGAATCTTGGAACGAATCAATGAGCGAAACTCGGCTTCGGAAGTTTCGAATAAAAGAGATGAGAAGTTAAATTAAGGATTGGCAGGAGAAATTTAAGTACGACGAATGGTTAATGGAAATGAATGGAAACTTGGTTAAAACAGCGCTAAAATATCTACGAAAATTAAACATTCAACTTAAACCATAATCATTACAAAATTTTTTCATGAATCAAAATTATTGACCGATTGTCCTTAGAGGGGCAGGATGGTTTTGAATGGGCGCGAGAATAATAATGGAAGGTATCTGCTATTTATGGACCAAATTTACGATTTCCAGCAATGAAAGAAGCAAGAGGTAAAGAACAAGCTAGTGAAGTCCAAGAAAGATTCATATTTAAATGAAAAACTGCTATCGGACAATCTCCCATTTGTCTGGATAATTATAAATAACGTATTTATTAGCACTACCGTATAGGGTTCATTTTCCCACCGTTGTGAGAAATGGACAATAAAAGGAGTAAAAGAGAATGACATGTGCTCCTACAAATAATAGGTGGAAAGAAAATGAATAAACAAAAGATTAATATGCATCCCAAAAAAATGAGCATATAGCGATGATACACCTCTAGTTTAGACGCGTTAGAAGAAGAATGAAACTAATTGGTGAAACTGAGGGAAAGAAGATAAGGTTACTGAAAACCGTAACAGAAGTTACAATATTGAACTATGTAGCAAAAATTACAGAGGAAGACCAAGGATGACTTTTGAGTATAGTATGGCAGCTATCAGTTCAAAGTAGATATGGAAGGAAGATCAGATAACAGGCCTAGTGAATAACATGGATTTCATGGAAGGCTGCTATAAACCAATCCTCAGATTCATACCTCGTAATTATATAAGCTAGGTCATATGAACCAAAAATAGACCACTTATTAAGGCGACTTCATAAAAATAAATAAATAAAAGATAGGCATTCAATAGGATCCAAAGTTAAAGAACACCTCCATATTACCTCGAATAATTAATGGTATCTTTAAAAGAGCAATTGGATGTACGCCTGACGAGTCGAGATTAATATCTCCGTTCTTCACATTCCATATTTTCACGAAACTAAGGGTTGCTTTTTAAGGGGCATTCGTTGTTCCAAGTATATTTTTCATGATTTCAACCACCTACAGATGGTTACCTCGAGAATTTCGAAAGCGACACGGCCCGCAGCGCAGAGTGAATGGAAATTGAATTCACTCGGCAGGAGCGAAAAGGAGGCTCAATTTAAAAATTAAAGGTTTCGTCCCCCTTCTTGCTTAAGGACGGGTAGCAAATCTTTTGAATATTTTCCAAAATTAGACAGGGAAGAAGTCCATTCCTCCCCCTTTTTCCGAACGGGTAATTCCAGTGCTTGTCAAACTACATCGCTATAACTGAAAATTGCAAGACTTGAGTTATTTCGCGGCGGCTATCTCCACAATAAACCTCTTGTTAAACATAAGAAACCAAGAGTATTTCTTTTTGGAAGCTTAGAACGATTTTTCCACAAGTTTAAGCATTAAAGCCTGTTTTCTGAAGTGAAGAAAACCAGAGCTTTGGAAGAAAATCCCGCACGTAGTTGTCATTTGACGAAGACAGAGGCCGAGATATTTCTTATTAAATACAATGGAGTCGTAATTTCCGCAACATTTCACTACAAATCACAGGATATGAAATGAAACACAAGATTTTCCAAATACATGGGATATTCCTCTTTAGCTTGAGAGAAAAACATCTATCATCATGTATTTGCATTTTTCTTCGCAATAAATTTTGTAATTCAAATTCAATTAAAATAATAATATAAATGGCAAACACTGCATCCTGGCGGATTGCTGAGGAAATTCAGAGAAATTTGTTCATTTTAATCAACATTGTCATATTTAAAATCCTTTTATTACCAATTATCGTTAAATATTTGCATCCTTCGCACCTTCATGATATTTTTGGTCGAGTTGAAGCGTATCAAAGATTAAATAAATGGTATTTACTGATAATAGTAAAATATAACATTAATATGTTTTTGAAGAAAATGGAATTACAAGTTAAACGTAAATATGAGGAGAGAATAAACCTAAGAATGTTATCAGCATTTACCAATCATATAAACTGGGAAATATTTTGGATGAAAAGGAGTATGGCAGTAGGAGAAGAGTTGAATTGGATTTTGTTTAATGTGTAAAAAATCTTCACCGAAACGCCAAATGAGTTAGTAGTGAGAAGTTATATAATTACTTCAGCAGGATATGTATTGCAGTTTGGTCCCGATTCCCTGATCGTGATGGAGGAATATTCTTTTTCCCGAGTCAATAAGTATTTTATTGAACTAACGCGTCGTGCACATGTTCATAGTGATTTACATTAGCTTATTCTAAGCTGGAGAAAAAACGTTTCCCTTTACTTCTGCACTTAAATAATGAAATAAATTTACACAGCATGTAAATACTGTATCCAGCATATTTCAATAAAATATTTAAAATAGCACCTTTATGGGTTACGAAATATAAAAATTCGTGTTCGCTATTTGAATGAAACTGCTTCATACTAACACAATAGGTATCGATAAAAGAACTCTTTCCAAATTATTTAAAATAAAACAGTGGTACGAGAAGACTTTATTTGTTTCACAACATTAGAATGAATAAGATATAGAGTCAGTTGAATTAATGCAAAAGCCAATTCCTTGTTTTTCCTTTGAGTTTACTGGTGCCATTCATTTTAAATATTGACATACTACAATGTTATTGAACCAGACATATCTAAAGGTACTGAAAGGTCTCATACAACTGGATATTCTTAGTTTACGTCAAATGAGCTTAAGGGAGATTACTTCTGATGGAGTTGCTAAAATCTAATGAAATGAGTATTTAAATGTTAGCTACTGTCCGCAGTTTTACGCATTTTAGTATGAGAGAAGGATAAAGAATTTAGAGATACGGGTGTGAATAAGGATGGAATAAATACGTCAGATACAGTCAAAGATAAGTGTCGAAGTTATGTTTATATAATTTTATATGCTGTAGGAATATTTTAAGTGTCCAGCATATTTTAAAAAGGTAATTATAGGTAAAGAAAGACGACATTGAAACATAACGGTATGCTAAGCTGTAAAAATGTAGCGACTGAGAAACGGTAGAGATAGAAAGAAACGGTAGCGAAAGAAAGTTCCAAAGTTAATAGCCATCCTAAATGGTATTCATCGCTGTTAAGTACGCTGAACCAAAGAAGAAATTTCCCCTTGCTTCGTTGTTCATTTTTCCACCGATCTTCTTAGCTACCTATATGTTGCCAATAGTCGATGCGCGTTACCCTTAACACTACGGCGCGGGTCGATCCCTTTTTACCTCACCAGGAACGGGATCCACGCCTTACTTCACAAACAGGCCAAACGTCGTGCATGGCTTCACTTCCTCGAATGCCAATTTTATCAATACAATCATATATAGACGGTATTTCTAATACATTCAATTTTTTCAAACCTAGCATTTCTGCTAAATTTAATATGGAGTGTAGTTTTGCGTGGGCGTTGAGGCAACGGTGTAAGTGTAGACAGGAGTATGTTGAGGTCCATAGAGAATAACGGAAATATAAAATAAACGGAAAGGCAAATTAACGATGAAGTAGGAGCATTATAGGAGAAATGAGAGAGATTTGTTTTAGGGAGAAATCCAAATTAGTAGATTAGCGTGAGCGGTCTAATTGGCGATTGAATGTTGTCATTGTGTCAGCCAAAACCTACTATAACCGGTAGACGTCCATTAAATACAATAACTAATACTTAACGAGCCAATAAAAACTTTTAATGCCGAAAAAATTTATTAGTGTTGAATGTTTAAACAAAAATGACAGTTGTTGGTTTCAGCTGTGACTTAATGGAATCGATTCATATTATAATGAAAACTAACTTAAAGCAGTGATTCCACAGTACAAATAGGAGGATTACAAAGATATATTTCTTAATTGCAATTATAATACAGAGTACTTTAGAGTCAAGAACCCGGTGGAGGAAAGCATTGATCCACGGATAAGATCCACAATTCTTTAAGTCTACGGTAATTTCTGTACAAAGAACCTTGGAAAATAAGTATACCTTATTTGCAAGTAAACTACTTTGGAATAATAACGTCTTGTTTACCGAATATTATTCCCTGGTTTATTTCATTCACTTAATTTATTTGCACTTCACAGTAAAGGACTTTCGCCTGTTCCACATCATCCAATTCATTCACTTCCGAATTGCTTCGGGAAAGAGACTTATGACATGCTCAAGACAACTTAAAGTGATAACGTCATGGGTCGACCGGGTGTTTTTGAGTGGCTCAAGTCGTTTCTGGAGGGAAGAGAAAATGATGAAGACGCCGAACGTTCAGGACGCCCTTCGACCTCAAAAAGTGAATAAAATCTTGCAAGAGCGAAGGCTTTGTTGGATAGGGATCGAGGATTAAGTGTTCGCATTTGATCTACTTAACATTTATAAAAGTGTTTTGCATCGATCTGTGACCGAAAACATGGACTTGAGAAAGGTGTGTGAGAATTTAACTGGCCTCGGACGAACAATAGGAAACCCGCATACGGATCTTCCAAGAGCTTCTCGACCCTGTGAAGGAGGATCCAAAGTTTTTAGACAATACCCCACTAGATTTCTTCCTCTTCCCCCACCTCAAGTCCGTGATGAGAGGTCGCCACCAGGGCTCGGTGGAAGCGTTGCAACAGGCCATGACAAGAGAGCTTAGCAGCATTCCTGGGGCCACCTTCCAGAAGGTGTACGAGGCATGGAAAACCCGCTGGCAGCGTGGTGTGGATACAAAAGGGTGCTACTTTGAAGACTTTTGAGTGAATGTATTAATTCTGTCAAACATTTTTTTTGATCGATTCAGTTCAATTACTTTTAGGAGAGACCTTGTATTTCATTTGATATGGAACGTCCTTTGAACATTATTGAAAATATCTTTATGGCCTCATATTTTGTCAATTATTGTTGTGATGGAGCTCTAGTTTATTTATTTTTATTTATTTATTTTCCTGCAAGCCACCGCTAGGGCGTGTGGCAGGGGGTGAATACAAAGGAGAATAATTTTTACCCGAACATAACACTACCGCGGTCGGACAATGTTATAATGATCCCCTATCGTTCTCGGAAAAAATATATCTTAAATCTATTTAATCTACAATTAATCCTTTAATTTTATTAAAATTATCTCTTCTGCCGTAGTACGATGGGATCAATAATATATTTTAAACATCACTGCTAAAGAGACTTCAATCCAATTTATACAAGAACTTCAATCTGTAATTTAACCTTCGCTCCGTGAGTGATACCCAGCCTAGCAACTCTATATTTTGGATACGCTACTAAGTTTATGAAAACAACGTTTTACATAATTTTTAATTAACTCCCGATCATCAAGGTGTCTCACGATCGAACTAACAGCTATATGTTCCATAACCTAGCACAAAGTGATGGATGTGAGGGAAATAAGTCTGTAATTGCTCGGTTCCTCCTTGTCCCCGTTTTTAAATACCCTTTCTCCGTTAGTTTCAATGTCATGTGTGTAATTAGCATCATAAATGTTTTATCAATGTACCTCTGGCTTAATTTTTTATTTTCACGGTTTTATCAATAATTCCGGATATATATGTTCAAATAAATTTGATTTCATGCAACTTCATTAAAACTAACGTCCGTTGCCATTTAATCAAAGATTGAGATCTTGGTATGAATTATTTTTTCACAATTAAAGAAAATTGGCAAAATTGCCAATTTTATTTAATCATGTTATTCCACCATATCACGCCTGAAACGTCTCTTTTTTTCACAAGTTTTAATATTTACGCGAAGTGAAATGTTTTCTGAATTCGCAACCAAAATTAGTGAATTCGTATCCGAGAAAACGGCTACGAGGAAGTTATTATCGCCACGTTACGATTGGCTGCTCCACTCCCGTTAGAGGAGGTGTTAAGCGACGAAAACGGTTCCGCGTCTCTTCCATTTGTATGACCCTCAGAAAGAAGTGGTGCGAATGTACGGCCACGAAATACGAAGATGTGCCCTGGAGTGAAACGACGTTCACTCCATTCAGCGAAGCTCCGTGAGGGAATTCCGACGGCCGCGGGAAACAACGTCTAAGGATCACGTAATTTCCGATGGGCGGGAGCCCGAAGAAGGCTTATGCAGCGCGGTAAACTCACCTTTTGGTTACGGAACCGGTAGCGTGTAAAGTGTGATAAGTGGTGCTTACCCCGACGTCCCGGCCCGCCCCATCAGTGCACGAAGAAGACCTATAGTTTGCGGCTCCGCGTAGTAGACTGCACGTCCCCCCTCCCTATCATCCAGGTTGGATTTCATGGCTTGCCAACTTAATCGAAAACTACGGGCTTCCCAAAAAGACTCGGCTGCCAACTGCATCAGGTGTTGAGCGAGGCGGAAGTAACAGTTATTTAAGTGGGATGGGCAAATTGCAAAAAAAACTACAGCTAGCAACTTTGCAGCAGTTCCCCTTCAAAATTAACATGAATTTAATTTTCAACGAGTCGGAGAAAATTACTTTGACTAATTTTTGGGCAAAAGAATATTTTATTCACAAAAATGACTAAAACTGTTGAAAATATGAAAATAAAACACTGCCTATAGAGGGGCGACTCTCTATTCGTGGGAGAGTTTTTCTTATTCCCAGAATCTTTGAGAAACGATTTATACTCAAAACAAGTAACGGAGATTTAAATTCTAAACAAATTAAACTACATTATGAATAAGTATTTTGTGAAATAAAAATCATAGTTATGATGACAAAGGTAATCTGCTTATTCAGATTTGGACGATGCATAACAACCGCTATATGTAATAGGTATTGCGTAGGATTATTCTTGTTACTCTACATCAATTCCATCATCGGGTCTTGATGCGTTCTTCCTTCCTCCTGAAAAGCCTATTATCATCCATCTCCCCCATTTATATAACGCCGCCATGATACGAATATGCAGCATCTATGTTTAGAGCAATCATAAATGATTTTTCCACGAATGTAATTAAAAAACAGTTGAGTTGCATTTGAAAAACCAAATATTGAATTTTTTAATAGAAAAAGTTTAAGATATTCTTTGATATGCAGGGAATAAGAGACTCCAGCACGGTCAGTACTTTAGAAGGGGAATTACAGTAATAATAACATCTAAAATAATGTATTGCAATATTTGGTGTTATTGAAACAATATGGACTGACATGTATATTTTATGTACATGGGAGAGCTTTATAAAAATATTTGGTCCTTACATAACCGGTATTGAGAGTTTATACATCACAAAATAAAATCCAAGTGGTTGTATTCATTGTTTTTTGAAATAAATGAAAAGTTTCTGGTGCAAGGTAACTTACTCCATCACAATTGACATTTTGCAGCGTTTGCCCTTGGTACATTAGATTGAAACCTGATAGAAATTATACAAGCATATTTTCAATTTGTACAAAACATGTCACAAAAAAGAGTTCAATATATTACTCATTTGGTAAGACTAAGAAACGTTCTCGCCATAAAAAATAAGTTTTTGCAGTATAGTATGTTGAAAATGAAATATTTTGCACCAACTCTTCCTGTTTAAATCAGTTTATTATTACATTTTCCCATTCCTAAGCAATTTAAAGCAAGAATTCCGTTTAGATGAGCTTACTTATCAAATTTTGAAGCATATCATCGATCTACCGTTACCCCCTCTTATCTGCGGATGATACTGCCAATGCTAACCACATATGACAGAAAATGAATAATAACACATTTTTTACATATAGATTAAGGAGGGGGAACATATTCTCGAATCGCCACTTTTTCCAATTTTTCGGGTACATTCACTCGTGTATCACTGCAAAATGTATAAGTGGTACGCCAATGCTATACTTCCAGTTTTACAATTTGAATTACGACGTGAAGTTACTAAGTCTTGGGGATGAGGATCATTTAATTCTGGCGCAGGATATAGATTGCATTCCTGAATGGCGTTCAAAAATGGGATACCTTAATAAATGATAGGTGATACATTTTTCTAAAAGATCAACGGGATTTATTTACAAATTAGCAAGAGTTGACCTAAAGTAATTGATACGGTAAACCACCAAGGTGTACAATTACTGAAGACTTAAATTGGGGTACCCACATACGTAAAATCTAAGGGGAAAATTGGGATTTATTAGACGCATTGTCGGCAGAAGTGGCTCCAACGTCAAGAATCGTTGTCACCACACTCTTGTAAGGTCTCGGTCATAATATGCATCTAGTGTATGAAAACCGAGTGAAAAGGTCTCATTTGGGAAATTGAGAAGATTTAACGCCGGTCAGCCCGTTTCATTAAAATATCTCACGATAAAATGAAAAGCTTCACTGAAACGCTAATGGAGGTAGGCTGAAAAACATTAGAAGAGAGACGAGTCATTGCTAGATTGAACTTATTAAATAAATACCGATCCGCATGTTTCAGCACCGAGGTCTCGAAAATTATTCACACTCCTATATGCATTGGTCTCTTGGATCATATATATAAAATTCGGGAAATAGATAACCAGAACTCGACATCTTTATAAGGGAGGAATTTGTGAGAATGGGAAAGGAATTATGGTATGGAATGGTAAAGTTGTTTTTATTTAGACAGGTTTGTTCAATAACGAGTTTCTATACTTAATAATTCCGAGTGATATTTAAACAATATTTAAACAATTTTTTTTATATCGGTCCATATTCGTGGCCCAGTTGACAAATATTACATGCACTGAGAATAATTATCCACTTCTGCAAAAAACTAGTTTTATGAGCCTTTCTTCTCATTATTTCTTAACTCAGCAGCGGGTTTGTGCTCATATTTTTCGACAAAAATATTTTAGCGAATATTGCTGCGAGGTGTTCAAACCCTCAGCATAGGATTTCCATGGCTGTTTTCAGTAACCTGAAGCTTCTTGTACAGTAAATCATTACGGGTGGTAACCAAACACTCTCCGCTACACGCCCTTGCGCCGGCTTGCGGGATATTATGTAGATGTAGGTGTCTGTTTTTAAAATTCCCCTTACATCCCTCGTTTTCCTCTGTGGGGGGACGCTCTCGCTACCTGCAGCGTTGGGTCACATTCCCTACCTGTGTTCTTAGGGGAATAGACCATTGTATGTTGCATGCCATCGTTGTAGTGGAATTTTGCATTCTTACTTCTCAAATTCTAGCTTGCACGTTATTGGATAAATATTTACTACATTTTAGGGTGCAATCGTTTGTTAATTGATAGTATATGTGTTTGCATTAGTGTAAGTTTAAAAGGTTTTTGCATGAATTTATACGCCACTGTGGGGGTAGGTGTGCATAAATATGTTGATTTTGCCTGTGCTTTAGTCCATTTTATGGGTGGTGACCTAACATTCCCCGCCACACGCCTTTGCGGCGGCTTGCAAGGTACTGTGTAGATGTAGATGAAGTCCATTTCGATATCACATCGGCACATTTCGGCATTATAGTGAAAATGCAAGTAAGATGTATTCTTGAACACACATATAGATTCAAGGTATATGTTTTCCCTAGGATTGTAATTCACGGGGAAACCAGGAACAGGGAAGAACATCCTCACGCAGAAAATGTCTGCCATTAAGAGACTCCATCTCCACCAACCAACGTCACCAACGCTGTCTTAACATCCCCTGACACGGGCAGAACCGGTCGATCGTGGGATACATTCTAGGTTTAGTTGCAGATGTAAATACATGGATAGAGACGGGAGGATGGAGAGGAGATTTTTTTATCGATATTTATTTCATTAATTTTTTGCCTTTTTTAAATTAGGGCGAGATTGGGGCTGTATATAGCCCTCATTACACCTAACCACTGAGCACAACATTAAAGACAATTACGGAAATTCAAGCCCTATAAAGAATGTAAAACCCACCTAGACAGGAATTGAACCAGCGACCTCTGGGTTGGCAGACGGGAACGGGGTGAATCCCCCCACTACCACCGAGACGGGGATCGGAGGGATATTTGAAGGGGAGAGGGAAGGAGTAAAGGGATAGGGCGCGGATGGAATGGTGCAGACTCGGGTGCCGGGCAGATAATTGGAAAAGAGATGGGGAAGGAGAAATAGAGGAAGCGGTAAAGGCAAAGTAGTCTAGATCGGGAAAATTTGGCGGAGCAATTGGTCACGAGTCAGAGTAGAAGAAGGAAAACTGCACGAATGGGGAAATGATGTCGGGTGGTTTAAGAATACGCAAGAGCAGGAGGAAATGGGCTCATGGAAAGTGTGCAGGGGATCTGAAGAGGAACCGAAGACTAGAGTGTCTGAGGAGAGGTTCAGGGTTGGGCGTGAAGGAGAGCTGGATTAAAGAAACCCATTATAATGCCTTCATGAAGTACACTTAAAGAAATTACAGATTATTTTTTAGATCTAAAATGCGGATTATTCAATTCAGAGAAGCAAAGTGTTTTCGGCTCCATGAAAAATTTCCAATCCCATGAACATATTTCAAGTTATACAGGACAACCATCTATCAGCTTTATTATTTGAATTTTAAACTACCTGCATAAAATCAAAAAATAAAGAACATTATTTTCGTTCGGAATTTTCAGAAGTCCCAGATGGCCAGTTTGAGCACATCAGCGTGAGAGAAGGGACACGTGAAGTGGACTTGAACACATTTATATCCTCGTGGGCAAACAAATTACCAAACATTCGACTCCCAAAGTTATCTCAGGAGTGTAAATGCAGGAAGGTTAGTTTAGGAGCAGAGAGGATGTTAACCACGGCGCTAGGGTATTCCACTCTAATCTATGCAACCGTTTTGCATAGTAAAGGTCATGGCTTACCCTATCTCAATAGAACAACAAAATAACGGAGAATTTAGGAGGGAGGAAGAAACTTATGCTTTAGAACCAATAAAGGGAGCGAAGTGAAAGGCATTGTGAAGGGATAAGAATCTTTATGGCGGGATTTGAAGACTCCTTGCGGGGAGGCCCCAATGAAAATCAGAGGCACAAAGATCAGTTATACGACAGGAATGGGACGAACACCAGGTTCAGTACAACGAATCAACTCTTTCGATCGCCGGCGAGCGGTCGACCCTTTGTTGAGTCATAACCTCGAAATTAATAAAAATAAGCCGTAAAAGAGCTGTGAGAGATGAGATTTTGCAATTGTTACAAAAGTACTGCTTGTTACTTCGTAAAATGTGCACGACCACAGATGCAAAACTACTAGTTGCTACTGTTGCGCGCTAATTGCATCCAACAACCAAACCGTGATAATGAGCAAGGAGGAATGTGAAATATATTCTATTTTGTCCATGAATCAATTGAAGTAATGGCGTATTCAACTCACCAATGATCATGATATTTGATTTTATTCAATATATTCCCGAATAAACAAAATACTCACGGATAATGAAATTTTCCAACTACGCTTCATAAACTGAAGTTAGCTTCAATACATAAATTTAGATTTCGTATAATATGCGTAATTTTATTCAAAATATCTCTCCAAAATAGTACACAGACTTGTTTCGGAAAGATTCCCTCAAAGATTCCTAATGATGTTAAGTGAATTTGATAACAGGTTTGACAGAATGTTTTGTTTTTGATTTTTTACAGAAGTGTTGAAGGTTTGTTTCTAAAAACCGCAACACGTCGTCTCCATAAGTTTGTTTATTTCGTAAGCATGTACGATTGTAAGGTCAAAGACAAGACCATTCCGGTTGAATTTACGCCTTATGCACAACAAATCACAAGCAAAATTATCCTGGTAATTGAATGTCATTTTAAATGCTGCTGATTATGCTAAATATACTTTAACAATAATGCATATCATAAAAGAGGATCAGTGCAAAGCGTGCATTGTATTTATTATAAAATAGTATCGACTCGCGTAGCACAGGCAACATTTCAACAAAAAGTTGACATTTTCAATGTTTACGTGAGGAAATATTTTTGAAAGTAAAGATACGAAGAACCACACATTTTTCATAATATAAAACGACTGTTAGATTCTAGTGGAACAGTGATGTCTCCTGGGAAATTTTTCTTCTGCCATTTGAAGAAGCTATCGATTTAAAAGCAAATATACGAACAGATGCATTCGTATTTTAAAAACAGATCAATCATATCCTCCAGGAGTCGTATTTCTCTTTGGCCATGCGTAAGAGTTTGCATTTGGGAATGGAAATGCACAATAAAAAATATCGGAACACGACTTCCAGAGATATTCGAGAAAGGAAACGACTGTGGTTTGAAAAAAATTTAAGATTACTGTTAGAGACGAAGGGGTCCATCAAAAGTACGATAATCTAAAGTTACGTTGGAAACAAACGAAATATGTGTATCGTACGAATGGTTACGAAACCTTATATTTCCGGAATTAGGACGAACGTGGATGAACACTCCTGAGATTATGATGTGGTGAACGATGGATATAATAGGACGGGAGAAGAGCACGAGGAGGAATGTCACTTATTTATTAAAATATTTGAGGGAAATCTGAAAAAGGAAAGAAAAATTAATTTAAGGAAATATTGATAGGTAATTAATAATTGATGCATCTCGTTATATCTTATGCGAATTTGGGACAAAGAAGAACCGATATTGCATCGTGAAAAACTAATAAGTTAACAGTGTACAGTCTTGAACTCAATTACTTCCGTACAGCACAACATTCGCATGACAATTCGTAGAAAAGATATCAAGAGCAGTATAATTAATCGGGAGAGATGTTCACTACGAGGAAGAAACGAGTCTGCTTAAAAAGCATCCGATTACATACTAGGAAGCAATGAGTTTAAACTTCTTCCGCGCTAAGTGCGGTAATCTATTTATCGGGTGAACTATCTGAAAACAAGATGAGAGTAGCCAGAATCATTCGAAGCACTGTTAATGAGACGTACTATGCGGAATTGAATGGGTTGATGAGACGAGAACGTACTCAGAAAAGTAGATGGGGAGGAGGAAATTAGAAGAACAACGATCGGTAGCTCAACCAAAGTGATTCGGGCAACATTCCAGAATAATTGGATTAGCTGGCACCACAATTAAGTGGAAAAGTAAAGAAAAGTTTGATGAAAAAGGTTTAGGTAATTCAACTAAAACAATACAGAAAAAAGAAGACTTATGGAGAGGAGTACAATCAACAGTGGAGAGAGAGAAAGAGGAAAACCAATCTTCCAAAGTATATTGGAAATGTTTCAAAATAAACCATTTATTTCAATTAGATTCAGTACACTTCGTTGTCCTCTCGGATCTGAGGAGCAACCGAGATCCGAGAGGACAACGCAGTGCAGAAGGTTCTGCAGAGCATTGAAACAAGTAGAAATAAAAACTTAGGAATGAAATAGTTTTCTGAATTTTGAAAATCACAATAGAGCCCCGCAGAGTGACGACATCAACCCTCCTTCATATTGCGCTTTAAATACCGAGCATAGATATTTCATTGAGCGATGAAGGGAAAAATTCCTGCACGCTAAGTGATGGAGGAATTCCACGGGGCGGTTTTTTTCAAAGAATTAAGTCACAAACTCGGATCTCTAAACTTTACGCGCAGCCCATGGAGAGGGAAATCATTCCGGCGCGCTGGATTACGCCAGCCCCCAGGTTGGCCTTCGATCCCAGCATCCAAGGGCCGCCGCGGGTAGGGGAACGGGAGTCGGGGACCCGCAGGAGAGCGTTTCGTTCCTTGTTTACTGCACGCATTGCCGATGGGAGTCAGACGAGTCTTTCCCTCATGATGTTCCGCATCGGATCATCGAGTATTCCTCCGCCACCGCACCCTCGCCGCCGTCCCACCCCCCCCTCCTTATCTCCCTCCCTTAACCCCATGACACACGCGCGATTGCCTTCCTCGAAAGGGATTAGTGATTGCCACCGGGGGTTGGGGCGGGGGGGAGGGAAAGCGGGCGTTTCGTCGCCGGGAGGGTGTGTGGCTTGAGGAGAGCGGGATTTGTGAGAGTCCCGTCGCCGAGGGACCTCGGCAAGATGGAAAGGGGAGGGGGGTGACCTCCCCGAGGCCTCTTATATTTCCATCTTATTATGACCTAAAATTCGCACCTCCCTCTAACCCCTCTCTCCCAACGGCGAGGGGGTGGATTTGCTCGCACCCCCTGGCCCCCGTTCCGAGCAACCCTCCATCTTTCGGCGTACAGAGCAAACTTCCTCCTTCCCGGGGAAGGCGTCCCCTCGTCGCCCGCGTGCGACTGACTCTCTCCTCGAAAGGCTCCGGGGATGCTCCGCTTTTTAATATCGTTCCCTCCCAAATTCCGAAGAACACAACACCATACATGTATATTCCCCTCTTGCCATCAATTTCCGCGAGATATGCTATATGAAGGGGTCGCAATGCTTTCCTTGACGCATCTCACATAAATCTCTGTATCACATGGGTGGTTCGACAATTCTTCAGAAAATCCTAAATATGGCGCTCGCGGTTATGGGAAAACAAGTACCTTTTGGTAACATTATTTCCCATTAGGATGCCGTTGAAGTTTCAGCTATAATCATTACGCGGTTTCAATTTCATGGTCATTTGAATCAATATTTTGTTTATTTATAAAAATGGAACGAAATGAATTCCATGGCGTGATAAAACACTTCTATTTGCTTAAAACCAAAAGATATCAAAACCAAGTTGGGCGAATTTCATTATTTCATTATAGAGTTATAACGTGGTCGTACATCCGCAAATCAATAACATCGTTCAGGACGTCCAGTGGAAGTGGCTTTCTTCGAAATTAATGACAAAATCCATGATATGATTTTGAGTGATCGACAATTCAAAAGTCTGAAATCGAAAAAGTGAGGCCGCAGGAATATCACAAGGTAGTACAGTGTTTCCAACTTTTATTTTCATTCTTGGTAAATAAAATCTCGGCAAAATGGGTGCCACGTTTGCCCCCATTCGTCGATCTATGACTGAGAACGAAACATGAACCGAAGCACTGCGACACTCCAGAGACTAGGAAACAGTGAATTTAGAAAGACTCGGAAGAAGTCGGAAACGGTGAAATCAGCTGACAAGGTGAGACAGAATTTTGGGATGCATACGGAAATATCTACATCGATTACTTGCTAGGAGGACAAACAAGGAATGGAAACATTATACTTCGTTATTGCACTGGTTGAGTAAAGAAATCAAGAAAAAACGGCCTCGATAGACAAATAAAAAAATCTCTTCCATCAACAAATCCTGCTTTTGGACGGCTTAAAAGGGATGGAGAAACCTTGGGAAAAGGGTACTGAGCTTAAAGGAGGTTTACTTCGTTGATTTTAGAAAAGGTATAAGGATTTCGTCAAGGTTGAGTATCGTTTTCTTTTAATGTATTAGGATTCCAATATTTAAGGAAAAAGGAGGCGTTACGTGAAATTAATTGACCTATATTATCCTCTAATATTTAATGGATCTCCATGAAAAGAGTGTTTTATATACACCGTAAGCATTACTTTATCGAGTGATCTCCTTGGAAGATCAGTGCATTGTTGAATGTGTTAACTTGTTTTAAGTTTTAACACCCGTGTGTAACAACGCATTTGACTGTCATTGCAACAATTTCAGAGTGTAAAATTCATTCGCCTAGACCGGTCTAGGCGAACTATTTTTACACTCTGAAATTGTTGCATTGAAATGAATATTAACGAATGAATCTGTTAAAAGTTACTGTTACGGCATCTTCCGTAGTTAGTATTTGATTGTATTGTAGGCTCACAGTAACCAGCTGCATAAAACAATGGAACATCATTATTACGGTATGCATTTGAATGCAAAGTGATATTTTTCACAATTCTATGACACACATAAATAAATAAAAAATTCGCACATAAATGTGTCATGTGAAATTTTCACTGTTTTTTTAAATGATATCTCAGTTTCGCAAAATTAATTTCGCTCCCTCTGCGGCAAACTCCAAATATCCTTGGGATCTAGTCATAGGTATGAATCATAAACATGCAAGTTATTTAGTCCCACGTCTAATTCTATTTCCCAACTCAAGGGTCCCTTGTAATTCGTGACACCCTGACTCGTCCAAACGTACGGAATTCACGCGATCACCGATAACACATGAAACGTAAATAGATTGGATGAGGTGGTTGATTTACGTGGTCACCAGCGCGACATACGGAGATCTTCGAATCAAATGAAACTCATGCTCAATAATTGGAATGCCATATTAAGGACCATTTAGTAATTCCCATCTCCATCTCTCACCGCCATTTTGTGTGCAATTTTTACATGCATTAAGGCTTAGCACGAGGCTATTTTCAGATTCAAGCATCAAACAGACTGTCCATTCTTTTTTATCACTGCTTTGTTTTTGTGGCCAAATTCATCACTAATAAAAGGAATAACACCACAAAAGACGTATCGTCACATTGTCACGGTTTATTTTACTTGGGGGCAGCCGTATTAGCTGTAGCGGCAGTTAACAAACGGTATTGTGAAACGGGAGCCAAGTTCCTGCATGACTTTGCCAACGATGTAGACTGCCGTCTCTAATGAGGGCGGCAGGAATCGGGAGGGGAGGGCGAGAATGAGGGACGGGGTTCCACCGAGACAAGACTCCTTGCGCACCTCTGACCTGGATCCTCTCAACTCCACTGTGCCGGGCAAAATCAAAGCACATCCCTCGCCGCGTAAGTTCAGGATGAGAGGATTGGGAAAGGGTGGTAGGGTCTCAGCAAAATATGGGAGGGCACGAGAGACGCCACCTTCAGCGATGCACGCGTCGCCATCCAGGGCGGCGGATATTCCAACCCTGCTCTGCCTTCGTGAGCTAATTAAAAGACGCACATTAGTACTTATCTCCCAGTTAATTATTCAAGGTGTCTAGCGGGAGTGAAAAGGAGGCTTGGTTTGCAAAAGACGAAGGCAAATTTCAACGCACCCGGGAGCAAAATCCCAAACACCAGGTCTGCTTTCAGTTTTTCCGTGTTTTCTGACAGTCGCAGCAATTACAACAACCCATTTCCCTTTTGGTGCCCTTCATTACCATGTTAGCCATACACAAAAATAAGATGATATTTGTTGATGATGATTGTTAACTTAAACATTCTACATTGACTGATATATTTCATTTCAGATCAATGTGGAAGTTCACTTCAACGCATATGAGTGTAAGGAGTAAACATTTCGTAGCTCCTTTACAAAAATCCAGCCTTTTAAATCGCGCACTTTATTTAATTTAGCTCTTATGGGAGCACGGTATGAGAATAATTATTTTTACACTTTTGGATTAAGTTAAACTGCATAATGGTAGAAGAAACTTACAAAGACACTATTGTATTTTTAAACGGGGAAAATGTCATTTTCAGGCATCACTTAATTTAAATACGAGAATAGCAAGGCCACGCAGCATGAAACATCTCATTGACGTCATATTGCGAAATTCAAATTTTTAGTTAACCTTTCGTTACCATGCGTCTGTTCAAATTCAAAGGACAGCCGTAGAAGCCGCGACGGATACTCCAACGGAGTCCTCCGCTGGCGTACACAAAAAAGGCAGGGGTTTCAAAGATTGTAAAAATCAAGCTCCGCTCAAGAGTTAAACCGAGAGACTAAGAGAACACTTGAAAGGAATGTTTACCTGAGTTTATGGCTCAGATAAATAAAAATGTCATCCAGATATAAATCGAAGCTGAAAACGGGTAACGTTAAAAACGCGTCGTGAACGTGTGAAAAGTTACAGAAAATGTCAACATTTTTTTATTTAGTTCATTTACGACGACCACCATAGAATTTCCGTATATAGTGAAAATATGTTCTGGCGATATTGTGATGCTCACTGTCCTCTCAGGTGTCAGCGGTGCGGAAAGATATTCTTGAAGCGGAAAATATGCCTGCGCCCAAGTCACGTCATGCTTAAAACACAAAAACCATCATTATGAGAGTCATGGCAATATATAACGATAATGCGAGCATTAACAAACACCTTATGCATGAGACAACGTTAAATGCAGGTTTCGAGTGCAAGTTACGTCACAATGAGTCAATGAAATGTGAGATATGGTCAAATCATTTCAGTTGTCGAAATAGCGGGGACTTATTGAAATTGACTTTCATGCTGATTTGGTTACATGGTTCATTAATTAAAATAGTGTAAAAAAGATATTTCAATAAGATCAAATAATATACGACTATAACTTGAAATGCAATAAAGGATAAATTCGGAGTGGATAGATATTATGAACGATTTGTTACATGAAATAATTAAATAGAGAATATATATGAAATAGTGAGGTGAATTTAAAAACGGTCGGCCCATAACTTATAGTAATGCAAAGCTTAATTTAAAATCAAAAACAAAAGGTAAAAGGTATTACCAAATTAAACACAATTCATACGAGTAATTCTTCAAGCCGAGATTAGTGGTATATTATTTCCATTTTAATTTTACAACTTGTGCAGTACATACTTGATGATATCATCCCTGGGATGAACGAAAAAATCTGTTACTAATTCGAAATTTTTCACGGGAGAGGATGCAGATTCAGGATTCAAAATTATAACCTAGTAATAAAGAAGTGTAATGTCAAATTCAAGAGAATAAAACAGGGAAGACCGTTCACGGAAATGGAATTGAATAAGCATAGAAATAGCATTGAATAAGACGAAATTGAAGGGAAACCAAAAGGAACATTTATCCTTAGGTCAGAAATGTGAGGAGTAGAAGTTAGATGAAATTATACTGGAAATGGAATATCTAAAACCACAAGAAAAACTATCGCAACAGTTAACATGGAAGGGAGAGGGCAATTATGGACTACGAACAAGAGGAATAGTAAAATAGACGAGAGAAGAAAATGGAAAATTTTCAACACAGAATTAGCTAGGAAAAGTAAAAAAAGATAAAGATTATCTGAAAAGTGAAATAATAAATTTAACTGACAGTTAAATAATTAACTGATAAGTAAAGCAGCACGGTAGAAGACGCAGTGCGTGATTTAAACATGAAAGCAGAAATGGGTGCGCAGTACAGCAGAAGGTAAAAGTACTAACAGGAAGTAAAAAGAAAAATACTTGCACGACATCAAACAAGCAGAGAGAAAATACTTCGAACCGAAAACGTTTCAAGACGAAAAGTAACGATAAATGTTCCACAGGTTAATGAAACTGGTCCAATAAGTTCACACAGCAATAGCATACGATGAGGACAGCTTAGACTCAGGCTTGTTCTACTGCAAAGTAAATAGGGAATTAAAGGAACTGAATTATAAAAAGAATATACTATCCATATAAGGATCCATGATATTAAGCAGGAAAACGTAGGATGAAGATTTTCTATGGGATAATTCGTGGCATTTATGAGAGCGGAATTCGGCCAGAAGACTTAGTCCGATCAGCATTAGTTCCCATCCCTAAATAAGGGAAAAGCAGTTATAGGACTAAAGAACAAAATTCAAAGTGGTCCTTGGGATCATAAGGGAATGGAGTGGAGCGGAAATAATTGCTTAGGTAAAGATCAGTTTGCATTCAGGAAGGCAAGAAGTACACGTTATTAAATAGCGGAAATGAGATTATTAACAGAGAAGCTATAACCAGGAATGAGTATCGGCGTCGGCAGGAGGGATGGAAGACTTATCTACAACATGTGCATACTTCTTCGATTTCTTTGGCGGGTGAGGCAGATAGAGTCGGGATGGACAGCGTTAAGAAGTGGAATTCAACGTGGAGGTCCAATATCAGCAATTTTTTCAACGTTAATTTGAAGGAAACGATAAAAGTGGAATGGGAAAAACTGAATATATAAATTAAATTTGGTGGAAAATAAAAAAAAAATAGTTTTGCGGATTACTAAACTTTAGTTAACTAGTCATCCCAGACATTGTACGCAATGTGGAGTTCATTGGAAAATCGGTGCAACATGCTTGGGATATGAACCAATGGGAAAAAAAACAAAGGTTATAAGGTTTTTGAGCGGGAGAAGGCGAAGCTCACCGCTAAAGTCAATGGGAAAGAACGAGAAAATATTGAGTATTTTCCTATCTTGGAAGTTTTTTGGATCATGGTGCTCAATTGTTAGGGATATAAGACGAAAAATCATGTAAGACATTGAAGCTTCCACAATGAAAACGTAATTTGCGACAGCGACTTTGAATAAGGATGTTAAATGAAGGTTTATGTGTGTACTCTTTAATAGGCGCAGTTGGGGGGGGATTATTGAATAAAGATGAGAGGTGCAGATTGAAGGCTTTTTTAAATTTTGGTTTGGAGAAGGGTGGAAAAGGTAAAATGGCCGGAAAAGGAAGAATTCGAATTTCAAGTCATGGTTACCAAGGAGAGAGGTTTGTTGGGAGGGATTCAAAGGAGACGGAATGCTGATGCAAATACATTTCAAAAGAGATGGACTGCTGAAGACGGATAAAGGGAAGACGTTTAGGCAAGCGAGGAAGGGGGAGGAAAAGTACAGGTATGTTGGACGGAATGAAGGCAGTTTGAAGGCATTTATGACTAACGATAGGTTCATTGCTGTGAAGATATTTTGTTGGGCATGACTAAGAAAACGAACCAGTTTTCAGTTCGTGTCCATCCTAAATCCACATCATGCGGTAGATAAACGACTAAAGATCATTAAGAAATAACAGACTTTTATGTACCTTTTTGTAATCGATAATGACAGGCAAACAGTTATTTTTTTGGCAATTTGGCATCCGAAGAAATTTGATTCGCCTCGACTAAGCACATTAAAAGTAATTACGCTTCGAAAATCCAACAATACATTACTGCAGATACTATTGGGTTTTCCTACAGAGGCTAGGGAACATAATTCTAAGCGAAAATGAAAATCAAGTCTCACGGACTTTTCTTATGCAGCGGCCGTTACGTTCATAAAGTAGGATGACTAGTTAACTCATCATCTTGTTAGATAAAAAGTCAGAAACAAAAATCCACCCTTTTGTAAATAATTATACCAACATTGGTGTGCATCATTAATTTTTCTTGGCAGAATCTGCAATTTTTGGAACAGTAATTAAAAAAAAGTTTATCAAAACAATTATAATAATAACAACCCTCTCAAAAAATAAAAGGAACATTTAAATACCGATATTTTTCGATTAATATTTTTCTTTCTTATTTAAAATCTACTTATTATCTAACATTTTATTCCTAAAACTAAAAAGTTTGTGAAATAATTATAATAACATTAGGAAATAATTACTATGTTTCACTAAAGACGGCGATACCTCGCATACTTTATGTATAGCATTCCTAATGAAAGATAAAACTCTGCGACTGCGGACAGGAACAGTAAATTTTAGAGCAGTGAAGTGCAGTATTTCTTCTTTTTTGTCGAGTTTACCACCTAAGGTGGTCAAAGGGGTGATATCAAAGTGCACGCCTAGAAGGAAGTTCCTACACGATGGAAAGGCGCCACGGCGCTCGAGGTCAGCACTGCCTCTCAAATGTGTTCGGAGGCAGGGGGCAAATTACGCGTCTTTATTCCGTGGAAGTGAAGTAAAGCCTTCACACCAATTCTCTAGCGAGTACCAATATCACTCTAATCCAATATATTAATGAGCACAGTCGTTATTAACTGAAAATTTTCCTACGCATGCGTCTAATTGACTTTCCTTATGGTTAAATATTCAGAAGTTCTGTCGAGTAAACTTTGTGATACTAATGACTAGTTCTGTACGAATGGCAAAAAAAGGATCTGAAACTTGAAGATGGAATGCTTTACATATTTAAGTGCAATGTAAATTAGCAAAAATTAATAGGCGTAATTTGCCTTTCCAAGGCGACCTTTTGCTGCTGTGCAAAGCATAAGAACAAAATTACCTTCGAAGTTTTATTACTAGGATTTGTACACGGATAATGTATGTCACTAGATCTGGACGGTTGTTGAAATAATTCAAGCACAGAAAATAACAAAAGGAGATAGGGATTCCAGATATTCGTTTGAAAAAAATACTTCAGCTCGGGAGCTAGAGTGTTTTTATCAATCCTCCATGAATACTGCAATATTATAATCAAATGACTGCTTTCTAAGTGGCAAAGGCATCATTTCTCTAGGAAGTCACTGAGCATCAAAATAATTACTAATAGACACGCTTTCATCAATATCATTTTCCATTTATTTTGAAGGTCAAGAAGTGGCACGTTCTGCATTAGCAACTGGCTGAACTCCTCACTTTGCCAATGAAGTTTAAAACTGAAGACATATGCATCACAAGCTTAACCACCATTGGAATACAATGAAATGGAAGGGAATGGAATGTCACATAATGGTTCACTTGCATTAATTATACGAACGAAAAAAGTGAGATAATTACGATAAATATTATCCAGAAACGCATAAAAGGTAGATACTGCGTTGATAAAATCATTCAAGAATGAAACATGGGGAAATATAATAATAAATCGGCTTAATTCGGGCGATATCGAAACTGTGCCAGTCCCTTCTTTCATCTAACCCATGGCAAAAATATATTCAATGAAAATAAAGTTACATTTCTGTGCTAAATAATAATATAAAAAAACAAATAAAGACAATGGATTTACAATGAATATGCATGAGAACAAATAGTGTGGATAGATATGCACAGTTATGGGAAAAACTTAAGGACTAAGTCTTTGTTCAAGTGCACTGGCCCAGTGACGAAAATACTCACTGCAGGAAACCACCCAAAAATGAAAGGGATTGTGAAAAACCTGCGCTAGCCAACAGATATATCATGACAATGTAATAGTTTATTAATTAAAAACAAAAATAATAATAAATAAATCAATTAATGAAAAATAGGAGGATGGGCAGGTTTAAAAACTATTATACCAATGTAAAGTTCATCAACTCGGGTTTATAACCACATTCAGCTACCTGATATGCAAAAAATAGGAAACAGTGCTATTTGCACTTGAAATTACTAAAAAATATTGTTAAATACCTTTCAAAAATATATTCGTATTTTCTTACCTTTTTTTCACAATACCTAGAAAATGTTATTTTCGGACAATAGCATGCAAATGAGACCGTACATGGCGAATACATAATTTTTATAATAACTAGATATTTTAAGCATGGTTGTAAGTACACATGCCTCTTTCTTATTAAAAACTACAGAACTAAAAATATCCTGGAGTGGAAAATGGAAAGTGGTAGCGATTCATACAAAATTATAAATATGCGAACATCCTGAGATAATTAAAACAGTGAAATAATCAAACGGATGATTACAACTCGGAAAAATTGATGAATCTATACTACTTTTATAGAATAATAGGTACTCCTATTAGATTATCCTATACGACTCTTATAGGATAATCAGCACTTTACGATTTTATCTGTTCCACACTGAGGGAAGTGCGATTCCTAATCTTCAGAGGAAGTATTTGCCGTTAAACCGTTTCTTCGGAAAATACATCAAAGCGGTTAGGAAATATTCACATAAAAGTATGTATACATGGAGTCCTGTAACTAACAAATGTGAGCACGTATATAATCACACTTGTATGCAATTCCTTAAAATGACATACATTAATAAATGCAATAATTTCGGAGTGTAAAAATTATTCGCCTTGACCAGGATTCAAACCCGGTTCCCTCGATGTCCGGCCGAGTGCTTTAGCCAATTAAACTATCGCCGAGATACACACGGGTCTTTCCATCTAGTAAGGCACGTTCCCATTTTATGACACAAAATGTACGTCGTTATTTGATTCATTATGTTCCAATTATCATTAATCAATCGTGCCCAACCATCTGCTGATTAGGCAGATAAAGGGTAAATGATTTCTTGAGATTTTACGGCATCCCACCCCTCCCATCTTTTCTATGTAACGCTCAACCCCAAAAGATCAGTTTAACTTCACGAAGTAAAAAAAATATTTCGAAGAAAATCCGGCTCATATCCGGCATCCATGCAAGTGCACATGAAGAGACACAGCGAGATGCAAGCACGAATCCTAATGTTTATCAAGAGACCCGAAACCCCTTCGTCCGAAACATACGCCTAGCCGAGGCGAGTGATTTGGGGATATGGGGCCGAGGACGGCCGAGCGTCGGCATCTAGGGACCACACCGTGTGGCGTCTCTCGCCATTGCCGGCCCTAAATAAATGCCGGCGGGATGAAGACGCGAAGGAGGGCGCCCCGAAGGTCAATGTGAAAGGCCGGAGAAGAGGGTCACGACCACAGAGGAGGAGATGGCAGTCGGGCAGAAATGCACCTCCCTTAATAATCACACCGGGAACGGTAATGTCCCTGTTTATTCATGTACGTATATGGGGACGCTGTAGTCCCGAGGTTGAGCGCTGGCCGACTGGCGGGAGGGCCCGGTTTCAATACCCTGCCACGCCTCTGGGGCACCCTCAGCTTCCCCTATGCTGATTTTTCTGATATCTGATCTCCCTCGGAAACAATAACCGGCACGGAAAAAAACTGCCTCTCCTACCCTGTGGAAATTTCACACGCCGTTGGGCTTAGAGATAGGTGAACTTTTCCATCACAAATCAAACCTGCCTTCGGGTTGATTACTGTGATATGTTTAAAGGTATATGTGTATGTATATATATATATATATATATATATCTTTTTTTAGGTAATCTACCGGTTAAAGTAGGTTTTAGATGGATACAACTATCAAATAAACATTTTGTAACTCCCCACCTAGCAAACTAATCTATATCAGGTCCCTCTTCATCTCTGTGTACTTCATTCCTCCCTTCATCCCGTCCAACGTCCCTATCCTGTTCCTGCCCTTGCCTCGCTTGCCCAACATTCTCCCCTCTATTACCTTATTCAATATTCCACTACCGCTCAATACACCTTTCATCCATTTTTCCTGCCTCCATAGGATTTCTCTCAACAAACCCCTCTCCTCACTCACCATCTCCAGTACTTCCTCATTTGTTTTCCTTTCGGTCCATTTCACCTACTCCATTCTTCTCCACACCCATATTTCAAAAGCCTCCAATCTACGTCCATCCTCCTGCTTCAGCGACCACGTTTCCGCGCCGTACATAGCTCCATATCAGAGTTTTTACGAGTCTCTTCTTAACCTCCTTACCCAACGTCCCCGTCATCAACTCCCTCCTCCTTGAGAAAGCCTCCTTGCCTAGCACAATTCTTCTCCTTACGTCCCTACTACTTTGACCGTATTGGTCCAAAACACTTCCGAGATATGTAAACTGTTCTATTTTTTCCCCTCCTATTTTAATATTTAACTTATCCTTTTTATTTCTGGGAAATCGCATAACCTTTGTTTTATTAACATTGATTCTCATACTATTTCTTTCGCTCTGAAACTCCAATTCACTCAGCAATGCTTGCAACCCCTTGGCTGACTGATCAACTAATGCTTGGTTTCAGCAAACCTAACCGATTTTACGAATTCCCCTGTGACTTTCATTCCTACCTCCAGTTCTTCCCATGCCCCTCTAATCATTTCCTCCACATATACGTTAAACAGCACCGGTGACAATGGGCAACCCTGCCTTACACCTCTTCCTAACACTGCCCACCCGGACTCTCCGTTCCCCACTCGCTCCTGAGCAGTCTGAGACATGTACAGGTTGCGGATCAGTCTCCTGTCCCTCCAATCCATCCCTATATTCTGCAATACACGCATTAATTTTTCCTAATTCACTCTATCAAACGCTTTTTCGAAATCTACAAAACAGGCAAAAACGTCCTGATTGTATTCTATATTCCTCTCGACTAGTGCTCTCATTACTGCAATGGCATCACGCGTACCTCTTCCTTTCCTGAACCCAAACTGATCATCCCCTAAGTAATCATTTGCCTTGCTCTCTATCCTTTTGTTGATGATCCTGAGAATAACTTTAGCTGCGTGGGATATCAAGCTTATTGTTCCGTAATTCTCACATGATGTAGCCTTTACCTTTTTCGGAATAGGAACTAACACTGATCTCACAACGTCTTTCGGCCTGATTACTTCCTCATAGATACTATGAATCAGTCCATATAGAGTCTTCTTCCCACATTTTCCTAAACATTTCAACAGTTCCACAGGAATGTTGTCTATACCCACGGCCTTATTTGCTTTCATCTCCTTTAATGCCCTTTCTATTTCATCATCGAGTATGCCTGGACCTAAGCTATCTTTTTCTATGTCATGTTCCCTTTCTATGTCTATCTGTCTATATGTATTATAAATGAAGAAGCGAGTCAGCGCTAGCTAACGATAACACAGAAAACGCATACAAATAAAACTCACACGTATTCCGAATTCACGGTAGCCAAAGCCCCTTCCTCAAGAGAGAGAAACTGAGGAGAAGTTATCAAGAGGAGAGGTGAAGGACGCAGGATGGAGGGTTAGGCGAGGAAATTATGGGAGGGAAAGGCTTGGGAGGGGAAGGTTTAGGATTGATATGGAAGGTTTCGGGAGTGGAGGGGAAATGAAAATATCTGGAGATTGGGGTAATCAGCGTCTGACACTGATACCTAGCTCATTCCAGGTATCAAAAAACAAGATATTCACCTGTTCTATCGTTTTGAGTTTGAGGCCGGAGGGATGCTAGAATGGAGACACTATAGAATTTATCAAAGGGAGTGCTCTGTTCGGAGGCATGTTTTGAGTTTGGAAGCATCCCAATCATAGGAGAATTCTTGCATGAGACCTGGTGGTTATTGATCCAAATGCTTAGGTGTGTGGTACATTGTCCAATATAGAAAGTAGGGCATAGTTGGCATTTCAGAAGGTAAGCTAAATCACTGGAGATGCACGAGGAGCAGGGAACTGGTGGGCAAGTGTTAAATAGCGGATCGGAGAGGGATGGGATTCGGGTTCTGAAAATAGGACATATTTTCCATCTTGGTTTAGTGCAGGGCATGGTAGTGACTTTGAGACGAGGCGGGGACCTAACGAAGGGATTGGTTGATTTAAAGAGCCCATAAAGTAGCGGGGCGTTCCAAAGTAACGGAGGAACAATCGGGAAAAATATTTGTGGTGGAGTTGTGGTTCTTCAGGATAGGGTAGAGGGTTTTTACGATGGATCTCAGACTCTATGCCAGAGACTCTATGTGGTACAAGTTCAAAGAGGGTGGGTTTTGCGATGGAGGCAGGTTTTTCTAATGTAAACATGTATTCCGATTTTTTTATTTTGGAGAGATTCAGGATAACCTCGTCGGAGGAGGGAATGGTGTAGGTTTGATATGGATTTATTAAGGGAGTAGGGATGATTGCAGATTTTGATTTCGTATGGAAAGGGATTGAGGAGTGAAGCGCTGTAATACGGGTGGCAACTGCGACCGTCGTGTAAGGGCATATTCTCCTGTATTCGTTCTTTATGTGTTCCTATCCCTTTTCCATATCTATTTCCATGTGAATGAATATACTATATTCATAACACTTTTGTGAAAGTCTCACGGACGTGAATAACAATTTATATGAAGTTAGCACAAGTGGACCAAGAAAAATACACAGAAACATACAAAAGAAGAAAAACTCACTAGGTTTCGAATTTTCGGTGGTCCACGCCACCTTTCTCAAGGAAAGCAAGGACAGAACTGCTTAGTTCTGTCCTTCTCTTCATTCGGACGGCCATTCACAACTAAAAAACATAAACAGAAAACACGTAAAAGAACACTAACATTTCAGAGAGTTTAAACTTTCAGATATGAGATTGTCCTTTCACGTGTTTTCTAATTGTATTATTGGGATCGAATGTGCCGTCCAAATGTTATAATTGCTCTCGGGAGTGATTCTACAGCATCTAAATATATATGTACATGTGTGTATATTATATATATATATGTATATGTTCTCGAATTTCCGGTGGTGCAACCACCTTTCTCAAGAGGAATTAGGAACAGAACTCTTACGGAACAGTTCTGTTCCTAATTCCTCTTGAGAAAGGTGGTTGCACCACCGAAAATTCGAGAACCAGTGAGTCCCTCTTTTATGTTTTAGTTTCTGTGTTTGTGTCGACTAATATATATATATATATATATATATATATATATATATATATATATATATATATATATATATATATATATATATATATATATATATATATATATATACATATATACATATTACACGCATGCATACATTAATACACATCTTCGGGGGATGGTACGTGAGTGGGCACGGCCGGAGACGAGGTGCGTGGAGTGGGAGGGTTAAGGGTTTTGCAGGGCTGGATTGGAAGAAGCGGGGTTCTGATCAGGGTAAAGGGAAGGGCACCTCTTCTCCGTCTGGTAAATTTGCAATTTGATTAATCAAAATCATTCACGAGAGGACTGGTTCAAATGTTGGTACGGGGTAGCATGGAAGAGAGGGCGAGGCACAAACTCGAACCGACGACCACTCACTCTCTCTCCGGGCCGCTCGCTCTGCTCACAGGTGCAGAAGTCAGCTCACACACCGCTCTTTGATCCATCCAAAATAAGGTGGGAGTGACAGCCTTACCCTGGACCATGTGTCACCCTACTTCTTTAGACTGTTGAATTTTCTCATCCTCGGCGTATTCATAATTTTAAAATAGTCTCTCGTATATATCTCAATTCTACTTATTCAACACACTTCTAATTACTCTGAGCTTATTGAGTTGGATATTGACAGATTTATTCGTTTGATTACTTCTCGTTTAGCTATAATTCACAAGTTCATTTTTCTCTGAGACTGCTACTTTAATCTTACAGTCTGGGTTTCGACTATCCCTCCTCAGTGTTTCGCTATCTTCCTTCTCTCTCCATTCTCTGGCTGGTTGGAGATACTTTCCTCATGGCACATCATCCAAGCAGATAAAATGTTTAAAATATGTTATTATACAGATTTGAATTACTGTTGTGGTAAATGTAGGTAGATACTTCGGATCAGGGGTAGCGGGTGAACCGTCCCCGGGAAGTTCAACCTACCGTCGTGAACATCGGGATCACTTAATAAGCGTAAATAAAAGTATCATCCATTTACCCGGCAGTATTTTTTCTCTTCAGCTCTCCTCATACTTTCCCAGCGCCCCCATGGATTCCAAAATGCCGATTATTTGAAAGTTTTCTTCGCCTATCTTCTTCTTTATCTTATTTAACTTTCTTCAACTTATCCATCGGCCACGAAACTCCTTCAAGCCAAGCAAGTTGCTCATTTCTCTTCCCCTTCTTTACCCGCCTGCCCGGCTACCTTTCTCCCTTCGATCACATCCTTCAACAACCGAAAATATCTCAATGGGCTCCCACATCCAATTTTCTGCCATCTTCAACTTTCCTCCATCATCTTCTCCACTCTCCATCTCTTGTCACATCTAATACCCCTTTGTTTATCTTCCTCTCGGCACATCTTATTTCCGGTCTCGTCGGCCAACCCCACATCTCCAAACCCTCCCATCTACGCTCGTCCTTCTCCTGGAAGAACGATGAGTCAATACTGATGCTTTACGTGTGTGAAATATCGATTGAAACAGTGTCCAATGCTCTCTCATTTATGCGTAAGCCTCCATATGCTCCTCGACCTTGAGGTCACTTACTGCAAAAAGAGTACGAAAATGCACGCTCAATCATGACAGACGAATGAATGAATCATTTTTGAAGAATACGGTCAGGACTCGGAATTGTGCAACGATAATCTTCATGCCGACCGAAAGAGTCCCCATCCAATTTATTTTTAAGAATTCGGGACAATGGTATATTAAGCATTATAAAAATAACTCAAATGAAACTAGGTTGATTTTCCACATTCAATTAACACAAAAGCTTTATAGATACATGATTAAAATGAAACTATCCCACTATTACCTCATCTCACACTGTTACTATTATCTTTCACTTTTATTTCAGATTTGTATGAAGCAAATAGAGCATGGAGAGTATCATCTACTACAATTTAAACATGGGAAGGGTCAGAATCTTAAATGAGTAATGTTTTATTCACGTCCCTGGAGTTTAACGTCGACCTTTACTTAGTGCTTTAACATTCAGCAATAATGGACACATTAGGTTCCTCGAGATGACACGGATTTTAGTGAATACCCAATGTACTACTCAATAGACTCCCGAATGTTGAAACAACTATGCGCGACCTACTTTCTTAATAAGTGCATAATTTTGATTATTTATTCATTATTTTTCGGTGCATGATTTTTTAAAAATATGCGGTCAGCCTGCATTTTCCAAATCTTAATTGACTCGATGGAACGAATGTCAACTACTATAATTCATTGCGTGCCTATCAGATAATTCCTTATGTTTTTCAATAGCTACCTGTATTTCGGCACATGTACAGCAATCCTACTAAATTTCTCTAAGGGAAGCCAAAAATTATTTCCTCCCAACTGGCACCCGAGCCGTCAACCTAAACCCCCTATGATTTAGTTGGATAAAAGGCCATGAAGTCAGTTCATCATCTTTTTATTTTAACATATTATCATTACGTGAGGAATGGTCATATCAAATCCTCAACCGCGGAACAAAACCTCACTGCATCACTCGCAGCCCATTCGCGAACTATTTTTTGTGTATTTGGTATTCTATACTAAACTTACTTATTACATTTGATCTCGAGAAGAAATACCTACCGTTGTATTCCCTCTGTTATGGTATGCTCATAAGGGAGAGAGGGAATCGATGACACCGACGCCCTGGGTGGCCTTCGTTTCTAATCCGCAAAGACCTCGCAGAGGTGTGGAATGACGGGAGCAAATAAACTCAACGTGCGCAATTGAAAAAGAGAATGCCGGGCGTTGATTTGCAGTAGTACGAACACAGATTCTGCATTCACCATTTAGAGCTACCAACATTGCTAAGCCTATGTGCTTCCCTGAAATGTAGCAAGGATGAGTCCACGTCTCACGCACCATACACAAATTAAACCCCGGTTTTATAATGCCTTATTAAATTGAAGATATAATCTCCCAAAGTCAAAAAAATAGTTTTTAAATCGTCAGTTAGGATAAAACTAGACCGTAAAAAGCACACGTGGAATAAGATACGGCATCACTGCGGTTAGCGTGACCATAACGACCGTCTGAACTGTTAAAAAAAACACACCTTTCAGTAAACCCCGCAATTGACTAAACGTTTCCATTAATTTACGAATGGATTCCACGAGGCATTGTAAAACTGGGCCTAAATATAATTTAGAGGTAAGATGTAGAATTTACATAGTTCAAACAATGATTCTCATAAAAAACGGTCACTTGGATAGCAATTATTCTCGTCCCTCCTCGACATAACCTATTAAAAAAGACAACGGAAAATATTTCATCTATTCCTACCCTTTTTGCAATGGTGGATTTTCCGTGTACTGATAGCAATCAAACTCCATGAAATTAAAATTTTTTTCCCGAGCAACTTGAACACGGCACCCGCAGCACATTACACCCTTGCCCGGCACTTCCAAACGGAGTGGAGGCCTCTTGAAGACCCTCTCTCTCTCTCTGACCCGGCCCCTCCCTTCTCCCACTTCTATTTTCACCGTCCCCTTCCTTACCCTAATGTGTGGCCCTCAATCCCACTCACACCCCCAGTCACCATCTCCATCCCGTTTTAATGCGAGGACTGCTCCGGGGCATAAATCATCCCTCCCCGCCGCCCATGACCGGGGGAGGGAGAGGAGAAAGGGAGAGGGAGTAGGGCAAACAGACACCAGAGGAGACAGAAGACACTCGACGAATGAAGTGCACGCATAGTACGGAGGTATTTCGCGACCGAGTGGGGTCCCGGTGTGCGGATGGGGGGTTTGAGGGAGGGGAGTGTTTACCCTCACGATCATTTTCACTTCTCCACACGCCCGCGCCATCGCTCGGAGGCGTCCAAACACTTGGGGTGTCACCGCCGAAGTAGGATCCTAACGAAGCGGAGAAAATACGCGCCGAGAGTGCGACAAGTGGGCTCGAGGAGGCAAACGAAGCGAAATTTGCAAGGCGAGCAGTGGGAAAACATGGCGATTAAAAAAGTTGAAAGGGACGCGCTGGTATTTCTATCCTCACCGCAACGTGGAATGTTCTTCTGCCAACATTTGAGATCCATCCCAGAAGGCACTCGCTCATTAAATAATTGAACGAGGACCAGGAAAGGACGTTGGAAAATATTAATGAGAGGGAACGGAAGAGGTTACAACTTTTCTAAAATTAGTGATGGAATCCTCCCTTGAGGGAAAGATCCAACTCCGCATTAAAAATGTTACACAAGAATAAATGGCGTCCATCGAAGTAAATTTTCCATTGACACCGAGTCTTGCACCATATCGGTAGGTCTGGATGAATTGAATAATCAGGAAAGATGCATTCCCGAGGTTATATTTTGGAGGATTAATTTTCCTCCTCACACTACTCAACTATGCAAATGTTTAGGGCAGTACGGATCCAACAGCAAAAAAAGGGAAGGAACCTTTTTCAAGGATTGAATCGTTTAGATTCAGATTTGGAGCTTCCATGTACCTTAAACTGTACCTCAGGCTGACCTCCTTCCCTCACACTACACCTTCGGAATGTCGGGTTAGGAGATACTTCATTTGCATCATTGAGGATAGGTGTGTATTTTTGGTAGAGGTAGGATGTTTAGGCAATGGAGATAGAGAGGAGGGAGAAAATCTAGCGCCAGCATTAATCTACTCTCAACGATATGCACCAAGGGATCACACGATATAACGTTCCATCCAACGGCCAGCGTACCCCACTTGAAGCACTCGATCCACACAGCACCCTAAATAGGGATATCACCGAACAATTCAGATCCACACCACCGGATCTTCACTCCCAAACGACCAAACGACAAGAGGAGGATAATCGAGTAGGTACGTAATCTGAATACGGGGGGATGGAAAACATGGTCCCTATTTGTCCGCCGACGGAGGAAATTTCAATTACTCCCTTACAGCTTTTCAAACAGAAATCGGATTAAATTCATGACCACATAAAACAGTCCCTCTCATTTTCTCTCCTCGCTGGCGAGTTAAATATTTTTACTTTGCATAATAGTTACTTAAGAATTTCAGCTCACTTGATAGGATTATAAATAACAAAAGTTTATTAACCCTCCGGAGTGCAGCACCAAGAACTGATTATACGCGAAAATTATGTTCCTTACGTCACCTTTGCCCGATGTCCTCAAAAAGGGAGCGAAACGGTAGCGTTTAAAGGATATGTTCCACACACTGTAGAGTTCAGAGGGTTTAGGGGAGTTTTTTTTTAATGAGTACACTAGTCGATGTAAATAAGCTGAGCTGAGGGGAAGTCAAACAAATTAGTGTTCCGCATGGAGAGGGAAAATGGAGAGGATGTTGCTTGGGGAAATTCGGAGAAGGTATAAAAACCTGAAGGGTAGCATTATTATAACGTAATTGGAATGCTAAGCTAAAGGAGAGGCTGTTAAGCAAACGAAGAAGAGAGGAAAATTTTGGCCATTTTTAAGCGTCATAAAGAGAGGTAGAAACAGATAGAAGGGCTGAAGTATTAAAGTTTTCGTCAAACGATAAAAACGATAGAGATTTTGAATTTCAAGACCTTGTAATAATTATCAGAGTCTCCCAAAGACCGTCACAAGGCACCCATCCATTTATATTGGCCTTGAAACACAAATTATTCAAATTTATCAGATTACATTAAGACCCACAATAGATAATATTCTTGTACTTCTCGTCAAAATCCAATAAATTTAACGTTGTCCCTTGTGTGCCAAAGTACTGGATTAGCTGTTGTTTTTAAACTAAGAGCTCCACGTCACTTTATTTATCCTGCCAAAGTTGATACAAATTATTACCGCATTAATTTTTGCATACAATGGATGGAATTTGAAATCCTAAACCTTACCAAAAAAGGGTTTCCCAAGCGTTTGAAATATTTAGCTGCCTTTGCATGAGTCAAAGGTAGATTGGTCCATAAATATCCTTCAGATGTGAGAAAATTATTATTAGTTAAGAAATAGGCTATCTGTTAATACAAAATCGAGAAAGGATAATGCATTTTGAGACAGGCACCAAAATTGATATTTCGAAGGAAAAGTGCCAAAAGGAATTACTGTTGAAAATATTAGTTTTGCTTACCAGGCCTACGAGAAAATAGCGATTCATTCGGAGTAAACAATAGATTCTTTTCAATTTTACTTTCAACTTAATTGCAACATCTTGGGAATTCATCCAATGTTCAATGAAGTCAACACTTCCAATTGAAAATTTCCGAAGATTTAATTATACATCTCCCTCATGAACATTCTTAGCCGAAAGAAATTAACCACAAATAAATAATATAAAAACAATATACATTTTGATCTCTTTGGCATGGGACGATAAAACCATAGGCACGGTTGCGCTACGATAACTCCCGATGATGAGAATTTTTATGGTGGTTTGGTTTTGATGAAATTCGGGGATTCTACCCCCAACACCCATTTCAAAATAATACTCTATTTAATCGTCATGCAAAACACGAACCGTAATACCCTGCCACCTAAATAACAAAACATTCAAAATAGAATCAATTAGGCATAGCCTCATTTTCTGGTTACCGGTAATAACATCGAACAATCTAAGTTTTCTTCCTCAAAATGATGCCACTACTTTATAGAGCAAATCAGCCGTATTTAGGTAATTTACATTACGCATACATAATTGGTGATTTATGATGAAAACACATAAAACCATATCCTGCAAATTTGGATGAGCTTAAATATTTTCGGGCTAAATATGAAGATAATATCATTTATTTAAACTAAATTTACATGCTTACATTCAAAGAGAGGTATTACGAATGCGTACTTTGCCATTTTTTACACCTAAATAATGATTTTATTTTATGATTTGATTTAACTTTTCCGTGGGCCCAATGAGCGGGTGAGTTCCCCCCACTGAAATATATAAATTAAGTAGTGCTTGGCATATATTTCTCGAATGTTATCCCACAAAAATGTTCATGGCTCCCTAGGAGGTATAAACGTTTCATAATCGCTGCAGTTAAGCTTTGGTTGCTGCATTGGCTCAATCGAAAGCAAATACTCAATTCGAGTACATAGTTAAGTACATGGTATCTTTCATTAAAACATCTCAACCAAGTATTTACCATTCTCTAAAAATTGCAAAATATTTTTCAGCAGCATGCACGCTCCACTACCAGTAGTAGTAGCAGTATGTTCCCAGATATCATTCAATCCAACAAATGGAGTTAAAAATTTACTCTAATAAATGGAAATTCAATCTTCCGATGAAATCCAGAATCCAATGGTGTATCTGAAGCTGGCGTATTCCAAATTGGATATTTTCCCTCGTGGATGCGTCATCAGTATACCACTTAGTACTCTAATAGTTCAAGTAGAAACTCGGCCAGGACCGATGGAAATAGAGCAACGGCAAAACCTCCAGATATCCCTACTCATACTTATAAACGTCATGGCTCCACTTAAAATACGGTTCTTCCGAAATCAAGATTATATTAGACTCTTTTAAGACTTTTTTATTATTATTTAGAAATCCAAAGTTTAACCGTAACGAAACACCTGATTAACAGCTTTTTAAATGCGTAATCGTACGGGTTTAATCAATAAATATTGCCAATGAATAAAAAATAATAATTTTCCGTACTAGCTTCCCTCAAAAAAATATGTTTTCAGTTTAAAAATGTACACGATTTCGAAAAACAAAAATCCCTTCACGAACAGACAGCGTCACGCGGTTATTACAAAATTCTTGAATAGGCTTCCTTTAAAAGAATGAAAACATTCAAATGCGGAACACGCTATTTGAAAAGTTCCAATCATTCTAATTGAATGCGTAGCGATGTTCACTGAGAGAATAAATTCTCCATCAAGATGCATTCGGCGTGGCAGAAATGCCAGGTACACAACAGACTCGATGCAACCGACGTGCTACAGGGTATCCTTTACCCCCCTTATCAATTTGCACTCGCAGCCATGGGCACAGCGAGGCAGGAGCGAAGCGAGCGGAGTGAGAACCGGATGCTGGAAGTGGCGCCAGAGAGGAGTGCGCTCATAACAAAGGAACCGAAAGATCCTCGTGGGGGGGGGGGAGGGGAAAGACGTGCGAGCGAAGTGCAAGCTATATGTTAAGGAAACTATGGAGCTGGAAAATATGAAAAATATAGGAGCCCTAATAGGTAAAGGGAGAAGAGAAGAAGAGATCTCTTAAAAGCATGGGGTTTCCTCGGATGAAAATTACACGAGAGTTTCAAAATGGAAGAATACCTCAAATGAGCTTTACACAGGTTGCTCTGATTAAAGAGTCAATAAATTCGTAATTAATCCCAATTTATTTCAAATCAACAAGCAAAAATCAGCTCAAGAAGCAAAAATTAAACAAGCTCCAAGTGTATACCATTCTCCAATGTTACATCCATTTATAAATGTGCCTACATTAAAATATTTAATAGAATTTGTGCATCCCACCTCATGTAACCAATCAAGTCGCCCAAAGGGTTAGTTGTCAGTTTAGTGACTTTATAGCTTTGTTCAACAATGAGAGAAATTCGGCACTCAAAGCTGATTGGCTAACTTTGAAGAGAATGGTATGTTCAATAAACGGAGGTGGTGTGATAATACTCTTCAGAAAACGAAAAACACTCTATCTACCAATTATTTTGACATTCTAGACAGACATCTGTAGCTTAGGATATGAGTTTAAATTAATAAATATTTTGGAAATAAAATCAATCTATCTGAATGATTATTGCTAATAAGAGTAATTTGTTATCAACCGTGTGAATTTCGATCGACGGGAACGCCAAACGCCTATATCCATGGGACTAGATTTTTCCGTTAACTATTACTTCATGACCGCATATGCGAAGGAAAGCTGCTGATTTGATTTACCTTTACGACCTCAGACTTTCACTTAATCACTTTACGAACACACTTTTCCCTTTGAACGTAGTCAATTCTTTTTTTAAGTAAAGGCTACTACCTCTAAATTTTTATCGCTTCGTTTGAGCCACGATGCTGGGACTGAATAAGTACGGTTTGGTGTCACGATACCCATTTGGGAAATTATTTAGGCTGTTAAACGAATGAAAATTCAATATCGGTCTAATTTTGGAGATACAAATTCTCATAAATAATGTGAACTTATTTATACATAGATACGATGACATGACTGTGGAAAACTCCTATGTCTGCACACATTTTTATTCACCTTCCGCAAATATTCAGCCTAGGAACTCATGATAACGCCCGATAGGAATGATAACATTCCCCTTCTGTTCATCAAAGATTGAGAAACGTTATTACAGTTGTTAGATTTTAATTGAGAAAAGACTTTCAAAACGTTATGTTAGAATCAAATGTTAACAATTGAACTATCCTAACAATATTACATTATCGACTATTTTGCTTAAATTTTATCTTTATATCAGCGTTAAGTTGAAACTTCTGTTTGTTCTTTATAACATATTTAGCTCAAATCTTTTCTTAGGCTTTATTTCGCAGATCGCAAAATCTTTTTCTTCTGAGTGTATTAAGTCTTCCATGCCCTCTATTACCTCACCCCTAAGTTCTCCGTATTTTTCAAGGCAGAATACAATTTCTTCTGAGCGTCCATTTATTCCAACTTTTTGCGAACTTCAATGGGTCGATTCCGAGGCGAAGTTATAATGACGTCAATTCTTACATTATTCGATCATTTTATTCACTTACTTTATTCAATGACTTCGTTTCAACAACATTTAATGCTTTGATGAAACGAAGATGACTCGGTCGATCCGGCAGCGAAGTAGCCTACGCTAAAGCCGACATACATTGAGCCGGAAGCCACATTTTCTGGCTTCTAGAATTGAATGAATATGCACTGAGTATACGCACGCTCACGAAAATATAAGTACCTCCAAATAACTAGAATAAAATCTGAATACGCATTTTACTTAAACATTAATTTATTCTAATAGCTATAATTTTTAACATTGTCAAATGTTCATTCAAAGTATTGGCTAACTGATATAGACGAATAAATAAATTGATTTCCCAATAATTCAAATTATCTTCATTGTCATTCAACACACCTAATTTTTCCCTCGTAATAAATGATTAACCAGCGTTAAAAACTTCATAAAGACTTTGTGTAAGGTAATTTGTGAAGAGGAACCAAATCCAAATAATAGATTCGCGCTAAAATTTAAAGCTCAAAAATATTTTTGTTAAAATTACTTATCGGACATTTTCTCTCGCCCTCAACGACAAAACACGCCAGATTTGGAAGGAAGTAAGCTTTACTGACTTCCGAGGGAAGGGCAAAAAAAATCTTTTAACAAAACATCTGCATGAAAGTGGAGTTTAAAAAAACACCTTTCGCTTTCATCAGACCTTTGAATAAAAACCATAACTCCCTCATAACTCATTTAAGATTTTTATCAGCTTTTTACCAGAACATCATGTCATTGCTTACCGGTGTCCTGTCAACACCCGGTCACTGGGTACGAGATCATGGAGAGATATGCCGACACCCTTCCCGTGACCCCCCCTACAACGCGACTCCATATCGTCCCGCCGGGGAAGACCGAAAGAGGGATATCCCGATGGGAGCGGTCTGTCGCCAGGGGAAGCGTGGCGCACCCCAGTATCATCGATGCATGGCGGAGAGAGGCGACAATGGATCAACGCGTGCGTAAAAGAGGAAAACTAATCCCCGAGGAACCACTTTGGTGGGCGACAAACACGCACCATACACCCATTAACCTCACCGGCAAATTTCGCAGATAAAATATTTACCCACAATGTGTGCATTTCTTTACTCCTCCCGCGATCCCGACAAGAATGAGTACCCCTCGAGGAGTTTGGCCGAAAGGGCTGGGGGCAATTCGCTAATGGGGCAGAAAGAAAACATCCCCACGCACCCTTACCCACAAGGGCTTTCCACTAAGAAACACTCCACAACACAAATTCTAGGTGAATAGTGAACAGTGAAATCTAGTGAAAAGAGTGAACGGTTAGCATATATATATATATATTTATTTATTTATTTATTTATACATACATAAGCGTACACGCATTATAAAATGTAAAAATGTGTGGAAGCGAATCGTGGTGGTCCTCACATTAGCCAAGTAAAGTCAAAGTTTCGTTTCAACTCCCGGTCAGGAAAAAGTTGTTTTCCGCTGGAATCCGCATTCTTGCACTTTCCCCAATAACCATATGATCGCCCTTCACGTGCCTTTTTTATCCCTTTACCCTAAACCTTTATCCGATTTAACTTGTTTTCGATGTCAGTTTTTCGTGATTCAACACACTTGCTTGTTTTTGTGTATATATACTATATATATATATATATATATATATATATATATATATATATATATATATATACACGAAGAATTACCCTAGGCAAGGAGGCTTTCTCAAGGAGGAGGGAGTTGATGACGGGGACGTTGAGTAGGGATGTTAAGACAAGACTCGTAAAAACTCTGATATGGTGCGTAGCTATGTACGGCGCGGAAACGTGGTCGCTGAAACAGGAGGATAGACGTAGATTGGAGGCTTTTGAAATGTGGGTGTGGAGAAGAATGGAGAAGGTGAAATGGACCGAAAGAAAAACAAATGAGGAAGTACTAGGGATGGTGGGCGAGGAGAGGTGTTTGTTGGGAGAAATCCTATGGAGGCAGGAAAAATGGATGAAAGGCGTATTGAGCGGTATTGGAATGTTGAAGAAGGTAATAGAGGGGAGAATGTTGGGCAAGCGAGGTAAGGGTAGGAACAGGATAGGGATGCTGGACGGGATGAAGGGAGGAAAGAAGTACACAGAGATGAAGAGGGACCTGATATAGATTAGGTTGCTAGTTTGGAAGTTACAAAATGTTTATTCGATGGTTGTGTCCATCCAGAGACCTACCTTAACCGGTAGATTACCTAATAATTAATAATATATATACACACACACGTGTGTATTTTTTTACGTACACATGTATATATATATTTATGTATATATCTATATACAAGTATATATATATATTTGTGTATGGGTCACGGTAGTCAAGGGATGATAATAAACTACTCATCGGACTATCGACCGGAGAGTCCCGGGTTCGATTCCCGGGCAAGACACTCTGGGCACCTGCAGCTCCACCCAAGCTATGTGATTTTTTGGGTACTAGATCTTCCTGGGAAACCATAAACGACACAGGGAAAGGAACTGGCCCCCCTACCTGATGTGTGAATTTCACACGCCGTCGGGCGTAGTACTGTGTGAATTCTACCATGACCTACCAAACACACGTGTGTGTGTGTATGAACCATTCACACAGTAAATGGTTAATGGTTAATGTGTGCGTGCGTGTGTGTAGATGTATATTTGTGTTTAAAGGAGAAGTGTACCATAAGCAAATGATTACAATCCACTTACAGCTAATGATTATTTTATTTGAAATAAATCATCCATTCACATATTCATTTACACGACCACGAGACTGCTTTTTCCTTCGCCGTGGGGCGTGGAAGCACGTGGCCGCGTCTCAAATGATGATTAATCGTAAATCCGGACCAACTCAGGCGCACATGATATTCTCCCACTCAGTATTTTCGTCGAGATAAATCTGATGAATAGCTTTCATAAATCTTACAAGGCAATTCCTGCTGCGATCCTAAAAGGACATCTTGCGGGATATGAGGCATTTGTCAGCAAATGACGCTACATAAAACACTCAAAAAATTGACAAGCCAATTTCCGATAATGACCGCTCTTCCTCCCACAAGGAGGCGGCGGCGCCGCGATGCAAAAACGCTTCCCATGGAAGGCGAAAGGCTGTTTGCGGACACGATGGTCGATCCGCAACGTAATGGCGACGGTGGGAGGAAAGGGGATGAATGAATGCGTGCGTGTGGAAATGAAGCCACCGGAGCGAACGCGGCTGCATAAAGCGAGGCATAGAACGGGGAAATGGCGCCGAGATTAGACGCCCAAGCGGCTATGCTTATACCCGTCACTCCATCCACAATTTTCGTTGCTATTTTTCTAGCGTCGAGATGTACAGAGCTGGATGTCCAAATTCACACTTTAAAGTAATTTTCGGTCTTCCAACATTACAGCTTTGGGGCTACTCCAACTCAAATGTGATCCCAAGACAGATGCGGTACAAATGGAACTAATTAACCATTGGAAATACCATGAGAGATAAACAAAAATTGAATTCTAACCTTTTCTCATCTCTAAATCTACGAAACAAACATTGTATTCTAAGATCCTTCCTGTACACGATGTCATTACTGCTATGGCATCACGCGTACTTCTTTTCTTCCTGAACAGAATAGGACCGACCGCTAAGCATTCATGTGCCCAGTATTCAGACCGATGAAGGCGTTCAACAAGTTGATCAATATCTGCCTTCTGATAGACAATTATTAATTTCTTCTGGTTGGCCACACCATTTCTCAACCGATTGTTACGGAAAAGCTCGGATATCACAAATTTGGTGCAAAATGAGCTCCGGTTCAACGCTCTACCCACTGGACCACCGCGACCCACATAAATAAATAAATAATATATATATATATATATATATTATTAGGTAATCTACCGGTTAAGGTAGGTCTCTGGATGGACAAAACTATCAAATAAACATTTTGTGACTCCCCACCTAGCAAACTAATCTATATCAGGTCCCTCTTCATCTCGGTGTACTTCTTTCCTCCCTTCATCCCATCCAACATCCCTATCCTGTTCCTACCCTTACCTCGCTTGCCCAACATTCTCCCCTCTATTGCCCTCTTCAACATTCCACTACCGCTCAATACGCCTTTCATCCATTTTTCCTGCCTCCATAGGATTTCTCTCAACAAACCCCTCTCCTCCCCCCACCATTTCTAGTACTTCCTCATTTGTTTTCCTTTCGGTCCATTTCACCTTCTCCATTCTTCTCCACGCCCACATTTCAAAAGCCTCCAGTCTACATCTATCATCCTGCTTCAGCGACCACGTTTCCGCGCCGTACAGAGCTAGGCTCCATATCAGAGTTTTTACGAATCTTGTCTTAACATCCCTACTCAACGTCCCCGTCATCAACTCCCTCCTCCTTGAGGAAACCTCCTTGCCTAGCGCAATTCTTCTCCTTACGTCGCTACCACTTTGACCGTATTGGTCCCAAAACACTTCCGAGATATGTAAACTGTTCTACCTGCTCTATTTTTTTCCCCGCCTATTTTAATATTTTAGCTTAGCCTTTTTCTTTCTGGAAAATCGCATAACCTTTGTTTTATTAATATTGATTCTCATCCCATATTTATCGCACTGAACCTCCAATTCACTCAACAATGCTTGCAACCCCTTGGCTGACTGAGCAACTAATGCTTGGTCATCAGCAAACCTAACCGATTTTACGAATTCCACTCCGACTTTCATTCCTACCTCCAGTTCTTCCCATGCCTCTTTAATCATTTCCTCTACATATACGTTGAACATTACCGGTGACAATGGGCAACCCTGCATTACACCTCTTCCTAACACTGCCCATCCGGAATCTCCGTTCCCCACTCGCACCTGGGCAGTCTGAGACATGTACAGGTTGCGGATCAGTCTCCTGTCCCTCCAATCAATTCCTTGTAAAATGACTGTGGGGAACTAATACACGGCCGCTAATGTACAAATTTCCATTTTGACATAAATTTCGCTCGAGAAGATTAGATTTAGCACGCATAAAAAGCAAACAATAAAATAAATACCCCTAACCAGTACGTAATTATTAGGTAAGCAATATACCAACTTGATTGCTACCTCGATATGAGTTTGCCGTCCATTTAATAATTCATGTTTGTGATACTATGCTAAGTCTATGGTAAAATATTAGTTCAAAACGTTCATTATCTTTCATTCTAAAAACCAATCATAAATTCATATTTACCCAAGCCGCTATTTATCTTCGTACTTGCCATTCTTTCACTATGCCATGCCACACTGTTTACTTCTACAGCATTAATCTTCACAAGGCTTTAAGGAGGACTCTAATTAAGAAATTTATCTTTCCTGTCGCAAGGGATTGCCAATAAATTTGGCCCATTAAGGAAATATGTCGGTCAACCAATACACAAAGAGAATAAATCCGAGTGCATTATGAAGTCCTCATTTTTTGTAAGCCTACGAATTGCGATTATTTTAACTAATTATTTTGTACAAACTGACCGAAATCAACTTTGACCGTCACTTCAACATTTTAGGCATAATCCAGAGTATCCAAGACTTTATTTAATAATTACTCTAATCCATATGGGCATAGAAAAACACACACGTATGCAAGCAATTCCTTTCTAATCAACGCCAATAAAGGTATTTTAATGAAAACCTTCCCGGGGGTAAAACTTGTACAACGTGGACTGAAAAACACGCAAGAATATGTGAGTTAATTTCATAATTCAAATATTAATTCGATGATTTCACTTCCGCTGTTTCATTGATTACAAAAACTATAACATATGAATTACTTCAAAGTATGTACAGTGGAACTTTTATCGTAGATGCCTAAAACACCCCAAAATTCAGAGCTTTCATCGACTTTAATATATTGACGTTTATTTTTTTCTATTTTTCCTAACTAATGCATGGAATAAAATTTAAGGGGATCACAAGGATGGAGAAGAAAAGAAGATTGATTCCATTTTTAGTGAAATCAATAAGACAGGTGGCTTACTTTCCAGAAAAGTACCCTAATGCACCTCTTCTACAGAGCCATATTCTTCTCATTATTAAAACTCATTTTGACTGTCAAATCCTTACTATTGGTTTTCAGAATACAAGAAGGATGCTTCAAGAGTATTTCAGTGTTCGTTTATACCCAACGTTCGTTAAAAAGACTCATATCGTAACTAACCATTGACTTTTGGGAGAACCATATACTCCGCTCATTTTCTTGGTATCTCAATAGCAGTGCCTTGTCAAAGATAACATGAAAAACTGTGTGAATCTCGAATTAATCTCAAGCAGTAAGGAATTTAAACTAAATGAATTTTAGTGAGTTTCAGATCGTTGAGTCATAGCGTATTTCTAGGAATTATTAATCAATATACGCAATGGACTTGCGGAAATACATTTGCAGAAAATGTCATTATTCTATGTTCGCGTCTTAAATACACATTCTATCATATATTGTAAATGCAAATATGAGTTCTTATGATAATTCTACATGTTCTTTGAAAGGATATTTACTCATTAGCCTGATAACCCGAAGAGTTATTGAATGCAGACTGTTTATTAATTCAGTGTTTGGTTTTTTTTTACCGTTCATCCTCTCCGTGTGGACTTTCCCTAATTGTTTCTTCTCCGGACGGATGTCAACCCCTGGAAGTCCGCAGCCCAACCAATTGGCGAAACATTTTAACCCGTGAATATTTTAAATGGAGGAATGCCATCGACAACGATCATCATATTAACAAAAGTAAATTTCCATTTCATCTTTAAATGATAAAGTACCAGTATTGACTTAAGGATATACCGTATTGCGTAATTATGACTGCAAATAAGAAGAGAGCAGAGAATGTAAGATAATTGCGATTCGTATCTCCCTTATTTATCACACTTGTTTTCTTTATTGACCCATATACGTAACTGTCAAAAAAATATTTTCCTCTGAGATAGGACGGGATAATTGTCTTAAAAATCTGCATGAGGGAATTTGGTTAAAATAAAAATAAAAATTACAAGGAAAGGATCACAACACTGACTAATTACGGAAATTTATGCGGATTAATCAAGACGTCATTCATTATTATTTACATTAATTCTGAAGAGAAATCAGCCCGTTATTTTCTCAACACTATTTACATTATTTGCTTCTTACTTTGATACGTATGTTCGAAGTTCACTTCTACCAACTACTGCAGTCTTTAGGTAATATAAAAGACGAGCAACTATGGTCAACCGAAAATGAAAGCAATCAATCAGAAAAAATATTATATGGTACTGAAACCAACGATGTCTTTGCACTTAGTAGTAAAACACAGATTTTAATGAAATGCATCATATAAAATCTTTTTCATCTCAATTTCGAGATTAATTTCCCCGTAAAATTACTAATTTCACATAAAACACGCAAACATCAGGCTTACAACTATTACTAAGAATGCTTTTTTTCAATTTTTACTACCGTAACGATATGACTGGATCGACTTCTGCTTCTAGTCTAGTTGAGGTAACTCCAATGGATTCAATGGGTTTTAGATGTTTCTTATTTGAAATAATATTTCATACACCCGAATGTATACCACACAATATGTGGTGTATTGTTCTCCGATCTTCAACTATCACCGGGCTTTTCCTTGACTTCTTCAATGGGACATATTTCCCATATTTCTATATATACTATTTGAAGATGGTGGCAGCGCCGTCGAAACGTCAAAACTACGTATTTGAGTGCCATTTCTCTGCATTTCTGTGTTTAAAAGACTTGACCAATGTTTTTATATATTTATGCGTCGCCGAAGGTCGTTCTGTTTCGAATATTGCACACACAAACACACACACATATATGTACACATTTCTACATTAATGTGTATACAGGTATACACACTATCTACACACACACACACACAAACACACATATTATTATTAGGTAATCTACCGGTTAAGGTAGGTTTTTGGATGGACACAACTATCAAATAAATATTTTGTAACTCCAAACAAAACCCAATCCAGCAACCTAAACTACATCAGGTCCCTCTTCATCTCTGTGTACTTCTTTCCTCCCTTCATCCCGTCCAACATCCCTATCCTGTTCCTGCCCTTTCCTCGCTTGCCCAACATTCTCCCCTCTATTACCTTCTTCAACATTCCACTACCGCTCAATACGCCTTTCATCCATTTTTCTTGCCTCCATAGGATTTCTCTCAACAAACCCCTCTCCTCACCCACCAACTCCAGTACTTCCTCATTTGTTTTCCTTTCGGTCCATTTCACCTTCTCCATCCTTCTCCACACCCAAATTTCAAAAGCCTCCAATCTACGTCTATCCTCCTGTTTCAGTGACCACGTTTCCGCACCATACATAGCTACGCTCCATATCAGAGTTTTTACGAGTCTTGTCTTAACATCTCTACTCAACGTCCCCGTCATCAACTCCCTCCTCCTTGAGAAAGCCTCCTTGCCTAGCGCAATTCTTCTCCTTACGTCCCTACTACTTTGACCGTAATGGTCCAAAACACTTCCGAGATATGTAAACTGTTCTACCTGCTCTACTTTTTCCCCGCCTATTTTAATATTTAGCTTAGCCTTTTTCTTTCTGGAAAATCGCATAACCTTTGTTTTATTAATATTGATTCTCATCCCATATTTATCGCACTGAAGCTCCAATTCACTCAGCAATGCTTGCAACCCCTTGGCTGACTGAGCAACTAATGCTTGGTCATCAGCAAACCTAACCGATTTTACGAATTCCCCTCCGACTTTCATTCCTACCTCCAGTTCTTCCCATGCCTCTTTAATCATTTCCTCTACATATACGTTGAACAGTACCGGTGACAATGGGCAACTCTGCCTTACACCTCTTCCTAACACTGCCCATCCGGACTCTCCGTTCCCCACTCGCACCTGAGCAGTCTGAGACATGTACAGGTTGCGGATCAGTCTCCTGTCCCTCCAATCCATTCCTATTTTCTGCAATACACGCATTAATTTTCCCCAATTCACTCAATCAAACGCTTTTTCGAAATCTACAAAACAGGCAAAAACGTCCTGATTTTATTCTATATTACATATATAATACACGCATTAGTTTTCCAATTAACTCTAACTCTTTTTCGGAATCCACGAAACAGGCAAATACGTTCTGATTGTATCTATATTCTTTTCGATTAGTGATCTCATTACTGCAATGGCATCACGCGTACCTCTTCCTTTCCTAAACCCAAACTGATCATCCCCTAAGTAATCATTTGCCTTACTCCCTATCCTTTTGTTGATGATCCTGAGAATAACTTTAGCTGCGTGGGATATCAAACTTATTGTTCTGTAATCCTCACATGACGTAGACTTTGCCTTTTTTGGAATAGGAACTAACACCGATCTTACAAAATCTTCCTGCCAGATTCCTTCCTCATAGATACTACGAATCAGTCCATATATGGCCTTCTTTCCACCTTTTCCTAACCATTTCAACATTTCTACAGGAATGTTGTCCACCCCCACAGCCTTATTTGCTTTCATCTCCTTTAATGCCCTTTCTATTTCTATTTCGAGTATGCCTGGACCTAAGCTATCTTCTTCTACGTCATGTTCCTTTTCTATGTCTAACCTTGTCGGCCTAAGTTCTTTACCATACAGTGTTTCTATATATTCCTTCCATCTCTCTTGGATTTTTCCTGGTTCAACTATTATCTTACCCCACTTATCTTTCACTGTTACCACAGATCTTGCCTTCTTACTTCCCGATAATAACTGAACCTTGCTGTATAGAGCACCAATTTCACCCTTCTTCTGTAAACTTTCCATATCCTCGCATTGCGTTTTCCACCATTCTTCTTTTGCTTTATTTGTGGCCCTTCTCAATTTATTGTTTAACTCTTTGTACTTCATTTTGCCTAACTCTGTGTTTACATTTTCCCATCTTCTTCTCTAATCCATCTTTGCAATCATCTCATCCGTTACCCATGGTTTCCTTATCCTTTTCCCGTTAACGGTTCCTATAGTGTCTTTAGCGGCTTCCAATATCCCTTTCTTGATACATTCCCATTTTTCTTTGATAGTACTCAGTTCTTTCTCGTCACCCATTATTTTCTCTACAGCCTGCTGATACTCCTTCCTCGTTAATCCATTTACTGCTTCTAAATTCCATTTCCTAACCCGCCGCCCTTGCCTTATCTTCTTGAAACGAACATTACATTTCATAACAACTAAATTGTGGTCAGAGTCCGCATCCGCTCCTGGGAAACTGTGCGAATTTATCACACTGTTCCTAAACCTGTGCCTAACCATAATATAATCTAACTGATACCTTTCTGAGTCACCTGGCATTTTCCATGTATACCTACGCCTTTTGTGGTGTCTAAACCATGTGTTGGTGATGACTAACCCCTGTCTCCTGCAGAATTCAATTGCTTTCTCCCCGCGTTCATTCCTCGTGCCTAACCCATAGTCCCCCACCTCACCCCCATCTCTTCCTTCGCCTACCGTCGCATTCCAATCCCCCATCACAATCAAATGTTTCCCTGCAGGAACACTCGCGATGATATCCTCTAACACATCGTACATCCTATCGACTTCTTCCTCCTTGTGGTTGCTCGGTGGCATGTATACCTGAACAATGACTAAGTTCGTCGGCTCTGCTTTAATCTCTACGAGTAAAATTCTATCAGTCGCTTGCTCTATGTTGACTACGCTTCTTCCTACCACTTTATTTAAAATTACGGCAACCCCTCGTTGGCTCTCGTCCCCGCCGCTGTATATCACTCTATAATTGTCACTCCAGTAATCCCCGCTATCCTTCCATCTCACCTCGCAGAGACCTAAAACATCTATGTTACCTCTTTCCATCTCTCGCTTAATATTTTCTAATTTGCCTCTCCTCAACATTGTCCTGACGTTCCAGGTTCCTATTCTAACTACTTTCGTCTTCTTCTGCATCTTCTGTCCTGCTGCTGTTATTTCTTCCCCGCAAGGATTTCGTGGGATGACGACCGCGGAAGCCTTGCCTCCCCCGCTGCCGGGCACGACACATGGCCCTTTGGGCCGAGTCCCGCAGTTGCCAGGACTCAATTTCTGTTTTTCGTCCATCATATTTTCTTGGGAATGATAATTGAGGTGGTTTCCCGTTGCCTTCCTCAATAGTGTTTTTAACGTGACACCATCACTTAATGGCCGCCCCACTGGGGTCAGACACCATTGCAGCCGCCTCACTGATGAACAGACGCTGCGTGGACTACCTTTCGTCTGGCTCCTAACCTTCGACCTATCTGGCATGGGTGACCCTTCTAGGAGTAATTATTAATACTCCCGCCAGCACAGCTCTAGGGGTCATCGGAACCCACAAGCCCTTCCACCACGACAAGGTACACACACATATATGTACACATTTCTACATTAATGTGTATACAGGTATACACACTATCTACACACACACACACACACACACACACACACATATATATATATATATATATATATATATATGTATATATATATATATAATTCTGAATGGCCTTCTAACTTGAAATAATTATTTAAACTATATATTGCAAATCTTTTGAAAATTCTTCGTCGGAATAGTGGGCAGGTTTTAACTTTGTTCGTATCTGTTTCGACCTTTTCTTATCTTAATATTCATAAGCTATTGTCTAATTTATGATGCCGAAAATTCCTTAGGCATCACAAGTAAACTCGACCGTTCTTTACCTTTTTGCAAGTACGTATTCATCTGTTGTTTACGTGGTTTTACGTTCTCCATCATTATAACTCTATCAACATTTCCTAAAATATTTTTGATGAATCTGATTCATTGCTCATGGACATAGGTTTTAGGGTTATCGGCCTGATATTTGTGTAAAGGAGTAACAACGAGCCCTTACGGCCATATGCGGTGTGTCATGTGGACATAGATGTATCACCCACCGTCTTTAGACACGGTACATGAAAAGTATAAAAAATGATCAACCCTCTCCTATAGATTTCTTCCAGTTAAACCTAAACTATTTGAGCTTTGTAGGTTATAATAATAATTCCGATTAACTTAGAGGTGACACTCTTTACGTATTGCATTTCTTCGCCATATCTATAGTAGAAACAATACCGACGCCATGGTAAACATAATACTTGGAGCAATTTATCTCATAAGTACCAAACGAAAAGAGCATTCACTATATTAAGTGCAATTTTCTTGCCGCACACAACTTCCAGGGTCTCGAATAAAAAATATATTATTTTACGGAGAGATGAGAAGGTAAGATACAACTCCTCGCAATATGGCTGGCCGCAGGGAAGAGGCTGGACCTCGGAGAGAGATTTCAGTTCGGATCTAATTATTCATTAGTTTCAGTCACGGAAGGCGACGTCTCGAGGGAATTCCTGGTCGTTTGAGTTTACGACACACTTGGAGAAAGGAAGCCCTGAAATCCAATACAGTTGACCGTCGTAAAGCAAGACTTTAGGGAGGGAGGATGGGGATTTCCCAGAATCTAAAACAAGTTCTTCTCAAAAGGGAAGCGAGGACGCTTACGTACATAGTCATGCCATTGGACAGGCGGATTCGGAAGATATTGGACACTGCGCCGGCGAATGGGTGCAAATTGCAGCGCTAACGGACACCGCCTCATGTCTAAAACCGTTCGTAAGCCAGGGGAGCACAAATATTTATTTTAAGTCTACTCTGGGATGCGTTCCTAGAACCTTAATGACCACAAAATGGCATCGTGAATGATGCTTATTTAGTTTTCACCCTATACCTATTACTGGCTTTTTTTCATTTTTCATCCGTGACTTTTATCAGGACATATAGTACAGGTCCTCAGAATACACTACTCAAGGTTCAATAAGGTCCATTATAAGTTCTTAACACGGCCACAATGTTTTTTTGTGGTTGAACTCGGGATTCCAAACATAATTACAATCCCGAGTGGTATGCAGCATTAGTAAATTACACCACTCCTGTAAAATTCTGGCGCGGCATATTGCAATTAAAAATGATCTTCGTAGTAATGAATATTTGGATTAAATAGAAGTTCTTCCCCAAAATTTGTACTATAAGAAAAACACTGAAATAACAATCTTAGAACCTTTCATCTTCCATTTATACTTATTCACATGTTAACGCAAGTACCTATAATTATTACCACTTACTGTTAAAGTTAGGGCCCCTATCACGCGCATCGCGAAGTAGGTTTTTTGCCAAATTGGCTAAAAAGATACAGCGATGTCATTCTGAAACTAAGCTATGAAAAAAACTACGCTTTTAACTGGAGTTTAGGACAGGGCCGTAACTGGACAAGAACTACGTTATGGATCACTTTCGGACCAAGTGGTTACTTAAACGTTTAATACCACATATTAATTAGAAGTAGGTCAAATTTCATTTTTCCTAGTTTTTTATTTTTAATTGTTCGTAAACGACGACACTAAGAATTATTAGCCATTAGCCCTTTATTTTCACTCATCATATTATAAATTTTGTTGCATCGGACCGGACCTGAGTGTGTGCAGTTCACAAAGGTCCGATACACCTGAGTGATTGAGTAAATACGTGTTTACGGACGTCCCTTATTTTAGTTTTGTTATTTCTGTGTGCTTGGAGGGTCCCTGGCATGGGAGGAATCCTGGTAAACCCTGAACTTGTGAGTCGCAAAGGTCCTTGTTTTCGAGCACACCTGAGTGATTGAGTGAATGAGCAATAGCGTGCGTACACCCGAGTTATAATTTGCTATTCATCTGTGTGATTTACGGGCCAATGGCATTGGAGGGATCCTTGTAAACCCTGACTGAGTGAGTGCGTGAGTTTCATAAAGGTCTAACACACCCGAGTGATTAATTGACTGTGTATTTACGTAACTGTTTTCCGTTTTACTACATCCTTTTATAATTTTTCATTTATTTGTGTGTTTGACGGGTCACTGACATAGGAGGGATCCTTGTTAACCCTGAGTGTGTGAGTGAATGTGATTCACGAGAGTGACTGTTATTTCTTCACACACCTTTGTGTTCGAGTGGTTGTAACTTTGTTTTATTATTTATTATTTTTATTGTTTATTTTGCCTTTTTTGTGTGATTGAGGTATACGTGGGTCACTGTTTCTCAAACACACCCTAGTGACCTAGTGCGTATTCCCTATTTTTCCCCTTGTAATTTTTTTAACTTTTTCTTTTTTCTTATCACTTAATGCCAATCAAGTTTACGGTCTCGGCCTTTTTTTGTTTACAAGGAATAACTTAAGAAAAGTAAGTGGTAAAAAACGTAAAAAGAAACGCTGAGTCACGCCCGGCCAAAGTTTTTCTGACGGTTACCATAAAGTTCCTCTTACGGGGTTATCTACCACCACTTGTCGTCCACTCTGTCGTAAATCTGGTTTTGGAGGGATTATGGAGAAGATTCCGTGGAGTAGGTGTTCATTGGGTCCCAAGCTGTCTTCCATTAGACGATCCTCTTCATGAGGGAACCCGAACCACTAGACACCATCCGCACAAATGGGTTCTCATTCGTCGTTGGCGCCACGCAGACATCGAAATCAGGCCTTCACACACTCGTATTTCCGCGAAAGGGCCTCGAAGGGAGTGTTAGGTCACCAGCACCAATAAGAGAATGCGGCTCTTCGAACAATGCATTGAGCGATTAGATTTCATAACTAATACCTGAATTTATTAGCTTTTGTGATTGCAAATAGGAAATAGTATTTCCGTATTAAACATTTCCGCATGAGTCTACAATTTTAGGGAGTCGAAGAAAATATTACGAGTCTACTTTCATTAACTTGGTCAGCGTTCTTACGGAGAGGTAATGGACCAAGTTTAGATTAGAATTACTCCGTCGGTGGCAGCAATAAATTCCAACCATATCTAATGTTTCTCCGGGCGGTTAAATCTCGCAGGTAACTTTTATGCGGGGGCAACACTTAACGCGCCTTTTAAACCTGTTATCTCTCGCCAATCGCAACGTTCAAGTAACCCCGGAGAATTTATTGAGCTTGCTAAATCCACTTGCGGAGGAAGGCGTCTTAACGAGAGAAAACTTAATCACTTATTTATACCAAAAAGGGACTACGGAATACGGATTACTTGCCACCCACGAATTTCTCTCCTTAACCCTATGTTAGGGCTCAGTTTTCTAATCTTAGAAGAAGGAAACCGCGAATAAGGTGCGGTTTCAAAGAAGGCGATAATACATCTTCGATGGTGATAATATGAGAATAACCGGCAAACATACCTGCAAGAATGCTATGATCCGAAGTCGAATTAGAATTGATCTGGTGTAAAAATCTTCCTCAGCCATGAGTGTTTTGAGTTATCCTAGGGCTCTAATTAACAGTTATGTCCCCTATGACAACAGTCCTTATTTAAAGAACGTTAAATGAGGTCGTTCAGTGAAATAACTAAAAACGCAATAAATTGTACAGTACACAGCTCAAATTTATGGAGCCTCATGATGAAATTGGAAAAAATAAACTTTGTAATTTTGATTGGAGTTACATCACATAGGGAGTTACACAGTCCGACAAAACCTGTCGTTTTCAATAAAATTTTCTGGAACTTACTAAGTTTTTTTCCAATTAAAATCACAATAATTGATTTCCAAAATATATTATTTTTTCCTTCCTCTTAGCGACGGAAATAGTATTTTATTGTGTCAATCATCATTCAAAATCAAATCGTGAAAAAAAGTCAATTGTGTCATAGCCGTTCTGGGTAATATCCCAAAATTACAAATCAATCCCAGAACACCCCTTACTCAGAAAGCGCAGTCAAAGAAGACATGCGTGATAATCTGTGGATGGTAGGAAAGACAGCATTCAACAATTACACTTTTCGTTATGTCATCATCCTCAGCGATATCACATCGAATATCTGTATAAAAATTTCCGATTCAGCCTTTATTGTGAAACAATTTAGCTGACCTATTATGTTAAAGATAAATGAAAATGAAGTAAAAAAACCTTTTTTCCAGTGATTTATCTCCATCTCATTTCCCTGACTTTTCCCAACCTTCTCTATTTGCCTTGTTTGAAAGGAGAAAAAAGCTCACCAAACGTTACCTATTTTCTGCGTAAATAAAACCTCATTCAGTCTTAATTATTTAGTAACGACTGAGATGACACACGCGTTGTGTTTCGTTCAATGCACGTGGAGTTTTGTCCTTTTGTATACTAATCCACGCTGTGGTTTACTTATCCCCTTGTATGCTTTATGCTGGTAAATTCTGCGAATATATTTTGAAAGCCGTAAAGGTACACAAATGTATTACGGAGAACAGAGACGGCCAAATTCGAGTAATAGGTAGATCACAAATGACATAAGAAAACTAATTTTATCTCGGTCTCCAAATAAAATAATTTTTTTTGTCGCCACTTGTTACCTCCCGTAGAACGACGTACGAACTTAAAATTCTGCAGATTTAAATATTATTTTGAGAAAACAACCCAAAGAAACGCAGAATTTCACGGAAGCATGACCCGAAACTCGTGGACAGAGTAGGGAGAAATATTAAATTTAAGTTGATTTATTTGCCTCACGTAAAGTCTTTAACAAAATACTTGTCACAGTCAATTCGCATTGAACTTTAAGCATCAAAAACTGCCATCTATTCACGAGGGTATAGAGCATTTGATTGCTAGTCTGCGGATATTATAGCACTATTTAGTGTTAAAAGTAAAACTTATGACTATTTATTGTTTTTGATGGCGTAAGAATTTAAAACCAATTCCTCGTCAAAATTTACCTACTTTATCCTGGGAAAATATTAATCGACAATGTAAAGGAGGCAAAATATACCGTAAAAGAGATTTTAAACAAGACCCAACATCAAACTGCAAGACAATAGGTTAGGTGCTCTTACCGTGTAAAATCATGAAATTAGTTTCTGCAGAACAATAATTATTCAATATATGAAAATTTATTTCCAGAAAATGTGTGCGGAAACGCTATGGAAATGCACCAGTCACCCTGTCTCTCGCTCTCTCAGACACACTTTTCTCTGATTGATCTTTTCTTCCGAGCTATGAAAGAAAAAAAGGACAATTCCTAAATCCCACTGTACCACATTATATAAGGGGAACCATAAATCTTGCGCTTAACAATATTGAAGTTCTTATATATAACGTTCTGTCAAAATAAGTGATATATGAAATTTTCATGTATGAAAAGACCTTTAAACACTAAAACATACGAAATACGTAAAATATCAAAGGAGCCAAAGAACGATTAGTTTCACAACTGAAGCAATCTCATCGGGGAACGCCACGTTACCACCAACCGACCTACGCACGTACGTATATCAGCTTTAGTGCCGGGGAGTGGTATCATTTAAAGGGACGAATGCTTAATGAGATATGGGACCACAGATTCAACACAATAATTCATTTAAGTGTCTTTGTGATTTTACGACAATCCGTAGCCTAGAATAGGCGCTTGAGACTTATCACTGAAAATTTACGAGGATTCTACACTGACACATTGGAGAGGACACCAAACGAGAAAATATGACGCAGATTTGTTTTCCTGAGGGCAACAACGATATTATTAATTTTGTACATCATTGTGAATGAATATGGTAAAGTAAGAATAACTGAATCTAGAGTAGAGTGATTTTATACGCCAATTTTTCCCATAACCATCAAGGTATCAATGAAAACTTCCCTCCGATGAATCATTGAGAATGTTAGATAAGACATATATATTATTATAATCAATTTAGGAATTATTCGATCAAATTTATTTTTGCCATAACTAAGTCTCTTGCTCATTCAAGGACTTACCTGTATATATTATGATATCTAGATAAAACTTAACGCACGGCGAAATTAAAGGAATCGAAGAAAATTCAATTTCCGTCGCTACATCCCGTCCCGCGGTTTATCTTTTACTATCCTTCCCTTGCTCTCTGGCGCATTAGAATCCCAAAGCGAGGGGAAAATTGTATCCTCTTCACGCAGCCTATCAGCCTCTGGGGATCAGGAGGAGAGGCGATGGGAGTAAGGGGCGCGGGCACGCACCATGCCTCCAGAACCGTACCGGATCATTCACGGTTGCGTTCAAGTTACTCATCCACAACATCCTCCAAATCACCTCGTGTCTCTTACGCAGAAAGGATGGCGAAAATCTGACCGAACATTAGGCGGAGATTTACTGATAAAACTCGCCCAAGGACCCGGTCCAGCAGCCGCGGGAGATTCTAAGTCGCGCTAGTTGTCTCCGGACCTCCGGGAAAGATTGCAGCCGGGAAAGATCGGGCGTCGAACGCGGGATCGAGGCTTTTTTTTGAGTCTTGTAGAAGAAAACTAGCATCCGGGGGGCTAGGAAGGGGGTGAGCGGAGTTGTAAGAGGGGCGGAGGGAATGAAGGAGTGAAATCTTGGAGCCCATCGGAGAGGGCGCTAATTAAGTCGCCTGGATTGTTTATCGCAAGTCATTAAGTATTTTTGACTTGCTGATTCTTTATCTCAAGTGCAGAATAGTGATAGCTTCATTTTATCATGGCTCCTTTAAATAAGGCTGAGTAAATACCATACAGCTCATAATTTAGATGGCATGAAGATTAACTTTGGACTTCATCATTCATTAAAAGTTGTTCTGACACCGTTGACTGGACAAAAAAATGTAAAATATAACAAGGAACTCCGAGATGGAAAAAATGGCTCTGAGAAACGGAAGACAAATAAGGCAGCAAAAAAATACACAAATATCAACTAAGAAGCACTGAAAAGTTATGGAGAAAATGAACGGAAGTTTTACGCAGCATTTATGGGGAGAAAATTTATCCAGAAGAGTTCATTAGCCCAATGTTAACCCTAATTAAAAAAATATTAAAGCGAAAGTATTTGTTGACAACAAAAGAATCAGTTCATTTTTTTTTCTAATTATAGCGCGTTAGCTTATTGCTCATTCGTTTGCAGGGGACCTTCCAAAACCAATGATATTCGATCAATTTCATTAAAGGAATAATATTTACTTGACAAAACATCTGATAGGAGTGTCACCCGGAAGGTTATCATGAAAATTGGCAGGGAAACTGCCAAGATCACAACCAAGGCTACTAAAGTAAGATAACAGCATGTCTAGTCTTACATCTTCCGCCAATATAATAGAAAAACCTTTAAACATAATTTACAATCAATACATTATGAAATTGTGAAATAAAATATGACAGCATGGGCACATTTTCCTAAATTTGGTCCATTTATTTATTTCCTTAAAACAAAAACTTAAAACACATATTCATTTCCCCATAGAAATTCATAAGCCAACTCACATTGTAACCACCTTCAAGCACTTCTTGTGTCGGTTGGCTAGGGTCATTATTTAAAAAAAAAGTATAAGAACATTACGTATCTCATTTTTAGACCGAGGAAACGATGAGCGTGTTTTGAAATTAATCGACCTTGATTGAAATATTTTCACACTAGTTTTGCCTCTAAATTCGTTATTTAAACTGGTATTTGTATTGAAAAAATTATATCCGTATGTATCTCAAATAGAGTTGATAAAATATCATTGACATGGTTAAACTAAAGTGATTTCAGATTTATGCTTACTAAAACAAGAATTTCCAAGTCACAAAAGCTGGCAGATGATATGTCTGCTGGTATCCGAATGTTTTTATTTCAATTAACCAAATGTTGAAAAATCCTAATATGTGTGATATGACCGATGGAATTGTTTCGCAAGTGGAACAAAAACTGCGATGTGATAGTCGATTGACAATTGATGGCCTGGCTGAACAATTTCCTCAACTTGGACGCACTACCATCTACAATATTGCTACGGAAAACCTCGGATACCACACATTGCGTGCAAGGTGGGTACCGAAAATGCTCACCGACCAGCACAAAGAGCAAAGAATGTCCAGTGGACGAGAGTTTTTGGGTCGTTGGGAACTCTTTAAACCACCCATCGTACAGTCCTGACCTTACACCCAGCGACTACTTCCTCTTCTTGCACTTGAAACAGTGGTTCGGTGGACAACGTTTCGAAACCGAAGAGGAACTCAAGAATGGCGTTGTCGATTGGTTCAACCCTCAGGCGGCGAGTTTCTATGCAGAGGGGTTAAAGAAGCTGGTCCAGCGGTACGAAAAATGCTTAGAAGTGAACGGCGATTATGTAGATAAGTGAAGTAGGTTTGTAGCTAACTAAAAGTGCCAATAAAATGTGTTTCATATGTGTATATTTTTTCCTGTGATCAAACGGGCCTTACTTTATGAACACGCCTCGTACAAAATGGGTTAGAACGCCATAGATTAGAGAACACAAAAGTATGAGGATTGATGATAAAAGAAAATCGAAGAAGATGAAAAAAAGGGCAAATAAAGGTTCATGCGCTTAAAAAAATGAGAAACTGATGAGTGAAAAAAGCATGGTGGAAGAAGCAATTCGTTTATATGGAGATATTATATAGGCAGGGAGAAATGAGCCCACAATTCAGAAATGAAAGGGAACTTTCCGGGTATTATGGAAGTAAAATTCGTGTACATGTGCCCTTAAATATTTCCTTTAACAAAACACAACCTAACATTCAACCCAAATACGAATACACTTCTCTTCCATTCCTTGTACTGACGTCCTCCCTTCATTCCGACCAATATTACCATCCCATGCCGACCCCTTTCTTGCTTGCCTCGCTAACATCACCTCCTGCCACACACCCTCTGTAAGGTTTTCTGGGTAACATGTAGATGTAAAGTGTGCAAAGGGGGTTCTTACACCAGGCGTGCAACAATGATGCTACTTAAATATTATCTACCGATTATAATTATGATTAGAAGTAATCTCCCAATTAAGATGTATGTTGGTATGAAAACAAATATTATTGAATGTGAAAAACTCTTTCTACCTCCCTTCATGCCCTCTTTTCATTCCTCCACCTTCCTTGCTTAAAATTTTCCCCTCTGTGGAAATTTTTGATATTTTTCACCATGAAGGAATATGTGGAGTCGAAAAATGAGTGACTGTAATCAGCTGATAGTCCCGGTATTCCCCATGTATATCCCATCCAGGTGAAGTCGTGAGTGATGGCAACACCTAAATATTTAATCGAGTGTTTCTATTTCGGTATTCCATATTCAGTAGGAGTACAGGAGTGAATTGCTCAAATTCAAAAAATTCACCTTTCACATTTAGGAAGTCACATGATAAAAACTGAGAATAAAGGAATTCCACCAACGTGATACGGAAAGGATATGCTTCACAAATTAAGGCGTTTGTTATCCCCTTTCGTTGACTTTTTTCGTGACTATCCATGCAGCGGTTTAGTTTTGGTTTTTTAAATGATTGTGGGAATGATTGATTTTCTTAATGATCGCTTTTGTTATTTTTCTATGAAAATCTCACGATTCTAGGGTCTCGTACGCCACCTGACATTGTCTTTATGCAAATATAAAAATTAATAATAAAAATATACCCTCAACACTTCGCTGCACCCTTACATGTATGATATTCTGTTCTATTATTTCTGCCACCGCCACAATCACCTTTTCTCTCCTTTAAGCTTCCGTACCCTCTATTTTCCAAATTACCATGCCTACTATACCGGTCTACGTTGTGTCATAGCCAAAGAATATGCATTTCCACGTAGAAAAAGTAACCCAGTTCAATACTCATATTTAATTCATCTGCCCTTGCTTACCCCACAGATATTTATTTAATGACCTTACGGTATACGTTCCGATTAACGGTAAAGACCATTCCTTTCAATATTCATCTACCTTACTACAAGGTGCGTCATAAATTTTCTCTTGAAATTATTCGGCTTCTATTCACTCAGGACTCCCATTTGCTTATCATACACTAAGAGTAACTCTCCTTTCGTGTTCAAATAATTTCCCCATAGTCTATCCAAAATACACCTCTCGTAGGCCGCTTACAAGTAAGCATCCTTCTTCAAAAAGCTTTGAGTTCGCAATCGAAACCAACAATTATTCAGCAAAATTATCTTCGCTTACAAGGCTACCTAGTGTCAAATCTTAGGTTGTCTCCACAGATAAATCCTTTATTTCCTCCTCAACAACCTTCAAATTGATACACGTCCGACCGCACAGGTCCATTTAACCCGCGATCTCCTTCAAAGGTTATGCCAACGCTACCAAAAAGAATGCCAGAAAAACAATCACATTGGCCACGAAATTCATTTACGTAATTTAACCTGTCCTCCACCGAGGTCATTAAGGACAAATTGCGATAGTACCCAAAGGCGTAACATTCTCTGTCACCCCCAAATTCAAAAAATAGCGCTCATATCCCATGCTCATATTTATGTGGCAACCTCCGACTGTGTCTTAAATTTTCGAAAACACACACTGTTCACAAACACACAGGTTATTCGATTTTCCATAGTGGAAGTAAAATTGAAATATTAAAATGATAGTTCATAAACTAGAACAGATGGAACCTGTGCAGTAGTTCTCGGAAGTGACTTTGTCCAAAATGGTCAAAGTATTAGGGGCATAGGGAGAAAAATTAAGGGATTACAACGCACGGGTTTAGGAAATTGTGGTTGGAACAGATTTGAATACCTCAATCGCAGTAATTACGAATGATGAATTTAGCTGGTAAACTTGATCAGATAAGTATAAATATCTAAAAATAAGAAAAGCATTATCACGCGAGGATGGTTAAATATAAGGTAGTTTCTGATGGCTACGAAACTTGGACATTTACGCAACAAGATACAGTAGACATGCGTCGGATTCTCCTGAGAATTGTGTGTGAAGAAGGATGGAAAAAGTAAGACTGACTCTGAGAAAAAAAAGTTTCAGATTTGCCCTTGTAAAAGAATAGGGACGGCCGTTGAGAAATATTTCAGGAATACAGCGCAAGTGAATGCTACAGATCCTAAGAGCTAACATGACGCTGAACGGGTGGGATACGGGGACAGAGGGGTGAAATCTGGGATAACTCAATACAAGCATTCACAAGTAAATTCAAAATCTGAGAGCTCGTAGCGGTCTTAATTACTCCGTATATGGGCTAATCCCTGTGATCACTGCCAAATGTCCACAGAGTCCGAAAGCTACCTGAAGTAGCTCAAAGATCCCGCAATACATCCATCACCTTCATTAGGGGCGGCGAGGGTAGTGCTGAAGCGAAACTGCGGTGGCCGGTGGTGGAATGGTAACAAGTGACGACGGGGCGCTCGAGTGATTGCGTGGAGCGCCGAGCTTGCGCCCGAGGGCCGCACGAGGCGGACCACCGCTGTCGCCGACCGCACGCCAATAAATCCTCGGTTCAGCCTGGGAGGAAAAGCGGTAGCGCCCCGCGAACAGGCGGGGCGTGGGGAGAGGAGAGTGGTGCGGTGTGGGAGGGGGGAAGGGCGGGGCCGGGGGTCGGACAGCGGGTTGGGAAAAGCGGCGGCAACCCAAAGAGCGCGTGTAAAACGCGCCGATCCGTTAATTAGAAATCAGTGCCCGCGCTCGTATTTTTCTGATTAAAGGACGACTGTAATTTGCTCGGCGCAAGGGGTCAGGTTGTGGAGCCTTTAGGGGCGGGGAAGCGAATGGGGCGAGGACAAGGCCCCCCACACGAGTGGCGGCTTCTACTCGAGCGATGGTCGGTGGATTTCCGGACATGGCCGTGACAATGACGATCGGATTCCCTGAGCTCTGCTCGGTTTTGTTACCCATCATCAGCTACGGAGCGACGGCAAAGGCGTTTTCCATTACCCAAAATGAAGTCCGGCACCAACGAAGGCCTGGCTGTGTTCATCAAGAAGGCTCTGAAACCCAATCCTACGAGTTCAGCATGGTAAAGAGCAGCGATGCGTCATCGATAGCAGTGCGGAGTCCGAGTAACGTCGAGCACGCTTATATCTCACTATACTCTTCAATTTTCGAGGCGGGGGGGGGGGGGGAGAATTTCACAATTCTCAATCGACACTCGACAAGAAATTTTACTTAATGCAGCTGGAACTTCTCGCTCGTATCAAAATAAAAAATGGACCCACTTAGGTCCTCGTCACCATTCCCTACCATTTTTCATACCACTACACCATACTTCATGCCTACCTTCATTTCGTCCTAAATGTTTATTTTTATGCTTCCTTCACATGGTATAACATTCTTCCACCTATTAGTCTTAATCAATCCATTGTCAATCAAAGAGTTCTCTGCATCTTCCTACCATGCCTCCCTTGAATTTAAAGTATAATATATACTCTCTCCAACCTATATTGTCTACAACTTAATCATTACTTTTCCTTTCCGTGCCTTTCACTCTTTCCATTCTCCTCCACACTTATGAATATTTCAAAACCCTTTACGTATTTTATACTTATTCTTTTTCCTCAACCTGTTTCCGCGCCGAGCAATACGAAGCTTTAGATAAAATATTAATTATCTTTTCGAATGTTTTTTTACATTATTACTCTAGCTCCTGGAGGGCAACTTTCTCTCTTAACGCTTTGTAAAATCTTCATTCCTATTGTATATTATTGAACAGATTTTACTACATTGAAAGGTGCATGTGCAGGTACATATTAGTTGATAAAATATGTTTTTGTAATTGTGTAAGTTATAAAGTGTTTTCAAGAGTATATACACCTCTGTGGGTGTAGGTTTGTGTGAATATGTTGGTTTTCCATGTGGCTTTATTCTCTATTACGGGAGGTGACTTAACACCCCCCGCCACACGCCCCTGCGATGGCTTGCGCGGTACTATCTAGATATAGGTTAGATATAGATGTCTAATGTAATTCAAAGTACTTTACCCCTACGATTATGACCATTTCTTCAAGACATTTTCAGGAGGGGTGAACTTCTCAGCCTGCACTAGTTAATGCCTTTCAAATTCAATGATGAACTTAACCTGCGTGTTTCTCTAGAATCCATTCACCTGTTTATTTCGATGTTCTCAACCCATATGTCAATTGATGTTAGAATAAATGGAACGAATCCATGTAACATACTTCCCCTCACTGTCTTAAAAACATTCTAACATAGATTTTCACCTTTACAGAGCCAAGTCGGTCTTGTATCGCTTAGAGAACGTAGGGAGCCCAAGTTGAAAAACGGACTAATCGGATATGAACAACTTCCACGCAATAAACCGGCCTCCATGCAGGATAACTTATGGGACCTCTTCCTCCAACGTGGGATAAAATTACATCGCGAAAATGTGTATGATGAGAGACGCTTGAAAAAAAGGTGATCGCATCGCCGAGTATGACAATCTTTTTCATTCTTGAGAGATTTCTTATTGAAAGGTTCACATTCAAAGACGCTAGCCAATTGAAATGTAATCTACAGACGGTCTTGGGGGAATCCCATAAATCTGACGCCAAAATGTCGTTAGTTTCCTTAATTCCAGATGAAGCTCGTGTAAGTCCAAATGGTTATCATACCAGCCGTTGTATGACTTCAAAAATGGAAGACAATTATACTTTTTCTTTTGTCGGACCCTTTCAATAGGGCTCTATTCAACTGCATGTCCGGTCCTGTGATGGTGGGAATGGGAAATAGAGCAATCATCACACGCTGAAGCCTTGTTGAACACAACCACGATTAACTGCCAATTCCTACGAGTTGGAAGCAAAAGGTACGAATTTCATTCATTAAGGAAACCAGATACTTTTCACATTCATTTTAAAAGAGTTTACAGTCACAAGTGACACCGTACAATGCAGCTTGAAGCATCGAGTATTTAGAGTACAAGTGTGTATTGGACAATTGCATGAACATTCGACATTCGAAATGAGAAGATTTTAGGATTAAAAGGGAAACCCACTGACAAGAGAATTAGTTGTCATCTCGACGACAAGGACGCTTCTGATTTCAATCAGCGAAAGAAACTGAACACCAAATACGCCCTCAGATAAATGAATGTGGACTAAAAATGTATTGATTTTGAACTAGGAACATGACTCAGGAAATTGCTTTCGGTCCCCTCGTTTTAGATTTCTCCGATGATTCAGAAAATGTGAAAGTGCGATGAGGAGGGAAAGAGATTCTCTGAAAAAATCTTAATATGAGTACTGTACTTCTGAGAAAGTTATCGCCTAACCTAGGTGTTACGGATAGAGGCAGGGAAACTAGAAAAAATTTAAAATAGAACAATACTCTCAAATTTGAACGATACATTTCATAATGGAATTGAGGATTATTTAAACTAAGTATAATAAAAGTTAAAAGTAACTAGTTATATTCAGAAATTTAATTCGAATTTTGCACATTTGTGAAATCATCATCACATTACATACACAGCTACGTAAGCATAGACTACTGAAAAATGCAATTCCTATGAAAATTATAAAATTTGTTTGTATCTTTACCTTTTTAACTGCTTACAAGAGATTGACTTTATATGATCGCATTCATATACCAATTCACACTGGCACATGACGAAAATCTCGATGCTGAAGCTACTAAGTTAGGAAGAAATACAGGGTGCGTGATATAATGCTAGGCAAAGAATCATCAAGAGTTAAAGATGAGCTAGGTACAGGGTGCATTACAATTTTATTACACTTATGTTTTAAAAGTAATTTATTGAAAAGATTTGCACAAACACTTAAAGTTCTTCAAAGTACTGTCCTTGGGCTTCTACATATTTTTTTCCAGCGACTCTGCCATGACCGGTACGCGCCCTGGAAGGCGTCTTCGGGGACCTCTCGCAATAACTTCCTCACAGCTCTTCTATGGACGAAAAAAGGGTTCCTTTCAGGACTACCTTAATCCGAGGGAATAAAAAGAAGTCTGCTGGGGCGACGTCAGGACTATAGTGGGCTTTACCTAATGCCAAAGCCAGCGTTGGCACCTGGTATTTTGCCAGGAACAAGTGGACTCGTACCGCGTTGTGGCAAGGCAACATTAACATAACTTTATTAGGGAATGGGAACTGAAAAGTATGTCAGTATGAAAAATTTTACGTCTAAATAAAGTATTTTAAGTAGATAGGGATAAGGTAACCGTTAAAACGATGCCAATATCTAATCAAATGACAGGTTCCTTCTAATAAAGCAAGCTAAATTTATTCAGGTTATTTTTATCCAAAAAATACGGAAATAGAATAATTCATTTTTGAGGAACAACTGCATTGGAATAGGAAGGAAAAACTTCGTGACAATTAACTATACTCGTCGTACGTAAAAATATTGCTTCATATCGTCACAACGAAGAATACATTACACGCCACACCCAATTACTGCTCTAAGTGTACTAAAGGAACAGAGAAAGAGGGTTATCTGCTATGGAATATTGCAGAAAAATAACTCCTGATTTTATTCTAGTGAAACCATCGAACAAAGCAGTAGATGCGAAACATATTTAAACTACAAAAAGTAACCCGAGGGACCTAATTGGCACTCGGTTAGGTGAAAACGATAAAAATATCTCTTGAATATAAACACCACTACTCCATTGTGTTTCAGCATTGAAATTCACTGGATACTCATGATGAAGTGCATCGGTATTCCATTAGCATTCTGTTCACATTGTGCTATTTTCTGAGGGAACAAACGGCGGCCATTAACATAATATCAGATACGAAGGTTAATTTTCATTCTAACGGAGTTAATTGAACTATGTTTACTAAGGCTTTTGCGGAAGGACGTATAACGTTGTCGATATTGTCGCAAAAATAGACAAAATACCAAGTGCTGATGACGTAGTCAACAATTTGCCTGTCAGTTTTCATAACGCAGACTATCTACGTCGCCAGGGTATCCTGCATGGAAATACGCACACTCATTTGAAGATAAATACATTTTAAAATGTATTTCACTCATAATTTTCCACTCAGGCAATTAATTAAAAAAAAAATTATTTCAAATTTTCAGAGATTGAATCATTTTTTGCAATCATAAAATTTTATATTAGTCTCGAGTACATATCTAAATAAACCATAGAATATTATTACTTACATAAAATAAAAATGTGATTTCAATATCCTCAACAGGTTTACTTGACCATATTATTCCACACTAATTTAAATTATTTTTTCTAGCAATTTAATCGAGTTTAAGTAGAAGTTAGTTTAGTTTAAGGAGAAGAGTAGATTCACACACACGATGTTAAAAAATCCGTTGCTTTTCATTACTGATCACAAACAAGACTAGTAGCTACGGCGAATAACTGTTAATGTTATGGCGAACAAAGGTTACTTGTAATTCCAAGAGGGTGATATGCATAATTTTTATTGAAAAAATTGGTTTTTATTGATGCATAAGTATACCATTTGAGATATTGTCTAGGAAATTCAGAGTAATAAAATTTTATTATGTGCATATGTTAGCACTCACTCTAAAAGGGAATATTAAGACGTCGGTGGTAACATAACAGTATCGAATGTGCAGAATAAAAACGAATATTGCTGGTATTTAGCTGTTTAGTGTCAGTTATTATTTAAATAAAAAACTGGGAACAAAATGACATAAAGATAGAATAAAGTGTACTAAAGCTAAGAAATTAAGCACGTTTAATCTGTACCACATGATACTACCGATTAGTCCTGAATTCACAATGCACCAAACGCTATCTTGAACGTGAATAAATACGATCCAATCGTGTGATACGAGCCTTAAGAACATAACGATTATGAATTCTCCTGAAACAGCTATTAACATATCTTTTGTTTACGTACTCCATCATCTCCACATTTTTTTCGTGTCCCTTCTTCAATAACAACTTCTCACTCGCTTTTAGGCTTAAGTTTCAGGGAAAACTTACCTGTAGCCTTCACCTCTGACTTTTCCTCGTTTATGGCAGCTTACCAAACTTGACCCAAATGATATAAGGCGTGAAAGGTGAGAGCCCGAGCAAACAAGCTTCTTACCTAATGCACACAGATTACCGCGTGAACTTCTGATGGTCACTTTATGATCGCTCTCCTTCGATAGATTTCAAAGGTAACAACAATGGAAGTGGACATGAAGTGACTTTGCAAAATTTGTTACTACCTTCTTTTGCTATGTAAGTTTTCAAAGTCCCAAAACTATTCCAATTTCTTTGTCTCCGTCACTATTTCTCAGCAAAAAATTTCAAGAAATTTGAACACACGAGTTAACTTGATTATCCAAATGATTAATTAAAAGTTGATTCCATGAAAAATAATAGAAATATGTTAACTAATAATGACTAACGTATACTTGTATAGCGAACTTTTAAGAAATTTAATTTTTTAGAGAATAATCATCCGCTTGAATTCGCGTTGACGAGAATATTAGAGAAGCGTCATTAGAGCAGAAATCTTTTTCCGTACTATGTCGCCCTACTTTTTGGATAAAAATATACAATCGGCATATTTAAAACCTGCCTCAATAGCATATCCCTGCTATAGTAAATCGTATGGCGGAAAAATTTCTGAATTAATTCCGAATAACTCGGCAGAAAATCTGAGCAACAATAACTTTATCAAAAAAAACTTAAAATACATAATAGAAGCGAAGACCAGGAAAAGGTTTGGGATACGTAAATACCTACAAATCTCAGTTCTTGCTACTCTATGGTCCCTTGAACGCGTAGTATGAAAAAAATATGTCTCTTGCAACAAATCGGATTTGTACAACTCGCAACTTCGCCAATGCAAGCCACCAAAGAGAGACTAAATCAAGCAAGCCATTTAATGTTTGCGATTCACTATACTTTGAACATTTAAACCAGGAAGGCCATTTCACTGGTGTTGACTCTAAGATTTCCAAATTTACAAAGATTTATATTTCGAAAGTTGCATTAAAGATTAGCTATTCTGCTTTCTGCTGAAATTATTTAAAAAATAAATTTCAAATCCTATAACTTCAAAAATCACCTTCCCCCTCTTTTATTATCCGCATACTTGTAGCTAAAAACGACAATTTTTCAGTCATTTCGTTTTCTCTGACAAGTAACTGGTGTACATAAACATGTAGTTTCAGAGCCCGGATGAAATGAAATTTTCTTTTTTAAGACAGAATGGAAGTTGACCATCGAAATATTTCCGAGAAGAGTGTGGGAAAACTATTCCAATGGTGCTGAAAACGGAATTAAACGAGGGAGATATTTTTAGTGGGGTGACTTATGTGGTATTGTATCCCGGGCTCGACTCGCACCAATTCGTTCGTCCTTACGCAAGAACACACGCACATTAACACAAACACATACGCCCTGAGGATGTTTGCCGAAAGATTAATTTATCTCCAGGGATCAACCCTGCGTATTTCATTCCCTCCAATGCAATGAAGAGCGAGTGTACATGGCCTGAATATTAAGCTCATTCCTTACACACGCTTTGCATTTATTTGTTCCCTCGCCACCACCTTCATGTTGACGCAAGCTGCTCTGATAATCTCAAGTGGTTATTTGCGTAAACACTCCTTACCTGGAGCGGTGGCCACTGGCATTCGGAATATGGTCCTCGCAGGCCTCTTAAAGAGTTAATCTGGTCTGATTGCCAGGGTGTGTTAAGCCGGATTCTGGTGCGGGATTAATTTCATCTTAAACCACTAATTTGCTTGTGATCTGGTAGTGTTTCTATCTTACGAGGTCAATTAAATATCTCGAAAAGGAACCACTGACGGGTAGAGTTCTTGCACCTTTTGGCGAGGAATTATTTTTTCCCGGAAAAATAACAAGATGGGTGAGTTTGTAGCGGACTTTAGTGTGTATCTGTGCATATGTGTGTGGGTATGTGTTGGATTGTAGAAGCACGTGCGCAGGTTGATCCTTTGCGCGGCATTACTTTCCCCGGTATTCAGTAGGAAGACCACAAACCCCTGCTATTACCCCTTTATAGACATTACATGCCCGCCTTTATGGTTCCCAGTTTTGACTAAATCAAATGAGCCTTATGATTTCATTCGATCTTGAAACACTTTTATTAATCAGATAAATTTATTGAAACTAAATCACAGTAATTTGAATAAATAATTGGAATTAAGCTGAGCAATCGAAATTTCATGAAAAATAAGGAAACTACTTTGTTATTGAAAACGGTTGTTTTCTCATCAGTAAAGTAGCTACTGACAACTTAACAGTTAAAAATAACAGGGCTCTGCAATAAGTCCTTGAAAATCAATTAAATGACGGTCGTAGTGCAAGAAAAGGTTTGCCTTTAGTAAGCCTCATATCTCCCTAGATTACTTACTCTTTTAAGTGTCCGCAATTTCAACTCGTGGTTTCATTTTTATAATCGACTAAAGCAACTTACTTTTTTTGAGTAATTTAGAAAAATTTAGTAAGCGTACTTAGAAAAATGAAAAAAATGAGTATCGCATGGCGATTAAAAACTTGCATTTTAAAGGTTTGACACCGAGAGAGGTCAAACCGAGTCAGATAAAGTTCATGGCACATATGTCTGGGACCGTTTACAATTGGGTACATGAGTTAGAAAGTGGCCGTAAATCTACAAATGATCAAAAATCCAAAATTGGCTATATTTGAGGCCATTCCTAAATCCTCCTTCATGGACGGGTTAAAAAAAGTGAAGAAACGATGTGAAGAGAGTATCGAGCTGAAAAGATTATGTGATGAAAAATTTAAAAAATCTACGCAAAGTATTTTGGGTTTCCATTTTCTTCGAAGGACTTATTTAATTTAACGACTCACTGGAATTGCCAAAGATTATAATACTCTTTTAAAAATAAACTCTCCTCCCAAGCCACCATTGTATACTTACTGACTAGGTCGGGAAGAGAAGCGGTAGAGAGGAAAGGTGGGTGCTGCAGGGGGAAGCCACATCCCCTCCCTTTCTCTCCCGCCCCTCCGCCCACCTTACCCTAATGGATTGCCCCGCCACGGCCGCCGAGTGACGAGGCGAGGAGGGAGGTTGGGGGCGGGGGGTTGGAGGAAAGGGGGGAAGCGATTGTTTGAACGATTGATGGACTTGCTAAGCGAACATCCGCCCTATTAATTTAGTAAAGGCCGACAACCGGCCCGAGTTGGCTCTTTTAGTCTCCGAGCAATTCATTTCGAAGCGGCAATAGGGATAGAGAGAGAGAGAGAAAGAGAGAAAATTTTAAGTTCCCTGATAAATAGGGTGTTTTCTTGTTAACGAAAGTTTTCAGGGAAGCTTTCGGGAAGCGGCGAACGTAAGAGGTAGACAAAAACCGGTTACTAACGGGGCGGGGGATCGTAAAAGTGGGGAGGGGTGCTTTCGCTCGCTGTCCGAGTGAATCAGTCTCAATTGAATCACTGCTGCGGCAGGGACGAGACGCGAAGCGCTTCCATTTATCGCCTGACACTTTTCGCGTTCGAAAAAATTTCAAGGAGGGCGTTTCAATGCGCAAAAACGGCGGATTACTCATGAAATCCCACATAATCACACGCCTGCGAATTAAATCACGGCTAAATATTAACTGTAGAAGCGTTTAAAAGAAGGAGAAAAAGTATAGTTGAGTTGAAGAATTTGAAAGAAAGGGGAAAAAATAAAAAGAAGAGAAAATAGGAGCGCGGAAATTGAAGGAAATCACACCAGTGCGATAGAAGAAGCAACACGATGAATTGGTCCCTTAAAAATTTTTGACCATTAAAATTTCGCATCAATGGAGTTTAACAATGACTTAACCTTGGATGTCTAAAACAGAAAAAAATGCACTTAAGTCCACTTTTATTTTAACAACAGAACCGCACGAGTTATCCAAATCACTAACACCTAATCAGTGTTGCGGCTCTGTTAAAATAAGTGGTTTGCCATGCTTCATATTATTTTCATTTATGCCAAAAGTATAACGCACTCCGAGAAGACTATAACTAACCAAGAAACATTTATTAAAAAGTATGACCAAGTAACTTGGTACTTCCGAATTAAGAATTGATCGAGAAGTTCGCATCACATTATCCATCCTGTTTATTATTCTTCATTTTACAAAGAAAACTCATAAAATATCTTAATTTCAAAAATATTTAGAGTACCGACCAGTGGAATTCGAAAAAGTGAATCGGGAAATTACGTCAATCTGCCATTTGTTTACAAACCATTTCCAAGGAGAAACAATTTATTTCGCTGCACAGCCATGCGTGGAACGATTCCCCGCCAAATTCAATGCTTCCTGTCGATCCCCCGCATGTTCTCACTCAATGATGTCCCATGAGACACAACAGCCGACCCCAAGGCACCAGACTCCAGCAGAGAGGTCAAAAGTAAACACCATTAATCTAATACGGGAGCGGATAAGGCTACGTGAGAATATTACACCAACAAAGAACACGTGAGAGAAAATGTTAACCAAACAAATATTTACTACATACACATTAAAAATATCAAAGTATAACTTTACCGGCTCAAGGCTATTAGTCGCGAATATTCCAGTGAGATAAAGGAAACCATGCATTTTCCAAGTACGTTTTAACCCAATGAGGCACAAAGCTTCACAATTTCGCACTGATTGGAATGGATTTCTTCGCGAATTCATCGTCTATCCGTGACATGATCGAGTAGCGAGCCTGAACAACGCGCCCACTAAATATTCTAGGATATCGCGAAACTCCTTGCTTCGTTATTTTTACTGTTTCGCAAATTTCAATTTTCAACCTTCCGTTCAACTGTAATTTACTAGGTATCACTGTCTCAGTTCACTTAGATGGCTCGAGTCTCCGTACCACTATGAAGTAGATTGGCACATAATCAATCCTCAAACGGAAAATATAGTATAAACCACTTTTACTCCTACCCTTCTTGTATTGGCATGCACTAGTTACAAAAGTTGAAATAAGGAAAACAGGACTTACGTATTCTTATTTATATTCTCCATTTTTATTTTATTTTTTCAAATAATTCCCTAATTGCAGTCAGTACAGTAATTAATTCTAAGAAACCATTTAAAGGTAATTCCAAAATTTTGATAATGAAATTTATTAGTACAATTACGAGGGTCATCCGGAAAGTAGTACCCGTTCGTGCCGCATGAAGTGCTGACGACGCGAGTAGCCGCTGGACGAGGTCAGATAGCTTCAATGGCTTGTCTGCCTTCTCTGAGCCAAGTTGCGTGACGCTAGCATTGCCTGTGTTGTTTCTGTGATTGTTTACAATGTTTAAAAAAATTGAGAACGCCGCCAGTTGTGAAGTGAGGGCAGTGATTAAATTCCTCAATGCAAGAAACGTTCGCCCATGTGATATTCATCGCCAATTAAAGGAATTAAAATCGTAAATCAAAACTGCAGGTATGGACGCTGGGTACACCTGAGGGGGGCAAAAATGGCATCTCTTTACTCCGCCTTCAATCATTAAGATATGGAGATAATGGTCAGCATACTCGACAGAAGATATTTTTCCTCACACATTAAAAAATAGAATAACATCATCATACATTACTTAAAAGCTTCAATAGCTTTATAAATAGAATTTATTAGCAGGATTGTCTGTACTTCTACACGTATATTGATTTTATGCTATCAATCTTTAGGAGCGGCCTTCCTTGCACAACTTGAACAAATCACGGTACATGCTTTTTTTTCTTTTCAGGATCAGGAATAGCATTGAATAGTTTAGGACCCATTAACAAAACTGACTTTCCAAATTGCCAGATTTGTCAATGTATTACTTCACTGACCCTGATCAGGTTGAAAAAGGATCTCATCGAAACGTCGGCAGCGATGGAGATGGAGGAGATTACCCGGATGAAATCCCGAGAAGAATTCATTGTCATTGTATTGTTGATTAATAATTCTTAATGAACCATGAAAGATTCTAGGAGACTTCATTTACTTAATTCAGAATAATGCAACCATTTCAGAGAGTAAAAATCATTCGCCTTGACCGGGATTCGAACTCGGATCCCTCGATATCCGGCCGAGTGCTTTAACCAATTAAGCTACCGAGACGTCCTCTTACACTCTGAAATTTTGGGGCTTTAAAGGAACATGATGTTATGACGAAATACCCCATTTATTATATATAAAAATATTTAAAGCCCCAAAATTTTAGAGTGTAAGAGGACGTCTCGGTAGCTTAATTGGTTAAAGCACTCGGCCGGATATCGAGGGATCCGGGTTCGAATCCCGGTCAAGGCGAATGATTTTTACTCTCTGAAATGGTTGCATTATAATGCACACATAGCGGGTGACTCCGTTAAAGTTACTGTTACAGTTTCTTGAAATTTGTCTAAGGTATGAACAGCCTAAGTGTTTGAAATTGGCTTTATTAACATCGTGGACTGAGGCGCGTCGCGCACGACTACGAATGCCTGTGACATTATATGTACGGTATTTCGTCATAACATCTTGTTCCTTTAAAGCCCCAAAATTTCAGAGTGTTAGAGGACGTCTCGGTAGCTTAATTGGTTAAAGCACTCGGCCGGATATCGAGGGATCCGGGTTCGAATCCCGGTCAAGGCGAATGATTTTTACTCTCTGAAATGGTTGCATTATAATGCACACATAGCGGGTGACTCCGTTAAAGTTACTGTTACAGTTTCTTGTAATTCAGAATACTTTAGGATACAATAGGCTTTCTACAAGGACATCGAAGTCTAACTGGAAGTTAGTTTAGCGGTCTGCGTAATCTACAGAAAAAATCTTCGCAACAGTCTTTAAAAACCATAACCAATTAAAAAATTAAATGTCATTAGTTTGTTGATCAGTAAAATCTGACTGAAAATATCGTAGCATAAAAATATCATATTCGTAACATAAGTTAAGCTTGTTGTTTCAGTATTCAAACTTAAAATTAAATAACCTTGATGAAAGAAAAGCGGAGAGCGGTTTTGAATAAAATAGCATTTTATTTAAAAGGGTTTCAGCCAATTACTTATATTGAAAACGTGGAAATTTCATGCAAAACTTCATCTAAATTTAAGTTTAGATATTTTATTGATGAAGTTCTTTCAAATAATACGAAACTTGTAATTAAAATTTTACATCGTTCAGGTAGGTGGTACATTTTGACTTCCAGTCGATCAATGTTTATAAATGTCATACTAACGTATTCCGTTTAATGTAAAAATAATCCTTCGTTCTCATAAAGCAATTCCACCGAAAAAGAAACCACTCAGAATTGAAGGTAAACGAACATCACGTGACATTTCAACGGACGTCAGTAACAAATTATCCGCTTCGCCTGCCAACTTAAGATTGAGGTAAAAAATGAACAATACATTAATGTACATAATGTGCAGGGTTGACTTTAACACATATTACTGTGGTACTCAAGATATGGCATTTGCACATACGTACATAGACTAAAACAGTTTCCCACATTCATGCATTTTCTCAATATCCCTTGGCTCAATGATTTCCTATTTCACGAATACCAACATGGTGATATTTATGTTGTATTAAAAAACAGCCGAGCGAATAGAATACATCTTTTTATATGAATGAACAGTCCAGCAGGACGGCGGTTGGAGTTACGGAGTATTGAAAATAGATTTAATGTAGTTATTGGTGTTACGTGAGTTTAATATTATTTTACAAATAAATTCAATACGCTTATTTTGTGATGGAATTCCATCTCATAAGGTATTTTTAACGGGATTTAACCAAAATAGACGCGGATGAGGTATTCGCATAAAGTAAAAACATAACGAAAATATTGTTGAAAGATAAAGAAAGGGTTTTATATTTTCAATGCACCAAGAATTGGTCTCTGCGGAATGAGCATGAGCGTGGCCTGGAGGCCTATGATTCTGCCTATTTCAGCGGAACATGGATAAAACAACAGGGAGAGAGGAATTCATCGGAAAAAGTTCTAGATACGGTGAGAGAAGATTGGTTATGAAATTTGAATCGGACATAAAGTTTGAATGGATCAGGCATTGGAATGGAAATCAGAATCCAAATGGCCGAGTAATCGAGATATATTGGGGTATTGCGGAACGCTATGGATGAGAGGAGAGAGACTTTGAGGAATGAGATTGAACAGAGAAGAGGCGTTTAGAGTTGAAATGAGTTTAACTCAAGGAAGTGAAAAAGGATATACAGGTAGAGCCTGTAGAGCCAAGAAAAAGTGCTCATGCTATGTGATTTATACATGTGCTTTAAAACTTTAAAAGACTTTTAAGTGATCGCCCAAATAACTTAATAAATAAATACAATAAAAAATAAATTTTGATAAATAAACAGTTTATGGCGTAACTTATTGGAATATTTTTATAATGACGTTTTTTTAGCAAAAAAACAAACCACTTTGCTTTTTCACCTGATGATGTTATGCCATAACGAAACCTGGGTCATGAGAATGAAAAGTTTATGTGGAAAATCAAAGTGGTTTAATTTATAAAAAAACGTCAAAATAAATTTTGCTTGAACGTTACAACGCCAAATATTCCGTCATGTACGTATCTTTATTTTGTATTTATATTTATTTATCTTCATTTACGCCTCTTTATCGGCGGATGCGACTATTTCACATTCCTTTTTCAATCGGGAGAGGTATTTCTAGATCAATTCTTGCAATTCAAAATCAAATTATGATCACCTCTTAACATAAAAATAATACATGGTTAATTAACTGCTTTTATTATCATTACAGGTGCTAACGACTGATGAAACATTATTCATACTATTTCCGCTTACATGAGAAGAGCCTCTTGCAAATCCATTTCTGGAAGGGAACCCTACGGAGTTAAGCTACTTCATTGACTCCCTGGAGGGTAATGTCGGAGAATACGACGCTGCAAAGTGCGAACTCCTGTCGGCTGCTCAGTTTACTTTTGTGTGGGCGGAGGCTAACACGAGGAGACCGATAAATATCGGAGGAAGGAAAGATCAGAAGAGGGGTGGACGAAAAAGGACTTCCAACTTCGAGCTTCCTGGACGTTAGCCACGTTCTATAGCCTGTTAAGAGTTAATGATAGAGGTAATAAATAGATTCAAGGACTATTTGGTCAGACAACCGAGAGATTCAAGTTGGTCCGTGAACTACAGAATAATTACGTAACGTATGGGCTAAAATAACTAAAAAATGTAAAAAGTAATTCGACTCTCAAGAATTAACATTACAGCGTTAAATTTTAAAGAGGAACAAAGCATAGTGGGTGAAACATTTTACATGGTTTTGATTTACTTAGGGTCCAACAATTAAAAAAAAAACAGAAGGTTAAAAATACATAGTTTATAATTTTCAACTATTTATATATTATATAATTTCAACTGTTTCAACATTGCTAGGGGATTCTCAATAAATGTATTAACAACTAGGTGGCCCACATCTGTTTTATTTATCCTGCTTGACGTAGTTGCTTTAAATGGCTATTAATTATTTAATGAAAGTCTCCTCAATGAAATTAAGATAAAAGTGGCTGAAAAAGACAGCATTTTCGGAAGCTGGGGATCTTGAAACTATTGGTAAAAAATGCGGCTCGTAATATTTCAGGTTTTCAATCTTACAGTTATTCTGCTATTGAAGGTATACACAAAACCTGCACAATCGAAAATCTTGGCTTTAAAGGTAAGTGGGAAATGTAACTCTCATTCTTGTAGTTGTGCAGTAACCTCAAAAAGAAAAAAAATCATTGAGATTGATAAAAAATCTACAAAAATAAGTTATATTGGCAAAATGTAATAACTATGTTGTCGGAAAATTGTGACTTAAGGTAGTCACTAATCTATGTGCCAAGTGCAACGTAAAAGTTTGATCCGAAGAATCAGATTTAAAATTTTCATTAAAAAATATTTGCCCATTAAAATTTATTTTTTAATTTAATTTAATTATTTTTAACTGATTGATTAAAAAATAATTATTTTATAAAAAATAAATAGAGAACAATACCAAGCATAAACGTAAAATAAAGCAAAATTACATTGTACATGAAGATTACTTTGTACATTTTTGGTAGAATGGTCGTTTTGACAGCATACATAGTGGTTTAAGATATGAAAAACTTTGGAAGGACATAGTCTACGACAAACAAGAATTTAGGCTAAAGTAAGACAAAACTCTCTGTAAACACCTCTAAAAACTGTCCAAACGTACTTCTGAGTTGTTAAACTACTATAAGAATAAAGTAAATGTCCTTTTATTAGAGCACACATGTTTCCTTCAACGACTCTAAGGAGAGTACACATTTTTCCCGATAATTGCTTAAAAATAATAAAGAAGCAATTCTTCGCAATGTATGCAAAAAGACATATCATCATAGCCATTCAGCTCTTGTAACGTAGCTGAACGTACTATTCCCTCCTCAATTTATACACAAATCCCTTTTTCAAACCAAGAGCCTCAGTTTGGGGTGGAGGAGCATGGCAATAGCAGCCCAGCAGAAATACCTCGAGCGCACCTTTCATCACCAAAAGATGCAGCTGGTTGTTCCATTTGTGTTTGCCGATGAGCGTGGAGGGAAGGCATGCTCACCCGTCATCGCCACCCTTCGGCCTCGATGACATACGCGCGAGGATGTTCAACTGCAAATCACTGGAAGACAGGCTTCCACATCAACCCTTTCCAGTCGCCACATGGGCGTGAGCTAGCGGGTCTTAGGCTAAGACTTTAAATATATAAATGACTGGAAACCTGCCTACCCCGCGTTCGTAAATAATAAATCAGATGAGAACGTATCTGTTATTGTCACTTTAATTTTTATATGTAGCAGATCTTGACGTCCAAATTTTATAGACATGTAGACTTGACTCGTACGTAACCGTTAAATTCCACGATGGAATATAGAGAATTTAATTATGTATGGGTGTGAAAGTTGATTTCTCATTTGTTCAGAATAATTGGACCTTGTGCTGATTCCTTTCTTAATGGTAACCTTTGCAGAGGTCATGATGATAACCAGAAGAAAGCAAAAGAGTTCTTAGTAGGCATTTGTGAAGATGTGACCGAGGGTATCCCGACTTGGGCTTTGGGTGATATTTCTTATCCAAGCGGGGAAAACAAAGAATCCGCTCGGCGAAATCTCGACGCCTAAGTAAAAAAGCGCCAAAGTCGAGAGAGATTCCCCCACTAGACCCGAGGCTTTGAGAACCCCCACGTCCCTTGGCTTATTTTTCCCAGGGTGACTCATTTCACAAAGAGGCAGGAACCTTGAAATCTCCACACTCCCCTCCATCGAAATCAACAAGGTAATGCAACTGTTCAAATCTGTTGCCAGCTTTTAATCCGACTCGCAAATGGAGGAGTATGGAGCGGTTGATGAACGTGAACTTTCATGTTTACGTTTCGGAGGAAGGGAGATGATCCTAGCCGCGTATTGCGATAAGTCAGACACGGAGTGCCAGATTAGGAAAAAAGAAAGCGACCCCTCCACCCTCCCGGCGCTCGCCGACTATGCGACACGAAACTCGGCGAAGAGCGTCAGATCGCAGGAATGTTAGACCACTGCAGTGGCCACCAAACACCTCCAACACTCTTCCCCTCCACAGTCGCCCACCATCACTACATTAAAGAGTACAAATGAGATAGGCCAGTCAGAAAATCACTGCGGTGTTCTCGTAAATTTACGTAAAAATAAGTTTCCCCCAACCGGAATCTCGATATCATTGTGAAGGAATGGAGCGAAGTAGTGGTGTAATCAACTTTAAAACTCAGAATACATAACCCATGAAGTTTGAACTTAAATATTGAAGAATCATATTAGAAAGAATGTTTTTAGTTTTACGATGCACTTCACTCTTTTACGGAATATTTATGTCCATATTAATTACCATTTTGACTTAATTTATCGAATGTAATACCTTTCTTCATTTCCTTGATGGTTTAACTGCTGTTCCTCTATTAATACGTACACACGTTTAATGATTAATTTGCAGTTTCTCACAATCGTATCCATGGCAGAATAGCAAATTGTATAGTATTACAGAAAACCAAGATGGTTTATTTCAGGAATGGCATTTTCTATTCGCAATACAACGTTTGTTGGGTTTCAAAGTACAGATAACCAAAACTTGCATTTAGAACAACATGGAGTAGTAGAAAATTGATGGTAGTCGTGTTAACTTGGGAGGCTCTTGGAACAACAAATATAAAATATTTCTGATATTCCAGGCAACTTATACAAAGAATTGGGCCATTTTGATGCTCATAAATATCATAAGACTATAAATACCGATGTTAAATTGCCACCCCTTGATGATGATGCGTCAGAATTAAATCGATCTGGTATCATTTTATTAAATTGTGTTACATAGTACGAAGTGATTTTTTCATTTAATGAATTATTCCATTAATTTAATCAATTAATAACTCAATCTCAAAGCAAAAGTTACGGTTTTCCGAGGGATGATATAACTAGGTTTAGTGGACAACACGAAAGGGAGAACGTTGGTACGTCAATGCACTAAGTCTTAATACCAAAAGTTTTAAATCATTTTGAGCACTGTACCCTTCAGTAAAAAACTTTTCATTTTCGACATAAACTGGTATCTTAAAGCTTTAGTCTAGATATATATTTTAGTCAACACATTTTTCACGCTATAAAAACCGACGGTCGAACTGCGCGGGTTCTAAAATATATAAATACCATCCACACTTTGAAGAGAATGCAAAGCTTTTTCAAAGATTATTCTAAATATGTTCACATTTTTAAAATCTTTATCTTATGTAGCACCCATTGTGGGCTTTATGAATACTTCAAGAAGTAATAGTTTTAAATTCAAATTTTCTGAAAATTCAACTTTTATTAAAAAATCCGGCGCAATATATCCTGGTAATGGAGCCCGAATGAAAATGTATAACGTATTACTCTCTTTAAGCACGTTGAAGTAATAAAGACTGTAGTCCCCTGTCTATGTATAACAATTATTTAGGCATCAAATAATCCAAAACAAGTGCCGAAAACTTCGGCAATGAACATAAATACAATTTTTTCTAGGTTGATAAACACGCGAAACCGCAATTTTCCGAGTTACTGCAGACTTATTGCTAATCGAATAACCTCCATCATAGAAAATAAAAATCAAAGAATTGTAAATAACAATAAACACCACTTTCCATTTTTGCCAAGTTACTATTTGACCAAACAAGCATAACCTGGGGTGAAAAATTGTTTAAATACCGTCTTCGACTAATACCTATGGATGCGTGAATCTGGCGTCATCGTACCAATATGAATCACCGACGATTTCATAGGAAACGGATACAAAGAATTTTAAGAATGCAGGAACTAGATTAAGAATGCAGGAATTAGACAATCGAGAATTCTCGTTCTAATTTCGATATTGCATTTTGTCACGAACATCATTTTGTCATAAAATAGGCTAAAAATCCCGTTTTATCTAGTTTATTAGCGGTAGTTATTTTCAAGGATAAAAAGAAAAATGCGTCCATTTCTAGAACTTCAATAATTATCCAAATCCATTGGTGTTAAAAAAACTGAATTTTCTTGCATTCCGACATAGGCTCTAAAAATTAAATGCATGAATAGACTTGACGAACTCTTTTAAGTATTTTATTTAGAAAAATCTTTTTTTTTTAACATTACCTACGCGGAACAACCTTAAATGTATATTTTGAACGGTTTGTTCACAGTAAAATTTTATCACGAATACGAATAAGTTAAATTCACTGGAAAGACAAAATTTTCCAAAGATATGTGACAATTTTAAATGACAACATTTTTTTAAAAAATCGGTTAAAAATACATCACGTAACACCTGAATGGATTTACCGCAAACGTTGTGGGACTTGCAAACAGTATATATTTCACACTTCTAGCGCGCAAGAGTTTCCCGAAAAACGTGACATACACCATGTGCCACTAGTTGCAAAGGGTCCTTGGGGAGCAACCTCTCCCCTCCTTCCTGCCGATAACGGATCCTTCGGCGCGCTCTCGTTCAATATTTACCAATGGACGGAAATTCGATTGACGAGTACTGCGGCCCAAATCGAAACAGAATAAAGGTCGGACACGCTACAAGGGAGGATCATGCGGCTCCCATGACCATCCCTATACACAGCCCCCAAACCCACCCCACACCACCAAACACCCCTGGACCTCCCGGTGTCCTACTTTCACATGTCCACACCAATCATCGTCCCACTCCCACAACCTATGGCCCGTTCCAACGCAGGCACCACACACCACACGGTGCCTCCACGTCAAACCACCCCGCATGAAACAGGAGCCGCTCGCACCGTCGCGGGCTCTGCTCTCGATTGTTTCATTAGTGGCAAGCCATCGTGGCGGCATCGACACTCCACGAAGCATTCTAACGAGAAACGGCGCCGACGGGACATGAGCCTCTCCCCTCCGCGGAATTCAGCCGAACGAGATATTTCAATTCAAATTCAGGGAAACCAGAGTCCGCGGAGGTCATGCGAAGCACTTCCACCTCCTCGCGAGCAAATCAACATAAAAAACTGCAAATGGCATTCGCCAGTTGACGCCATTAGTTATATCCCTAAAAGCCTCTTCCCCACAAACACTATCTATCACGCACCATCATCCGATAATTATGGTTTAAGTCCTATCCAGCGATATGAAGTATTCAATTGCGAATTCGACCGAGAAGTTTTCAGCAAAGACTTCATCAGATATTACTCGGGCTTTGACGACCGAAATTAATTACAAGAAAATGCCCTGTCATATCAGGCATGATTTATGACGCTCGGGGGTCATTAACGAAGGGAAAGATATTAAAACCATATATTCATGAGTTTTTTTTGAGACGGGGAAGGACTTTGCATCATGCCGAAATTGACGCGAAGTACTTGCACTAGGACGGTGGATGGCTAATAGTGGGTGTGGCAAACGGTCGGGAGGACGTTGCACCAATGAAAAAAGGCGCTGCCCTTTTTGGAATGAGGAAAGACGAGAAATTTCAATTTTCAAAATCTCTACATTCAATCAATCATGGAGGACTGAAACATGGAAGGCAATTAGCGGTACTTAAAAATTTTTAATTAAAGAAGGAACAATCGACAATTCTAAAAGTGGATAAGAGGGGGAATTGCATTAAAAAGTTTTCTTATGGGAACTTTATATAGGTAGGAGTAGAACAGAATAATGGAACACTGACGACGTCCATGCAGCGATCATAGAGAATTATAAAGTAAAATACTATTTAAATGATTTCATTACAATATTAATTTAAAACCTAAATATTTCGGATACACCAAGAGAGATAACGATCAATGAGTAATTTGATATCAGACCCTTTGATAATTCAAAATTACAGATCTTGAATAGTAAACATTAAATTGTGACTCATTTATCAAAACCACAAGGTTCTACATGATACACATACCTCATTTTTTTAATAATTGACGTAATGAAATAGAAAACATGCATTTCAGAAGTTTAAATAACATTCCATAGTTTTCAGGACAATGGCAGTTCAGAATAAAACGTGAGCATAGACAATCAAATTGAGGAATATCGATAAATTCACCAATACATACAGGTAGGCACGCCCTCTGCAGTTTGAACCACGATTTCAACTCAACATACAATTAGTGGTATTATCTTACCATACATTATACTATAAAGATTTCACATACCAATATTATTATTTTAGAATGCCTTCATTATTAGAATTCCCGTTACTTAAGTCTCTGTACTCGTCGACACAATTTTATATCTCATTTTAAACTTTATGATATTCACATTTGAAATAAGTTTTCTTCTTTCATAGTAATTTTCAGCGAATAGCTTTTCTATGGCGCCAATTATCAACAGTATTAAAATTCCAGACGCTTATTAATTCCTACTAAAGAACCAATTTCGCAACATAGCAGGGACCTTTTCATATGATGAATTTCCAACACTACCCTTATCAAAACACAGAGTATCTCTGTTGCAGCTCCCGAGACGTACATATTTTCTTTTTTGCGTGTTACGTAAAAAAATATGAGTCAGAATTGGCGGGTTGTTTCCCTCATGATGGTCCACGATCTTTTTCACTAAACAGAACTCTCCATTTTCAAAATCAATGAAGTGCTTTATCAAATAATAAACATAAATTAAAAATTATTTAGTGCACACCTAAAAAATATTCCACGCTTGAATATATACCACAAATATGAACAGAAATCCCGCATGAATGCCTGGATGGTTTTAAATCATCGAACCGTTATAATTTCAAATAATACAGTGTTTTATATGTGGCATACCAATTACAGAATTGTTAAACATGAATAATATCATAAGAATTGGGTCAACATTTCTGCTATAACATTTTACTTAATTTTCTAGCAAATAAAATTATGAACGTGTAGGAAACGTTCATTAGATAATGAATTACATAGGGCATGAACAGTTCTCGAATTTAGCCCTATAATTGAATAGCAACTTGACTACTTTGAAGCTAGGAATGGAACTTTTTAGAAGTGAATAGATGATAGGCGCAGAAAATGACCATCATAAAGATCGGTAAGGAATTAATATTATTGTTATCGAAAAGCTACCGCTACACAAGATGCCAAAAGAATGTATACATAGTTTAGCATTTATTTTTTATTTGGTATTCCACCTTTGATCCCCCGTACTGCTGATTCCGATTTCGGTTTGAAAGGATTTTGTGAGATGACGACCGCGGAATCCTTGCCTCTCCCGCTGCGGGGCACGTAGTCACCAGCAATCACACCCGGGTCTATGTACTACAAAACAGAATCATGGGATATTTAATTCAGGTCGTTCCACGTGTCCTTCCTCAATAGTGTTTTTAACGTCACACCATAACTCAAATGTCCACCCCACTGGGGTCAGACGCTTTTGCAGCCGCATTACTGAGGAGACGCTGCGCAGACTACCTTTCGTCAGGCTGATAATGGGTATGGGTGACCCAATTAACCTGCCAAGAGCAAATATCATTGCCCCCGACAGCTTATTTCAAGAGGTTATTAGAGCGCGCAAGACCTTCCACCACCTCAATGTTATAACACATGGGAGTCAAGCATAATACGATTATCTTCTGAAAAATGATGATAGAGATAAAAAGATGTACTTTGACGAGAGGATTTTGAAAACGGGAATCAAGAAATACCGACATTATGATGAAACTATAAGAAAACATTAATGGAATTTTCCTTGGGGCTGTGAAGAAAGAATTTCTCAATTTTTACTCGAAGGGAACCGGAGTAGATACCTGAGAAGCAGTGGGAGGGTGGAAACCGCGACAGATGGACACATTTCGAGGAAATGGTCAATGGAAAGATAGCCTGGTGAATTTTTGGAAGGGCAAAATAGTGAGAGCGGGCAGAAAGTACGATAAATTGAAACATGTAGCGTAGGAAATGTTTCGGGCGGCAGATAACGATTTGCAGTAGGTTCCAGGGACCGTCAAAAATGAGAAGCCTCCCGATGCCAGGGTTTTAATTGGCAAGTAACAATAACTGCTCGAAATTACACAGCACCAAAATCGGAATCACCGAAGTCAGAGGACGTGGCACGCAAGTTGAATCCATACGAGAGATCAGAAGCAGAAAATATCTCCTTTGGCGGTCGACCGTGGTGCACGTTCTTCAGGGGCCGAAGGCAGAAAGGTAAGCTCCGGTTGATCTCAACTTCGTCCGTGCGCCGAGTCCACTGACGGACGGCGTGCCCAAACCGGGGAGACGGTTAGAATGCGACGAGGTGCTGCGGGAATAAAGCGGCTTCCTTTACGCCACGATCCGAGCTGCGAGCGCAGTGAAGTGGTCGTCACCCATTGAACCCTCCCCCACTTATTAAACCTCGCTTTTTCTACCGGAAACCCCCCCCCTCCTTCATCCCACGTCGATCCATTCCTCCGAGCAAATCGTTCATTTTAAGGATCACCCTCTGGCCTTTTATAAGGGAAAAAATATATCTTTTCCGATAATGGCATAAAATTCCGAACCCTGAGTGAAATCTGAAGGATTTCTTCCTCTCTGGACAAAGATGGATACGAAGTGGTCGTAACCATGCCATTAAAACTATTGAACGGCAGCTGGATCGACTTCTGCGTTCTCTTTTGGATCCATTTCGCGAGTTACAATTTCTCGCCCCTCTCCCCACCCCTTCCCCGCTTATAAGTAACAGGAAAATGATATGAATTCTTAAAACATAGCAGCATGAGACTTTGCCCGGAGGGTGATGGGCTCTCAGAGAAAATAATGTAGTCCATGCCGTTCGCGAAATACTTTCAAGGGGTTTACAGCGTATTCACATGTGCATCTTTGAAAGGAGTGAGTGGCATAACGTAAAAAGCGTTCAGGAGTTCAGTTCTTTAAAGGGTTAATCGCCGAACGATGTCAACAATAATGCATTTCCTAAGATATAAAAGAGTGAATCAGGTCATGAAAATACCGGAGTTCACCTATATATATATATATATATAATACCCCGCAAGCCGCCGCAAGGTCATGTGTTGGGGGGTGTTAGGTAAACGGGAACAAAACATGGCTATTCCGTATTGTCCGTGAGAAAAAGGAGTCCTTGAGTCTGCTACTTCTGGCATCTTATTCCCGAAATTTATAAAAATGATCCAAGCGACCAATGCATGTTGGAGTGCGAATATCTTCCGAGACATCGATGCTGAAACATGCAGATCTGAATTTATTTAGTCACAGGCTGAGTTTGCCATTACTTCAAAGAGGGAAATAACTAAAGAGAAGACCCAAACTTTACGTAGAGGAATTAAAAAGTACAGCGAATAAAATCTATCGCTCCACCCCGACCACACACACCACAGAATAAAAACCCGACATCTGACACAGGCCTTTGCACAACCTATTTCCCCGGATCCCACAGACTGAAAAGCTTTCTTTAAGAACTTTTTCCTATTTTACACGACAATGATGCGACCTCATCCTTACTGCCCCAGTGCTCCTCTGTCTCTTGCAGACGACCAGCCAATCTCGGAAACCTTCTGAGATTCACCAACCCATTGGCGCCGCGCCCTGACAAATTTCCTCATATTTCCCCAACTTGCAACCGCCCCCGATGTAAAGCATGTGTGCTGACCAGATCTGCTACCCTCTCCCCACATCCCCTCATTGTCCCGTCACTCCGTTCCCACGCTAATTGCCTCTCGAAAAATATTATTTAAATTAAATTTCCTCTCGAAAAATATTATCTTTTGTCGTGCAAACAATGCACTTCACTTTACATAGGCGAATGCATTACACCCTTATCCATTCGAATGAATAATCACCGCTACTCCTGTAATTCTGCCTCACTCTCTTCCCTTCCTATCCCTTCACACGCAATTTCACAAAACCTATCATTCGACGAATGCTTTTCCGTAACAATTCTAGAATCCCTACCAGATTCAGCCAACAACATAGAGGTGAGAACTCGCGAATCCGCATATATCCTAGCTTTCCGATCCTTTGAAATTCCCACCATTAACCGCCATCTTTAATTCCCTCCCAGCAGTCCCCACACCTTCCGCCCCCTTCTGTTCCACTCCCCAGACGCTCTTCCCTCAAGACCTTTCAGTCTGACCTGAAGAAGGCCTCAGAGTAAGCCGAAAGCTCAAACAATCTACACTGTGAGTGTTCTTTTACGTGTTACCAATTTCATTCTGTGTTCTATTGTGCCGTCCAAATATTATATATATATATATATATATTATTCTCACACATAGAAATAGATATATAAGGAAAGGGGTTAGGAAAACACATAAAAGATAAACACAGGAAAGGTGGGGAAGGCGGATTTGAGCAGGTCACAGGCCCTTATCCGGGATTTGAACCACGGGCCTTCCACTTGCCGGGCGGATGCTCTACCAACTAAGGTATTATTAAGGTATTCAGAGAGTCTGACCTGAAGAAGGCCTCGGAGTAGGCCGAAAGCTCAAATCATCTACAGTGTGAGTGTCCTTTTACGTGTTATCTGTTTTATTGTGTTATATGGTGCCGTCCAAAAGGTTATATTGCTCTCGTGAGTACGTCCGCATCATCGATATATATATATATATATATATATATATATATATATATATATATATATATATATATATATATATATTATTATTATTATTAGGTAATCTAACAGCTAAGGTAGGTTTTGGATGGACACAACTACCAAATAAATATTTTGTGACTCCTAATAAAACACAACCCAGCAACCTACTCTACATCAGGTCCCTCTTCATCTCATATATATATATATATATATATATATATATATATATATATATATATATATATATATATATAATTCTTAATTTCTAGACACCTGAGCTGTCAAATTGGTCACAGAGAAGAACGAAGATGCGATTTCAGCCGTTCATGCATAACATAAAACCTCTCGCCAATCGCAGGTCACCTAACAGTTCATGATGGACATTCGTGTAGATCGTATATCTTTCTGATTGGTCATGGACAATATCAATCAAAGCTCTCATTTTCCGTCCGTAAACGACATATTAAAATCAATATCATCTCCTCTTTCTACAATCCCGATTAGTGTGACTGAGATATCAATTACGATTGATGCAAATCACTTAACGGCTAAAAGAGCTCCCGAAAACATTCGTTAGCTGATTCCCTGAATTCTGGGGCAACTAATTTTCGTGAACCATGAACTAAATGTAAACAATGTCGAAAAACGCGTACTCTGAAAATATATTTGGATCGATCTGGCAGGCAAACACTATTTATCGAGAACAATTGACTTAGGATTGACACTTTTGAAAGATCAGTGAATGAGGTCACCAAAATGTCCGACTAGGAACATAACTGAAGGGCACCTATTATTTTTCAACTGGGACGCTTCCCACAGATTAAGAGTGTGAAGAGTACCTCTAACACGAGACACACATTCAGTCATACACAAACAACACGGAGCATGACCAACAAAATTCGAGCTTTGAGATGTGTCCTGTACGCACCGATAATGCAGTTCTTTGCGATATTGATGGAAACCTGTAATCCGTGAGACACGCAAGCGCTGTCGTGGACCTCCCCGGGACGCTGCCCATTCTGGATGGGGCACGCGTCGCTGCGGAAGCCGTGACGAACACTTTCCCATGCGGCCCTTACCCGGGGCGAGGGGCGCAAGGGGACAGGCGAGGGGATGAGGGCAAGGAAGACGGAAAAGAACGATCGTGTGGGATATAAAGCCGGGAGGAGGGATTAATGCTGCCGCAGTTAAAGGCGACGATCTCGACCTTCCGCCCGGAAGTTCATTCCCGGACTTGGTCGGCGATGAATGTGAACGCCAGGTGGTGGTGGTCATGCCCCACTTGGTGTCTCCAACGGAAAGAGAGCGAGGAATATTATAGATGCACGTAGTCGCTCGTGGATTATCTCGAATGCAGATTAAAGTCCTCCAATGTCCCGCTCCATGTTCGGTCGGCGAGTTATGGCGGTGGATATACCAACATCCACCGGGGTCGAAAGAATCTGGAGCACTCATTCAGCCCGAGACTCGCCTTGGCTACAAATACACACACACACAGCCTGGGATCCCTCACGTCATGTGCTTCGCCGCTCTAAATGGGGCGTACTTCATGCCCCATTAAACGTGACTAGTAGTCCTACGTGACCCATTTACCATACGCTAACATTGGCCGCACGTCATGTGTTATAATTGTGGCGAATCCTCGGGACTGGGATGTGCCATATTTGCGTTCGCAATTACAAAATTGACATAAGACGCCGTCTCAAGCAAAAACCCGGCGAATGAACAAGCCGACTTCTGTTCCGGCTATTGCTGCATTCAAAATTTTTTCAACCCTACGCCCCACCCGCTGTCGCAGAGGGGGTCTAACATTAATATTCTCGAATTTGAGGCAGCGGCGATATTTTGACTAAGAAAAAATTATTTACTGCATTGACGATATCGAGTTATTCCTATTTTCGCCTAAGATAGCGGAAATATCATGGAATAGCTGTTTTACTTTTTAAAAAATACGTAAATGTTATGCTAAGGAAGAAGACAATATAAGAAATAGGAGAAAAATATTTATTCCACCGACAATATCGAGTATGCGACTTAGTATCGTAAGAAGACAAAACATCGTCCACATTGCCTATTAAATCTAATATTTATATAGTATATCAAATACCGGTATTTGAAACGATCGACAATTTCTTCCATATCGCATAGCGACCACATCAAATATCAAATATAACGACGAGATTGAATTTCAACACCATCATTCAACCTCACTATTTTGTCTAAACCCTCACATTGACAACAATTATTGATCCTCAAATAAAAATAGCAATTTTCCATAAAATAAAATTTAATGCGACCGGTTTCAATGTTACTACATCATCATCAGATCTTAATTTTAATTATTGATCCTGCAATTTTCTGGAGATTTTTAAATTCTTTCTATGTCCCTAGTAAAATTCAGCCAAATATAAAACACCATGTGGTTATCATCATATCTAACAGTCTACACCTTCTCTTTCCGCTTACATTTGGCTTAGTAAATGTCCAAAAAAAAAGGGATTTTCGTCGACCCACAGGTTTGGCGGAAAACCCCGAAAATTGGCAATCGTACGGTATTTTGGTCCAACATGGCTACGAGGTGCTCAATGTTCATGGAATGCCACAACGCTAAATAAAAGCCAATTACTTATTCTTAAATTTAATTAAGAATTTCCGACATAGATCCGAATTTTACGGTTCCCTAATTACAGAATACGCTGTCAATAAATATAATTAATGATTTAATTAGGTGTACAGAGGAATATCATCGAGATTACTATCGTAAAATCCTGCGTAGCAATGGTTTCATTGGGAAGAGATGTACGGCTAAAATAATTATAGAATTTCAAAGTAGATGTTTTACGGATATTTGGTGTCAATTAATAGCGGATGTAGGTGAAAGATGACTCGACGGGAATTGAAAGGAATGTCAATGCCAATTATATTTGTAAAGCAACCACATCAAATATACCGCGGGAGTTTGCCAAATTGGAAACCAATTCCACAAAGACTGAACAGAATATAGGGAAGTGCCAAATCTACGAAATGCTACTAAATATGTGTGTATTACATTTCCATTATACATTGTTCCCCTGAAAATTAAGTATGTAAGACTATTCCCCAACAAAGAATACCTTGATATGAAAAATTAAGAACAAATAGTAAACAACGTATCGTGCAGGTATTGAATATATCTTGAATGAAAGTCCTTGTGTGAATAGAAGATTCAAATAAGGATTAAATCTGTTACATACTTATGGAACATAAATATTTCATTTCAATGCCGTGAAAATAGTCGTGCCGCCAAAACAAGAGGGAGCGCAAGATGGAAATCAACATCATCGAGGATTTTGAGAGACAGGACCGGTGGAATTATGAAAGCGAACGCATTAAAGGCGCCTAATGGTTCTACGGAAATAGCAGTTCCTCATGGAAATTGGCATTTGTGCACAAATGGAAGACAGACGCAAAAGACAAATCTCTGATAATTACTTCTATTTTCACCTAATATTCGCGAATAACATAGAATATTTTAATATTAAAATTCATACCGGTTATACGAAATAATAAGTACATTCAAAACTTACCCATGGAAGATATTTTTGAAATACTATATGATCTCGAGGAATCGAGGAGTCAAAAAAGAAATAGCACGAATACCACGAGGCTATTTAAACCCGAATCATTTCTTAGTACTAACACATTTGATTATAGACATTTGTGAGACATTATGTGAATAAGTGAGAAAGCAAATGTGGATGTTCACCATTTTGGCTAAGCATGTTTTGTTTACATGTTGGGACAGTTGTTAAGTTAAAAAAGAACAACTAAATTTATACACCATACTATTTTTGGCCCTTTAATACCTGTTTAGGCCACTAAGAAATCATCGGGCATTCACACAATACATAATACTTCATAAACAATGCTTATCTTGTTATTTCATCTTAGAAAGTCTTCCTTTTGCTTCCTTACTTCTTTCTTTTCCGCGGAAATAATAGACTTCCTACTCCACGAGATTATTATTAATTTCGTTTTCCTGTTTACATGGAGTACATTTAAGAGACACATAAAACTATACCACAAACTTGTGTTAAGATCTCTTACAAGTATTTGATTGCACCCAAATAGGTCATAAAAAATTATGATTCTAATATTAATAAAATCTATTTTTCCCTGAGGATATTTCGATCGTCTTCACATTAATGATGCCAATTGTGTGTTTAACAAAATCTTCTCGTTTTCGCTGACATAGTAGTACTTTGCGCAAAAAAGCTATCAGCACAGACCCTAGGAAAAAAAAACTTGGAAACAATTCCAAAGCTGCTCCATTTTTGGTGATTTGAGCATTAAAAATACGAAAACAAGCTAGGAAAATGATAAAAAGTACCGACTCACACTTAAAATATCTCTTGGGTGAGAGATGAGAAAAGAGATCGCTCTTTGCGAAGACGAATATACAAAAAATATGTTTGTCTAATATAATAATTTTAATACATTCTTTAATGATTTAGTCAAACATTATTTAGAGTGTCCCGTCTTTCGCCGATTGATGCTGTAGTCGATCTTTCACGACTACTGTCTTCAAGGAATTTATCCGAAAAAGTAGGACATTGGTAAATATGCTCAGTGTCTTCCTCTGTCTCGCTCCAATTCGCCATCGCGGTGTCCCATCTCGACTGTGCTGCCTGCTTTCCCGTGGTGATAATTAACTGCCGATTTGCCTTGTGCCACGTTGCCTTTCAACTTTAGGATTTCACGTCAAGAATTGGCCACGGCAATATGTATTTTCTTTCCACTTTACGAGTTTCGGACGATTGCAGAGGACCACTAGTGAAATGTTTAGGAGCTTTCCAGAACTATTTGCCATGCGAATGACGATATTAATTGAAGGAATACCATCCATATCTCGCATCAAAACACATACATCAAATGCATTTACGGCTGCTACCTACATGTAAAACGAACTGAGTTTGTTTACTGAAAATTTAGTCCTGATTTGGCAAAGCGGATATCTCACTAATTAATTAAGGGACAGTGGCTTAAAAATAGAAATTATTTTCAACTGGTTCAAACACCAATTGTAGTCTGATTAAATATTATTACCCGCTTGGTTCTACTATTTCGCATGAAAATTAATTGAACATGGAATAACCGAGACCTTATCACTATACCGAAAATCTTTAATGATCCACTGCAATAAACGGTGCTTAATTATATGCATTATCCCCGTTTTCTTCAAAGAAAAACAACCAGTGGGACTTTAAGTTTTGAAATTTCTAGCGTAAATTTCAGAGTCTACGTGGCGCGGATATTATAACAAAGGAAAACAATAGTCTTTATTAATGCCTTAAAAAGAAGAAAATTCTTACAATACAAGTTTCATAGGATTATGTTATTTTGGGCACGATAATCTATGGCAAATATAATTGCGCATCCGCTGGAAGAGTGAGATGATATATCAGGCGGACGGACGAGTAGGATACGAGCGGGTGGATGGTATAACTATGAAATTAGGCGTGACAGAAGATTGTAAGAAGAGAGAAATAGAATGTAGGAATGAATAATGTGAGTAGAGAGAGAAACGGATGGATGGATGACGTTCCCCATAAGAGAGATATGAATTCGTAAGGAGTGCGAGGAAGAAGAAGAAACGGAAGATAAATTCTTAAGACGAAATTGAGAAATGTGTGAAAAAGAAGGAGAGTTTATGGAGTCGGAAAAAAGCAATCCGTCGGGAGCGAAGCACGGAGTAGGAAAGGGTTTTGTGCTTACTCGGATCCTTAAAGTGAAAATCGAGGTGGTGGCAGGACAAATTGCCGCTAACCCCTACATTTGTGAGTCCCACCCAAAAAAAATGTACTAACTTGACTCTCATATTCCAAATAAACCGTAAGACAGCGATTTAAAATTAACCGAAGAAGTATCAAGAACAGAGGCCGCAGTACTTTTTGCTTCATACCACGAATAATGTCTGCCCTTGAAGTGATACGGGATAGGCATTCACCAGGAGATGAAAAAGTGAAAGAGCTATTATCTTCAAGTTCTTTTTCCAGGGTGAAGATTATAACCAGACGATAGCAGCATACTTTTGGTGTTTTTTTTAAGATACCTTTTTCCTATAAACGTGTAATTATGTCGCTCACAATAATTATATGCGTTAGCTATATTACCAACAGTTAGTAATCTCCTCGAACAACCTCATTACCATAATGTGCAATCATACGAGTACATCGGTCATTTCAAAATTTCAGAGTTTAAGAGGACACTTCGGCAGCTTAACTGGCTAGAGCACTCGGCCGGATATCGAGGGATCTGGGTTTGAATCCCGGTCAAGGCGAATGATTTTTAAGCTCTGAAATCGTTGCATTGTTGTACATTAGTCATAGTTTAAAAATACTTTGAAGTGATGAAATTAAACTAACTACTGCACAGTTTCTTTACTTTCTGCTGTTATAATCACAATTACTTAGAATAAATTCACCACGGAATGTTTAGGATCACAGAAAAATGGGAAATTTAGCATTGCATATAAATACCTGTATATTCCGGTACCTTTAGTTAAAAACCAATTTGCAAGAAAAGGTAGAAGGCGCCAGGTTTTTTCCCCACCTCCACTACTATTTAAAGGACACAACTCTGAAGAAGACCATTTAAAGCAATCCCCGGAGTTTTACTGGTGGTTTCAATAACTACCATGGTTTGAAGACATCCGTGACTGAAAAAAACTCCATTCGATTAAATTGATAAAAACTAATTATAATTATCTCCCTTTAATTATCCCGGAAGTAGAAGGGTTTATAGTAGATTATTAAAGCGATCGTATTCCTACCCCAATAACTAATTATAATCCTCTCAATGCATCAATTTCATAGTGTAAAAATCATCCGCCTTTCCCGGGATACAGTTGCTGTGGCGGTATCTCCCACAGTCTCTTGGGATTTATAATCCTCTCATTTTATTTACCCCGGAAGTGGAAGTGGAAGGCTTTACAGTTGATGTTTTCAAGCGACTGCATTCATACACCCATACATTCTTACCCAATAACCTTCATATGAAGCCGGAATCGGATAAATCTTAAGTCAATAAATACCATGGAAGTTTTTCCGAGTAATTTCTTATCGTTGAGGAATCGAATAGGAAAATGTAACATGAATATGTAGATTTTACCGACTATCATACATGCTCATGCATCACGGTTGCCCCGGGGACGGGCACGTTCCTCCATTTAATACGGATAGATATTTTTCCAAATCTATACGAACACTGAATTCAGCATAAGGGCTTCTGAGCATGTAGGCAACCAGAAGCACACAATCCAAAGCATTCTATTTGCAAATCAACAAACTATACATATTAACGACATGCGAGTATGCGAGTTCAACTTATAACGAAAAAATTGGAAATTGCCTCATTCTAGGGAAACGTTTTTGAGGGCGGAAAAAAGTTTATTTTGTCAAACGAAAATCATTATTTGCGAATCCTTCCCTCTACTGGTCTTCGATTTTTCGATTCTCTGGTTGCAACTCCTCTCATCGAACCTAGCAACTACCTCCCCTCCATGCTAATAATAACGATTGCTATTCCTGAGACAACTTGAGGGAGGGCAACATTTCAAAAGAATCGACGATCTACAATCACGTCTAACCCTCCCCGAGATCTGAAAAACAACCACGATAGAAGAAGGATCGAGCCCACCTCTCATGGGATTCGCTTAGCATTTCAAAGGCTGCGACAAGGAAACGCTCCCTTCCAACGCGTGAGTGCCCAAGCAAGCCAGGGACGAGCGGCGAGCTCCCGCTGGCCAGACGCCGCATCACTCCCACACCCTTTGCGAAACCCCTGAACTCCCCGAGCATCCCCGATCGGCCCCTGGACCCCACCCAGAGGAGATCCTTTCGCCTCTCCTTTTCTCCCTCGACGTCTCCCCCTGACCGCGATCCCTTCAATCAATAACACGTCAACGGCGGTGAAGACACGTCCGGCAGGTAAATGATTTCGGTGGTCTTCGCTTCCACTTCGAGCGCATTCAGATACTTGCCAAGCATGCGCGTGGCGAGGAGTTTGTCAGTGGAGGGAGGGGCATTGGAAGCGCAAGAAAGGGGACTGGTGAAATTTTAAAAGTTGTGGAAATTTTCCCCATCAGATAATCTCCGCATTACGCCCAATGCCAGGCTACCTGGAGGAGCGGGATTTTCTTCTTAGCGCCGACGATCGCGAAAAGTTGCGCGATAACACTTTTGACTACATTCCGATTATGGCTCCTTACTCGTATTCCAATTTCCGTCGTGCTCTCCTAACCGTGGGATGGGAGTCTCAAACCGAATAAGCCGTGACGCATAGGGTATATCGATGGTTACAACGTGAAATCGAGGTTTCCGAGGACCCCAGCGCAAGTAAACTTAGACGGTGCATTAAGGCTACCGTTACGGCCGGCTTAATGTTGCCGTATTCGCGTATGATCGTGATCAAAACACAGATAATGCATTACATAGGAGAAGGCGTCGTTCATTTTATTACAATGTTAACTGAACAATCTGATTCCCATACGTTAAATCTAGCATCAAATTGACAATGGCGTCATCATTGAATTTATTTTAAATGTTAAATGAAAGGTATTTTAATATTAAAATCCTGACACCGTGTACACTCATAAAAAACGACATACTGGGTATTAAAGAGATTTAGGAATAATTTAGACAATAAATACACTCATGGCATTTGTGAGATAATTTGATTAAATTTATGCACCTTGAAATGTATCGAGTAAATATAGAACAAGGTGTCTCATGTTAACTGGTGAAGTACAGATTTAAGAATGCGAGCTCCCCCAATTCGGAGTGACCGCATTGGTCCAATCGGATCGATTCACAAATGTGGTGGATCGCATTCCCTGAAGTTGCCGTGAATCTGACTCGACAGAAATCGGAAGAGGTCGGTGCTATTGAAACCAACCTGGAAGACCAAACGGATTACCGGTTGCCATACCTCCATACTATTCCTTCATGTATTAAATTTCGGACGAGTTCCTTTTTATGGAGAATGGTCTCTCACTCGTATAATGGCCAAAGAAATTAGAAGCACTGAGGCCCAAAATCCCATATACCTTAAAAGAAGGCCCACCAAACTTCTCTGCCGTAAAATATTCGAAATACAGCTCGCATGAACAAAGGGAAACAGGAATAAACGTAGCATAAGGATAATGGCATTTTTTGCAGATTTTGATAATAGACAAGCTTCCAACTCCTTGAATTACCTTCATAGGTAAGCTAACCAAACAAATCAGGCTCGTATGACACAAAAATGCGACCATAGGTGGGGAGCACCTAATCCATCACCTACGATATCATAGAAATTTCTTGAAATAATCCTTTAGTGATTACCCAAGGAAAACACAACGTTTGATCACTAAGTTTTTAAAAAATTTAGTTACACTACTGTCATATTTTCTGGAATTTAACATTAAGCCCGAATAGAGAAAACAAAACCAAGCTTTTCCAACTTTATGAGGAATTATTATAACATTTACTTTACTGCGATTTTACAATACGCAGAGATCAATGAAATCTTCTACAGCAGAATTTCAATTATAACAAAAAATATGGTAATATATTCCAAAGGACTTATCAAGGAAAATATATTGATATGAGTAAAATTTAGCCAAAAAAGGCAGAAAATTTAATAAGAGTGTGAATCGGCAAATAAAAATGTGAAACCATTTATGCTTATAATTATGTGAAACAACTTCACATAAAATAATTTAATTTGGTAAATCAACTGATATAACACATATATATCGCTAAAAGTAAAATAATCACCCTGGAAGATCCAATATTTCATTAAATTTTTCATAAAGTTCAAAATGAATGTTAATTACCACTGTTAATGAAGTGAATGAAAAATAAAAGACTGCATTAGTGAAACAATGGTGGGAGGGTGACGACGCATTTATTATTTTTTTTAAATTTAGTCTTTTTTGGGGCACCATTGTGGTTTGTGATCATTATTTCAAAATACCTACATAATGGTACCACTAGTTTCATTAAAATCCACAAACGTTTCCGAGGTAGGTAAAAAGTTGACCTGTAATTGTTATACAGAAAAAAGGGACTTTAATTTATCAGAAATGTTATCGTTTTAAAAAAAATGTATTCTCTAATTTTCTACTTGAAAACAAAACTTATTTTTGACTGGATATTTTCGAGGGAATAATAACGATTGCGTGCGAAAATTCATATTACATCAGTTGAGCTCATTCGCAATTTCCATATTTTCGAAATGACGCTCCAACTTCCATAGACCCTGATAGATACTGTATTTGTACATAACTTTGAGATAATGATGGAGGTGGTAATGATAACCCTTTCGGAATCAGTGAAAGTAACGAAAACCCATCATGGTCTTATTAATTACTAATAACTTTGAGCCACTTCCGGATTGGTTTAAAGATTAAACGTTCTTTGAATTGTCTTCCCATAGCACAAAATACCTAAGTTTCTAGAATAGCTGCTATACCTACGACTACGACTGAAATATCCTTAAACCTGATTTTTATGCGATATCTTTAACGTATTTTATGTTTATTTGAAAATACTTTTTAACATATAAAACCAACCTTCGGGTTGATACCCGAAGGTTGGTTCGATGGGCGAGGGTAGAATTCAGCTAATACTAAACTCGACGCCGTGTGAAATACACACACCAGTGTAGGGTGGACGCAGTTTCTTTTCTTGTGTTGCCTGTGGCAGGACGAACAGGTACCCGAAAAATCACACATCTTGCAAAAGTCTCAGGCGGAGCACAATTAACTGTTGACTGGAGCGTCCGGCAATCGCATCCGGGCGCACTGGTCAACAGTTCATTGTTCTATCTCCTGGAATACCATGTTCCAATTCACATATAAAATTAATTTATTCATCTTTTTTTATCCGTCTATCTCAGTCATTATTGTCATTATATACATTAAATTCCAGCAAAATTCTTTTATTTTCAGCTTAGCTCTTATCATGAAGCTTCCTCGTACATGAATGTACTTCAAATTTATGCTAATTTATAACCTCGAGAAAAGAAAAGAGTTCATGCTTATAATCTCACAAGTGAACTAAATGAATATATTTTATATATGACACAAGCCCTAAGGTGTTAATTAGTAGAATTGTTTGTCAGCCATGATAATGCGCTTCCACCATTTGCAGATGTTTTATTATACGACTTGTTTAACATCATCATTTTCATGAGTCCAATTTGAAAATTACAAAATAAATGAAAGCCAATATCAAAATAAAATATTTGTGTAAATTTTCAACCGCGGCTTCATCAGTAAACTGCATGCATGAATGTATGTAATATGAATAGTGAATAGTATGACGCCTAAGACATTTAAAGTACGTTATTGAGTAATGATAAACTTAAAATGGAACTGAGTAGCCACAAGAGCTTATAATTTCTTGGCTCGCCTTATTCCTGGCTACCTTTCCCAAATATGGAAACCGTACGATTTGGGACACATAACATAAGAGAAATATTTCAACGAAAGATAGCCAGGTATGTCTTCCTCAACAGGAAAAAAGTTCAAACATTGTCAAGGACATGTCGGGTATTCTGAAATGGTAGAGTTCGCAAAATAAGAAGAATGAGTAACGTCAGGTACGATCTATTGAACTGCTAGGGGATTGGAATCTATAGAACTGTTAGGTTAGAGGTTTTAAGGGATTTAAGCTGGGATCCCTTGAAATACGAAGAGGACAGGCGAGACTAATACTTTTAGAAAGATTCAGAACCAGCGAGTTTAACGATGGCAGTAAAGGAATTATAATGGCCCCCAACTACTTTGATAAATCAGACCACAAAGATAAAATAAGGGAGATAGATTCCAATTCAAATAGATTCAAATACTCATTCTTTCTCATAACAAGCAGAAATCATAATAGTAAGAATCCGAAGTCCATTTAGAAATAATAAAAACATTTAAATTGCAAGTCGGAACAAAATTAAAAATTCAAAGATTGTGCATGTGTGTGTTTGCTGGTAGCTTGTGGGTTTGCATGTGCGTGGGGTGAAAGGGTTCTTGCATGAATGTTTACCATGTTTGGTTTATGGACTAAAAATTTGTGGCTTCTACATGCGGTTTTTTTTCCTTTCTAAATTGCGGGTGGTGCTCTAACACCCCCCGCCACACGCCCTTGCGGCGGCTTTCGGGGTATTGAGTAGATGTAGATGTTGAAAATTATAAACTGTGGGAACATAAAAGAAGAAAATAGAAAGACCTTATTTCAAGGGGAAAAACGACAGCAGTTTTAAAATATTAATAAGACAAAACACAAATTGAAAACCTTTCTAAACTGAAGTATTGCTGAATGGACCAGCTACCTTGAAAGTTTTCTGATCCCCTTTTAATAAAATCTCAGGGGTTTAAGAATAAATCACAGTGCAAAAGGATCGGGAACCAAATTTTACAATCATTGTGTGCGATAATGGTTTGTAAACGATGCGGACGGTACGAAGTTGGACTCTGATTTTCTGAAAGGACGTTCGCATCATTGCTTCAAGTTTGACTGTGATGCCAGGGATCTGTGTGCCACCTGACACTGTCTATATTCACATGCATTTTGATAATATATTACACATTTTCCTTCCCACCTCTTCGCCGAGAAATGGCAAATCCTCTCCTGTCTGTAAGTGAGTTAGTGTGGGTGGGTGTGTGTGTGTGTGTGTTTGTGACCGTTTTCCCCTCCTACTGTTCCGCTCCATAAACACGGGATGCAATATTCATACCAATAATCGAATCTGTAATGCGATCAAGCCTGAATCATTCCTTGAATCTCGTCTTCCCGTCGTGAATCACTAACGACGACAGGGCGATGATGGGAAGGAAATGGAAAAAAAGAAAGCAAGGTGGTCGGGGTGGCGAAGGAAAAAAACCACGAGGGGGAGGAGGGGGCTCTCGGCGGCAGATACCACAAACTTGGAAATACGCCCGTTGCGCTCTCCGTCGGCGCCGAGGAGAAGTCGCGAAGTTCCACATTCAGACGCGACGAGGGTGTGAGCCGCCACCGACGAGGTAGGTAGGACTGACTGACTCTTTCCCCTCTTAATGGGACAAGGGGTGATTTTTCATGCCTACGCCCCCACCGAACCCATCTGCCCTCCACCTCCCGACCCCCTCCCCCACCCACAAAGGACCCCGTGAAAGGCAACCATTAGAGGTGGTAAAATACATTTTTGAATAATGCAGGATATGTAAGGACGCCTATACATCACCGTCTGAGAGGAGGCTGGGGGGGAGGGGATAAAGGGGGGTGAGGAACGCTTCCTTTAGCTTGGAATCCATCAATCTCCGGGGACTGGCTCCCTCCCTCTTCCCACCAACCTCCTCTTTATCCCTCGCCACTCCTCCTCCCCTTTTCTACGCGTCCGACGAAAGGTTGAATCTGTTTGTGCGAGAGGGCATGTGTATGGGACTCGGGAAGAGGACCCACGCCCTAATCCAACGGGAAGAAACGGATTTTTTCACGCGTGGAAATGATCCATGGGTACCCCCGAAATTCTGGAGGGACGTTCTTGTCGCTCAAGGAAAACTTCGAGGGCTTGGGCAACCGGACAGCATTCCACAAATAATACAATGCGGTTTCATTTCAAGGTATTTTCAATGTGCAAGAAGTGAAAAGGGTTAGCGCGACGGCTTAAGGAAGCGTTAGAGAAGATGGCGGACAAGAAATTCAATAGGGGTTGCGGTTGAAAGCAAATCACTTCCCTCGCAGAACGTGATACTTCGAGTTACCACAGAGGGCCCTTCAGTCACTTCCGACCCACGGGGAAAGTTTCCAAATCAAAGCAGTACAGATAAATGCCATCCCTATTCGACCGACAATCCAATATGTATGACCACATCAACGCGAGTGAAATTCTGCAAAAACTTTCTTTGGACTAAATTTACATATTGTGAACTCAACAATTAGGGACGGATTTATCCGAGGAAATACCATTTTATGTACATGCAACATAGACGGAAAAAAATACTTGGAACAAGTCAATCCTTCAAGCCAAACTTAGAAAATGTTTCAAGCACCCATGATTCACCCAAAAAACGTAAATTGAGGAAATATTAGAAATTAGCAAATTAATCGCTAAAAGTATGAAATATGATATCAGAAGATTTCTTATGCTTTAACTGAAGTCCCTAAAACAAAGATAAATTCTGACAGTAAAGTAATCAAAACACTTCGATAAAACATGCCCCGTTTGTGTTAAAATTGCACACATAGGGGACAATAATACTAACCAAAAACATTAATATTAAAATTGTTTGTATAATCAGACACATTACATATGGGAAAATGCTTCCACTATTAGGCACATACATCCCTTTCTGTTGCAACAAACCTTGATCATTTTTCACTTCAATAAACATGCAAATTTAAGACGAAAATTAAAAAAAGAAATTAATCTGAATATCGCCCTGTGACGCCTTTTATTTGTGAGTTTCTAGTATTATTTAAAATGATCTCCACTTTCGCCCGAAATATTTTGCATGCACGTATGCATTTCATTGAAAATCGATGAAAGAGCATTAAGATAACGCAGAAGAGGAATTAATGACGCGGCAACAGGTTTGAAATACTTAAAATTATAATTTTCAAATGTAATGCGTGCAAGATAAAAAACAGACTAAATTATTACTTCTGAACTTTGCATGCCTACGCAGCTTTTCACCTATTCAGCAAACCAAATGTTTCTCAAAAAACTGTGTGAAATATATCAGGAAGTATAAAATCAGTGAGAAGGGACCCGAAGTTAAAAGTGGATATATTTTGGGAACCCCTATCAAATAATTAGTTTATGACTGGGAGATAGGGAAAATATTAATTCATGAAATCGTATTTTTCAACACATGACTGTCATCGATTCAACTGTTTAGTACAAGTACTTGTAATTGAGTGAACAGCACAGGTAATCAGTTTTCCCTAGCATGAATTCTGTAAAATAAAAGTACATCCCCTTAAATTCTTCATTGTACTTTCGGCGATAGTGAAAATGATTACATGATCTGAAATGAAACTCAGTACGTAAACTAATTACTTCCCAAAAGTAGATATCTTGTGATTTGCAAAAAGCGCGGAAATTAAAAAAATACCACAGCCACCTTAAAATCTGTGATATCAATTCCGAACCGGTAGTAGTGCCACCTGTATTTCCAATACACTCAAATGGCGGCTGCATTTTTTCCGATAGCACAGGTGAAGTCACCATTACGGAAAGAAAAATCGCTTCCATAAGACAAGAGGATATATTAAATAAGATATTTTACTTCTGTCTCACAATATGGAAACAATTTCATTTTCAAAATTTGAAAAACGCAAATTTATAACAAACACTGAATGGTAAATCTGTGATTCTTATCCATTAATAATTTTCATGTGAGGTGTTTGCAAGTTTTTGTATATGAATCATCTCTTTTGAAAAAAGTTTTTATTTTACCTAAGAATGCACCCTAACACAAGGGGATGCAACTATTCAACTTTCACAAAACATGCGCGAAAAAAATAAGCCCTCTCACAACAGTGGATTTTTAAATTGGCTTCTCACAGAACAGGACTTGATACTTTTAAAAACTTTCAGCATTGCAGAGCAGTATTAGTTTAAAACAGAAGGCTTATTACTGGCGGTCGCAAACCAAATCACAAAAAAGGAATGCCGAAGACAGTAAGAACTTTTTGTTCCAAATTTTCTGGTTTTATCGCGTGCGTAGCAAAATATTTCGTTTTCCAGACAAGCGCTGGAGTAAATTGAGGCGCGGGAGTGTACAAAGAAATTTAAATCATTAAAAAAAAGCCTGATGCGCCACGTAAGTTTGAACACAAAATGTTTACGTGTTTTTTTAATAGAAGGACCTAAATGTGTTTTGCTCCTACATTAAGGAAATCTGGGCTAAACTTCAAGCTGTGGACACCTCAAAAGATTGCAATGGAATTACAAAGGACGGAAAAGGAGGGTAAATAGTGAGTTCTTCAAAAGTTTTCCATGAACGTTAACGAACTTCTCAGGCTTACACAAAATTAATATCGTCTGGTGAGCACGCTTATGAAGCACGCAATGTCTAATTCAAATGTTTATGGCAACGGAGTAATCAAAGTCCAGCAACTTAAACGCTTTCGAAAAGGACAAAAATATAAAAGCAAAAGTTCTAGAATAGTTAGAGTTTAACAGGATAGCACAACTTCATAAAATCTGTAGAAAAATGGCGGCAAAAACATGATCTTCCCTAACATTTGGAACTTGCACAGTTTCAAGAAAACATTTTAAAACTGCCACTAAAAACAACTCATTAAAAAACTATATTTCACTCTTTGGCGCCCATTTATTTCTAATTATGATTATGCTAACACAGAATAAGCAACACTCTAATGGCTGATATTATTATAATGAATTAGGATGTTCATTACGTAACTTATGCATGGATCATATTAGTATTAAGAAATTCAATGATAATATTCGAGGTAGTAAAAAACTTGCGATAGCGTAAGTCAAAATATAAAGGTTGCATTAAAAATTGAAATGTTCAATTGAATTAATGAAATCAATATAACTGGAAAAGACAATTCCTTTCCAAAACATGTACCATGGAGTCATTACTTTTTGTTATCTTTAAACGGGTCCATCCGCTGCCCCTCAAACAGCTAAATTATGACTTTAAAAAAAATGAAAAAGAGATTTGGGAGATTTTTAGGAAGAGTAAAAATGAACTATTCGTCGAAATTATTAAATAAGTTTAGCATATATCGAAATCGGGAAAATGGGAGAGAGGCAACACAAATATTAATTAAAAGTTCATCTGGGATCCTCGAGGTCTACACATGGCAAAATCTTAGGAAGTAAAAACAATTGAACTGGCCATGAGCACAGTCATTTTCATTATCTGAAACACTTAAGGAACTCATTACGATGTACAACCTTTGAAAAACGGCGTAAAAATGTGTATCAATCTATTAAGGAAGATTTTATTTGGGTCAGTCATCACTCTCAGTTACAGCAAAAAGTAAAAAAAAATTCACTCCAATTAAAGTTCAGAAGACGAAGAAGTTAGAGCAAGATAATTTCCTGGAAGAAATTTAGAGCCACGTCTGGAGAGTTTACACGTGCACATCTAGATTCCAATGCTAATAACGATATTCGAATCATAACAAACAATCTTCTAGAAATCATCCAATTACGAGTTTTACACGATCACAATAAATAAATCTCTCCTGTATAATGTTATCAAAAACATCAGGTATTCAATGTAAAAGCGATGAATTTTACATTGAAATGTTAAAAATAAATTTTTAAGTATTATTAAATATAAAATTTACAGTTAATTTATGAGAATTGTTGAAATCAGTACTGATCATCCTTAAAAATACCGATGCGAAGTTGAAATACCGTTTTATCGATTTGACACACATTGACCCAAACCCGCTGTGAAAAACAATGAATTCAAAGGCAGATATTTTTTACTTTTGCATTATGAAGAACAAAATATTTCTCTTTAATTTTTTATTTTCACTAGATTTTTATAGGAATAAAACTAGGAAGCCCACCACATTTAATTCATTCAAGAATTATAACCTTCTCCGGCTTGATATCATATCCTAAATATAAAAGATTGCGAATTGAAGAATAATTTACTAAATTTAGGTTTCCTTATTAAATGAAACATGCCTCTCAATAGTTTTCTCACAGCGCTTCAGAATTATCTTTGTACAATTTCTTCAAGGCAATACTCTTAGACCAGCAAAATATGCAGCGTTCCCTAATCGACTCATGATCAGGGCCTTTGTGGCTCTATGATTGTGATATGTTTGCACGACAGTGATGAATTCCCCTTACACGCGTCATATTTACGTGTAAGTGACACAGATAAAGATATGGAATCCACAAAATAGGCATACATATGTATGAAATTTGGGAAACTTTAATACGTCTAGAAACTAAAGGCAGTTTTCATAATACGAAACTTAGGATCTCGTACTCCTCGAAAGGAGTGGTTACTAGGATGATAAAAAATTTATTCTCGTAAGTGTTGATAATACTTCCTAAGTAAAACTCAAGTAGGGTTTATGATGCTTTTGCGAAATTAAACGACGGCGCTAAAGCAATATTGGGCCTTAGTGATGCTCCCTTTAATGATTAGGATGCATTATAGCGCGTAATATACTTTTACACGCGAATGAATAGTGTTTTATGCAACTACAAGACATATAATATTTACATATTTATTTATTTTTAATTTAATATTTACTTTGTAAAAGAAAAGCTTCATAATAATGGAGGGTAATTAAATAAGTAAATCCTGATCCTTGCAGCCTTTAAATTATTTTAGTGACTGTTTTTACCTATAAGAATCAATCCAAACTAAATGCGTACATAAAACATGACGTTCCGTAACTCCGAAACTGTTTCATATAACCAGAATATAAAAAACTATCCGTAGATTTTTACCATTTAAACATTTATATGAAATTCCTTGCCTTGTTTTGTCCATTTAATTTTCTCCATTACATTAAGAACGAATACCTAAGCCAAAATTTCAAGTGTATATAATGGCATTCCTCAGGTTATTGTCGATTGAAAAAGAACTTCAGCAACAGCCGTAACGTTCCAATTCATGGGTATCCGAGAAGAGTTCCTACGTTGAAAAAATAGGAGAGAATGTTCGAGGAATGAAGACTATGAAATATTATCAATCGGATGCATCGGTAACAGACGAGGGTGAAAGACCTGCTACGCTGGTTTGTCAACGCTGAGGAAATACATGAGAGGTGAAACACCAAATGAGAGAAAAGTTAGTGATTTGATGAAAATAGATAGACCAAAATACCATTGATGAATGTGGCCGTAGTCACTCCGAGGTTAAGAATTGCTAGAATTCTCGGTTGCAGTGAAGGAAGTCGAGGCATGAATGCCACACGAGAAACAGAAGTACAAGGGAGCATTAAGTACAACAGAAAATGCTGATTCGGACTATGAATTCTGAAAAATGTCTATTTTTGATATTTCTCCAGCTCTCGACCGCAACACAGTTCGTATATTACCCATTAACGAATGAAGCTGCGTAGTCCGTTTGCTTTGCTCTGCTTTTTTTCCTTACTATTTATAATTTTCCAGAAAAAGAGTACACGACGCAATAGAAATAAAATTTACAAGCAAAGTAATTCATCCACAGAGTACATTAATCTGATATTTAAAACAATTAATTGAAGTTTTTCTTCTTTAACTTGATAACTAGATGCTTTCCATAATTATGCCCGAGCGAGATTCATCAAAGAATAATGTGGGTTTAAAATTTAGTTTCCAGGGGCGTCGTTATTTCAGAGAAATCCCAAAAAAAAACATCGGCAAAGCTCCACCGAGTCGAATAATGAGACCACACACATTCGCTTCACTCGCCTCCTCTCCATAAAAAAATTATAACAGAAGTGCTGATTTACGAATAGATATGCAAAATTGACGTTGTAAAAATGAACGCATAAATTATTCGTTAAATTTCTAAGTTGAACATAAGCCCGACATGGAGTCGTGCTCACGTTAGCGATGAAAATACTCCAAAGTCAACACTCTGGGGTTGGTGGTCCATATTTGACCTCTCCCTTCCACCACACGCGTGCCTTTCCTTCCTCCTTTGGCCACTCCACGCCTCCCTCCTCCTCTCCACTACTCACGGAAGAACCATACCGGTAGAATAACCCCGTTTGAAATAAGCCTGACAAAGTTGGAGTATTCAAGCGATTCCGGACGCAGTTAGAATGATGCCGAATACTCAACTTTTGGGACGGAGTAGTGTTAGGAATGACGCTTAGAACTAAATGTTAAAAATTGCAGATCACTACGCTGTTTGAGTAGAATGCTACTGGGGTGGAAATCAATGGGTACAAAATAATCGGGATGGAATGCAGCAATTCGCGGAGGGTGACGCACGTTACTTTAAGGCCTGTTTTAACCGTGAAAACGTATAATGCACGCAATATTATGTGCGAGCGAAAGTCAGAAGACTAACCACCTTAAGAGAATGCAGGAAAATGGCATTCGCAATTAAATTATAGAAAGATTATAGACTAGATATTAGACAAGATATTAGACTAGATATTAGATAGCTTAGATAGATATTTTTACTCAACAGTATTTTGGTCTTTCGTGAAATATAATTGTAAGATAAGAATTGCGGAAACTGACTCGTCGAACACGAATATTAAAATTTTCTAAGATAAATGAATTTAAAAATATTTCTATACAGTTGTTAAGAAGTTTAAGCTAAAATGGCAGAAGAGATAACAATAATCGTAAAATTTGCTAAAAATGGCTTGGATCACAAGGGTTTGAAGGTTAACCCTAAAATAATATAACTCTCCTCACGGGATATTTTTCAATCAGTCTGGCGCCCTTTCGTTGTCCAAATGCAATTGGGACGTTGCAATGGTGGACATCTGCCTTCCCTTCCATCGCACTCCCCGATACCTTGAATCTTCCCCTTTACCACTTAAATATTCACAAAACATGTCCCAAAACCCCACCCGCTTGGGAATTCTCCGCACAGCCATCCAAACAGAGAAGCAATGCTGGGATTGAGGTTGATTGAGGAAGAGTGAGGTTATTTTTAAAACGGAAATGAGAAAAAAAAGAATGAAAAAATGACGCAATCTACACAGGAGTGGGAATAAATGCGTGCGACTGTACCAGCTCGCATAATTGAATTATGACTTTTAATGAATTACGAATATCAGGTGAATTGCTTGTTGTCATCGCGGGAGTCCTTGCTCAAAATAAACCGTCGTGCAGTGGATATAATAAACCCCGAGAGAGATTATGAGATTATTGTGTCACCAGTCGTCGCCGTCCCTCCTACACTCGGGAGTCAAAGCAAATCAGAGAGAGAGGGTTCTCTCGGAGGCCTTCAAAGAGATCCAGCCTCACCACCGGGACACCTCCTTCAAACGAGCGGGGACACGGGTATGTTTGCCGGCCCTTGGTCGGATTTGAATGTAAAGGAGAGACTGGGAAGAACAGAGGATTTTCACGTGAGGAACATGTTCACGCACGCATCTTAATTCGAAATGAAAATTAAGTTTGAAAGCCAGATTGAAACGAGGACATAGCAGACGAATGCCTACACAAAAAAATAAGTTCTTGAGATATCAGAAATCCTTACCACGATACTTTTAATTTGTATTATGTTACGATGAAATTGATTTTCTTAAAGGCATTTGAAAATAATAATACACCTCTTATTGATGTGTGGATGAAATGCTTAGCTACAAGGATTAGAGCAAGTGCGGTGGGTACGAGAGATTTAATAAAAAGCAGTAATGAGTGGGTCATGAATGCAATTCAAATAGATGCACCATTTACGGACGAGTACACAAAAGGCTGTGCAAAAGGGTCAAATAATGAATGAGAATCTGATCACAAAATACGAGATAATATCAAAGGAATACTTTGATAGAAAAGCGTAGACTGAGATAGTCGAGATGGGCGAATATGGCCAAACAGGCTCAAGATAATAGACATTATAAGTCTTAGGATAAGAGTAGTTGTGAATCTTGTGGAGTAATTTTGTGGCATGAGTACTCGCTATAGCACACTTGCATTACAGCGAGCGACTTCGCCCACAAGCCCAAGTTGCCACGCGAGAGAAAGGTTGAGCCAGCCGCAAGTACGAGTACGCGCTCGTACGCCCTACAGCCACGCCTGAAAGACACCATGGCAACAGCGGATTAAGTAGAAAACAATGTAAATTATATCTACAGCCTTACTTGTTTGAAATATAGTATTGATTTTTTTCATCCAGAAAACTGCGCAATGGACTCTAAATTATACTCTTCTTGCAAAATTATTTCATAAAAGATACATGTTTTTCCAGATGAAATGAAAATATATGGTCAAATCGTACACTAAAAATATTTTTGTCTCCACTATTTTCGCATGCGAGTGCTCTTCATAAGGTGGCTCCGCTGAATGTGTTTTTGCGAACTTTTCACCTAATTTCTTTAAATTTCTATATGATCGAGTTTTCTAAATTTCATTCTGCAATTTTTTGTGAAATATTCGTCGTAAATAATCAACCAATGGATAATGATGAGGGCCGATTATTGGTGCAGATCCAAAAAAATGCAAAATGTGGATGCAGCGTATTTTGTTTGGCGACGATCGCATTTGAAGGATGAGATAGAAGGAGAACGTTGGGCAGGCAAGTTAGAGGGAAGAAAAAAATGGAAGGAATGAAGGGAGGTAGAGTGTATGTGGACCTGAAAATAGTTTTTTTTGCAGTGTTGGGTGTCTGGATGTGCCTTGATAAGTAAAATTTAGAAATTTACGCACCGGTTTCCAGCCAGTCTCAATCCAAAACCTACCTTAAACTTAATAATAATCATTCTGATCAAATGTTGAAAAGCATAACGCGGTTTCTTGTCAGCACGTGGGACTTTCGCACTCGCCGTCAAATCCTCAATCTGTTCTTTAACCTAATATCCATGCTATTATCCTAACTGGACGAACATACACTGTAAGCTTATCCGAATTATTCTGCATACGGATAGCTGATTACATCACGTTTCAAGCGCATCATTAGGATGTATAGTATACTGCAGCCCAACAATTTACGGATGGAGTGAGCGAAAAACTTGTTCAGGGGAAAAAGGAAGAAATTAGTACAAAAGGGTAATATTCATGTCCATAACCTGAAGTCATGCTTATTTTGCTGTGCTTAACCTCGGAAGTAAACGAAGAGACGGATGTGCATGCATTAATAAAGGTTGACTGCAGGCCTCCATTCCTTCCTCTCCCATGCCAATTAAGTTATCCCTTCCCCCTGCCCTATTAAACAAAATAATTCCTCCCAATTACGCCCTGACAGCTCTGTATATCTTACATCCATCTTCATTTGGCTTATGCATTCATCTCTTGGCCTCCCCAGTGAACATCTTTTTTTCACGATGCATTAGGGTTTCCAAGCAAATGCACGATTCTTCAATTCGCAATAAATTTTCTTTTTCTTTTCAACCTGTTGCATATTTGGGTTTGTTTTCATTTTTCAATCGTCAATAGAAAGGAAAAGGTTTCATTAAATTTTCCAAACGGAAGCTCCGTAACTTTGTGAACGGTATCCTTCCCGTGAGCTGTTTCATTTCAGCGATCGGGAAGGAACAAATATAAGTGACTGGCGGTCGCATGCGAGAGTAAAATTAACCGCGCATCATTATCGCATTGAACATCAGCCAAAACACTGCTGCTTCCAAAAGCGATGATGAAAAAATAGCGCTCTCATCCATTGGAAATTACAAGCACGACATTAGAAAATAGCATATTTTCGAGAATTTAATGCGTAAAATAGATTTAAAAATTGCAGCGTCGCATTCCATTGGTGGGAGAGACTAGAGCGAGAAGTTTCAAAGCATCTGTCATGATTGACGACAAACCATCGGAGGAGCGTGATCCTTTCGACTTTCAACGCCCTCTTCCAACGACAGGCTGTTTTATCTGGAGCATATGATTTGAAGATTGGAATCCATGGAGCAGATTAAAGTGCTATCACGCAAAATGTTTCATGGCCATTTAACTTTTCCATTCTACTTATCTAAACCCTGTCAGTTTCATCAGTCCATCCGTTTCCTAACCCCTGAATCGTTAAGCTGAGCTCTGAAAACTTCAGCAGAGCCCGAACGTGTAGCAGGTGACTGAAGCGCGCATTTATGAGTTGTAAGTACTCGTAGGTGAATGTGTCTCAGGAAATGCGCAGTTTACGTTGTGTTCATTCGGACTGGAAAGAAGGTTATCAATACCCCATATGAGTAAATCATTTAAATCATTCTAACAGAGTGATTTGCTTTTATTTGTCATGCAAAATAAGCGATATTTGTTTCCAAAGACAAGCAATGCGATTGTTTCGTATTTAAACCGTTTGCGCCGAATTACTTGCGAAAAACGAAACTCTAGACAAAGTCGATGAAAAAAATTGAAATCATTTATTTCTCCGAAAACCGTAATCAATGACGTGATCTGGAATTATGTTTTAAGTTAAAGGCAGAGTTAATATTTGCATGTTTACGCTGATTCTATACTCAGAAAATGGTGATAAATAGGTCAGCTCTAAAGAAATATGCCACCAAAAAATTGAAAAAATATTTTTTCTTTCTTCATTGGTAAAAAAAAACTCATCATAAAATTGATATATATATATTGCACTTAAAAATGTGAGGTATATTATTTTTTTTAAGAGCGAAATTAATGCTAAGTAACTTAAGATGTTTAAACATTAAAATTTTTAAAAATCATTATTTAAAAAACTATTTCTTGTTATAATTAAATGTTTCCTTTAGTTTTACGTGAAAACGAGCATGGAACGTCTTTTTACGATGATTCTGCCCTGAGAAATAAGGTACTGAAAAATCGATATTGTTGGAAACAGTTACTTTGAAAAAATGGTCATCATCGGACGGCTGTCTTTTCGATTTTCGCTAAACGTTCCAATTCATACTTTTGCACTCAAGGTCACCATGTCTTACATTTTCGCCTAAAATTCGAGAGGTGAAGGGAAAAATCAAAATGGCGTGGAATGAACAATATAATATACTATCGGCTTAGACCTTGAGCTTACACGTTATTGATTTTAGCTCCAATTGTAGCCACTATTTTTATTATAATTTAAAATTACGGTAAAAGTGATCCGAAGTTTTTAGAATATGTGTATACTGGTGACGAGACATGGGCGTTGAGTACGACCCAAGCATAACCCCTATGAGTAGCATTTTGGACCATTAGATTATGCCAAATAGACCATGACGAGGTGCCTAGGTGCCTTACTGGAAATATACCACAACTGGCGGAGCACTGGCATTGGTGTGTCGATACGTGTGCTCTTATGACGACTTATGGTAATTTGTACTTTGTTTTTCATTACATTTTTCCCTCAGATTTATTCTACTTATTTTTGGGATAGATTTTGTATGCATAATTTCAACTGACAGTCGAAATCTATTGTCAACGTTATCCTGCCAGTAAGGAAGGAAATATTATAAGGATGACTATTAGAAAAGTAGGATGAAAATGACATATGAAAAATGACAATACTGACATACCGATGCGCCTTTTAAAACCGTTTTTGTTAATGAATTGCAACAGAACTTTGGGAATTTCTTCTGTGCATTAAAAAACCCTATTTTTTCATACATTTTTTAAATAATCGTTAACAGTAGCTCCAAAAAATGTCACACATTTCAGTCAAACCTAGTACAATTCATATCTTATAAAACCAATCCATTTATGAGTGTACGAGTATTGATTTTCTTTATTGACTTATGCAGTATTTCATTAAAAGGGTTATCACAACCAGTCAATACGTTCCAGATAAATAAAAATTATGGTACATTCCTCAAAGATCATTTTCTAAAATTCAATTCAACGAAACAAATAAACAGCATTTGTCTCATTCTTGAACATCACCGTAGCAAAAATGTGATGCCTAGGTAATATTTTCACGACAACTCTTTGCCCGTCAAACTTTAAACAATGTTGTGTTGAGGATGTTAGTCTTCGGCTAATTAACAGTTACAATTTGCCCAAGCAGATATTTGTGATACATTTAAAACTAGGTTTATAAGCATAATATCATATTAGAAAACCACATTTTGTCATACATTTGATTCCAAAAATTAGTTACCTACAACTCTAAGAGTTCAAGACTCAAAGTATTTTGTCAATAAACAGAATAATTTGGTAGATCTAATTTAACAGAAACTAATTTTAACTGCCTAGATGAGAGTCTTGAAAGTGTTTACATCATCTTCGAGAATGACAATGAAGCCTCCGCTAAGATTGATTTAAAATATTTGATTCTAATGATAAATGGCCAATGCAATTTTCTACCCTTCATTTGTTAAACTCAGTTATTTAAATCAATTTTATTGAAATAATGTGTGATTCTGAGGAGCACTCACTTTTCAGTGTTCTGCTACAGGCGTAAGTGCAGTAGAGCACTCAATTAAAGCCCGCTTCTGCGCTAGGTCTATCTTATGCACGCACGAACATACTGAATATGTAACGCATGCATCTACTGTTCATGGATACTACAGACGTTTGTGTATGAAGTAGGCGCAATGTAGAGGAATCTAATTCTATATTACGTATATACTCAATTTTTCTCCATTTCAAACCCATTTAAAGATGCATAACATGGGTAAAATACGCCCAAATGAAGAAAATGTGTTTTGTGGGTTTTATGTCCGAAAATAGCGAGAAATATGCGGTCATGCTAATAAAAAATTGGGATTTTTTAAAAGAGTGCTAGGTAAATGCGATGAAAAAGTGAAGGAACGATGTTTCGTTGCCTTGGTCAGACCCCACCTAGACTATGCTGCCAGTGCATGGGATCCTCAAAATATAAATTTGATTTCGGAATTAGATCGAGTTCAGCGGAGGGGGGCTAGATTTGCCAAACATTGTTATCACCTAAGCAGCAGCGTATCTACTTTTCTAGACAATTTAGGTTGCGATTCTCTTACACATCGGCGTTTACAATATAGATTAAACTTATTAAAAACATTTAAAGATGGGTCCTCTTCCGATTAAATCAAGAATATTATACGAACCCCAACGTAACACGGTCAGAGGGATCACGAATATAAGACTAGAGATAGACTGCAAGACTCACAGGTGTAAAATGTCATTTTTTCCTAAAACGATAAGAGACCAGAATACTTGTAGTCGAAATCCCCCAGGAGTCAATTCACCACAATAAGTATTAACGTACAGGTTATGGACTACGCGTGGATATATATAGAAAATTTACAGGTTCCTCCCACCTTCCCCCAACTATTTGAAAAACCCCAACACCCTCATCCATTACCCTTTCCTCCTGGTGCTACACCCCCTGCCACACACCGTTTTTGGTCGCTAGCAGGATATTTATGTAGATGCAGATAACGAATTCTAACACTTCTTGGTTGCCAATGTACAATATTCCTAGAAATGCTTGTAAATTTATATGCTCGATTTCATGAGAGAATTTTGCTAACTCTTGTCTGTAATTCCTTTTACCTATGGATGAAATAAAATATAATTTCTGTTGTCACAAACTGCGAATAATTTCTCCATATATACATCACGTTTTGAAGAAAGAGAAAAGCGATATCCCCATATTTATTTACGAAACAATGCAAAAACATTCTGGAAAAAAAGAAAAACTAGAGACCATTGGCACTTTATGAATTTGTTTGCGGCGATCTATTGTCAAAATAAAAATGTCAACCCAATTGTTTCTGCGAGCTTTTTTGTGAGTTTTTTGATGCGAAGCAAATCCTCTGTATTGTCGAAGGTAAATAAAATGGGAACATGGTGTCAGCTATCGATGAAATAATTAGTGTTCCAGTCATAAAACCAAGTTTGGTAGCGAGAAATTTAACTGGTCAATAATTGGGGGAAGGGAGAACAGAACGTGTTCCAAGGAAGTGTTCAAACATTTTAATTTTATCCCTTGGCTAAACAAGGTCACCATCCACCAGAAATATATCCACCCTGTCACGCATCGTTATTTTTAAAATTTGCATGATACTGAACCATTCACGACTTCATTTTGTTAGAATGTAAATAGCAATTCCTGGAAATTATCGTTCAAAATGTTCAATCATATTATCATATACGTGTTTTTATGGAATAAAATTGATAGTTTTCGATTGATATATAACCATACTTGATGGAATTATTTCAATACACAAAATGTTAAATGCAATGCATAATGTTAAATGGCTACATTATTTTGCCATCCCTAATAAGGAATCAATATATTTAGAAAGGAAGAGATAGACTGTATGTTGCAAACCGAAAAGGGAAATATCGAATCATCATCTTAATTTATGCACATAATACAATTGACATTAAAAACAAAAAAAAATGATAGTCACAAATGGACAAAAACTTTAGAATTCTTAAGCATTTACGCCGGATCTATTGTATTCACTGAGGTGAAACTTTTTTGAATTTTGAATTTTGATTGTTTATTTATTCTGACGTGTTCAGGTTTTTGTTAGAATCAGCAAAAAAATAATTAGACAAACTATAGTATTCATTAAATTTCAAATTTTGGATTTAAATTTTCCCAAACTGTAATAATGTATTATATTATCCAATTCACAGTGAAAATTTAGATTAACACGTTTACACGTCATGTGTACCTTAGGAGATCCTGGGAAACAATGCGTACAATGTTTAATGAAGTCGTGAGAAAACTCGCTTCCATTCATTTGCCGCTAATTAGTACGCGATATGGAAAGAAGCGGCGTGAAGGCAATAGCGTTTTGAGTGTGGTGCTACTCAGAGAGTACTCGAGCTTCAATCAATTCCAGCTGGTTATATTATTCGGGCCTAAAACAGCAATTTAAACACCTCTGTGCACAGCTCAGAAAGATATATCATTTAATCATAAGGTGGAAATATTCACGCTTGAATATTCCTTATTTTCGTGATTGCAGCGTTCCTAAGATGATATTAAGCTATACATAAAATTTATATTTTCGAAACAAATGCCAACATTATGAAATTAAACACACATAATTCTTTAAAAAATCTATATTAAATGCATTGAATGTTTTTCAACAAACACGACCGATGATGTAGCATAACTAATCGGGTTTAAAACAGTTTAAAGATTCTTTTAGTTCGCTTAGCTCAATGAGAAACCACACAGATAAGCTGGGAGACCACTGAAAATGTATGCAGAAAAAAACAAATACGACCGAGTGACAAGAAATCTATGCTTAAATATCATTAGATTGATCGCTTTATCATGAATGTTATTATTATTATTAGGTATTTATCGCTTAAGGTAGGTTTTGGATGGACAAAACTACCAAATAAATATTTTGCTTATCCTCGTAACACACAACACAACATCCTACTCTACAAAAAGCCCTTCTTCATCCCTGTATACTTCCTTCATCCCATCCAGCATCCCTTTCTTATTCCTGCCCTTCCTCGCTTGCCCAACACTCTCCCCTCTTTAACAGTCTTCAGCATCCCACTGCCGATCAATACGCCCTTCATCCATTTTTCCAGCCTACATTTGATCTCTCCCAACAAACCCCTCTCCTCGCCCACCATACCTAGCACTTCCTCGTTTGTTTTCTTTTCGGTCCCTTTCACCATCTTTATCCTTCTTCATACCCACATTTCAAAAGCTACGGCAATCCTCCTGCTTCAGTGACCACGTTTCCGCCTACGCTCCATATCAAAGTTCTGACGAGACTTTTCTTAACATCCTTACTCAACGTCCCTGTCTTTGACTCCCTCCTCTTTGCATCATGAATATATCAGTCCTTAGACATATTAAAAGGACAAAAAGAACTTTTGCACGAAAGTATACTCTTAAGTAGCAGTAGTAGCCATGGGAAGCGTTCGACCGCTAAAATCATATGCGCCATAATCAATTCGAATGTGGCCGATTTGATATAAGTAAGATTCAGCGAAAAATTGAAGAAGCCTCCTGTTTAAGCACAACGGTTTTCCATGCAAGGAAAAGATTTCGCATTCACAAATTGAAATTAAATCCTATAATATACTCGTACTTCTAACGCACGCCAAATTGTACGCAACAACAGTATGGGACCCTATGGTAAAGGTGCATATAAATAAGCTTGAGAAAGTACAGAGAAAGGCAGCTAGGTACGCTCTAGGAAGACATAACAGGACAGATAGTGTGACAGAAATGTTAGAGACACTAGGATGGACACCGCTCCGACTCAGAAGGAAGCTGAACAGGCTATGTGGGATGTTCAAGATAGTAAATAAAGAGAAGGGGTGGGAGGAGCTCTCAGAAAGATTAGACAAACCAAATTACATTGGGCGGAAGGACCATCAGTTCAAAATAAAACATAGAGGGCACAAAACAAACATTAAAAAAAACTCCTTCCTCAATCGTGGAATAAAAGAATGGAATGAGTTACCTGAGGATATCTTTAAGTCCTTACCTTATTCATTAAATAAATTTAAAACGAGGTGTATGCTCGCCTTAAAAACGTGTGAGTGAGAAATAAAACCGTATGTACTTGTGCTATGAATAATGTGTTAACGGGACGCGATTTTGAACGGTATATGAAATTGAAGATACGTGATTACGGACGAAGTGTGGCGATGGACGGTGCGTAGTATGTACTCGTGTGGTGTACACCTAATCCTTGTGTGATAGTAAAGGAGAGGTCGGTAATCTTAAAAGTGTCATTGAATATACGAGCATTTTGTCTCATATCTGTTCTCCTTGTGTGTGTATGTATGTGCATTGTAAGAGTGACCAGTGATCACACTGGACCGTTGCCACCAGGTATATTGCCTAATTGCAACGAAGTATGTAAATAAATAATAAATAATAAATTAGTAAACACATTTCTCGTGTAATCAATTCTCATCAGTCGATTAATTCTGTTGATCATTGTACTCTATTCTTAAAGCTCCTACCACAATGCCTTGTGCATATTTAGCCACCGAAATTGTTGCCGTAAGTTCCTCGCGACCCAGAAAATTTGGAGTGTTCACGAAATCCCGCTTCGAGCCCCGTCAGTCACCTTCTCTAGAAACTTACCCCCACCCCCTGGTGTCTCTCTTCCTTCCCATTTCCCCTATCCGCGCCCACAACATGAATCCGAGGCGAATAATTGCCTCCGCCGAGAGCCTCAGCTCCCTCGAGAGGGTGGCGTGCCCAGACTCCGCGCCGGCCGGCCTCCCTCACCCTCCAGGGCGAGGAGAGGGCTTCGCTTCCCGGCGCAGTGCCTTCCCCCCACACCCGCAAACCGGGGAGGAGCGAGCACGCGCTCGGAAGCTACGTCGAGAATTGAGAACGTTTGGGAGTATGGAAGGGTAACCGCACGCTAAAGGGGCAATGCTGCTCACTGAGCCACCGCCAAGCCTTATGCACGCCAATCTTATGTTCCTGAAGAATGCTGAGGGAAGCTTCGGCGCATGATCCTATTTCTCACACAAATATTGTGTAATTAAACCAGCTTTGCCATAATCCACACTTTCTGATGTACTAACCCCATTCACAATGCGTATTAAAGGAGTTCTAAGCAAATGTCCTGCGATGATTTACCACTACGTTATTTTCTATTAATCATGATTGAGGAAGGATGCATTACTCGCTCAAATAGTATTAATTATCCTGCATAATTCCTTCTTCTTAAACTGTAACTTTTAATAATATATCCAAATACTCTGACTAACAGTTGCATCATTTCCAAATTTCCTCTCTTGAGGATCAGAAACAGAAATCCGCTTATAATGCAACCATTTCAGAGATTAAAAATCATTCGCCTTGAACGGGATTCGAATCCGGATCCCTCGATATCCGGCCGAGTGCTTTAACCAATCCGGGTTCGAATCCCGGTCAAGGCGAATGATTTTTACTCTCTGAAATGGTTGCATTATAATGCACACATAGCGGGTGACTCCGTTAAAGTTACTGTTACAGTTTCTTGATAAGAAATCCGCTGGGCGGGACTTCATATACAACTGCATTGTAATATGATTGAGCGTCGCACCGAGGGTGTAGTATGACATCACAACTAAGATTTCGATACCCGTTTTCGATCATTTTCTCATCTTGTGCAGTTATTCAAACCCGGAACAAGTTAATCTCGACTGCTCGCAGTTGCACCGATAATGTACATAGATAGAGGCGTGGCAATCGATATCCCAACCCTCCGTGAAAGACAAGTTTAATGATTTGCCTATCTGAAAATGACCAATAGGATTAAAAGGACATCCAAATTAACATATGCCTTACTACCAATAATGGCGAACCACATTTACAGGTCTAAATTGTTGTTCCTATTACATTCGTCCGCAATCAGGGGGTCCCGCAACTAAAAGGCAGGACGAGACCTCCAAGGCCAAAAGATACATAAACATTCACAAAGAAACACTTTCGGATTCGTGAAAAAAAAGGATATTATAAAACGTAATTTTCAAGTAGTAATTCACAAAATTACTAAGCTAAGAGAGAGAGAGACGAGAGCTCATGGTGACAAGCATAGTCGTCACTCGTTTAACCAACGCATGCATAATAAAATGTTACTTTCGTCGCCAAGGAAACAATCCAAACCCAACACTATGTACAATGTCAGGTGTGACAGTAATGGATAAAATTATCGAGAGAGGGAGTGTCGAATGCATTTACTCCAGGGTTAGTTTTTCCTTCTCTTTCGTTATTTACAAATTTAACTTAGAAAGTGTTAAATTAATATGTTCATACAGTTTTTTCCCTAAAAAACTACCTCTTACTTTCTTTCCATGCTGGAGTTTCACATCAACTACCACAAGCTCTTTTAGCGCCTAATAGTATATTACGTGCGTAGTTACAGAGCCAAAAAATTCCCTTAATTATAATTTCACGCTTTAGTTAGCCAACCAGTCATCCAAGGAATTGCAATTATTCCGAAGGATATTATGATATCAACATATTCAATATTTATCGACGATATACATTGAATTGGAATTAATGAGGAAACGCAGAGGACATACACGTAATGATCTTCACAAATAGGAATGTTCCGATAAACATAAATTTGAAAGGCATAAATTAGAGCAGCTAGAATAGTTAATCTAATTATTAAGTGCTTTAGGAGGGAGTGGGGAAAATAGATACGTCATTAAAAGAAGAATTGATTGGGTAAATAAGGATTAAGAAAGATATGTAATCTGAGAGCAGGGACCATAGGTGAAGTAGTAAGAAATGGAATGGTGAAAGTTTTGAGCGTGAAAATGCGTGAAATATTGAGCGTATTACTGCACCTACCTAGGGTTAGGAAATATGATCGTTGAACCCGGGGATATAAACTAGATTGGAGGCAGTATAAGTGTGGGAGTTGCAGAGAATATAAAAATTAAAAGACGTAAAGACAATCAAACGGAGAAGTTTTGGAAATGGTAATGGAGTAGACAATGTTTTTGATAGAAATTCAAAGAAGGCAAGAGAAATATATACACTATGTATTGAATGTTAATGAATTTAAAGCGTGGGGTGGAGATATGCAGTAAACAATTCAAAGGGAGGAAAGAAACAGACGTATTGGAGGTAATTAAAGGGGAAAGAAAGTAACTGGAGTTTAAGTGCCGTTTACTGTAATGCTAGTTACAAAAGATTTATCTATTGCCGGAAAATTTGTGGATTAGAAATATAACATTACTTAAAATGGGGATGCATCGGAAAGTATCCTGGCCGGTGCAATAATATTGATAGTAATAAACACGAGTACTGTTTAATTTGGATTTAAATATCAATCAGTTGAATCTATTTCCGATCAGTTTTGTTATGAGACAAGAATGTATCGCTGTACCTTGTCTGTACCCCGTTGTCCCTGAACCCTGTCTGTGTCCACCCAAAACCTACATTTGACGGGAGAATTCCAATAACATGAATTCTGATCATAATCTTACTCGTCATTTTAATCCGCGGAGAACCACCCATTATTGTCTCCCAAGAGAGTCTCTGCTGCATTGTCTTTCAAATCCCCTGGCACAGAACACGCTCGAGTTTACGCTGACGTCAATCGTCTTCCAGTTCCCTCTCCCACAACGACGTCCCTCTTGTAGAGGGCGACCCCGAGCCGAGGTGAAACAGGATTAGAGGCAAGTCCGCGTCACTCCATCCAAGCAATCAGGAGAGCCGTCGACAGCTGTCCTGGAAATAGTGTCCCCTCGTCAACCTCCCTCAGTTCGCCTCTTTACCTTTATAATTAATTAAAATGCTGCTGAGCTGATAAAAAAAGTCCCAGCCGAAAGTAAACATTCTCCATGTCAGTTGTTTTGGTGTTTCCGTCCGCAGGATTTTTAATGCAATCACGTATTGTACGCGAAAAGAGAGGTTATTCAAGTCGATCTTATCAAGTATATTCAAGTTCATTTTATCGGTGTGATATGGGCTGCTGATATAACGTACGGTCCTAATAACTAATTCTCTCATACACAAAAGAAGGCTCTGAATCTTGTACCAAACTTCAATTAGTGTATTCAATAAGTCTTTGCTTCGCTCTCATCTTTCGTGTGAGCGTTTTTATGAGTTGAGCGTTGTTTAAAGCATTTTCACTAAAGGATATCTTCAACATTTTCAGAAAGTCATTAAAAATTAATTTTTTTCCGATAGATCTAGAAATAAATAGCCATTCTGCGGCGCAAGCAATCAATCATCAAAATTTTTTACCCGAAACAATATAATATATTTTTCATGATATAATGTTATACTCAAATGTGGGAAGAAGGCCCTATATGGACTGATACATAGTGTCTATGAGGAAGAAATCTGGAGGTTCAGTGAGATAAATATGGAATGAGAATCAATGTTAATAAAACAAAGGTTATGCGATTTTCCAGAAAGAAAAAGGCTAAGCTAAATATTAAAATAGGCGGGGAAAAAATAGAGCAGGTAGAACAGTTTACATATCTCGGAAGTGTTTTGGACCAACACGGTCAAAGTGGTAGGGACGTAAGGAGAAGAATTGCGCTAGGCAAGGAGGCTTTCTCAAGGAGAAGGGCGTTGATGACGTTGAGAAGGGATGTTAAGACAAGACTCGTAAAAAGTCTGATAGGCGTAGCTATGTACGGCGCGGAAACGTGGTCACTGAAGCAGGAGGATCAACGTAGATTGGAGGCTTTTGAAATGTGGGTGTGGAGAAGAATGGAGGTGAAATGGACCGAAAGGAAAACAAATGAGGAATTGCTGGAGATGGTGGGTGAGGAGAGGGGTTTGTTGAGAGAAATCCTATGGAGGCAGGAAAAATGGATGAAAGGCGTATTGGGCGGTAGTGGAATGTTGAAGAAGGTAATAGAGGGGAGAATGTTGGGCAAGCGAGGGAAGGGCAGGAACAGGATAGGGATGTTGGACGGGATGAAGGGAGGAAGGAAGTACGCGGAGATGAAGAGGGACCTGATGTAGATTAGGTTGCTGGATTGGGTTTTGTTTGGAGCTACAAGATGTTTATTTGATAGTTGGGTCCATCCAAAAACCTACCTTAACCGGTACATTACCTTATAATAATAATACTATACTTGCAGAATAGTATATTTTCAAAGTAAGAGTTTTAAGGACAACTGAGTGGTGCTTCTCTGTGAGGAATGGCTCTTCGGATACGTCAATGAGTAAAATGTGAATCATTTCGAATTTGGGTGATTTTCAAGAAGCGAATTTTGAAGAGGGGAAGACGGTGAACTGAAGTTGTTGGCCGCGTACACACACGTACACGACCGCGATGCAAATCCTTTCCCCTCATCCGTACACGCAAGCGACACCGAGCGGTTGAAAGAGAAACTATTGGCCACCCTCGACGCCTCATTGCTGCTCTCATGCGGCCGATGGCCGAACTGTATCCAGTATGCTATTCGACGCGCGAATTATTCGACAGCCAAACCAGATAGCAGATCCCCCGCAATGTAATCCCCACAGAAATATTCGAAAAACCGTCGTCTATGCCATCATCCATGCGTCAACTGTAACTTGTGAAGAAAATCAAAGCTACACTAATTACCAACGGGCAGAATAATATGCAGAATATCATAAAATATACGAACACCACACGGAGATTTTTATATTTTCAGTTATTGCGTAAAATATTTATTCAAAAACATCCCTCTTTATTTTCATTAATCGAAAGCATCGATTCTCTTATATAGATAATAGAAACATAGTCATTTCACAATTAATATATATTGATGACCAAGGTTTCACCAATTTTTGGCATCACCAGACACAGTGGTGAAATCATGGTCGTCCATGGATATTAACTGTGGAATGGAAAAAAAATAACCAAGTAACGGCTAAAACAGTGTGTAGACACTCTCAAGGTAAAATTATCCAGAGCACGGCCTTTGAGTTAGTTAAAAACAAACTGAATATAAGAGGGTGAAAGAAAGAGAAAAAAATTTTGCACTTCCACACACTTTCAATATAACACGACCGTGGTTTCGATGCGGCGCATCATCATTAGGCAGCAAAGTTTTTTTCTCTTTATTTTACCCTCACCATGAAGGAATTCCACAAAGTTAAGCCTGAAACTGTTAGCTGAATATAAGAAATGATATTTCACATATATCATCCACATTTTAACGCTGGTACACAGCTCTCTACTCTCTCACTCCGTATATATATATATATATATATATATATATGTGTGTGTGTGTGTATATATATATATGATGCGGAAGTACTCACGAGAGCAATATAACTTTTGGACGGCACAATATAACACAGAATAAAACAGATAACACTTAAAAGGACACTCACACTGTAGATGATTTAAGCTTTCGGCCTACTCCGAGGCCTTCTTCAGGTCAGAATAGGTATAACAGAAATAGGTATAAGGAAAGGGGATAGGAAAACACATAAAAGGTGAACACAGGACATGTGGGGAAGTACTCACAGAGGTGAGGTAGAGCATCCGCCCGGAAAGTGGAAGGTCCGTGGTTCAAATCCCGGATAAGGAAATATTTTTACTTTCGTGATCTGCTCAAAAACCGCCTTCCCTTACATGTACTGTGTTCACCTTTTATGTGTTTTCCTAACCCCTTTCCTTTTACCTATTTCTTTACCTATTTCAATGTATATATATATATATATATATATAAATATATATATATATATATATATATATACACATATATATATATATACATATATATATATATACATATATATATATATAGTATTAGTTAAGAGATATAGTATTAGTCACTTCTAATCAAAACTTTCCATTGGATACATTTATCTTGCTTTAATTTATAATGCATTACATGAACTTTTACTCTTACTTTCTATACCTAATTAATTGCAATAATTGGTCAGTATAAGATTTATACAACGATTCGACTCTAAATTGATTCTATTGAAGCTGAGGAAATGGAGACAATTATTTACTCATTTCAATACAAAAGCAAAGAATTTCAGTGTTTCTAGAGACTATTAGCATATATTCATTCAGACATAGATAGGACCCTGCAAGCCACCGTCAGGGTCTGTGGCAGGGGATGATTACACGCCAAATTGCTTGGACGGAAAATATTGTCCCCACCAAGCTCGGTCGGACAATATTCTGATCCCTTATCGTTTCAGGAAAAAACTACATGATATATCTATTTGGTCTACCGCTAATCTCTCTAATTTTATTGACATGATATCGCCTACCGAAGTATGACGGGGGTAATAATACCTTTTTAACATCACTGCTAAAGAGACGTCCTTCCAAGTTTTACAAGAGATTTAATCTGTAATTTAACCTTCGATCTACTGAGTGATTATTATTACTCGCCTTACTGCTCTAATATTTTGAATACACTTCTAAGTTTATCATAACAACGTTTTACCAATCAAGCTCCCTTACGCTGCACGCGATCCAATTCGGCCATCAATCCAACTCATGAGGATCCCCTATATTAGCATTATATTCTAAATGACACCTGACGAGCGACAGACATAATTTCTCCTAAACATTTTCATCACATTTATAATGCAATAATTTTCTTAAAAATCCTAATTTTTTGTTAGCTTGTCCACATATTTCCCGAATGTGTTTCCCCAGTAGATATTGTGAGAAAAGGTAATGTCAAAATTTCAATGGATTCAACAGATCCTATATCGGTACAACTGAAGCAAAAGGCTTTCGGGAGGGAATTGGCCTTCTCGAAAATTTCATCACTATTCCCTTTTTTCACTTTAATTCTAATTGACAAGCGTCACACCAATGTTCAATTGCATTTAGGTCATCTGCTAAAGCCACTGTATCCTCAGGACTATGCATATCTCTGTAAATCCGACATCCAAATTTTATAGATTTTAACAAACCCACTGATCCTTTATTTAGGTATTTTATTTAAGTCTCCATAACCAATTAATCATCTGAGTGTATCCGTCTGACTGAGTTCCTCTGCTAGTTAAACCGATCGAGAGCTACCGTAGCACACCCGAAGTTTGGCTTGATTGGCGAGGGTTGTACACAGCACTACACCCTACGGTTTCCACAATTCAATGGTCACCATGCTGCCCACGATTTTCCAGGAAAATCTTCTCCCAAATACTATCACACAACTTGGTGCTCGTAATTAGGGTAAAATAAAGAGGGTATGCATTAAGTCTCACCGGGAAGTGAACCGAGAGCTTTCAGTAAACATTCGATCGCTCTTCTCTCTTGGATTTCACGCCAATTTTCCCAATGGAAATAAAGGCATGCATTCATAACATTCCGGGACTGATTGAATAAATGCAATTGAGTTACTAATTGAATCATTAATTCGTTTTGCTCTTTAGCTGCTGATGCACTCCATAGATCTGTTCACCAACCATGCAGTGAAGTCATTATGATTCATTTGTGATTTTATGATACTCCCTGAAATCTTTGTCCTATCAGAATTTCAATTTTTTTCATCGCGTCAATTCAAAGGCATCACATCATATTTGTATATTGGATTTGAGGGGATTTGGGACGACGGCCATGAACGAGAATAACATATTCTACAAAGGCAAACTAAACATATTACCTCAAACAAACTTTGGCAGTCGATTGAATAAAGGTTAAAACTGCTCATAGAGTTACACGTGAAGGAAAAAATAACCGATAGCATCACTGAGCGACCAATCCTGGATCGTGTTTGACTGCAGCTCGTATGCACATAGAGTTGTCGAGGAGTAATTAAATGTTCAAGAGTGGAAATGATATTTCCATGCCATTCAATCCGGCAGCCCATTTTCAGAATACAAAATGTTGAAGTACAGGTGCATGTAACACAATATGATTAAACATTCACGTATTTCGGAGAAATGAAAATCATGGTTGCCGGATTATACTGAAATGATAGCCCATTTCCACGCAAATATTTAGCATGACACATTACATGCAAATGAGGATGCTTTCGTGGGTTAACTCGCATTGCGTCTGATGACGGAACTAGTACTGTGCGAAGCAGTGGCTATAGTGCAAGGATTATAATTGAAAAGGAAATACTAATTTTAAGTGGTGCACGATGCATGAAAATCAATCTAACGGAATCAATCACAATATTTTCCTATCGTGCTCAGTTTAAGCTATTTACTGGGTAATTGATGAACATGCTTACCCGAAAAAAACTCCATACCAGTTCATGGGTTCGATTTAGAATTTTTGGACGTATTAGGATGTTAAATAAAAGGAAAAAAGCCATAAATGGCGGTATCAGAAGGCAATTTCACTGCTAAAGCTTCCGTACGTGTTTTAATGGCATATGGGTGAGATTCATCAAAAATGGAAATTTTTCAATAATGCATGAGTCACATGAACGGTTCTAAATAAGGATTTCTCCACAAAATGATGTTATAAGCTTTGCAGATGTGTCTCCCGGGAATCTACCGTAGAATATGGCGATTTAACCAGCCTAAATGTTTAGATAATCCAACGTGGAGCATTCGTATTTCCATTTTAGTGTTTGCGGAATGTCTAGTTTTAAACAAAGAGACAGTCAATTACAAAGCTCAGACAAACAAACCATAGAGATTAGGTATTCAAAGCAAGTGCACACAGAGTTAAGGAATAAACGACCACAGCGCACTCAGCACCTCGTAGCAATTCAGAATTTGTGTACGGCGCAATTTATCTTGTTACACAGAGAGCAAGAGAATATTAAATCCGCCTTTTTTATTTTTAATACTTTCTCTAAAACACTTAACACATCATATTAGAATAGTTATCTAAAAAATAGCCCTAAAATGTGGATATGTCTTTTTCGTATGGTTTAATTTTTAAATACTTACTCATTAACTCAACTACTTTTAATTGAGGGAAAGCGTGCCGATACTGAAAGGATTGGGTCCATCGTATTTGACAAAGTCGTAGACCCAACTTCTCATAAAAATTCAATGTTTTACATTCTATTTCTACGCTTTTTACCGTAATGAGAACAAAAATATTTACTACAAGCCAGAATACGAAAGATTAACTGAAATTACTGCACCAGTCAACCAGACGTTTTTCACAAAATTCGGAAATTTTTAGCGAAGGCTGTAAAGTGAAATCTGCGGCTGATGTTGGAGTATAGGAAAATAACTTACGCAACACCCTCTTTAATGTCAGATGGCGACGGTGCGTCAAAAATCGATTTCATCTTAAAACCGTGTATGTCTAGGATCTTTCAAAGAGGGCCTCCAGGTTTGTAACCATTGAAACAAAAAATCTGGTAGTTGCTCCGGTAGTTCCTACGTCTTCGTCTAAATAAAATCGCATACTTTGACTAGGCGGCCGGAGAACGAAGAGCTTGGAAAAAAGATGCAGAACCAATTACGGTCATCGTTCACATGTCAACACTGTTATTCTTTTATTTTAATTTCGCTCATTTCAGTGAAATAAATTCCTATCAAAGTGAATGTATTTACTCATTCACTTATAAATCAACACAAGCGTTTTGTTTAATGTGAGTTTTCTAGGTATTTTACAAAAGAATAACTTTCAAAGCAAGCGATTGAGGGCCAAAATCATATCTTCTAAGGATATGGCATCAAGATACAACTAGATGCATCTTGCATGCTCGTATACGTATACGCCCATTCAGAATCTCAAAAATCTAAAAACCATGGTATTTGTTTAAATTATTTCATTCAACATTCACATAATTACACGAATAATTGCGCTCAGCATAGTAATACATGAAGTATTTTTACAGAGACGAATAAATAAGATTCAATCGCTCAAGGTATTTTACCTAATACAGTGGAATTTTGGCGATCTGTAAGGGTGTACTACGTATCAGAACTTCGTCATGTTTAGCTCCTTCGCTTTTTCTGCCCGACTACATAGTGTCTAACAAGCCAATTACCTTCCTTCTTCTACCTCGCTTAACCAATATTCTCAATTCGATCACGACCCTTAACCGCCTTTCAATATTTTCTCCATCCATTTCCTCTGCCTTTTTGAGATTTCTCCCAGCAACTCCTATCTTCGCCTACCTTCAATGGGCGGGCCTGAATGAAAATATGAACTAACTAAAAGAAGTTATGTTCTCGGGAAAGTGGTGAATTTAGAGTTCCTTAAACGCACTGATGTAAGGCATATTGATTAATCAAAGATGGATAGGTTTTATTTCATAATGATTAGGGCACTTTCATAGACACAATTTATTCTAGGATCATTCCAAGAAAGTGCTAATTGAGAGATCGGATAACTTAAATAAAATAATTAATAGTTTTTCGAATAATTTATGCAACGGGGAAGAGAGACTGAGTTGATGAAGAAACTAGGACAGGAATTCCTCAGGGGAGGGAGAAAGTGAGCGAGATACGATAAGTATTTATTAATTTTCATCACTCAACGCCTGGACTTGTTTCGGAGTTTCATGCGTCAAAAATTGATTTTTTTATGTTGTATCACTATTCTCACCTGATTGACTCACAGCTTAATACGTGCAGAAAAGACAAAAAAGCAATACGCCTACCTTGAGAAAAATATATGCCATGCTCTTCTTAAATTTTCCAATCAATTGTTTAAATACAGGGAGTGTCCATTTGTTTCAATAAGAATAAATTTACTCTAACGATTTCCATGAGACAAATCACGAAATACTTAAGTGCATCGTGATCGTCAAGTACATTTAAAAAGAGAATAGTTTTTCCTCGTATGTTCCGTCCCTCAACAAACGGAAGGTGAAAATCACGAAACTTAAAGACCAAGGTCCTCATTTCATGCATGTATTACGACTTTGTTTCCTGCAGTTTCCTCGTATCTTTTACGAACACTACATGTTAAACTGGATGCTTCGTCACTTTGTCGAAGCGATTCATACTGAAAAGAAAAGCAGTTTGTTCTTCTACAAACGTGTGTGGAAGAACAAAGTACGAGTATTTTCCCCTTTCAAAATATGTTAAGCAACAACTATGGAAATATACTAAAAATAATTCACTCAAACTCATTTCCATACACTCTCAGTAAAAATAAAATGACAAATGACGCGAACTTGATCCGATTGAACTGTTTACCTCTGAATACCGGTTATTTTTTAAGTCATGAATTAAACATAGATACTATCCTCCTCTTCCGGTCAGACATCGAAGCAAAACACGTTACAGGCGTACGAGGCAGGGCGTTAGAAGTCTTTCTCTATGACGCATACCTCTGCCATCACGACCTCTGTCGGTCAAATACGAAGCCGTTGTCATCGAAACCACAAACGGGTGAGTGGCGCCCCGGCGGCGGTTTGACTCCGTCCCCGCAACGGACCCAGACTGCAATTCGCACGAGAGACAACAGGAGCCGCTCTCTCCCTCGGCCCCACACGCCGAGGCCAACGGCATCGACCGCTGGGACGTACGGCAGGCGCGACCACAAAACCGTACTTGTCCCATCGTCCATTATGCTCTGTGCATGGTATTTCTGCAAGCACGAGCAACAAAATCGAGAAAATAGAACAAAATATCTAACGGTGACGTGGTCAAGTGAGGCTCATTTATAGCGCAGGTTCACGAAAAACTCGGGTTTCAAACAACGCGGGTCCACTTGAAAAAATCGTGGATCCATTTAGCTAATTGCATTGAAAAAATAAAGGAGACTTAGGATTGCTTTTTAAAAAGACGAGGCAAATATTTTGGAAAAATAGTTATAAAAGATAAATCTGATACATTCGAAAGTAGAACTTCTTCGTCAAAAAAGGAAACAGCAAATCGATTGGTTTGACAAAAACAAAGACACAACAATTCCAACCTCAATCCGATGGCCTGGTGGAACCGAAGTAATGGACGGCGTCAAATTTCTGATTCCGTGAGTTGGATCAGGATTTGAATTTCGTCCCGTTCACTTATCCCTCGACCAAACACAAAACCACAGGATTCACACCCGATTTCCTGATGTTTGGGAGGTTAGTGCGCCTCCCGACAGAGTTCGATTGGGGAGGGGAGTCCCTGATATGCAAGCGGAGGCAGGGCCGTGAAGAGGGGGGAAATACGTGAGACGCTTACGAAGAAACGGGCCTCGAAAAAGCGACTGCCCTCACTAGGGGGAGGGGAGCCTAGCCTTGGATTACCTCCGACAAAAGGCGCGTTAAGGCCATCGGTGTCGGTGCACACCCCCTTTCAGTAAAGGCAGAAGGTGTGGCTCTATCCACGTGCCCACCACAAATAGGGGTAAATGCCGAAAATTTCATCGCACTTGGGCCCATGTCACGTCTCGTCTCTCCTCGCACGTGTTTAGTTCGACTCTAAGAATTTCGCGGAAAGACGGAATTTCGCGAATTCTGAATCGGTACGAAGGAGCAGAGCGTGATTATACGATACCTGTGGGATGAGCGCCACTCTGCGCCTAACTTCTCTCCCTCTGACGGTCATAAGTACGTACGATTCCCAAACAGGGTCCTCCACCCCCCTCGCAACCTTCAAAACATCCCGATGAATTTTCCAACGAAGGAAATGAGATAGATCTTCCATCTCGGATGATTTGACTCTCTTATGAAATTACAGTCGTGCATTTTATATATGATGACGTAACGCCACTCTGGCTACTGCGATTCATGCAACTCCGGAAGGACGTAGAATTCAGGGAATCCCGCATTTCCGAAACATTTTTCATGTCTAAGTTAAGCAACAAATGACGGTGGGATTGATGAGATACAAACAATGTAGATTTCAAATTCTCTACTGTAATTACGAGTATGCCACACTGAACTCAATAAACCCAATGGGGATGGTAAGTTGAAAACGGAATACCTTTAAAGTTTAGGTCTTTCAAAATTGGTGAGGGAATTGTCCAAAATATTAATATGATTTCCATGTTATAAATTAAGATACTAAAAGGAATGGAACTTGATGAATTAAAGAGAATGTCGAATTTTTTCATCTATATAACCACCGAGTACCTTAAAATGTTAGCATAATCGATAGATCATAAGTACTGTAGTTAACTGGATATTAACAAGCTGATAATACGGAAATATTGCTTTAAATTTATTTTTTTGTTTAGGAATTCAATTTTATACGTCTTAAGATCCTGCTTGCTCTCTTGGTCTTCAGAGTTATCACAAAATTGGTGATACCACATAATGGAAAGTGGAGAAAAGCAATGTTCCCAGCAGTATAACGATGGTGTAAATAGGTAATCAGGACATTAGCCAGAGAAAGCACGAGGGTAAAAAAATGGGCAGGGTGAACTCAGCAAAAATAACGATAGTTCGTACTGAATGAGAACACTTTGCATATACTCTGCCATTATAATTTCGAGCATTCCGTCAGTTAGAAACTTCGAAGAATCGGAATTCAGTTATGCTCAAACTTTTCGTACTATAGAAGAAGTTGAAGATATCAAAAAGTTTTTCACGTGTTCCTTACGCCTCCGATAAGTCGTTTAAAAACAGAAGGTTCGTGGAAAACAGATGATAAATAGAAAGCCTAAGAAAGAATGACACTTTTTAAACATCTTAAACAAGATACTTCATGGCATATACACTATGCTTCATGGCATATATTTATTTAAAAAAATATCATTGCTATGAGCATATATTCATGGCACATGCATTTACTGGAGCGGATGTCACGTCTTCAACCTTCCCTTAAAACGCTCGTTAAATACCAGCCGGTCTCCTCCGGAAAGAACGCAGTCGATTCCCCATCTCCCTGGATCAATGGACCGTCCGCTTTTGCGGTAAACGGAATGCTCTCTGGCGCACAGAGAAGAGAAACAATTTATATTGCCTTTAAGGGTCACTTCGCAGCCAGTGCTTGCTCTAAGAGTTGCTCAGAATGAATTATGCCGAGCACTTTGCGGAAGAGCATTGAACGGATCGAGGGATGCATCATCAAATGCGCGGTGCACCCTTGTGGCTCGTCGTCGGGAAAGAGGAAGGCGCGCATTGCGAGGGGTTACCGGAATTGGACGTGGACGGTCTCAGGGAGGGCGCAATTTAAGCGCTATTCCCGATTGTTTTACATCCAATGGGCATTCGCTGACTACGATCAGTGCACGGTGGATCCGCATTCTTTCGTGCGGCGTGCATGGACGACTCTGGCAACGACATATCCCGAAATGAGAAATAGACACAGGACCCGAACACACATTCCGAACGCCGATTTTAAAATGAAAACCACACGACTACACCACACGCCTGAAAAAAACGACAATACGCCATTTAATGAGATCAAAGGTAACAGTGCGTCGTTATCTCTCGCAAGAGCCTACCTCCGTGAACAAGTCTAACCCCAATGAGCATTAAACGAAGCATGTAAATTCGTTGCTTTTCGAATACGTCGTTCATTTTGCTCGGGTATCCAAATATGCGAATTCTACTCTCAACGTTTTTTCACTGAACAGATGAATTGAACTGATGCTCCATTTCTGAGATTATTTGTTTAATTTATTGACTGCTGTAATCCACGCTGGACGTTCGGCTTTTAAACTCCTTAATTTATCAATATCGTTGAGAGCACAAAAATTGCTATTGTAAACATTCGGAATTTTTTATTAAGTAGGATACATTTTTTTGTTTTGGGTAAATTTTACCTAAACTCTTCGGATCTAGTGAAATGAGTTTCCGACCAATAACTGAATATACAAGAAAACGGACTTTGCTTTCTACTTGGTCGCAAGCTCCAAAACTTTGCTGTATTCCAGCTGTTAAGTTAGAAAAAATCCAAAGGAGATAAAAAAGGTGAACGAAGGGCTTTTTGAAAGTCGATGAAGTTTTGAAAACTGTGTTAGAGGGGAGAACGTTGGACAAGTCAGGTAGGGGTGGGAAAAGGATAGGATTACTGGACGGACTAAGGCGATGGTAGTATACCTACAAGTATAACTATTCCTCCGAAACTCTGTACCTCTGGAAGCATGGATGTTACAAAGGTGGTAATTGATTAAAGAGGGAGATTTAATAAGGGTTGTGTGACTTGGGGTTGGAAAGAGTGACGCTGATGAAATCTAGTTGACGCGGATGGACGGATACTGAAGGGTAGTGATTGGATGACATGGGAAAGGGAGAGTGGATGGAGGTAGAATTTATGGGGAATTGAAGAAGGGCTATCTGGGGTCGGGTCATTTTCGAGCGATGATAAAAAATGCAGGGACGTTGAGTTTATGTCCATCCAAACCCTACCATAACCAGTAGCAGACTGCCAAATAATGAAACCGGATAATATATTCTTCATTGCGACTTCGTAGTGGCAAAAAATGACAAATTAAGACATTTTTTTCTGATCAATATTACTTCTATGCAGTAGACTGGATAATTCCTCAGGGAGCTTCTTTCCAATTCAGTCGACTCCATTGCCTCTCCTTCCGTTTGAAGGCTATTGTTTCTCAGTAAAATGAAATATATTTTCCCCTATTACCATAACTAATTACCCTCTTTTCCATAACTCATGAATGGAAGCATGATTGTTTTGCTCGAGGACAATGGAGGACACAGTAAGCTGGTTTATTAAAACAACGTTTTAATGGATTAAAAATAGCCACGAATGTGATATATAAAATCGTAAAGGAAGGAAACGCTGGAGTTCAAATTTCAACAGTCGTTTGAAAAAGTTACACTTCATTAAAAACTTAGCCAAATTAAATACTGAGTCGGGGTCGCCAATTCAAATATTAGCGAAATACGCTTCGTTTTAGAAAAATGTCTAAATGGCTAAAATCGTTGCATTTTGTATTCGCTAAAATATAATAAAGATCAGGAATAAATGTGTCAGAATAATTTGAAGCAAAATAAGCAAATTTAAACAAACATATTACCTAATTTCTGCAATACTGTATCGAATTCAGACACGTTATCCCTTAGGAAGAAAACGAATCAAAATAAACCGCCTAAATTTTGAATGATTTACTCTGAAATAACCTGGTTTTGTACGCTACCATCAGTGCATCCCAATACAGACAGCGTAACATTACTAGCTATATGAAAAATTATAATGAATAAAATATGGTCTTCAAGCATATACACTTCATGGCATATTTTTATTTAAAAAAATATCAATTCTATGAACATACATTCATGGCACACGCATTTAATGGAGCGGATGTCACGCCTACAACCTTTCCTTAAAACGCTCGTCTTCAACTTCATCTAGTTTCATTAGCTTCAGGCGTGATATGGTGGAAGTCGAACATAATGAATATTATATAGCACTTTTCCACTTGATATATCATGTGGATTAGCAAGTGGAAAAGTGCTACCTAATAGTATTCATTTTCTTCATCTTATTTGCAAAATTGATCCTTAAAAAAATTAATTTTAAGTTAGTCTTAAGACCAGATTGCAAGGTTAAAAGGCGGTTAGCTTTAATCAAGTGAAAAGGATAGTAAACGAAATTTCTGTCTTTCAAACAGTATTAGTCAAATACAATCTAATTTGGCTATTCGTTTCTGAAATTACGCAGGACTAAAATACGATTAAAACCCCAAATGCCGTATCCATGAAGATTTTTTTAAAGAATACATCATTCCAAACAGTGCAATAAGGGTTTGCACCCAATACGTAGACCCATGGGCCTATCCAAATTTATCCTATTAAAGATGTTAAATGTAATAACAAGGGAATATGGATGCAAAGTATACGTAAGACAACGACAAAACTCGCTGGGAGATTTAACCCGAGAAGGGGGAAAAGCTTACTATTCTCGAGAAGCATAATCATACTTTTAATGTTGAAGCCTTGATTGATTATTCAATCGCTAAACACCGCGGAAGCCTACACAGCGAACTTGAACCCTTTACACCCGTTTCTTAAGTAGCGTTTCCTTGTCAATCAGCAGGAAATATATTTTGTATGATTGATGATGAGTAATAACGGACGCAAGGAAATGGAGCAGAGTCGAACAAAGGCACCCTCCCAATTATTTCGTGCGCCCCGTCGTCCTCAAGTAAGTCCAACAGCTCACTAATTGCAATCCTAACCTTAACTACCAAACATTATCAAGGGTTTCCTATGAAGGGAAGTTATTTAAGCCGATGGCGCCAGGAAGAGAACGAGAAAATCCTATCAATCCCCACAGGTTAGCTTATCCAAAGTTGTTGACACTAACGCCCACCTTTCTCCAGGTCTCTGAGGTTAAAAGGGACACTCACCTTTGATGAAGTCCACGGCCATCTCCAGTCCATAGGTGTCCGAGTCGCAGTCGTCGAGGATGTGGGCACCCAGGGCCACGCCGGGCAGGAATCCCTCGGGGCGCCGCGCCACCATCGCCGGGCCTGACTGCGGGTGCGGCAAACCCCGCAGAACGTCCAGAGTGTACAGCATCGCCTCGACGGCCTGCACCCCGCCCTGCGGCATCACGGGCCCGCACCACCACCCCTTCTCGCCCTCCTTGCCACCCGACCCACGCTCGTGCACCATCATGAGGCCTCCGAGCACCAACTCCCCCTCGACCACCGCCTCCCGTTTAACCGGCCACGCCACGACGACCTCGCCGGGAGAGGAAGAGGGCGGGGGCGACACGACGACCATCCGGGGCGGTTGCAACTGCGGCGGGGGGGTCGCGCTGGTGCTCACTACGCCGGGCACTGCCGTCGTGGCGCCCGATTCGAGCGTGGGGACGTCTTCGGTCGCCAGGGTTACGTTCCAGCCTCCCTGGGGAATATAAGCGTCGTCGCTCGAGTTGCGCCTCGCTTGACTCGCGTTGCTCGCGGGCGTCGTCTCCTCAGCCTCGTCCAAGCCGTAGAACTGGAGGCCGTTGTCGACGGGGCCGTCGCCGAAAGTCGTAAGGGCGTCGTCCTCGACTGTTCGCGGGGACAGTAGTGCAATATCGTCTCCCTGGGATACGTTTTTGTTGCCGATGACGAAGTTGTTCGCTCCGTCGGTCGATGGCAGGTCGAGATCCGCCCGAGAATGTGCTCCATCAGATTGGTTACGCTGGTCTGCCTCAGTGGGTGAGGGACTAACCGAAGGTTCGCGTTCATCGGTCGCCGACGCGGAAGAGACGCCCGCGGACGAATAGACGGGTTGGGCTGGGGTGCCCGGCAGGGTACTTCCACGAGGACGAGATGATTCCGTGGTGATTGGGTCACCGCGGGAAACGTGAGACTGCTCACGGGTCCCAGGAGTCGTCCGTGGGTCTTGGGTGGCCGACGGGACAGCCGAGGTGAGTAGTCGACGACTACCGTTCCAAGCCCCCTCACCCCCTACGTCCTCCCCTCCATTCGGCGGGCCCTCTCGGACGCCGGGCGTCGCCGCACCCGCCCCCGGGGCCAGGGCGAGGAGAATGGGGGCGAGGAGGATGAGACCGCGGCAGGGTCTCATCTGTGGGGCGGAGGACCTCGATGGGGCAGTCAATGACGCGCGGGTAGGACCCGAGGCCCCGGTGGACGTCGGCGGCGGACCGCGGGCTTCATGGCGAGGAGGCGGCGATGGTGCACGACATGAGCAGGGACCGGAAATTCATCATGTCACACACCATGGGGACCCTCGCTGGACCCTGGAAAATTAGCATTCTTAGTAAATCCATTCTGGAACATTTCACTATACAATTTCCACTACTGGTGGAATTATGCGAACCTAACATTTTACTTGGCATGCTTTATATTAATTTTTGAAGAAGACCATTAGGTAATAAAAATTTCCCAATGATAAAAAAGTTGCTTTTCCCATAAACATACCGCCTCATCTCTCTTCTATATTTCATGTATTGAAACTATCTGCATTCACGAAAGGTCATCGTTTTCTATAGCAATAGTTAAACATTACTACACAAATTAGGATTTAAGCCTTTTACGAAATAATTTCATGTAAAAATACGAATTAACTCAATTACACGAATATATCCCGGTATGATTTGTGACTCGAATGAAGTAAAACAATAATATTTTTTTAACTATCGCATTCTGATAATCATCTTAGCCTAATGTATACATGTATAAAATATTTAATACATTCAAAAGTCATCCAAATATCTGGTGCATAACTTTTTTAAGAAACATATAATTTGCTTCAACGGTGCATTATAAATGTTTGCGCTGAATACCATGAGGCCGAAAATACTCGATTCAATACCTAGCGATGACGGAGTTATTTGTAGCTACAATAAAATGGGTTTCTCCTGAGCCGAAACAGTTTCCAAGCTGGGCTAAACTTCTGGAAAGCGAAAGACGTCTCTTTGTGCAAGGGAAACTTGACTGACTCTGCGGTTGTAAAACCATCACAGTTAAAATAAAAATAAATAAAAATTGACATCTCTCGTGGCACCACATATCTTTAAACCGAAGAAGTGTTTCTCTAAATTATTTCTGCATTTTTTATTAACTTTATAATCAGTACTACTACTTTTTCCAATTGCATCCCTTACCATTCCCGTCATAGAAGTTCGTCTAAATATTTGCTAGTAGCGACATCGCATCAAAGTCTCGTTCTTTGAAGGAGTTCATTTACTCTCTGTCATGATTCTTGCGGTTCATCTGCAATGGTAAACTTAAATTAAAGCGTCATAATAAATAAATGCATCAGTCGCAACCACAAATACGGTTGAATTTAGAGTTTGGATGGAATATAATTTTTTTAATTGCCCCAAAGTCATGTGTTTCTGAACTATTCAGGAGAGGAAATTCGATCGATTATTCAGAACTTTGTCTTTCATCCACTTATGTTATAGGCAACATTAGCAATTTTCCTATAGTGGGGAATTTTTCCATTTGAATTTGACTAATTAAGTATGTATTAACTAAATATGCAGAAAATAAATATGCATAAACGTTTGGTTCCGTGTTGGTGTTAAAAACTTCATTTGGAACATACGGTTAAAATTTATTGAACGAACAGTTAAAATTTTACCTATTCACAGCAATAATTTCTTAACGCAAAACGAAAATCAATCTTTTTAATTTTTGAGCAATTTTATGAGTATTTCCATTCCATTATTTGCGTAGGGTATATTGCACGTTTTAGTCATCTCTTTGTGCAAATTTCCCTCGTTTTATCCACGATTCTTTGGTACTAAATGCGTATTTTTTTCATGTGAAATTTTCTGCTTTCTTTAGGAACTTTGAACTGGTTGTTGTATTTGAGCAATTCAGAATTTTATGGATAGGAATGACCGAAATCCTCGCAATCAAACGTAAAAGCGCTCCTCTTTGAGTGAGTTTTATGATGATTAAATGTAATAAATGTCTAATATCAAAGCTAAAAACCGCGGCATAATGATAAAAATGCTATAACTAGGTACAATGAACATTTAAAAAAATAATCTATCACGTATTTTACTCGGAGGAAAATCTTTAATTTACAGTAACTTTAATCTGATTACATCTGCAGTGCTTCCTGGACACCATATAGTTCTTCAGTTTCACACTTTCATTTTATCAATTTCTCAATACTTGATCCCTTTCGACTCAAATTCAACTATGGCTTACTGAAACATGCAGAAGTACCCTAACTTTCAGGAATACCTCCGAACCCACTAACACTCATACATTTCGTTCCACCAGCAAAAGAATATTCTTAAACACGAAAAAAGGAGTTTTTTATGTTTATCGAAAAATTTCCTCCATCCATATATTATTTTACCGCATTCCCTAAACTGGTTACTAACTTTCTGATAAATGTACCTATCTAACTACTGTTCGGATCTTATTTACATAAGACAGGAACATACCCTCTTGATTTGAAACTTGCAAACTGATTGCAAGCGAGGATCATGAAAACCATCGCCGTTTAAAAGGCGTACGTATCATTCCTGGAACCGACACAATTTAATTTTAATAATACATCTAATATTATTCTCCTTTTCTCCACACATTTCCGAAACGCCAGCTTTGCTAGCTTGCAACCGAAGTATATTTTAATATAAGATGCCGCGAATGTCAAAATCGGTACGAATTTTTCGCTTGAACTGGCTATCAGTTTAAGTGAGGAATTAAATGATAAGAACTCGTAATAATTCCAAAAGATGAATAAGAAATCTTGTTGACTTCCGCTTAAATGTAGAATTACGCAAACACGGGGAGGACAACCGATGAGTGACTCGAATGGAGAATTGGGCCAAGCAACTCCCATGAATACTGATAACTGGTGCTTTTCTAATTCCGTAAATTGCTAAAAGAGTCTAATGGAAATATTTTCCGGATATTGAACATTATCAACTGCAAAAAAGTCTCGAAGACAAAAATTTAGGATAGGCTAAGGTTATGGCAATAAAAATACGGCATATCACGGCGCTTTGGGACGAAAGAAGGACTCGCCTCTCATTCAAATGTTCAACTCAAGATCTCAGACATTCAAAGATGTGAAAAACAAAATTTAAAGAGGATATTCTAAAGGATTCAATCCATTCAGATTCTACCCAGCATTTAATAATTTATCATTCCTAATATTTTCTGATGCAACTCATAAAAATTTAAATATGGTTTTGCTGAAAAACTTAATATCAATCTACTAACCTTACACTGATTGCCAAACAAAACCTATTAAACTTATTTTCTAATTTTATTTTCCAGGGCTTAAAGGAGGCTTGGATGGACGCACGATACACTCTTGCGTTTCTTATCCCCGCTTAATATGACAAACTTTACATCTCGCCCTACAATAAACTGCTCTTCAACTCCGTAAAATTCTTGCTCACTTCATTCCGTCCAATATTACTATTGCCTACCCTTTCTTCACTCGTCACACGTCCTCCCCTCTATCACATTCTTTAGCCTTCTTTCACCATACAAAATATGTTGCATCAATCCATTCTGCCTCCTTTGGATTTCACCCAATTGCTAACATCTCCGATCATGCCCAATACTACTTCACATATGCTTTCGTTTTTATCCACTTAGCCGTTTTCACCAAACCCACATGACAAAATCATTTAACTCCGCCTGTGACTTTTGTTCATCGTCCAGATTTCCAAGGCATAAAAAATTACGCCCCACAATCATGTTTTCGTTAGTAGTTTCAAAATTTTCTTATCCAACGTTGCTGTCATCAATTCCCTCTATTTATCAAAGATTCTTTGCTTAACGCCATACCTCTTCTTATATCCTACAACTGAAACCAACTTGGCCCAAGACCGTTCCCCACTCGCGCCTGAGTAGTCTGAGACATGCATTAGTTGCGGATCAGTCTCCTGTCCCTCCAATCTATTCCTATTTTCTGCATTATACTCCTTAGTTTTTCCTAAACCTCTCTATCGAACGTCTTTTCGAAATCTACGAAACAGGTAAATACGTCCTGATTGTATTCTATATTCCTCTCTATTAGTGAGCTCCTTACTGCAATGGCATCACGCTGACCTCTCCCCTTCCTAAACCCAAACTAATAATCCCCTAAGTAATCATTTTCCTTGCTCTCCATTATTTGCTGATGACCCTTAGAACCACTTTAGCTGCATAGGAAATCAAACTAATTGTTCTGTTGGCCTCACATGATGCAGTCTTTATCTTTTCCGGAATAGGAAATAACACTGATCTCCCAAAGACTTCCGGACAGATTCATTCCTCATTAATGCCACGAATCAGGCTATATAGCCTCTTTCTCCCAAATATTCCTAAACCATTTAGCAGTCCCGCAGGAATGCTGCCCCCCCCACGGCTTTATTTGTTTACAATTCCCTTAATGACCTTTCTATCTTACCATATATGCCGGGACCGAAGCTGTTCTCATCTACGCCATACGAGATTTCTCGTACGAGATCGCTCGTATTTTCTTTTTATATCTAACCTTGCTGGCTTAACGGCTTCGCCATTCTTATATGTTCTTTTCGTCTATCTTTAATCTTCTCGGGTTCAATTAATATCTGCCCATGCTTTGATTGCTTCCTACTACTCAACGGAGCTTTCAATATCCCGTACAAAGCATAAATTTCCTCCATTCTTTATCACAATTAATTATTAATAGTGATGAAAGTTCTTAGAATATTCCACTTAACATTATATTGGCACTTCCACACATAAAATTTATATTTTCCGTCCAGGCTTTGACTTTGTTCAATTAATTTCGCTCGAAAAAATTCATTCACCCTGGGCGCATGATAGAGCGATTAAGGTATTGTTTTTCCTAGTCTAAGATAGCCTGGAAAAGACGAGAAAGTTTTATCTTTAAAGGCTCATAAGATACTAAATTTCAATATGTCTCTTCTCGTTTTACCGAAAAAAGCGTCAATACGTAAGTAGAATTTAATTCAATCTGAGAACAGAGATAGGGAGAACAAACTTGGTTAAAAAGAATAAAAATCACGCTTGAAAACAAACTTTATCACCGGCGAGAGGAGAGTATTATTGTTTAAAGGAAAATTCACACTTTCGTGAATATAAGAATTATGCAAAAACATACTTGAGGTTAAATAACAGTCGCATGTAGCTTTTAACATAAAATATTCATGTAATAAATTCCAAAGGATATCAAAAATACTTTTGAACCCATTATCAATAACGAAAAAGCCCGATCTGAAAACAAAGGACGACCTCTGATCCCTAAAAATTAGTCTCCGCGCGCACCATTTCAGCGTTCTCGTATTGAAGGTATTGAAGCCTCGTAGAAGTAGCACGTGCGTGGATAAGGAGATGAAGAAGCGGAAGAGGGAGGAGGAGACGTCTTCGAGAAATCGCACATGAGTGGAAAAGGGAGCGGAGCACCTTGATGGAGGGCAAATTCGTCGAGTGGCCGCGAGGATGGACCCTCCGGGGAGTTGGTCTCGCAAGGCGGAGGGGGGAGAATGATCGATGCGTGGAATTTGCAGCGGCAAGGAAAGCGAAGGCGTCATTATTGGGGGCAGGAGGAGTGGGAGACAAGCGGGACGGTCGAACGGGTCCTTTGGCCAGAAATTGGGAGTGAAGTGGCGAAGGAGGGATATAGGGTGCGGTGGAAAAGATGGATCGATGGCGTTTATTCGCGGGCGTCGGAGGGAGGGGCGATAGTCCGCTTGACTTTACTTGGGTACTTACGCAGAAGCAGCAGGCCTTCGGAAGGAAAGGGGGAAATATGAAGCAAAGAGATCGGGGAGTGGATTAGTTAAGCGGAAAATACGCTGATGTGTGCATATATATAAAAATATATAAATAAATATATATATACACACAGATATATATATATATATATATATATATATATATATATATATATATACATATATATATATATATATATATATTAACACACACACCATTGTACACGCGGAAGCATCTGTAGCAAATATAAAAATAACCATGACAAAGATATTTTTTTACCATTCGACGCGGTCATGCCGCCTTCATCAGAGGGGAAGTTGGTATATATCAAATTGGTAGTCACAAAACTGCTCTGCTTCTGTCTCGGAATAATGATCTACGAAATAAATTACGTAGTGAGGTATGCGTCACACTGACCATATGTCAAATTAATAGATTTTAGCACTCACTGGAGAGTATGTGAAGCAGATTATTAGAGTATTCCTTGATATAAAGTCAACTCTTTAGGTGAGAGTGTGGGGTCAACCAAAGATACCGTGATCCGCTTTACTCAGGTGCGATGCATTATGTATCGGAAAATAGTTACGTAGTAGCTACCAAATTCCATGCGAACTAATATGAAAATAATAATAAGTATACCATATCTTGTCAAAAACTGGAAACCTCCTGGGGCAACGGATCGGTAAATGTCTCAGAAATGGGTGCCACCAGATATATAAAATATTTTTGCGGGATGGACCAACACCAGCTTAAACAGCGGAACCTGGTTGTCAGAAAACTAAACGCAGGCAGAAGTTTGTTGAAACTGAAATTAATCTAGTACTGATGAAATACTGTCACTAGTGGATGAATGATGAGCATGCGTTATAAGACCAAAAAATCAATTGAAGCACATAGATACACAAGTGACCTAAACAACAAACAGATGACGTCATAGAAAAGTGGTCAAGTGCGCAATGCACGGTGAGCGAGGAATTGAAGAAAGACATGGACCTTATCATAAGATATAGACAAAAGGATTAAGGATATAAGAGGAATGAGCAAAAGAAGAAAAAGTCCCTTGACAGGGATGTAGGCAGACTTAGGATTATAATAGACTTTAAAATAAGTGAGACGATGGAAAGAATACATTAAAGATATGTTTAATTATGACGAGTGAGGAAATAATTCAAAAGTATGCGTTCGGAAGGACCAGAATTTCTAAAAAGTGCGTACGAGTATGAGTTAGTAATATTTCGCAACATTTAATGTTTACCTCAGTATTTTAAGCTCTGTCTTAGTGAGAGATTTATCCTAGTAGACAGTGGTGTCATAATAATTAATTTATGTCTTCTGCACAACTTTTTAATCCACAAATTGAGATTAAAATGATTAGTCCTATTTTATGACATAACTCAACCATATCCTCCAAATAATTTTGTTAATTTGATTTCTTTTTTGCTCTCGTTTACCCAAGAATCAACCTGGCATATAAGCTGTATAAAAGTGCATTTTTTACCTCTAAAACAGAGTTAAGGAATGATAAACCAATACCTTTATTCAGGAAGTTTAAAATGCTTATTTGCTTAAATTCAGTTTTTACTTACGTAATACGCAATTCATAATGCTGAAACATAAATGATCCACACATTAAGATGACAACAGATTCATCGTTTAAAATATTTATTCATAAAACAACGGGAAAGAAAGAAAACTAAATGCGAAAGGGCCTAAACATACAAGAAATGTAAAGAATTCAATGGGGGTCAAAAGAGGCTACAATGAACACATTGGCGTTTAAAATATCTGGGGGTCATGTAATCTGTCTAAAAATTAGTGTCATGGAAATATATTAGTTAGTCGTTTAGAGTATAAAAATTAATGGAATTCAATTTTTCAGAGAACAAAAGTTCCAGATTTTCCTCCTTGAGACTGAAAACAACAACATCAATAAAAGGCGTAGTTTTTAAAAGATAGCGCCGAACGAGCGAACGATTCGACGAAAAAATAAATCTAGTGAAGAATAATCTGCGCTTCATTCCAACTCTGCCATCGCCGAACGCTTCCGTTTCCACCAAAAGGGGTGATGACGAATCAATTCCAAGCGATGCGCCCGCCGGTGGAGTTAAAGAGAATAGACCGACACCGAGGGTCTTCGCGTTGCGTTCCAGATGAGAGCCGACGAAGAGAGGCTCCTTTGTGGACCGAAATCAAAATGCATTCGGAAGAAAATCCTATTATTGCGCGAGGAACTGTGCGGTTGCAAACAAAATTCGAACGGCGACAAAAGAGGCTACAGCCGGTGGAGAAGTCCACCGGACGATTGCCATCTGTCGACAACTTTCAAAGAGTAAAATGCCTCGGAGACTGCCGGCAAGGAGAGGACCAATTACAGGTGTGTTTGCTCTCGCGAGAAATACGGACAAAAATCAAACGTGATTTTTCTGCCAAACGGGCATCAACGCAAAACGAATAGAAAGAGACTCACGACAAAAATTACGGTAGACTTACCGGGTTACGGAAAAGCAGACCTCGGGGTACGTGGTTTTTGTTAGTGATACGCTTTGTTACACTCCAGCGTTCTTCTTCTGGCATATGGGTAACATTATACAGCTCATTCCATTTTTTTCTCCTGCGTAACAATTTTTACCGCATAGAAACACAATAATCGACTCAGAAAGTCGGTTTGGCCCAGCACAACGGCGTGTGAAATTTACACCATAGGGCAGGGGGGTCAGTATCTTTTCCCTGTGCCGCCTGTGATTTCCCAGGCAGATCTAGTACCTGAAAAATCACGCAGTTTAGGTGGAGGTAAGGGTGCCCAGAGAGGCTTGCATGGGAATCGAACACGAACCCTCCGGTCGTAGTTCACACCGTTGGGCTTAGTACTGTGCGAGTTCTACCATCATTTACCAAAACGACCTTAGGATTAATGACTGTATTTATTATGTGTTTAGATGTGTGCGTGTATATATTCGAGAACTAGTGAGTCCCTCTTTTATATGTTTTAGTTTCTGTGTTTGCTTATGACTATTTAGTGAATTTTATATATATATATATATATATATATATATATATATATATATATATATATATATATATATATATATATATACATATATACACACACTGGCATCATTGGGAACTAATATAATGGTCGAATGAAAATATCTCCTTCATTTATTAGATTTGTGTTGGGTCTATCATAAATGCAACATACCGTTGTCCATTCCTGAGGTTTGTTGAAATTTTTCCATTGTATTTCTCTTTACCTGTAGTACAAATTTCAAGAAACTGCGGAAAATGCCGCAACAGTAACTTTTTACGGAGTCATCCGCTAACATGCATTCCCGGTCAAGGCGAATGATTTTTACGCTCTGAAATTGTTGCATTGAATTACCTGTTTGAGTTTCAATGTGAAGAGGCTATTTCATTGATGATATTTCGTTATTTACTAATAAAAAACGTCATCAAATTTATCTTCAATATATATATCTCTTTGAAAATGCGATCAATTGGTTTCCCAGCCTCGGTGAAATGTTGGAGTCAATAGCTTCAGGGACCAATCTTCTTACACGTGATTCTTCTCGATCATCTTCATTAGTATATTATGTACGTGGCAAGATAGCCAACCCATCAAACCAAAATATGATAAGTAATTTTACCAAGGAAAATAAGCACGAGGTCTCAGGGAAAAGTTCACTTCTATAAACGTGACTCAAATTTTCATTATCTCTGTCTCATCGGAAAAGAATTCATGTGCGGGCCGAGCCAGCACGACCAGAAATGAAAGCGAAATGAGCGAACTGTAGGAAAGAAAATCTTTTGGCCAAAAAGGAAAGCTGCAAATTTTTGAAAGGGAAAAATCTCTAACAATATAAAAGAAAAACAAGCCAACGAAACTAAGAATACCAAAGTACTCGAGCTAATGACTTGTGGAAGCGCAATATTAATGATATGAAAATTAAAATTATATAAGAAGGAATGATCGGTGTTAGTTCCTATTCCAAAAAAGGCAAAGGCTTCGTCATGTGAGGATTACAGAACAATAGGTTTGATATCCCACGCAGCTAAAGTTATTCTGAGGATCATCAACAAAAGGATAGAGAGTAAGATTACTTAGAGGATGATCAGTTTGGGTTCAGGAAAGGAAGAGGTACGCGTGATGCCATTGCAGTAATGAGATCACTAGTCGAGAGGAATATAGAATACAACCAGGACGTTTTTGCCTGTTTTGTAGATTTCGAAAAAGGGTTTGATAGAGTGAATTGGGAAAAATTAATTCGTGTATTGCAGAAAATAGGAATGGATTGGAGGGACAGGAGACTGATCCGCAACCTGTACATGTCTCAGACTGCTCAGGTGCGAGTGGGGAACGGAGAGTCCGGATGGGCAGTGTTAGGAAGAGGTGTAAGGCAGGGTTGCCCATTGTCACCGGTACTGTTCAACGTATATGTAGAGGAAATGATTAAAGAGGCATGGGAAGAACTGGAGGTAGGAATGAAAGTCGGAGGGGAATTCGTAAAATCGGTAAGGTTTGCTGATGACCAAGCATTAGTTGCTCAGTCAGCCAAGGGGTTGCAAGCATTGTTGAGTGAATTGGAGATACAGTGCGATAAATATGGGATGAGAATCAATATTAATAAAACAAAGGTTATGCGATTTTCCAGAAAGAAAAAGGCTAAGCTAAATATTAAAATAGGCGGGGAAAAAATAGAGCAGGTAGAGTAATTTACATATCTCGGAAGTTTTTTGGACCAATACGGTCAAAGTGGTAGGGACGTAAGGAGAAGAATTGCGCTAGGCAAGGAGGCTTTCTCAAGGAGGAGGGAGTTGATGACGGGGACGTTGAGTAGGGATGTTAGGACAAGACTCGTAAAAACTCTGATATGGAGCGTAGCTATGTACGGCGCGGAAACGTGGTCACTGAAGCAGGAGGATAGACGTAGATTGGAGGCCTTTGAAATGTGGGTGTGGAGAAGAATAGAGAAGGTGAAATGGACCGAAAGGAAAACAAATGAGGAAGTAATAGAAATGGTGGGGGAGGAGAGGGGTTTGTTGAGAGAAATCCTATGGAGGCAGGAAAGATGGATGAAAGGCGTATTGAGCGGTAGTGGAATGTTGAAGAGGGTAATAGAGGGGAGAATGTTGGGCAAGCGAGGTAAGGGTAGGAACAGGATAGGGATGTTGGACGGGATGAAGGGAGGAAAGAAGTACACCGAGATGAAGAGGGACCTGATATAGATTAGTTTGCTAGGTGGGGAGCCACAAAATGTTTATTTGATAGTTGTGTCCATCCAAAAACCTACCTTAACCGGTAGATTACCTAAAAAAAATAAGAAGGAATTATAATTATAAAAGGTATTAAGAGGGTATAGAACGTATGTAAGAAGGTATTATAAAATTATGGAGGAAGGAATAGCCAATCGTAGAAAATAGAATATTAGTGAGCGGGCATTGTCAGGGAGAAATAATCTAATTTGAGTTTTACGTTTTAAATATTTAACTTCTACAAAACAAACCATCTCTAGGCCATAAAAAAATTGGAAGTAAATCTTATAGCAAAGATGTTTGAAATTAGAATGATTCCCCAAAAATATCATTAAAGTTTCCTCTCTTAAATTACCTTTAATCTAAAAAACAACAATATCAGAATGTAAAAATCATTCGCCTTGAGAAAGCCCATTTAGCGGTTGACTCCGTTTAAAGCTACTGTCGCAGCACCTCCCGCAGTTTATTTATATAAAAATAATTTGTATTTTATGATCAAACGAAGAATTTTGGAAGACGAGATACGAAAAAAATCATATTTTAACAAAAGTTCGCCAGCTCATGTATATACAAGTAAGACATCATAAAACCTAGTAAGACCGAATACCATCTACTAAAATCTACTAAGACAAAAATATAAATTATAGATTCAGGTGCTGTTATGTGGTGGAACTCTCCCATAATAACAGAGACGACTATTATTTATTAACTGGAAAATTGTAGTCTTCGTTTATGTTATTAAGACAAAAATACTTGTAAGACAAAATAAAATCCATCACACTCACTATTGCATAAAAGTAATTCGACGACTAATTCTCCACATCAAAGGATGATGATTATCCCCCATAAACGCTAAAATCGGCAATAGAAATCCGAGAAAACACGAAACTATGAAGTAAATACATATGGATAACTCACAATACTGCGGTAACGCGGCCAAAATCCTCCTTCCTAGTTACATGTGACTCAAATAGATGGCAAGAAAAATGAACAACATTACTTTTTGGTCCTTGAACCAAAGATCCGAACCTTACCAATAGTCTAAAACATAGACACATTAAACTGTAAACTGCCAAGAAAATATTTGGCAGGGGGTGAATCGGGCGTGATCGAATGAATTTTACATTAATGGTTCGTATTTTTAGTGTCGACTAAACGAACAATTAATTATAGACATGTTTTCAGTGGTTTGGATAGAGTATGCATCAGATGGCGGAACTTATTAAAATTTTTTGTTCATCCTCTGACCAGCACTACTTGATGTCAAGGGAGGGAAGCCGATTTTGGTGACCATTCTCTGCATACCTATATATGCAGAAGTACAACGAATGAATGGAGCCTACATAAAACTTTCCCTTTGATACCCTGCGAAAAACGTTGGCTAGGACTGAATACAAAAGATATTTATGACATCTATGTCTACCTGCTGTTACAGCTTTGCGTCGAATCGAAATAGGTTTCACTGAAATCAAGTCAGATGTTGCCGATAGCACTCAAAATTTCATCAGAATGTACAATGAGTTTTCATGGGATATCCTTCAGCTTTTCCTGCCGTCGTAAACAAACACGTAGGGAGAGAATTACTCAGACCTCCTCTGAGTCTTAGCTACTGAATTTGCAGTCTGTATTAATGAAAATGTATTGATTGTTTTTACTGTTATGTTAGCTGGAAGGGATGAGGTGTTCGGATGCGTCTAGATGTGTGATTCACGGAGAATGTGGCCTACTAGACCTCCCCCGCTGTTAAATCCTACCAACGGCATTTGACCGAGCAAGATCTAGATTCGATAAAAATATCAAAGCAGCTCTCCGTCCTACTTTCCACTTGAGACTGATATGCTCCAAAAGAAAGACATACTACAAATAACTTAATCTATCAAAAATGATTATTTTGAATTATTTACTAATGAAGCTACTTTGAATGAAGTTCAACGTGAACTTTTTATTTATATTTTTAATCCCACCCTTTTATTTGAATAATCTATAATATTTGCAATTGTGGTATATTAAATACTTAAAGTCACATGGTCTAAACTCCCCTTTTTTTCTGTAGTTTTTGTCTTTCCCACACGGAAAAGTAGATGCTCTTCCTAAAAAGGCACTTTTATTGTATTCGCACGTGCCATGAAAATCTACAAAGAGCACGAGCGCTGTCACTTTGATTTCATGTCACAGCTTTCTCTGTATTTTAGAAAACAAATACTCGATAGCATTCATTCTAACTGAATTGAAGAGTATTTTCTGCATCTTTTCGCGTCTGTTGATGAGTTTGTATTTTAAAATGTGCCATCGTCAAGTTGCATTTCCTCAGGCCTTGTGCTAATATCTCGTTGCGCGTGTCCATCGGCCATCGACCTTTGCTTCGTCGACGGTACGGTTCTCCTAATGTTCATAACCTACTCCAACACTCTTTGACTACAACACTGTAGCGCAGTCATTCATCATAAAAGAAATATGACCTTGCTCAATTTCATTTGGGAGTATTTTAGGCGAAGTGGAAAGTGGAATGATGAATTAAAAATTGCTTCGTGTTATCATGGGATGAACGCTGTCCGAATCTGCTACGTTAAGCTAAACTTGATTTATTAAATTTTTTAAACCTGTAATACCGTAATTAGGGAAAAAAACTAATTCGCACAATTCATTAGTTGAAATTTATAGAATGTAAGCGCAGTAATTTCCCGCAGAGGTGCCGCTCTTTCATTATTCTGTATTTCGAATTTCGCACAATGATTGCGGGCATTCGACTTACTCGCCATAGTATTTGTTATCGAAAGGGCTAAAATAAAGGGGTGCACGGCTAAAATGCAAACCGATGACGTAGAAGGCGGTGCCCGTCTCCAAACAAATTTAACACGCCACGACGCGTGGCGTGGCGACGCGTCGTGGCCGGCCGCTGCAGCGGTGGTGCCCTTTAACGATTTACTTTCTGACCTTCATTGGTGATGCACACTAAACGTACAATGGTCAAATGAAAAGATACGAGAAGATGCGTCGGATGCCAGTGAGTTTTGTGGCCAACTGAACAGCGAGTGATGAACTGCATGAAAAACAACATTAAGAAAGCACACACCTCAATATTCGGAATAGAATATGCAAATAATTATTATTTATCAGGACCAGGTCGTACAGAATGTAGAAAAAGGACGCTGACGGAGAATATCTATAAATAAATTACTCAATCTAGGAGTCAAATATGACGAATGGGCAATTACTATGCTCAAAAATGGTGCAATCACCAGCATGGATGCGATACATGGAAATATTTTAGAGGAGCTTTGAAGTGCAGAAAACAGGAGAGAATGTGCATAGGGAAAATGGACCTCATTGAATTCCTACTTAAACTAAAATTTAATAAACTAAATTTTAAAGGTTGCCCTAAGGTAACACTAAATAAGTCCATTAAATCAATCCTTCATTGCAGCACACCATTCTTCAACTACACTTACGTCTTGCCTCCCTTCAAACTCTCAAGCATACCTCTTCTTTTTCTGCCTCCGACTCGCATTCCTACGTACCCCCTCCCTGTATCCGCCGTTTGTCGTTTGTTTTTATTTAAATATTGGCGGTTCAGGACAGTTTTTTAATCCTGCAGCGCCCCCTACTGATTCATTGAAAAGCTATAGCAGCATTTGTTTTGTTTCAGAAGTCGCTTGCTTGCCCGTGCATGTAAAAAACCATGTCCGCGACAATCGTTGATCCCGCCAGCTGTGAAGTGCGTTCTTTCATACGATTCTTGTATGCAAAAGGATTGTCGGAATGCTGAAATTCATTGGGAATTATGCCTAGTTTATAAACCTACAGTTATGAGTGAAGGAAAGGTTAGAAAATGGTGCCGTGATTTTAAAAATGGACGAACAAATATCCATGACGAAGGGCGAAGTGGCAGGCTCAGTATCATAAGGTTACTTAGGGATTTAGGTCTTAGTCCTCAGTTAGGGATTTTATCAATATCTACAAAATATCCAATGCTGGAATAGTCGTATCATGAAGATTAATACCAAGAAAACCAAAGCAATCCCATTCTACGGAATGTACAAATGGCTTAGTCGGCATAGGAGAGAAAAAACAAGAAAAGGCAAAATATTTCACTTACTTAATTAATTCAGATAAACTGAAAATTTGGCAAGAATATATAAGAAGATTCGTGTTAGGTAAAGAAACTTTTGCGCAGATGTGGGAGACCAAGCCAACATGTCAAGGTTCATCGAAAATAATAATGAAAAAAGTAATTCGTCCGATTTGACCCGACACTTGTAAATTGGCAGATGCATAAAGATAGTGCTTTTGAGATGTCGATCAGAAGAATGAATGAAATAAGGGTAGCGTAGAAAACTAACGATGATGAATTAAACATGGCAAATGATGAATGGAAGTCGTTTGGAAAAATTATGAGCCAGAAACATTGGGTGAGGGAAAGATCCGGTTGTGTAATATGCCGAAGGTAGTAATGGTAGAAGGAAGGATGTCGGATAAATGGAAAAAAAGGGAAGAGAAAAGTTTCTTCGGAAGGCATGAAACCAGGCAGAAATTATGGGGAAATAAAGCATATAGAGAATAAACAAAAGGAAGACCACGCGATTAATGTTTTTCGCACATGTTTCATAAACCACAAACTTTTGAAAAGTTTCAAAATTCACTTTTTATAACCATAATTGTGTACTTTTCAGATTAGGTTGTCACTAGTTATTTTTTATTCATACTTGATGCTGTATTGATTATACTTAGCTCCCATGAATACTCTTACTTGAGAGACTAAAAGTTGAAATTTGAATTGATTTCAATTCTTATCGAAGAAATGCAATCTACAGATTCGTAAAGTGGTATTAGCTAAATTTTGGGATAGAAATCGTAAGTTAAAGTGTCATTCTAATTATCTGTGAGGTAAAAGTAAGAGTTATTACATTAAATAAATTGTACATTGTAAATAATGGAAAATGTTTTAATTTTAGCATTTTAAAACACAATTAAATTTCTCTTGTACCTATCATTACCAATAGCTTCCCGAAAACCAGAAACGTTTCCTACTTGGTATCGATTCAATCGGTTATAATTCATGAAAACAAAAAAACTATCTGGAAGTAATACATGGCAATACGAAACGAAGAGGGTGATAACTATTAGCTGTGAGTTAGTAAGGTGCCAAACCAAGAGCCACTACTGGTTATTTGTGGAACTATATCGATATATCGGCCATCTAGGTGACCATTAATAAGTGTGAGATTTTTATAGCGGGGAAGTCATCAGTGACAAAGTACTGATCGTAATCAAGTAGGTGTGGTCAAGTGTGAGGAGGTGGGAGAGGTAGCGGGGGAAAGTTTCTTCGGGTGCGGGGAGGGAGGAAGGGGAGGAGAAGTGTCTCCTACTGTATTGCGTTGTCTATGTACTCGTACTTCTAGACGAGGGGATCAAGTCAAATGAGGGACTGTTGATGGTTCCCAGTTCTTTGTTCATGATTTTGTGTCTGTTCAAGTGTGTGTGCAAGCTCTCGGTGGCGTCGAGTTTGAAATTTGGGTGTGCTTAATTAGGAATTAATCTTCGAGTGGAAGGGAAGTTTGGTAATTGTGTGTTGCGATGGCCACCTTTTCAAATCGGCCACTTTTATAGAGTGCCTGGTGTTCCTTGGACCTGGCAATGGTATTGCGTTCAGTCTGTCCAATGTATGGTGTATGACAAGTGCTGCTGCACTTCACCTCGTAAATCACAGATTTCTGTACTGAGGGCGTTTTGTCTTTTGGATTACTTGGCAAATTTTGTAGATTATTTTGGTTCATGAATAGCACAATTACATTAGAATACACCTTTTTGCAAATATTGTGGAGCCGTTTAGTGAGTTTGAGTTCAAAAGGAATGGAAATTATTTTTTCTTGAGAATATTGCTCAATGCCGTGGGTGCAGTGTCATTATTTCCGAGTTTCAAATGATATAAAATTATTTAACATATTATTATCTCGTAAATGAATACAATATACTCACAAAATTGTACTATGCCCAAAAAAAACTTCTTTTCAATGGCTCAACAAAATTTGTATACCATTCAATGTTATATTGAATTGAAAATGTTGGCTTTGTAATTGCACACACTTAAAAAAAAGAATGTAATCACTCAATATTGCATTGTTGTAGACATACTTGTGCATACCAATTTTACAGAGAATGTCTGAATTTAAGAAGACTCGGGTATCGGGGGATGGGAAAGCAAATCGAATTTGATAGAATATCATATTGCCATGAGGAATAAGTTTTACGCATGAAGTTTCAGTAGACTGGATTCCGAAGAGTCGATATTTGATCTGAAAATTTTATTGAGACAAAAAGAAGCACAATAAAAGTACGCAAAGGGTGGAGATGACCATTAATGAGTATGAACAAGTATTGAATACAGAATAGTATCTCTCTGGTCGCGGATCTTGGCCTTAATATAGGTTTCTTGGGCGGCAATTTCAACGAATTGCATTATGCATCTCCACTCTTTCCGATCTAAGTCCTGAACAAGCATCTTCTAACATGAAAACCGAAGCAAACTCGATTTTCGTAAGCCATTACCGAGATGTAATGCCATTTACATTCAAGTTTCACGTACAAGAATTCTTGAACGAATTCAGGAGCAAAATCCGAACGTTTGAAATGACTCTTCATGGCGGTGGGGCGGGCGTGTGCATCGCGGAATAAGAGGACGGTGAGAGGTGAAGAGGAGGTCCACGTGAGTTGAAAAGATTCCTAACGATGGGAATCCAGTTTAAAATTCACGCGAGGGAAGGGTGCGCCGAGAGGTCGGCTTCCAATTCACTCGACCTTTTCTCTGCTCAGCGGGCGAGGACTTGCCCTGCGGATACCTGTGGCTGCTCTTGATCCTCGCGAGGATTCACCTGTTTATGGCGCAATCTCGGAGGGGATTACTGCCTCCGACCCTTCCTTCCCCCACTCCCCATTCGGCCGATCCCCAAAGCACTCGCGAACCCCTCCCTCCCTTCTCTCTCTTTCTCCAACTCTCCTAGATCCATTCGCGAGCGCAGCTTGTCCTTGCCCCAAACTGGGAAGTTAATTAAACCCCAGGCCGCCCTCATCAGCCGGCGATAAAACCCGGCGGACGAGGCATAGTCGCGTAATGGAGTGAGTAAATGTGGCATAAGCAATGAGCACCGAGAGTGGCTCTTAGGCGAAATATAGTCTTCTGGATATCCTGTTCTAAGATGCTAAAGGCGGTCGACGTGGTCTCCGATTAGAAGGGGAGGAAGATGCGTCGGGTCAACGGGAAAGGAAGGAGTCTTCGAAGAGGAAGGTGCTGGAGTGCACCGGTTTTCGGAGGATACGAAAAGGCCCGGTGACTCTTTTAACCTCCACCAGCGGTATGTTAACACTTTAGATGGACGAATAAATTACACCTCAATCGGGCATTTGATTCTGGGCGATTTCTAATCCGTGAGTATGCATGGAGCAGTGCTAGAAGTTCCATTACTACAGTTTGCCATAGAATAAAAGTGTAAAATATTGCAAACCAATAGAAAAAACAGCTTTTGGCATTAAAAGCTGCAAGTGTCATATTTTTGTCGAAAAATTACACACATTAAGCGGACGAGTAAATGTAAGAGGAAAGTGTTTTTGTTACATTTTTGTACCCGAGTCATCGGCGTGTCGGTACGTCACGCTTAATGTGTGTATACTCCAACAATATCACGCATGAAAGTACTCAGAATAATTTTTTCTATCGCTAAATAATTTTTATCATTCTAATGAAGAAATATATTTACAGTTCGTCCCTTTCCAGTGAAAATAACTTACTGGCAAATTTTCAACTCTTCACTTTTGGGATAAAGTCAACTCAACATAGCAGAGATGAAATTATTTATTGATTTTTTGGGATTCTAACCATTTCAGATTTGGAAAATTCGCAAAAACTGCTGTCCTTAGCATATGTTTATTCACTATAACTTTTTACTTCACTCTAATTATAAATCAATTATGTATCTCAACAAGCGAATGAATAATTCAATGCCAATATAGTTCCCAATTTTATTTTAGTTTGGTTTTTAATAACGATCAATTCTGGCTCATATCAAATCCACGGATTGGTAAGAAAACCAGTTTAGAGTATAAAATAGCAGTTTAGAGTCAACATCGTGAAACAATCGAAGGTGTTGAAATTCCATAAGCTTTCCCCCTTTCTTGCCATAAAATTTTCTGAGGTAAATAAATTGCAAATACAAGCATTTCTCAGATTTAAAATTCTCTCCGGCAGGTGCTAAGTCGTGTACAAGCATACGGGAAGTTACCATAGTATTAAAATTGAATCCTGCCCCTGAATGTAAGTATATTATAAATATAAATATGTTTGGAAATATTTTTTCAATTCTGCTTAAAAAAGGATTTCAATTCCAAAAAAAATATTTTTCGACTCACATAAACATTTAAATCCAAACATATGACCTACTATGTTCCACTAAACTATGAAAAACTGCTGCGTAATGATAGTCGAATACACTAGAACTTCTTATATAGCTTACTGATGGCACAGAATTTCTTAAACCTGATTGACTCACTCCATTAAGCGATTGCCAGCTAAAACGGAACCCTTTTCACTGCAGAATAAGGGTATGGAAGTCTGAAAGAACTCTGTGATTGATTGTCATTCTAAGCCAGTCAAATCTCGCCGCAAGTACGAGTCGAAAATTTGGGATCCAACGCACAAGGATAAAATAGTTCCCACTGACCATCAAACATGCTAAAAGTTTCCAGTTTCCTTCAAAACGGCTTTGAGCGAACCAAACGATCATCAAAAGGATTATTGGAAATGGTGAAGAATACGGAAGCACGACGAATCGTTCCTCGACTAACACATTTCATGAGTACAAAGCGTATTAGGCTAAGGACGATGCAAAAGGGAAGAAGGCTTGCCTCATTGGTGGGTGATACCAAAAGGAGAGGTTATGAAAAATTAGATTTCGGAAAATCTATTAAAGGAATACAAATTCACTCGCATCATTCATGATCAGGATAAAATAACGAACAACTACTCGTATTCGCAGCACTCCAAAATTAATTGTTACCTAAATCTCCTTCGTAATATAATCGCTAATTGCATAATTCCCTTCATTTATCTTAATCTAACACTCCCTTCCACACACCTTCAGTGTGGCTAACAGAGTAATATGCATGTGAGCAGATGCTCATTCCAGTCGAAAGAACCATTTCATCGGATGAAACCGTTTCCCCCGCAGCACCTGTCCAAGAGAACACCTGACTTTAGTGTCGAATAGGCGAGAGCTGAGATGACTTCTTGGAAGAAGAAAGGAAGGGCAGAAGGGTTTTCTTTAGGAAACGAAAAATATTCTTTAAACACATCTCAAGTTTTCACAGTTCAATTACAGTGGAAGTCATAGAAACGATACGAATATAATTCTTCCAAACTAGTGCAATTATTAACCTGAGGTTATGCCTATGGTAAAATGACCCTAATTGAGCCGGTATTTACTTTCAAAATGTTTAAAGATGTATTGTTCATGCACTATTACGCACACCTCATATTGAATCCTTCCTAACGTATCTTAGTAGAAAAATTGATGCTCAACTGAACCGAGGAATGCCCCAATTGAAATTCATGCTCTGTTTTTTAGCCATATTTTAATGAATAAATGCTTGATTTTCAAAATTTATGAATTCAAAATTTATCGACGCATTACAAATTGAATAATTTCATTTTGTAAAAAGATGGAAGTTATAAATAAATATAATTTATCGATGAAATTTTCTTCTGAATTTCACAAATTTTCGTTCGAAGTTTTATTTTGGTAGGCGTTCATATCAATAAAGAGGAAAAGAAAGTAAGTATCATAAACTTAAAAAAAATAAAAATCCTCAAAAAAAAAGCAATTAAACCTTTCAACAAAGTATGACAAGTAGATTTTAACTATACGAGATACCTTAACGCAAAACCATTCAAATATATAAGTACGAAAAAAATGTTCACAAAACCATTTGTCGACCAAGAATCTTATATTTCGGTTTCAATAGTTGATGGCATTTCACATACATGTGTGCCAAATCATTAGAAAATATCATTAGGTATATTTTGCACAACAGGAGCAAAATTATGTGGATCTCAGCAGGCATCCCTATCAGCGATATGAGAATACCTGACGAGGAGAGGATTTTTCCCAACTTTGTGCGGAAATAGTCCAGCGTTTCGAAGGTAAATTGATAAAAATGAATACTACGTGTGGCATGGCCGAGTCTTCGACTACATTAAGAGCGTTTTCGTGGATGTTCAACGGAGGCACAGAATGACTCCAGTTCGAATGAGATTCTAAGGAAAGAGCTCGCGAGGGATCTGACTGAACGGGAAAATCTAATGCAGTCTCTTCCCTCTTAAAATCATTAATGTAACCATCAACGACCGCTGGCACCAGTTTCCCCATTTCCTTCTCCACGTACTGCTTAATTTTATTCCCCCTCACTGGGTTCTTTCTTCAGGTGTAACACTACATCCGAGGAACGTGACCTCATTGAGATTTTACCATGTGGCCTTCGGAAGAACAAACATGAAGCACATCTCGAAAGGTAACTGCAGAGGTATTCATGAAAATAAAGTCCATGCGTCTCTTTTTCGTGAGTGTTTTCGTTTCGTTTGAAACGCATTATTATAATCATAGGTTTTTGACACGTTAATGTGGCGTAAAAAACGGGAAATATTTTTGCAATTGAATTTTACTGCATTACTTTTGGAACGCACCCTGTACTTCGGGGATGAACAGACTCCCTAAATGACTCCTATAGGCTGATGACTTACTCAAGCGAAAGCAAACTTTAAGTGTCAAAATAGTTTTTTTTTGCAAAGTAATTCACGCGAGTAAAAAAATAATCCCTCTTTATCTAACAAACTTCGTTTGCTCACAACCAAACTCAAGGTATCCTGCACAAAATCTATTCAGGACGAGTACTTCAGCAACCCAAGATAAACAGTTATTTCAAAGAAATTTGGACTGCTGAGGAAAAGGAGTGAATAGAAAGGATCAGAGAGAGTGCTACTTGTCCGGAAGGAATTGAAGCAGAAAGCAGTGTTTCTGGGGGACATACGTTAGAGAGTGGTGTCAAGGGAGCTAGAGAGCCGCATGTCAAAGGTTAATGGTTCAAGAGAAAACGAAGAGAACTGCAAATGAGAAGATAGGGAATTAAGAGATACAGTAGAGATATAGCGACTTTGCGTGCACCAACCAACCAGGCGAGACCACATAACGCGAACCCCAGAGCGAAAATCCACGTAATACTCGCATTCCGTTAACTAGGGTCTATGGTGTTGATAATTTGGTTATCTGTTACTTGGTGATCAGGAGGACGCCAGGAATAAAGCGCTCGAGAACGATTGACGCAACAATACATCTACATAATACACTACGACCCCTTGTGGCGGAGAGGGGGTGATCGAGAACACCAGAGAAAACGATAGCTTTTTAACCTAGGATATATAAGCACAGAACCCACTTCCGGAGGAAATGCCTGTCACCAAAGGGTGAACTATATACTCGTAGAACGCATGAGCACATATGGCCGAAAAAGGCTCGAGTGTAATTAAAAACATTGTCCTTTACCTTTGTACATTCAATTTATAATGAATTAAATATATCAGTATATACAACATGTGAATTTCTCCGCCACAGGGATGCATCCAATTTTTTTAATGGCATTATTTATTTTAAGGGTATTACGATTAAGCAATACGGTTGATATTAGATAGCTACGAATCTTAGGCCAACAATAAAAAGAAAATCTTGAAATAAGAAATGTACAGTTTAAAAGGATTTCTTTTTGATCCCATTTCTCATCTTATTTTTCTCCATGACTGAAATTTTACCCCCAAGATAAAGTTTAAAAGATCAAATTTTTCTTTACGTTAACTTAGAAAATTGGATTTCCCTATGGTTAGTTCTTTAGTTACTCCTTACGTGAAGCATACAGAGCATACATGGAGGTATTGGACACTTTTTCAAGAACAACATTAAGGAAATTGAATCCGAAGAAGAATTTTTGCGTTTTATTATCAAGAGAAACTCGTAATAAAATTGGAATTCGGTCGTTGTTAGAAGCCAAACTAGGGAGAAAAAGACTATCTCTTGACCTCATTTTTTAGACCCACATAAAAAGGTTAATTGAATTATGAACCGGAATATCCTTCCGTTATCCTCTATGCCGAAGAAAACAGGAGATTTTCCACAATATTAGCAGGTTTTCGTTAACTTAGCACTGGCACAACTTTTAAATTGAATTTTTTGCCAGGAATTTTACCTTCGTAGCAAATTCATCACAAACGGTGCAGGAATATGAAATTCCGATTTTTTAACACACCTACGCCATGCCTTGAGAGCCCGCCACGTGCGGAGAGAAAGGTCACACGTGTATATAAAGACATAAAATATTTTTTTGTGTTTGTCCATGTGCAACATTTGAACGCTATTCATAAATAGTTGGTTGAAATATGACGCAATTTGGTTAGAAAAAATATACAAATACGAGCAATGAAAATCTAGGGGAAACTAGTGTATGAGATATATCTAATATTTTTTTCTTGAAATTTGATTCCTTGTATATTGCGAGACCAGAAAGGACCTTAAATTCTGCCAAGTTCTTCGTCCGCAGCCGATTGGAAAAATACACCAACGTGGATCATAAAATTTCAGGGTCATGTTATATTTACCAACACCTTTTTACGTCATTGGATTTTTAAAGGGAGGCTCTTAGAACTCACGGAATTTTCTGGAATAAATCTAAGAATTTTACATGAGCAAAGGTTTTTGATGTCCAGAATTCTTCCTACCACAAGCCACACGAACATTTTACCGCTTCGAATGAAACACAAATGACGACTCCACGCTTTGGGACCAAAGTCGTAAACTAACATTACGATGAAAACTTCGGATCCGTCATACTAAATGACGCTACTTTCTCCCCGGCGGCGGGGCGTCGTCGCTGGCTGACTCGAAATGAATGCCCGCACGGCTCGATGGAAGGGCCGGGGATGGCAATTTTAATTAAGGGGGCCCTGCATACGTTCCGGCACTCATTTCACACGCCATCGTGTCATCCGCTTCCATCCGCCATCGACAAAGCACGACGATCCGAAACGCGCACCCGCGGGCACACGCACCCGTGCGCTTCTAACAGCGCAACGAGCGTCGCATCTCGTTTATTCAAAGTCCGATGGATGAGCGACCGCCGCTGAAAATTCCTGCGCGCATCTCGAAGCATAGACGTGCATGCGACGAACGCACCGATCCCTTCGTCTGTTTGTCGTTTCTCGTCTCTTTCTCTTCCCCGTCCCAGCACGCTCCAATAAATCCTTCGAACGTCAGCGGCAAAAAGGGTTAGTTCGCTCTTCCGGGGATGGCCGGCCCCGGAGAGGGCCGCGCATTTGCCCTCATCCCGAGTGTCCGGTCACTCTGGGGGGTGGGGGATGGGCAGGGGGGTAAGGTAGAGCGGACTTTAACAACCAAAATTCCTCCAAACGTCTCCCCCCAGCCTTCCTCCCACACCTTCCCTCCCCCTCAATTTTATGTTCGTTCGCCGCCGAGCACCGTGCCCCGGGACACGGTCCCTCCGGCACTCCCCCTTAATGACGCCCCTCAGCGGACCGCGTCGAGATCACTCGCCCCGCCCGATCGGATTATTGTCCCGTTAACCCGGACATGTTGCGTCGCCCGCGAGCCTCGGCCTCCTCGACGTTCATATTTCATATTTCGCCCTTCGCATCGTCCTTCACCGCCAGGAAATTTATTAGTCGCACCGAGAGAGTTGAACACGGAAGGTCGAGAAAAAAGTGGAGATGAGGGTTTTATGGCGAGGATGTGAGACCAATGCCCAGGATAAGGATGGGGAAGGGTACGTAGGTGGAATGGCTTTGGATGAGAAATATTAGATGGTGAGATAGAAAACACCAGTCCAGGAAGTGATGGCAACTTTTGCTGACGGACTGAATACCCTCTTCGGCATATTTCTCACAGGTTTGGTGAAAAAATGAGAGGAAGAATCGTTCTGTTTGCTAGCCTCAAATATAGATTGATAGGCATCTTACTGGAAACTTCTCAATCAATCGGAAATTTATTTGACAGCAGACGGAGAACCGAGAAGGTCAGAAGGAGACAGAAGAATAAAAAAGAGTACGTTATTGTCCGTACTACTCAACGCATAAACGAATGAGTAGGATAGGTGATAGGCATAATAGGTGCTAAGTTAAAGAATTGCGAGCATGATTTATCTACGAGGGAAGGTTATTGAGTAGGGTTATATGAATATTATTACACTTCATACATCTGTCGTCAGTCTGTTAAGATTATGCAAATGTTTGGCGCATTTCAATATTTGTGTTATTTTGACGAAAAATCGATCGTGAGAAATGAAAGTATTGAGATTTTCCAAGGTGAAAAAGAGATTAGGGCGTACATTATGGTTGGTGAAACTATTGACCATTGTTCAGAATTGGACATAATACGTATATAAGGGAATCTGGAGGCTATTTATGAGAATTAGAAGAAGAATAGTTTATTAAAAGATGTAAAATTTTTTCTTCCACTTGGCACCTGAATAACTCGGCCGTCTATCATATTTTGATGAAATAACAGATTGGAAACAGCCTTATAGTCGAAAACACGAGTCAATTTTATCTAACGGGTCTAAGTAGATCCCATGTGCCAGTAGATAAAAGTAGAAGTGACTACATTATGCTGTGACCGAAATATTGTCACAGTGTGCAGTCTCTTAATCACCAAGCTACCTTCATGAAAACAAACAAACACAAAATCGACAAATATCACAACTCTCCATTTAAATTTTAAATTATACCAAGAGGCACCGGTATTTACTCTATTGACCTCCATGGAAAAGTAACACCATATAATTTCATTAAAAATGCATGTCAACCTCACAATTAACCCTCAAAACTTTTTTAATATCATTCTAGCCACTGCCTTGAAATAAGGGATTTTTCTATTCGTGCATAAAAACAAAGATCAGAGGTACATAGAAATAGTTTCTAATAGTACGGGGAAATGAATAAACGGACTGTCGTTACGCGTGACGGATTAGTGGAAATGTGACACACGGATCGAGGTAAAGCGAGGGCCGGCTGCAGGTGGGCACGTGTACTCAGCCGCTGTCAGTTCCAGGATCGATCAGTTCGCGAGATGTGTTGATGTGGGACGGAGGGAAGGGGCGGAATATGGATTGAGGGGGTGTGGCCGGGCAAGCGGCTAGCTATTTTCTCCCAAGCTGCTCTTCGTTGGAAGACATAAGAACATTGCGTATATTGAGGGGATGGAGGGGCGTGTCTGCTTTGAACTGCAATTTAATGCTTGCAAGTTCTCACCGCTCATAATCTCACTTGGCCTAAACTCGTTACCAAACCACTAAACTCTTCCTCCCCCCGAGTACAAAATCCCTTGTCCTCCGAACGCAAAGCCCAGATCTCAACTAAACTCATGATTTCACGATTTTGTGAAATTTATATACAATTATAAAAGATACAAAAATACGTTATGCGTATTGATCTCGGTCTTTTTTAGAAAAATCTCCTAAAATACGAAAAAATGGCGGTCTATAACTCTGAACAAACCACAAATGATCCCAATATGCTTGATGGGCAAATTCTGAAGAACCAGGCCACATTGTGAAAAGCGACAAATCAAAAAAGATGACAAAAAAAGCAATTTCACAAGGTAAATATAATTTGGGCCCTAGACTTCACTTAGACAGCAATACTTGATGCAAACATCACAACCATCCTAATCATTGACTCGATCCTTTCAACTAAGTAATCACAGCTTCTTTTCTTCGTTCGCGTTTAATCTCTTTGGTTCCATCTCCTCAGGTCTTCTTCCCATTTGGGCAGCACTCCGTAATAAATATTTACATTGTGGAATTATTCTTTTGAAATCTTTTGTAATGCTTGGAATTATTGAAACGCGATAGTCATCTGAATATAATTCCAGATAATTTTCAGCATTTAATTTTGCAATTTCAAATAAAAACATGAAGTTTAAAACTTTTCCGGGCCGAAGCATATGGATGGAGTAAGAAAAGTTCATTGCATGAAAATCCCAATGGAGCCTAAGTAAAGCATTTAAACAGAGTCGAAGATTTAATTAAGATAATATATATTTGAATAATAGCGTTTCAAACACGCAAGCAGTAGATTACCTAGACAAAACCCGCGTTTGATTGCAATTTAGCTCACATTTGCAACGGTTTCATCTTTTACCCTTCCCAATGAAATGTTATCTTTGGAAATAAAAGTAAAGAAAACATAACGATTAATATGAACGTCCATTGCAAAATATGCATAAAATAAGTTTTACTCCATCAACCTAATTTGAAACAATTTATTTGGATGTCACCCTAGATTATTCAGTGGAAGTTACTTTCGCTGTTCAAGAAGCCGGTCGTTTGGATTTTAATTTTTTGGCTTTTGTTTGCAAATCGCTTATAAATATGCCAAAAAAAATCTCATGTTAGTGATCACATGATAAATGATATATAATATGTAAAACAGGGCAAATACATTTTCGCCGATTAACGATTCTCATATAATTTCATTCACCAAGCGAATTTAGGGTTAAATTACTCTATTACTTGACATCAGGGTCAGGTAAAGTATTATTTGAACTCCGAGAAAAAATTATGCACTTGCGTGGTCTATTGGGTATTGGGCAGAGCTTTCGGCATACAACGTCCATAATATCAAAGACTATTGACGCTTGTATAAAAAATAGCTGGTTATAAACTTTGTGATCACTTGCGCGATGCTGGACGTTAACCAGATCCTTCGTAGAAGTGGTACATGAAAAAGTTTAGCCGGATGAAGTAGAATGTGTATTCACAAGTCGGAAATCGTGCGGCCAGTTTAGCATGCGTTCGATACAGTTTACATATCTGCTGCCGAAAACCGGACGTCTACATTATTAAAATCTTCAACCCTCCTACACTACGAAGAATGCAATAAAAATACCCTATCATCAATAGTGAAACGGAAAATTTGAATAAAGTAAATGGTCAATTCACGATAAATTTTCAGGGAAAACGATGAAATTTATTCAATGAGTCACACGCGAAATGGATAGGTACACCAGATACATGAGTGTTCTCCAAAGACTAGATAATGCTCTCACTTTACAGCTTACTTCCGGATTGACAAGTCCCCTAAAAGTCCCCGTCTCTTCAGGTTTATTCGATCTTAAAATATGAATTGGAAATTTATGGGAGACATTTCCCGATAATTTTAAGAATCACAGCTTCCCTCGGTCGCTCGTTCAACGAAAGGAAGAGAGCTACGGAGGACTACTTTCCATTCTGAGAAAAGATACCGAACTTAATGCGTACATTACTCACATCACCTCAAGTGAACCCATCGACTCCTTTGACAACTGAGTGGCGTGCGAAAATGGCTATTATGGAGGCGGAAGGAGGGAGGGTATGCGGAGGAATTGGGAGAGAATGGGACAAGGGATGGCCTCTCGGAAAGGGATTATACATAGCCCCATAGAATGAATGGGCGAGCGAAAATATAAATGCAATCATTTTTCTTCGGGATCGTTGTGTTCCATTCGATTCGCGTGTAGTGCGAGAATTTAGAGTGGCATTGAACAAGAATGTCTAAGGCCAACAAAATCCCAATCAATGACTCACTTTCTCCAGCCTTTTTCACAGCTCCACTTGCTCGTATCCGTATGGACTCCTTAGTTCCATCACTCCAGGCTTTCCTCCCACGTGAGTTTCACTCCGACATTGCTCTTGGGTAATTCCAAATGCGTCATGTGTAGTGTGTCTTCCCGTTTCTTATCTCCCCACTACAGAACTTCCTTCTGCCCATATTTTACTCTCCGCTCTTATAAATCACAATTTCTAATTTTTCCGGCTACGTGATTTTTAGCTTCCACTTCCGTCCACTTGTATCAGAAACTTCCAATCTCACTCTCGGTCTTTTTTTGCTAAGCTGCTCTTCTTTCGCATCCATAATTCACAGTGAGGTACGGAGGTTATCACTTAATGCAGTGTATAATTATTCAAATAAGGCCATTTCTAAGAGAATAGCGTTAGCCTCTTCTTCCCCGCTCTTTTTGTGAATTCTCTTGAGCTCCTTTCGTCCATTATCTCTCCTTACGTCCATCCATTTTCGTGGTACTTCGAGGAATCAATTAAATACTTCAGTAAAAACATGCAAAATGTAATCCTTGAAGAGCTACAATCATAGCTTATTACATGAAAAATTCAGGGAATATTTATCGCTGAATGATAAATTAAGGGAAGTTATCTTTCTTTTAGCATGTTATTCTGGTTTTTCCCTAGTTTCTACTTTTCAAAGTATCTTGAGAGTCAGCTGATCCGAACAAGGAGGGACTTGAGAGTTCTTATATTTTGGAAGTTCAATCTTCCTTGAAATGAAAATTAATGAATTACTCATTTGTTTTATATATAAATACCCCGTGGGTAATTAATGAATTACCCACGGGGTTTTTTCCAGAATGTTAAATTTCATTTTATGTTTGCGGTGCATAAAGATTAAACTAAAACATACCTTAAGAAACAATTTGCTCACGGTGCCCACATTTAGAATATGCTGCATCCAATATGGGAACTACCCATTATTTTTTAATCACCCATATTCATCTAATTACAGATGATTTTCATGGACAAACTAACGTAATTTTTCTTAGCACAAAATGAAGGGATGGAAAATTTTCGCAACTCTAGGTAACGAGCTAAAAAAAAATAAAAATGGAAATACTTCGGGGTTACCTCTAATAATTGCACTACTTGGTAAGCATGCCTCCATAGTCTATATACGCCCTCTATTTTTAATTCTAACGAGTTTATTAGGCTCTTTTCTTGCTCTCTTAGATTACTGAATTCACAAGAAGGACTACACAGGAAGTAAATCTGCCCTTGCTATTGACCGAAAGCGACGTAGAATCATAGTTTTTTGCATTTTTTTGGGGTAGATAACAAAACATTATTTAAAAAGGTCACTTTCTTCTTTTTCCAAGAGATAAAGATCTACTCTTCACCATCTTTCATTCCCTTTTGAGGTTCCATTTTCTTTTTCTAGAGTTTGATTACCATTCCTACAGTATCATAAAATACATCCGTTATTGACAATGCCAGGTTGACGAAATGTTTAAACGTTTAACTAAAGTTTAACTAAAATTTCATAAAATATTTATGAAAAGTAAAAGAACACGGTTTAATGGCAATGGAAAGAGAAAGAGTGTCACGTATGATTTTTGAGCAAGAGACTCATTTCGAGGAAGGAATATTTGATGATCAGAAACAGAAGAGCGCTTATAAAATAATTCAACCCTGACCAAGAAAAACATAAAACGGAAAGATTAGGAAATATGGAAAAAATTAGTGAAAGATATTAACTTTCACACAAAAGCCAAAAATTACATTATTTAAACTTCTTGCACAGAAAGAGAATACATTTTAGGGGAAGTGCTGATTTATGGGAATAATTGATGAAAATTCATAAACAAGTATTATAGCAAAGGTTAAATTACAGAAGAAATCGCTGGAATAAATTTGAAGGATGTCTCCTTAGCAATGATGCTGAAAACTTGTCATTAGACCCATCACACTTGGGTAGGAGGGATCATGTCAATCAAATTTTAGCGAGATTAAGTTCAGAACAGATAGATTTAAGATGTCATTCTTCCAGGAGAGACAAGGGATCAAAACAACGTTATCCGCGACTTTAACGACCGCGCTAGGAGGAAAATGTATTTCGGGTCATAAGAAGTCTGGTGTATAACCACACCCTGACAGACACTTTGGCGGTGGCTTGCAGGGTGCTATGCAATAAATAATGAATAAGTAACCCTGCTTTTGAAGTTAAGCAGGGCGTTGTCCAGTGACGCAGACCTGTTGTCAATGTATGTATACTCCTCCCCGTGCTTTATCCCTCCTCGTTCTGTCCTTCAAATTTCGCATATATGTAGTCACTCGTGCGCATATATTGCCGTGTTTCATTTCAATCCGCCATCTCCGGAACCCTTAATATTTTTGCCCACAGTTTCGACGTTTCTCTCCTGATAACGAAATTACCAGGAGGTCTCAATCTGGTTCTGATTCATTACGAAAAGCACATTCATCAAATTCGGTCCGTGTGTGCTCCGGTCCCCTGGCCACCAGACCACGGCGATCGAAGTTTCTTGCGCCGGATTTTTTCAGTCCACGCTCTCTCTTCATCCCCTACCCCGATAACGCATTAACTATAATTGCAGTGTTAAAAGTGTCAATTTAAACCATTTAGTTGACACCTCTGTTACTAAATCGTTCATACCACTCATTTCTCCAATCGCACTCGTCAATTTTTATTCCAAACGTTCATCGGTAAAGGTACGGAAACATTTCCCATGTAAATATCCTCCATAACTTTTTCGCGCTCTGGCAGGCATATATCTTGTCTAATGCGAACGTAATTTCCTTGCGATTAAGTGGCAGTTATTATATTTTTCGGCGACGGGAAATCTGTGTGCGTCCTTCCACGTGGATTACCAACCTGACTGAGATGTCTCCGAATCGATGGAACACTTAACGAAGCAAATTAACGGTGCGGATAATGATTATGACGTCACCGCTGGCATCTTTTCCAACCGTAACCCATGGGGAGGGCGACGCCGAGTCGGTCCATAAAGGCATCCCAACACACGCCAACCCTTATCGCCTGCCTCACTCCTCTAACCCTTTCCCCCCATGATTATTAATAACACTTTTACGGCTCTCTCTCTCTCTCTCTAAAATGCTTCCCCAGGGGACGGCTTCATGGAATACTACAGTCGCTCATTTTTTTCAGCCAATGGAAACTGAAATGAGCTCCCGGCCATAAATAACTCCCGCCACTGTAAATAAAATGAGCGGGAGCAATTTGTTACGTCGTACACAAAAAACATCCGCCCTCCCGCTTCGCATAATTTAATAACTCGGTAATCCTGCAATAAAATTCAGGCGTAAACGCTGAATCTGGCCAAAACAAGGGGCGGCCGCCCTCCCGGGCCCTTCAAAGGGCGATCGTCACCCCCGACACCCGCGGGGCATAAATCTCTCCCCGGTCCCGAGAGAAGAAAAAAGAAAAGCCAAAGGTCAACGCGGGAAACACCGCGGAATAAAGAACCAGGAGGGCGACTGCGCACCCTCTAGCGGACGAAAGATAAACAGGCCGACCGGGCAACCGGGGAAAAACGGGAGGAAACAGTGCCGCCACAGGGTGGTGCAGGGAGGAACTAGAAGTGCACATAGTGTGGTGTCCTTCACATGACATAATGCGTCCTCACAACAAACCTCTACCGCGACACACTTATATAAATGACCGGCGACACTCTAGACCTCGTGAACCCTTTTTTGGTCCTGTGAAGGCACCCACATGCCAAGTCGAGCGAGTTCAAATGCCTCGCGCGTCAAATTGAAAAGCAAAATTTAGAATGAATGAAAATATTCGGCGCAACGTTTTCTAAATTAATTCTAACCGTGCTTAGCCAACGTTATTGGAGACTATGACTTGTTTAATAAACCCTTGAAATTTGAGGGCGAACACAGATTTGGTATAGACCCAAGGGTCCGGGCTCGATTCCAGGATATATGCCTTCTTGATACCCTCAGATGTACATATATGCCTTAAAAGCGCGATTTTTTGGACAATAGATATTCCTGGAGAACCATTGATTGAACAGGAAAGGGACATGTTTCAACACCTTTGTGTGTGAATTTCACACGCCGCTAGGCTTAGTATTGGGTGAACTCCACACTCGTAAACAAAATAAACCTTCAGGAGGGATTATGTAGTTACTTTACGTTAACAAGGTTGAGTAAATATCAAACTGGCCATTATTTCGATTCGGATATGGGACGAACCCCATATCATTAAAGATTTTTTTATGGTGATGGGTCGATATTTTAAAATTTTATCGAATCAAAATTACTTATCGAATTAGAATCATCATTCTATATTACTTGTCTCGAAATTTTAAGCATATCTATTCTGCTATTAATATTATTATGAATTCATTGCAAAGTTTCTTCTTACTCCTCATAAAATGTACATATTAAGTAATACATATGTAACGAACTGGTTTTTTAAATTTGAAATTATAACTTTTGGTATTTTAAAGTTAATATAAGACGACATGATGCACTAATTTAGCTTTTTTTAGAATGCACGTGCACATTTGGATCACTTCCATAGCTGCGAAGCGTAAGCAAATGTTCAAATAGTATCTTAATGAGGACAACGAGTTCATTTTTCAGAATATTTTACTTCATTCTTTTAACAGATACTATCTAATATGTTCAAACTTGATTATGGTAAATTAGTAAAGTTTTCACGAAAAGTATTTCCCAGTTAGAATCAAAGGTATTAATTTTCCTATAAAGTTTGTTCTTGTCTAACCATAGAGGCACAGACAACATAAGGCAATGTAAGTTTCACGGAATAAGTTAGCGCGTGTATTTAACTCTTAAGTTTATGAAGTCAATTAGTCAAATTATAAAATGCTGACTTGATATACCAAACTCCCATTCGTACTATATTTGTCCAACATTTTTGTCTCATCTTTTTGCCTCTCAGATGGTTTTCGGGCTAAAGAAAACAATCTTCATTTAATTTTCAGGTAAAATCAAAGGCGTAGTGAGTGATGGAAAATGGAAGACAATTCCATACGAAAAAACATTTTAACTATGGTGATGAATGCCATCAAATGACAAACAGTTACTTGTTTCCATCTACTCGTAGTTTTTTCTATTATTTTTGAAGTAATGCCAGTAATTGGTAATACACTTTCAGATGCTCACCTACCTCTCTGAAACGCTCACTACTAACATTGAATTTCCAAAAAACTTTTCCATTCTAAGTATGGCCATTAACACAATATTGAGTTTAATTAGTTTTTCTTCTAGCCTTTACATGCATGTTATGCATAAAACTCTAAGAAACATATATTTCTTCTTACTTGACGCCAATGGACATGCGCCCATCGATATTCCCAGCACCCGAGATTCAGGGAGTATTCGATCTGCATAACAATGGTTGCACTTTTAACAATATCGGAACAGAATTCGATGCAATCTCCATTGCACAGATTAAATAAAGCCATTGAGTTCCTAGTTTACGATGCCCAGCTTACACTAATGTTTGCGACAAACTTGGAATAAATTATACTTATGTTGTATTATCTCTGTCTCAATCGGCATAGAACTTACGTGTTCTGAATGCACGTTTGCTGTAGACATCGTACTTCAAATACTTGATCCGTTCTCATTCACACTTCAGGTAAATTTATTTTCTTTATGGAATCCTACAAACTTCCCCACAAATGCGTAATTTTTTGCTGTAAACTTTACCGTTTGTGAACTCTTATCCAAAGTGGCTCCACTTCAAAATCCAAAATACATGTAATAGTGCATGTTTTTGAGTAATTTTCTCAAAAAAAACGGTATTTAAAAGAACAGGTATCTCTCTAATCTCACTAAAACTTTCTCTTTGACGTATTTTACCTATCTAGCCAATCTTATAATAAATTATATATTTAAAATCGTCGTTTTTCTCTGACTACCACTTTAACGGTTTACGTAATTTTTTTAAAAAATTAACCTTATGACATATCTTAAGAAGAGTCCTCAAAAATTAAGAAACTTTTCGACGGATTTATGTTTCTGGGAAGAAAAAGCTAATATAAAATCGACGTTTTAAGACGATCCATAAACAAGATGCAATAAAAAAGTTACTAAGCATTAATGCATAGTCTAGCTTTTTTCACGGCTATGACATCTATTAAACATATGATGTAAAATTCGGGAAGCAAGCGTAGAGACTCCTGATCACCTCCAGTAATATATTAATAAATTCCAAATAGAGCTTAATTGGATGCTTTAAGGGAGCCTTTACCTCGACAGCGATCTATTGAAAACAGTGAAGTGAGCCCTTCAAACTGCACACTCCGCCCCTGCGCGGGGCCTGAAGTGAACCATGCTTCCCTTGCGGAGGAGGCCTCGCCAAGAGCGCCTCTCGTGCATGAAGCAAACATTTATTTAAGGGCTACTTCAAGAACTGCCTCAACCATCTCGTCAAAGCAACGTCCCTCTACAATCCACGCACACGAATCTACATAGGCCGTTTATCGGCGATCCTCACCACCCATCCCCGTCTTTTACTTGCGTCTTAGAAGGCTCACGGAAGCCGTCAAAGGTCGACAAAACTTCTCGATTCAGGCACAATTTTATCAAACGACTCTGGTTCCCGAAATCCATCGTAAATTAAATTTATTTATGCTCTGCTATTTTACGATGACCCCTACTTAGAGTCGTCGATTCATTACGACAAACTGGAAGTCACAGATACCGGTTCACTTAAGTAGCCGATTCTAAAATTAAAACGAAGAGAGACTGATGTAGTAAGTATTTTGATTGGTTGAAGGTTATGTGAAAGATGACTGAACCAAAAACAAATATACTATGAGAAATTTATATGCAGAACACCAAGTGTCAGGTGGGTTGTTGGCTGAGGGTTGATGAGCGCCACAATTAAATAATAGGAGACCCATTATCCCACTTTCTAATGCGTAAGTTAAACTAGTGCGTTCTCATTTCCGATATCAATGAAATTTAATTGTTTCGATTTGTCATTCTAAATATGTGCTTGCATCCTTATTTTTTTACATCGAATTTTTTTCGCTTTCGCTAATCGCCACTAAAAAGCACATGCCCACGCCAACAAAAAACTTTTAGATCCACAGGTACACCATTCTTACGCAGAAGAAACAATTACTCCTAGCCTAGTGATCCAGTCATTGCATGTGAAATTGAAATCTCCACCGCTTATAACGTTGCGATCATTGTGTTGGGATAAGTAACCGTTGATTTGCTGATATAATTCTAGTATTTAATTGTCTAAGATGTCTGGCGGTCTGTAAAATGCGCATACATACTATAAATTGTTTTGAACTGAAGCCTTTTAATTGAGCACCAAACACTTCCCAAACCATTACCCGAAATTACCTCAGCCCTGCTGACGGAGGAATTTTTAACTGCAACAAAAACACCGCTCCCGATTCTATTTGTTCTGTCATTTCTGTAACCAGAAAAGTACTTTGTGAACATTTCACTGTCGGCAACATCAGTGGCTAATCAGCTTTAAGTTTCAACAATTATATATGCGCCTGTGCTTTGAATAAGATGATGATATTCTGCGACTTTTAACGAGGCCCCCGGTACCAACTTTAAAAAGATCTAGTTCTGATGTAACTGGATAGTAAAACAATATACTTAGTTCACGGACAGTAATTTATCTCGGAAAACCTCGTCATTATCAACTTTATTAGCACGTCACATAAACCCAGTATTACATGATTCCTAGAAGTTTTATGTTTTGTTTCTTTTTGTGATCTTCTTCTTCAATGAATTGTTTTTGTAATTGGTTTTGATTTTTGTTTCTGGAATGGGTGGAATTGTTGATGCAGACGATATCAGCAGAGTGGAATCGGACTTGTCTTTCGATGTGATGTCGGGACTTGTCTTTAATAATAATTATCATTACTTGTATTAGAATTGGTTATGAATTCAATTTAAGGTGTTCGACGTTACAATGTACTCAAATTTAGAAATTTTTCGGTAACACTGTGTGTGGCTGCATTAGTTTAGAAGTTTCCGCTAACTATTTGGTCCTCCTCATTCTCGATTGCTTAATTCAACTGTGTGGATAGTTTGCGACAGCCTGCAAATTAGTAGGTATATCTAGGAGGAAACATTCTTCTTTGCATACCAACATTTTATAACAATGAAAAAATAATCCCAATACAATAACAATTAAATAACCCACTATTTTATAACTTGAGTCAATCGTCTTAGCACCCCTTACGACATTATCCGGTGGCGGATAAGAATTAATAGCGTAAAGAAACAGAAAACACAGAAAAGACGGACGATTGAGTGCGAACAGAGGCCATCGTAAACCTTACACGGACAGTCTGATCTTTCAAGTGACTATAAAAATAATTCATTCCTTTGAAAATGCGACTGAGACATATTTCAAATTTTACAAAGGGGCACGCGGCAATGGAGTAAGGGCAAAAAATAAAGAAAAAACCGTTGTACAACAAGCCAACCTACGCGAGGGTAATTCCCAGAAGCAGCATGGGACATTCATCAGATAGACGTCGCGGAAGCCTTAAGATTAACAGAACAAAACTGTTAAAATGTGTGCGGATATATTTCATGGCAGAAATTATTCCTATGGCACCCACAAAAGACCCCTTGAATTATTAATGGACCACAATGTGGTGGTGCTTTGCACAAATTGCTCTTTTACGGACCGCGTTTGGGGTTGGATACTTTTCCGTTCGCTCTCGTAAACACTCCGCGAAGAGAACGGAACTCCACGCACTTTCATCGACTTCTAAAGCTTTAAAAGCTATCCTTTGATTTCTAGGAGAGTACACAACTGGGGCAACAGGTGGGAATACTTTGAGTGAAATGTTCGCGGGTTCTCTAGCAGCTCGGCTAATCATCCGCCAGCGTTTCCACGGCAGAAGGACCCGGCGGATGATGCAAGTTGATGGAGTCTTCTCAAGGCAAGATCACTTCATCAAGTTTCAAATACAGCCATGGCAGTGAACAAATCGACGGCTATTTATATGGCCACCTAGTGGAACCTGACTGAATGCCAACACTCAGACCAATATCCTGTATGAGTGAGCACCCCTTGTCATCCGTTTATGTTTCTTTCCTAGGTGATATTCATGGTGTACCACACGCGTTTTCCACTCCACCAATAAAAACGAAAAACTCACTTTTTTTGGAAAATAAAAATATATGCAATTGCTGAACAAGTATTATATCAAGGTGGCCTAGTAAAGTGCGTACTGTTCGACTCTTGAGAGCTATTATTCTATTAACAGATCAACTAAAAGAACTGATACGAAGTCACATCAACTGCGATAAATAGAGCGCTAAAATATAGTGAATAACTTTCTTGTCATTAAAAGAATCTCTTAACATACAATCTGTATAATACTGTTAAAAAACTTTTAGCCTAAATAAAGTGTTATTGTTACCATATTTGTTGTTATAATAAAGGGAGAAACAAATCATGTGCATATAACAAAAAATTCCTAGGAAACGAAAATATATAAATATATTTTTACATATATATATATATATGTATATATATATAAATATTTTTTTTCACCAAAAACACAGTTATCTCTAAGGTCATTTTGGAAGGTGATGGTGGAGTTCATCCAGGCCTACAGGCTCTGTAAGCCCGACGGCGCGTGAAAGTCACACGTCAGTATGTTAAGGAGAGCCTTTCCCTGTGGTTTCCCAGAAACATCTGGTGCCTGAAAAATTACATAGCTTAGTTGGAGCTGAGAGTATTCAGAGAGGCTTGCCCGGGAATCGAACCCGGGCCCTCCGTCCAGTAGACCAACGCTCTGCGCCAGGATCACCGCAACCCATAACGTTATCTGTAAGATGGATATTTCCTGCACCAATATCATTTTTACTCGGTAATAAAAACTTCATGGAATAGAGTTAGATAAAATTATTGATAGAGACGAAATGGCTAATGGGAGTATTCGGAATTCTAAAAAATAAACATTTGAACCTGTGCTTCAGCTAAAATAATTTCTCCGCTAATTTAGTTAAAAACAATGGAGACTTAGTCCACCAATATACGAGGGTCATCCGGAAAGTAGTACCCGTTCGTGAAATAAAGACACAAAAGTAAATATTAACAAACATAAAAAATTTTATTTGAAAGAGGATACTTTAAACTACTTCTCAACATAATCTCCAAGCAAATTAAGGCATTTGTCATAACGTGTGACAAGTTTCTGTATTCCTGCTGCATAGTCCTTCGCCGCCAGCTCATTGAGATACAGGGTCACTCCTTTAAGTTCTTCATCGCTGTCAAATCTTTTTCCTGCCAAAAAGTCTTTAAGCTTTGTAAAGAGATGAAAATCTGAAGGGGCCAAGTCCGGGCTATACGGTGGATGGTCGAAAGTTTCCCATTTGAATTGCTGCAAAAGTTTTTGTGTTATCCCAGCTGCATGAGGCCTGGCATTGTCATGAATGAGAATGACACCAGTAGACAATAGACCTCGCCGCCGATTTTGTATTGCCCGCCGTAATTTCTTTAATGTTTCACAATACGCATTGGCATTAATAGTGTCTCCACGGGCCATAAAATCAATAAGCAATACACCTCGTCGATCCCAGAAAATTGTTGCCATGAGTTTCCTGGTGGACAGAACTGTCTTGAATTTTTTTGGTTTGTTTGGTCAATGAGCATGATGCCACTCCATTGACTGTCGTTTACTCTCAGGTGACTCATAACAAACCCATGTTTCGTCACCAGTAATTATGCGAGTCAAGAAAGAGTCTCCTTCATCAGAATAACGTCCCAAAAACGTCAGTGCTGCAGCCATACGCTTGGTTTTGTGCTCATCTGTAAGCATGCGAGGGACCCATCTTGCACAAATTTTTGCATAATGCAGATGGTGTTTAACAATTTCATGAACAATTGTTCGAGAACCATTGGGAAAATGCTCACAGATGTCATCAATTGTGACGCGCCGATCGTTCCTCACGAATTCGTCAACTGAGCTCACCAGTTGGTCTGTAATGACAGACGGTCTCCCCGAACGCTCATCGTCGTGTGTGTTCCCCCTCCCCATGTTGAAGTTGCGACACCACCGCCGAACAGACGACTCGTCCATTACATTGTCTCCATACACCTCCTTTAATTGGCGATGAATATCACATGGGCGAACGTTTCTTGCATTGAGGAATTCAATCACTGCCCTCACTTCACAACTGGCGGCGTTCTCAATTTTTTTAAACATTGTAAACAATCACAGAAACAACACAGGCAATGCTAGCGTCACACAACTTGGCTCAGAGAAGGCAGACAAGCCACTGAAGCTATCTGACTTCGTCCAGCGGCTACTCGCGTCGTCAGCACTTCATGCGGCACGAACGGGTACTACTTTCCGGATGACCCTCGTAGTTATGATCTACTACATTCTACAAGATGCACTAATAAAGTAATGCGCATTTTATGGAAAAAATATATTCATTGAATATACTTATACATGACGTAGAAGAAGATAGCTTAGGCCCAGGCATACTAGACGATGAAATAGAAAGGGCATTAAAGGAGATGAAAGACAATTAGGCCGTGGGGGTAGACAACATTCCTGTGGAACTGTTGAAATGTTTATGAAAATGTAGGAAGGAGACTCTATATGGACTGATTCGTAGTATCTATGAGGAAGGAATCTGGCCGGAAGATTTTGTGAGATCAGTGTTAGTTCCTATTCCGAAAAAGGTAAAGGCTACATCATTTGAGGATTACAGAACAATAAGTTTGATATCCCACGCAGCTAAAGTTATTCTCAGGATGATCAACAAAAGGATAGAGAGTAAGGCAAATGATTACTTAGGGGATGATCAGTTTGGGTTTAGGAAAGGAAGAGGTACGCGTGATGCCATTGCAGTAATGAGATCACTAATCGAGAGGAATAAAAAATACAATCAGGGCGTCTTTGCCTGTTTTGTAGATTTCAAAAAAGCGTTTGATAGAGTGAATTGGAAAAAAATATTTGCGTGTATTGCAGAAAATAGGAATGGATTGGAGGGACAGGAGACTTATCCGCAACCTGTACATGTCTCAGACTGCTCAGGTGTGAGTGGGGAACGGAGAGTCTGGATGGGCAGTGTTAGGAAGAGGTGTAAGGCAGGGTTGCCCATTGTCACCGGTGCTGTTCAACGTACGGGGTTCGTCCGGAAAATAAGTTTATGATGCTCATTGTCTTTTTTGACAAAAGGGGAGTCGTCCACTACGAATTTGTACCTGAACGACAAACTGTAAATGCTGCATTTTACGTCCAAATGCTCGACAGGCTTCGAAAACGAGTCGCCTGCGTCCGGCCAGCGATCAAAAACATCTGGCGGCTGCATCACGACACTGCGCCGTCTCACACCGCGCTTGTTGTGTCGGACTTCTTGGCCAAGCACGGCGTGGCAACGCTGCCACACCCGCCCTACAGCCCGAACTTGGCACCACCGGACTTCTTTCTGTTCCCGAAGATAAAGAGGAATTTGAAAGGAACGCGATACGGGGCTTTGGACGCCGTCAAAGAGGCCGTGACGACGTGTCTTCGAGAGGTTCCCGATGATGCCTTCGCGGGAGCGTTACAGGAATGGGAACGCCGCTGGAACAAGTGTATCGACTCATAAAGGTCCCATTTTAAAGGAATATTAGCTTAAGATATGTAAAAGTGTAATAAATTTGTTTTCCCTGAGCTCAGTACACTTATTTTCCGGATGAATCCTGTATATGTGGAGGAAATGATTAAAGAGGCATGGGAAGAACTGGAGGTGGGAATGAAAGTCACAGGGGAATTCACAGGGGAAGTAAAATTGGTTAGGTTTGCTGATGACCAAGCATTAGTTGCTCACTCAGCCAAGGGGTTGCAAGCATTGCTGAGTGAATTGGAGGTTCAGTGCGATAAATATGGGAGGAGAATCAATGTTAATAAAACAAAGGTTATGCGATTTTCCAGAAATAAAAAGGCCAAGCTAAACATTAAAAAAGGAGGGAAAAAAATAGAACAGGTAGAACAGTTTACATATCTCGAAAGTGTTTTGGACCAATACGGTCAAAGTAGTAGGGACGTAAGGAGAAGAATTGTGCTAGGCAAGGAGGCTTTCTCAAGGAGGAGGGAGTTGATGACGGGGACGTTGAGTAGGGATGTTAAGACAAGACTCGTAAAAACTCTGATATGGAGCGTAGCTATGTACGGCGCGGAAACGTGGTCACTGAAGCAGGAGGATCAACGTAGATTGGAGGCTTTTGAAATATGGGTGTGGAGAAGAATGGAGAAGCTGAAATGGACCGAATGGAAAACAAATGAGGAATTGCTGGAGATGGTGGGTGAGAAGAGGGGTTTGTTGAGAGAAATCCTATGGAGGCAGGAAAAATGGATGAAAGGCGTATTGAGCGGTAGTGGAATGTTGAAGAAGGTAATAGAGGGGAGAATGTTAGGCAAACGAGGAAAGGGCAGGAACAGGATAGGGATGTTGGACGGGATGAAGGGAAAAAGGAGGTACACAGAGGTGAAGAGGGACCTGATGTAGGTTGATTTGCTGGATTGGGTTTTGCTTGGAGTTACAAAATGTTTATTTGTTAGTTGTGTCCATCCAAAAACCTACCTTAACCGTTAGATTACCTAATAATAATAATAACACAGGCCAACAGTGTTTTTGTTGCCGGAGCTTTTAATGTTGATTTAAAGAACAATTGGGGTGCTGAATCCAATTATGACCCTAGTTTTTTCCTATCAGCTATAGTTTTCAAGACATAGATATGTTGTTACTTACGTAAAAAAATCTTCTACATGATGATATGGGAATATTATATTAATAACACAGGCCAACAGTGGTTTTGGTGCCGGAGCTTTTAATGCTGATTCAAAGAACAATTGGAGTGCTGAATCCAATTATGACACTAGTTTTTTCCTATCAGCTATAGTTTTCAAGATATAGATATGTTGTTACTTACGTAAAAAAATCTTCTACATGATGATTTGGGAATATTATATTAATAATTATTAATAAAATATTCCCATATCATATTCCCCAGCGATGTTCCTGGTATTTTATCTTCTGTAAGACCAATGCTATTGTATCGTATTCTTCTTTTATTTTAGTTGAATGAGCGATTGGTATTGCACCAAACCTGTTACTATTGTGAAGAAGTGCACATTTTAAACTACGCTTGGAGCTATCAATAAATATTTTACCGAAGTCGATACAAACGATTTTTGTTTTTTAATCTCATTGGCCTACAATATAGAAATATACATAAAACTTATTGACAGTTTATTGAAAATAAAAGGAACACCGCAGAGTGGTTATAAATTAGTATACTTATAGATTTATTTAACTTTGAAAATTATTTTCCGGAATATATCAAATATTAAAACAACTAATCGTAAGGTGTGCCATATCTAAAAAAGTAGAGCTGTTAAATAAAAACGGATTTCATATTTGGATTCAGCTCTACAAATATAGTTAAAATCATCACAAAGATTCCCGCCACAAAAAAAAATTTGTAGGCCTGTGTAATAATTATACAAATGCTTGAAGTTTTTCAAAATACTCTCCCCCAACATCAATACACTTGCGGAGACGTGTCTACTATGCCTGGAAGGTACTCTAAAACTCCTCGACGGGAATGTCCCTCAGGAACGTTGTTAAATGCAATTCGATATTTTCCATGATCTCCCAATGCTCTCCTTTTATCTCTCTCTTAAGTCGAGGAAGCAAAAAATAGACGCAAGGAGCCAAGTCGGGACTATAAGGGGCCTGGGGAACCACATAGGTCGTGCTCAGGGCCAGGAAGTTGGTAACGATGAAGGACGTGTGGTTAGGGACACTGTCATGGTGGAACTCGACCGTTTCTCTGATGTCAGCCCTCACGCGCGCGGCATGGCGTTTCAATCTCTTGAGCACCAGGTAATCTCCAGGTAAAAGTCTTAGTTAACAGTTTCTTCTGGGGTAAAAACTCCAAATGGACGATTCCTCGGACGTCAAAGAAGGCAATGAGAATCATTATGTTGGGAGACTTACTCATTCGTGCTTTCTTGAAGCGGGGGGATGATTTTCTGTGCCCCTCGTTGCCCTGCCTTTTCGATTCTGGATGGTACTTGAACACCACGAATTCGTCCCTGGTTATGGAAGAGTTAAGAAAGTCCGGCCCAATTCGAATGAAATCCAAAAATTCTTGACAGGGCGAAACTCGAAATTCTTTCTGGTCTTCGGTCAACATTTTTGGCAGAAGCTTCGCGTGGACCTTGCGAATTTCCAGATTCTCGGTCACTATCCCATGTACCGCAAACGTAGACATGTGAAGGGGGTCAGGGATTTGCTGTTCAATCGACGGTCGGAACGCAAAATTTAGGACACAAGATTCAAGTTTTCGTCGAATCTGGCCGTTCTTGGGCGTCCAGAACGGGGTTCGTCGGCGACCCCCTCCCGGTCCGCCTTGAACGCCTTGTGCCACCTCCCTGACTGTGACCTTGAAATGATGTCGTCCTTAAAGACCTCTTGCAGCATCTCGAATTTTTCAGTAGCATTATTTCCAAGCTGCACGCAAAACTTGACGGCGTATCGCTGTTCAACCTAACGCTCCATCGCGCCGTGTTATAAAGTAAAAAAAACACACTCCACGTGGAGTCATGTCTTTCCGTTCAGACTGCTTGAAGCAACCTGCTGACAAACTGCATTAAAAGGGCAGGCCCTCCACCAAATTCCACTGTTGGTTTTACCGTGCTGCAAGAGATAGTCGCGTCACAATAAAATCACACGCATTACTTGCATGATAGTCCATATATACTTGATATAGTTTTGAGGTATTCTGCCATTAAAACGGGATGGAATAATTAATAGTGGATATTTTATTAAATAGTTGCTTTTATTTATTACGTTTAAGAGTAACAGTACTCCAATACCGCTGCACTAACAAGGCAATGCCACCCAATGTTCTTTTAATTGATCATTCATGTATCTGGAAAATCTATAAACGTCTTTTTTCTATTAAATACACTCGCTTGATCTTAAATTGTAATAATTTGCACTGACAAGAGGGAAAACCATAAAAATATCAGAAAAAGATGAATGCAAAATAATTTGTGTACAAATCTGAACTAATCCAAGTTTCACACGGATCAAACTCTTATCCGACCATATATATTTTTATTACGTCAATTGACAGATGATTTTGGTAGATATAAAGCTCCTTTTAACCTTATTCTATGATTAAAGTTGTATTAATAGAATTCCAATGATTGCAAAGTTACCAATATTTGAAGATGTAAAATAATTTATTTGCATTTTCGTATTACATCAAACGAACCCTCAAAATGCATACAAGAGGAACGTATGAAACGATAATCCCACAAAATAAACACAGTGATATGAACACCCCAGGGTTTAGTTCGCCCTATCGACATCTCACCGCCCATGGAGTTTCACATAATTGGGCTGTCCAGATGATAACCAGACATTAGTGGCGACCTTTTTAAGAAGAAAGAAATGAATGGAAAATCCCGAGGACGACACTGAGTTGCCACCATGTAAGCCACGAGGTCAAAAAGCGTACGCCCTTACAAAGTGCGTTACATACAATGTAATTCAGAAGAAGCGCTATCGTTCTATGCAAAAATATCGTACAGAGGGTAATAATCACCCAAATTCTCCAACCAAGGCACGAGACGTTTGTTTCCGTTTCCAAGTCTTAAAGTCTCGCTTGAAGGGCAAAGATTTTCATCAGACGAGGAGGGGTATACGCCTACGTAAACATGTATTTTGCAGATAAAGAGGCCAACTACTATTTGGAAGGGTTAAACAAGTTAGAACAGCGCTGGAAAAAGTATATCGACTCTAAAGAAGACAATGTTGAAAAATATAAATAAATTTGAAAAAAATACATCTCGTTTATTTGCTAGGCCGGAAACATTCGCCATCCACACTCCTAGAGAACATTCCCCATACCCAAAATATCAAACAAACTACTTCTAGCTGGCAATCCTTGGAAGTACCATCCGAAGTATTCTGGACTTCATTTCCATTGGGGCACATGTCTACAACATAACGTTCTAATTAATGGCGGCAGTGGGCAGAGATGTACCGCTGAAATATTTCAAAGGCATCGTAGTCGCACAAATTCCCTCTCCTTGGACAGATGCCCTCCTTTGACTTTATCCAGCGTGGAAATGAGATTGAAGATCGTCTCTCTGAAATAATACCACAGTTGCGATAAGAAAATATATATCCATGAATATCTTTCCTGATTCCTCGACCCTTTTGATTTCAAACGAGGAAAAATTCATTCAATGACTGAACCTGAGCGAGGAATTCGCGCAATTTCTCTTTTCGAGACCCCGGGCGCTGTTGACGTTGGACGTAGAGCGGGGAATGAGGGTTGTGGGGGTGAATGGATCGCCGCGGGCGGGGGAGGGGGGCAGAATGGACAAGAAGCCCGGAATTCAAAAACTCTTCCCTGGTCTTTTTCCCATTATATTTAATTTTTTAACCTCCTTCCTCGGAAAAAAATAGGCCCGATGGGAACGAGATGAAAAAGGCGAAACCGGCAAAGAGGAGGAAGGCAGCGAGCGGCGGTGCTGAAAACCAATTTACATAGGCGGTGGTGGGACGTGGTAGGGCCGGCAGACGGCCACGAGAGGCAAGGAGAAGACGACGACGACCCGGTGTGTCCCCGCTAGGGGGTACTGGCGGGAGGAGTTAGGGGTGTTTGGTAGAGCGGAGCTGATCCCCCCGCTCTCGGGAGATTGCCCAATTACACGGCAGAATTGTCCAATTACTGACTCCATTAAGGCGGGGATCGTTGTTTATGGCGAGGGCGCCAATTATGGCGAAGGTTTGGCCGGGAAGAAGTGGAACAGCGCTCGGGAAATGATTAGCAGGAAAAACTACGATATTCCATGGCTCCAGATAAGACGTAGGGAATAGTAGGAGTAAGAAGTGGTCGGAGGGGATGCTATAGACGCTAAAAGTTTTTTTTTACAGTGAAGGGAGCGAAAGAAAAAGGAAAATCACGCTTGGGCGTGACCCACTCCCCAACCTCCACCGCTCCGTGCTCCGAGGACGGAAGCAAATAAACAAAACGGCCCGCGACTGGGCTGTTTATTCCGACCAGGCACGGGAGACGATTATTCGCGAGAGCCCGCTGCCCCGTTGCTCGGAGAGATAGCGATTGTCTGAGTAAATCTCGTTTATCCGAAACGCGGAGCAGTGAACAGCGGGATTCCGTGGGGTCGCGGGTGGCACACTGTCCTCCAGCAGTTTCTCAGTTTCCGGAGGGGGAAGGTCTCCTCCTCTTGGGGCCGAATGCTCATTTGTGCATCAGCAGCGCATTTATTCGGAAAGATCGCGATCCTACACTCACCACGCGTATAAAAAAAATCGCCAATTCGAATTATCTCGGCCGGAGTCCACGTTAGTTTACTGTGCGTATTTCAAATATCGCTCCTCTGCAGAATCATTCACTTAACTCAACGTTTCGACTAAATTTTGATTATATTTAGCATATGGAGAGACTGAAAGAACGGATAAAACAACAGGATCAACTTCTTATCAACATAAATCAAAAGAAATAGCTCGGTCGCTAGGAACTCATTAGGACATTTTCATTTACCCGACCGTAATTTCAAAAGTATAAAACTAAAAAAAGTTTTAAAGTTGTATTTTTCCATTAAACTTCCCTTCTCAGTAACATTCGTTTCAATGGCCATAATTAGGTATTTTGGTCTACCATCACGGTAGACGCAGTAGTAAATACATAAATAAAACCCTAATTACTGAGATACGAGAACATTTTTGAGAATTACAAAGAAACTAAATCATCTCTAAATAGCATTACTCGACTCTGCCGTAAAATAAACAAGGAGGAATAATTGTACAACACAATTTCAAAATAACAAATTAGCAGAAGAGAAGAAAGTCAAGAGGATCAGAAGAGAAACATAAAGGGCAGTGAAGTTCTTCCAAAATACTGCAAAATTAGCGAGAAAGAAATGCTTAATATTTATTTGGGCATGGAATGCTATTTTTTTTAATCACAACTCTCTGGTCACCATAATAAGCTATTAAAAGAGAGAAATATAAACCGTAAGGTCAAAAATTACTGACAGCAAATAGGTGTACAAAACCATGGGCAATCATCGAACATAAATGAAAATAAAACACGAGCATAATGCCAATATTGATACTCGTCGAAGGATTAATCATTGCCAGTGTACGAGTATTCACTCATCGTATTCAAACAGTCGAAAATCCTAGAAATAACGACCCGCTTCTAATTGTGCTTCCATGTGCCAAGCATTATTCCAGTAACATTAGACCATTCATAGGTATAAAAAATATGGAAGAATGCAGCAATTCATTGTTACCAATGCTTGCGAAAAATTGCAAATATGGAAAATTTAAGCATATTACATTAAAATATAAGTGACGATAGATCATGTCAGTGGAAGTGGAGATTCTTTATTATTATATCTATTCTTTATAAAGTGATATCTGACTTCCTTCAAATGACAATTAAAAATATAAATTACCAGTATTCAAAAGAAAAATTGACGAAGCCAAAAGAGAGTATTTATTGACCTTTTATTTATAGAGTTTTAAAAATTTCACTAGAACGGCAATGCAACTGCATTCCATAACGATAAAATAAAATCATGCTAGTGGAGAACAAAAAATATTTTCAACGATCCGGAGCTTGAGAAAATATTATGAACTCACGCCAGAAAGAATATTCTACAAAATAAAATAAAAGGAATAATTTTATAAAGTAAAATTCGGATGATACGAAAAAGTAACGTCCATTATGCTACATTTTTCTCTTATAATTTAAAAATATATAATATATAAAATATTATTTATTATTATTAGGTAATCTACCGGTTAAGGTAGGTTTTTGGATGGACACAACTATCAAGTAAACATTTTGTGACTCCCCACCTAGCAAACTAATCTATATCAGGTCCCTCTTCATCTCGGTGTACTTCCTTCCTCCCTTCATCCCGTCCAACATCCCTATCCTGTTCCTGCCCTTACCTCGCTTGCCCAACATTCTCCCCTCTATTACTCTCTTCAACATTCCACTACCGCTCAATACGCCTTTCATCCATTTTTCCTGCCTCCATAGGATTTCCCTCAACAAACCCCTCTCCTCCCCCACCATTTCTAGTACTTCCTCATTTGTTTTCCTTTCTGTCCATTTCACCTTCTCCATTCTTCTCCACACCCACATTTCAAAAGCCTCCAATCTACGTCTATCCTCCTGCTTCAGCGACCACGTTTCCGCGCCGTACATAGCTACGCTCCATATCAGAGTTTTTACGAGTCTTGTCTTAACATCCCTACTCAACGTCCCCGTCATCAACTCCCTCCTCCTTGAGAAAGCCTCCTTGCCTAGCGCAATTCTTCTCCTTACGTCCCTACCACTTTTGCCGTGTTGGTCCAAAACACTTCCGAGATATGTAAACTGTTCTACCTGCTCTATTTTTTCCCCGCCTATTTTAATATTTAGCTTAGCCTTTTTCTTTCTGGAAAATCGCATAACCTTTGTTTTACTAATATTGATTCTCATCCCATATTTATCGCACTGAACCTCCAATTCACTCAACAATGCTTGCAACCCCTTGGCTGACTGAGCAACTAATGCTTATATATAATATATATAATATATATAATAAATAATATATATAATATATATAATATATATTATATATATAATATATATAATATATATTATATATATAATATATATAATATATATTATATATATAATATATATTATATATATAATGGATAGAATAATTATTCTATCCAAAAGACCTTTGAAGCAGATTGGGAAGAAATCGCTGGTAATTTATGTGATAGGATGCTGTAACTACATGCCGGAATTAGCGATAACGTCTGAAGATCTTTCATTTTAAAATAATTTGATACCTAAAGTTTTCATAATTAAATTTAATTTTTAAATTACTATACAGGTTAAATACTGTATCAGGTGTAAACGTTGATTTTAATCACTCGATCCACCAGACTAATGAGGAGGATGAGAACAAATTGTAGCGTAATTCACTAAGTCTAGGCAGGCGTATTTCTCTCAATTGCCTGACATTACAAATATTCCATTTTTGAGTAATGTGTTCAAGGTAATTCATTTATCATAATTGAAAATATGAATAACCCGCATAAGCAATCATAAACCATGCGGAGAGACCTTATTCTAATAACAGTGACACCTAATGATAATGTTGCGAAGAAAAGTCACCTGTACTTCTTACCTTTCTTTTAGAAATATTTTTCAAATTTATTTCTTTCATTTAAAGATGAGTCATTTCACCATAGTTACCATTGGACGGTTATCATAATTTTAATGGAATTCAAATTTATTCACGGAGCCCTCTACATCTAAATAATGTGCCGCAATCTGCCAAAAGAGCACAAAAGAGGCAGTGAAAGAGGGGAAAAAGAAGTTAGATTTGTATTATTTCTTATTGTTTTGTCCATATTCTTTCAGACATGTTATGCAAGAGATGGAAATGAATTGTTGGACCTTCCTTTCTCCCTGATAGTATGTATATCTCTAAAATTATACATCCCTAGTAGAGTAATTGTTGAAATAACGAGAAAAGTGTTGCGGGGTCCAAATTATTTGGTGAGTAATATCGTGATTCGAAAACCTTTGCAGTCGTGCTTATCTAACGTTAGTGATGAGCAGCTTCCTTTCCAGATGTTTCTTGAAAAAAAAACGAGATTTTCTTCAATATTGGGTTTTGGCGTAATTTTTTTAATATCGACGGCCGGCAATTTTTGGTGATATTTTGAGTCTGATCACGGTTGCATCAGCCGCACGGAAGTTGCAGAGGCCCGGGCTGGAGAGGAAGCACGTGCCGAGCATGTCTCAGCGAGACTCTCCTTAACTCCCCGATCCAGTTCGCTACATGCTTTGGTCCATAGCACGCAACCAATTTCGGGCATAAACGATCACGAAATCAGTTTCTCAAAATAATAAATAAAATAAAAACAAAAATGAAATACTTGAGCAAGTACCCACCTCTTTCCCGCAATATGTCCAGTGATGCCATTCTACGATATTCTCACTTTTCATTTTGAATAACCCCATCGCTATGCGTTTAACAAACTTACAAATAGTTTATGGCAATTAGTTCTCCATCAATGATTCTCCACAAGTGTTTTCACATCATAATTTCCCCAAATAACGTCTTCTACCCATATGCACTCATTCATCCATTTGATTACTCCCAGAATAACGCTGATAAGAAGCTCCCTTTTCTTCCGCCTCCGCTAATTTCCCGTCCTGAAAATATAGTATTTTTCCCTCATTTTTTACTCTTTCCCTTACTTCATCTTTGCGTCTGTACGTCTTATTTAGCATTATATTACCAGTGTTAACATAAATTAGTATTGCTGCTGCTTTAGATATTTTTATCAATAAATTAATTAAAGGCCAAATGATTATTAAAGCAGATTTAAAGACTAATCAGTTAATTGAACACCAAAACCTTTTTTCTTTTGAAAAGTACGAGAAACTTAGGAACTATTACGGTTATTTCGTGTCAGGGATGCATTTATTAAGGGAGTAATTATTCCAAGTATTGAAAAGTAAGAAAAAAATTCCTTTAAGTTTTAGTTTTTTTTCTACTGGTTGTAATTTCGTTATATATTATAATTTCATTCGTGCCGAATGGTAATGAAAATGGAAATACGGTCAGCATAAATTGTCTTTGTGTTTTTAAGGTTGAAATCTGATATTGACGCAGATAAAATGTTAGGCAATTAAGGGAATATGCGTGGCTTTCCAGGGAATAAATAAGAATGCATCGGTAACGAGTTTCCTCCTTTGAAACATTCGCGTCTGCATTCTTACGAAAAATGATGCTACGTATATAAAATGGGAGAAAACAATGGATCAAAATTCTAACGAAAAGCACTTATAAATACGCGCAAACTATTGAATTGGAATGCCTCTGTAAAAAGCGAATTTTTTCGAAGAAGATTGAAAAATACGTGTCCCCTAGAGATAATATCAATGTCCTAATATGGAGTGGGCAGAATATCACGGGTAATGCCAAACATTTCTCGCGAAAAACACAAAACATTGTGTAATATTGCCGTATTGGGACCCTTACGCTGTGAGTGGAATGGATCCCTTAAAATTTTGAAGCGGATATCACGCCACTTGACTCGCAAGCAATATATTCATAGAGATTCGAATGTCAATTCAAATCAAATTCAAGATTAAAAAGTGCTCACACTTTCTAAATGTCATCATCGACATAGAGAAATAGCAAAGCTGAAACCAGTTCAAAGGATTTTAGAGAATATTAGACATTACCAAACGCTCAAGATACCAATAACTTATGGAATCAGAGAAACAAGCGACAGCTGAATATTGCGGAATATTCTATGTTTCGTAGATTTATCCAAACTAAACGGTCAATGTAATCTTTAGTAAATTGGATGACGACTTCGAAAAATTGAGCATGTGTGGCATACTTTGGAGCAGGTAGAGTAGTTCACCAATTTAGGTAATGTTTTAGATGAAAATGGTAGAGTGGTTAGGATATTACATTATACGAAAAAAACTTTTGCTAAGAGGGAGCTGCCGCAAATAACTTAAGGAGAAGCGTAAAAAAATGATTGGTGAGAATTTTGTAGTGTGGCGTAGCTTGTAGGAGTTGGAACTTTGGTCCTTAGGGGATATAATTTAAGCATTAATATTGAGAAGAAGCATAGAACGGAGGCTTTTGAGATGTGGAAGTGGAGAAGGATATTTAGAGGTAAACTGAAAAAAACAAACGAGTAAGATGTCTGCATATTAAAGAAGGAGTGAACGCTTGTGGGGATATTCAAACAAGACAGGAAAAGTTGATTCAGGGCATATCAAGCGGCAAAGATTATTTAAGACTATAATAGAAAGGACAATGTTGGGCAAAGTAGAGACAGGAAGTGAATAAGCATATTAAATGAAGCGGAGAGATGTGAGAAGTGTGTGTGATTAAAGAATGGTTTATTGTAACGAAAGTTAAAGATTACTAATTCAGCGTCAAGTTAGACGAGACGGAATTGTAGCAGTAGTTTCTATCTGTCTGCTTAAAGGACCGCCTACACTTAATGGTTGACGGTACTAATAGCAAAATGAAAAAGAAATGACAACTTTTAAAACATTTAGTCATCGAGCACTCAAAACCGTATCGATGGTTTTGACAATCATTTCGGAGGAAGTCACTTCAGCCGGACGTCCCAAACGATTTCCATCATTTATGGGTGTACGGCCACGTTTAAACTCATTAACCCAATTCGAAACATTCGCAAACACAAGGGAAAACGTACCGTGAAGTTCATCCGACTCGGCTTTGATCTCTTTATGTGTTAAGCCTTTAACTATGCCGTTAACCACCGCAATACCCTTTTTTTCTCAATTTTATAAATAAGTAAAAGTTAGTTTTTTCAACCAACAATGTTTATGAAACGACAAAATTGATATAGCTGAAACCCACGTATCCATCCAAATTAAATATCTTATCTCTATTAAAATTTGGAAAAATGACACATGGCTTGCAAATACTATATATCGCAATAGTCCTTAGAGTCATTATTAGAGTTTTTAACAAATGTGGATAATTTTTTCTTCGTCGGCCAGCAAAGTCCTTTCATGGTTTCTCGCAGCCTTAATTCGCTCCTAGCAAGAGATAATCATCAATTAATTCAGCAGTAACAAAGGAAGCGCCAGTGATGTCACGGGAAACTTTAGATAAAAATAAAGATTGACACGAATAAAAGACCGGGCTAAAATTAATATTTTTCGATAGATTAATAAATGATATGATAAAACCTTAAATATTTAATATGAGAAATAAATCTAAGTTCATGATTTAGGTAAGCATCTGCTTTCTAAGGAATCAGATGAATTTCCAAGGTTTTCATGCAACATAAGCAATTCCAAACCCTTTACACGGTGGCACATGGGTATTCAAATTGTCGTAACTCATTTAATAAGATCAGAATACTGCATGAGCGCACTACATGGATTTCTGTAGGTACTTAATAATCTTTGAAAAATGAACCGCAGAATTCCTCTTTATCGCGATAGCTCTTTCCTCCGCTCGACTGTCGTATTCTTGGTCCATTAATTTACACGTAAAAAACTAGTTCTACATTATGGATTCGAAAAAGTAAATTATGGATAAAGTTACATCCATGGATATCCCATGTTCCTATCTCCTATCTCCAACAGTACTCGCATTTCCATGACAGAGGAAGCACACCCTTGACGCCATTGGATTCGGATCCTTTTCGCTTTGCATCCACCCATTATATATCATCTACGAAGTAGATGATTCAGCTATTTCAATATAGCAAAGGAATGACCATATAAAAAAGATAGCGGCGAAAATAACCAAAGAATATGAGTGGCATTGTGGCGATGATTAAATTAAATCAGTACACAATCGTTACGAATAACTTTAACCCAATGATTACCTCGGCTTTTGTCAAGTGGTAGGTTTCAATTTTTTTACGAGAATATCATAAAGTATTTAATTTTTTATCGATTACACGAAACTACATTGACTGTTTATTTAAGTGGATTCACTTAGAGCTTACTAAAAAAACCTAATACGTCTCGATTATAACTTACAACGTTAGATTATATTGTGCTAGGTTTGAGTATTACCTAAGAAAATTATTTTTAAATATTCATTAGATCTGATACCAGATTTTGATTGCTAAATAAATTTATCATTTTATTTTAGTAAATCAGACAAGAATACTTGTCTTAAGACACTTATTGCTGTAATTGCAAATGGGAAGACCATGATGAACGTAGGGGAACCTAACTACCCGTAACGCATTTTTTCGACAGGTGATTTAAATAGTGGCATGCATTATAACGCTATTACTTAAGCGGCTATCTAACTTTAAATAGGTTTTGAACATCCGTAAGAGGAACGCGGGATATTACCCAGAGGAAAGGAATATGATTCTCACCTCAAAGAGACACAGTCTCTTAGTGGAAGTTAGGCCGCAGTGATTTAGTGATGGCAAAGCAACCACGAAATGGATGGGATTAAGTTGAGCGTCACTGTTGCGAAGTAGGTTGAGGAACCGCCTGTGACTAAGTGAACTTTACGGGCACTATCGATCAAGGGTCAACAGGGGATGATATATTAAACGCTATGGACCGCACTCCCTCTAGTCGTCTAGTCGTACGCTTTGTGTTGTTTGATAAGCCGTGAGCAGGGCTAAAACACCAGGTTGTCAAGCATCAGAGATCAAAGGATCATATTTACACAAACATTATCTTAAAATGCCTGTTATTTTTTGCAAATAAAATGTAAATGCATCTATCACAAATTGACCGGATCGCAATGGACAGGCATTGATTTTTAATGATTTGTTGCTTCTTACCGAAGGAAAACGAAAGCAATTGGACGATCCGCTTTAGTGACACAATAATGTCACCTCTCTTAATTTATGTGGTTTATTTCTCCAGCACCGCACTCAAATATGTCACCTCACTAATGTACCATTCACAGGATTTTTTCATCTTCACAATATGATACGGAAAACCTCCGTGGTCTCTGAAGAGGGACTATGACCAATTCATTGAAAATTGACACAAAATAATCAAGTTACCTTATTTTTGGAAGCAGTGACTAGCAATATTTAATTTAACTAATTAAATAGCATCCATTTGCATTTTCTTTAAAAATATACTAGATTGCTTCAGCAAAATTACTTGGTTCTCCTGAGTGTGACACCAGATGATGTTTGAAAGTATTGGTGATCCGCGTGCAGAGCTTCCGAGTACGGAATTTAATTGGAAATAAAAGTAAACATTTAGGGTTGTGACTTAATATATTTAAGAACAGTACTTGCCGAATCGAATAATGTCCAAGGCACATCGATATACGTTATGAATGGTTATATGCGTGCGTGAATGTTTTCTTTACAGGGGCCATTCACGAAATTAAATATAACACCTGATTGTGAAAGTTATCACATTTCTTCGGTCCTTCCTAAGCATGACACACAACACTATTAACTCTCCGAAAAGTTTAGTTCGACGTTTTAAATCAATGACAGCGCTAGCGAAATAATAACAAACTCCAACGCACATATCTTTTTTCTCTTCCTTTTATATTAATTTCTCTACTTAGTTTAACGGCTACAGTTTCCTTCAAGCACGAGGATATAAGTGCATATTTATACTTTTCCACAAGTTTACTGTTTACGTACAACGCGTTTTGGTTCACAGAGCCACAGCCTTGTACCTGAAGAAGGTTCTGTGAACCGAGACGGGTAGTACGTTACTAGTAAACTCGTGGAAAAGTGCAAATTTGTTTTTCTCATAATCACGAATTTCTACTCAATCTCGCCTGAATCTGTTGAATGCATACAGATTTACAGTTCATCGCTGCCCCACATAAGATGCTGAAATACGCGGAAACATATATGAAATTTGGGCATACTGATAAAATGAATCATATAATAAGAAAGGAAATTTCAGAAAACCATTACTGTAATGATGTTTTGTTATCAATGATACTATATTTTCCCATTTTTTCTGCTGTCTTAGTTATGTCTGTAACACTGTAATGGGAGAGTCAAATCACCGGAGGCTGTTGGTGTTGATGTCTTTTCTCAAAATGGCCGGCGCATCAATGATAAAGGGGTCCAAATGAGTGCAACGTGGTGATAGTCATACTATATAAAAATACGGATAACTTCAAGGCAGAAATATCGACTCCGGGTATCAAAATAAACCCAAATTTTTGTTTAATATTTGGGGATATACTGAGGTATTTGGGAGGAACCAGGAGCAGCAGAAATATTGTTGAGGTCGAGGATGTATTCAATACAAGACTCGTATTCCTCTTTTGGTCGCCGTAGACGTTCTGGCGTTGGCTAACCGTCATGGCATTAGTTATACAAAAGTGCAAAGTGTGACCTCAAACAATACTTCAAACTAATACACTTTATCATGCTGAATATTATTAGTAAATCTATCAAAGTAAATCACATAGGTTGTTTCACTGTTCGTTCAAGTTGAAAATCATGCTGTATCGCTCTTTAATGTATTAGTTGGTAAGTAAAATGCATCAGGAGGTATATAAACTAATTTTAGATGAAATAAAGACAAAATATTGGGCTACTACGAATGAAAAAAGCAAATACTTTTTCCTCCTGGCACAGTCCCTCGTAATCCCTTAAACTTGTAGGGAATCAGGAAATCTTAAATTTGCAGATTATACCATTTGCCTCTCTGATCCAATTGTCAATGTCCATCCCTACGTTGTAAATTGGGGTTTACAATATATTTTCAGCGTCATCGCTAATGCGACCAGCTTTCAATTAATGCAAGAAAAATTCAAGTACGAGTAGGGTGTAACGAGGAAGGCATTTAATGCACTTCATTTGGTGATAAGACATTTAAAAGGAAATAGTGTGGACACATAAACAAGCTTATAAGGCACCGGTTTGCCCTATTGCGGAATACTGGTACATAGTGTGGGACCCGAATGAGGCGAGGCATAATAACATTAGAAAGAGAGGTAGCCAGATATGTACTCGGTGGCCACAAAACAACAAATAACGTAACGAATATTCTGAAATGGGAGAGTTTGCAAAAAGAAAAAAATGATTAGGTTTGGTGAAATCCTTAGAATGGTTAAGGAATACAAAGCATAGGAGTATTTAAGTTTAGAAAGAGAAAAGTTTTCAATTAAATGAAGGATGCACAAATAAACTAAAAAAGATTATTTAAAAAAGTAATGCTGAATGGAACCAGCTAACTGGATAGTTGTTTGAGCCTTTTGTATTAAATGATACGAGGATTAATGGATGTCGGGTAACAGTGGACACAAGTTTGTGGACAACATTTACAACTACTACAACTATTTGGGCTACGTGAGAAGCTGGACACAGTATGAGATATGGGACAGCGAGTTATAATGGCTGGGGTACGATGCTCGACGTTACGTGATTTTGTCTGGTGTGATGCGGATCTATGTGTAACAACACCCATTACGAAATTGCAAATTTCTCTTCTAATTAGTTTTGATATATTAGCAATTTGCAAAGCTTTTTGCAGGGTCCATTCCTACCTCAATCCATGAGACCACTTAGAGCCATTAATTTGTAAAAATATGCTCCCACTTACTGGTGCCTTGCCTCCTCCGAAGCAAGAAATTTGCTGGTAATTTCTCCATTGCTTATGACGACTTTTCAAATGCAACTGAGATATGCAGTCGATCCTAATATTGCCAAGAATGCGCAAATCAAAGATTAAAAAACACGCACCTTAAAAAAACGTCTGCTCACCTTTAATGCAATAAATAAACAAAAAAATAAAATAAAAGATTCACAACCTAATGTAAGGTAATGCTAAAATTCATCCCTGTTTCCCTAACACGAATGACGAAATGTTAAAACCTGTATAATCATAAAATAAGAAGCTAACAATGACATCAATGAATACAAAAATGAATTAACACGATTAATAAGCTACAACATGCTTCTATTCCTAAATTGAAAAAAAATGCAAACTAACCTTAAATACAAATTAAGTAGATTAATTCCTAAAATATTTAACACGACACTATAAACAGTGTGATAAATTAAACTGGCTAACTATAATTAATTACGTACCTAAGTAAGAACCAAACGATAACTCCGAAATCTCAACGTGTCCACACAATCGCATTTAACTCACAAACCTTCCACCCTTTTAGCCCTGCTTCGAAAATCTTCCACAAATTAGTGTCACCATAGATTGGATTCTCGACTAGTCACTCCAGAGATACCTGCTGCCGCGAGGATTTAGCGAGGTTTTCCTGGAACACTGCAGTGAAGTGATTATCGCCAAAGAAGAAAGAGTACGACATTAAAGAGGACGGTAGCCTCAGTAGCATCCAATCGTTTTCCACTATCACATCTAAAAATATCCACCCTTATAAGCTTTTCATTATATATCTTAATTCGAAATTTCTATAATCCAATGAAAAATCAATTTGAAATTTATTAAGCTATTAATTAATGAAGAAATATTTTTTTATTTACCGTAAAAAGAAGAGGATTGGTTTAGATTAACGGAAAGAGTTCTCACCTAAAGAAAATTCATTGAATACAAATATATTTAAAAACTAGAATTAGAAAGTCAACTTATAGAACAACCGTTTGCGAAAGTTTTGATTGATATGCCATTACGGGCCAAAATACGTTATAAAGGAATGGGAGATAAATTTGACTCACATAAAACAACATTTTAATCTGCAAACAAAAGCTAAGTCATTAGACACATATTGTTTCAACTCATATGCATAGGAAAATGACACGTCACTCGCTTATTTAAACAGCCAAGGTTACGGACCAAATTGCACGATAAAAGAATATTCGCCATTTGTTTATCTTTGCAGAAAAGAAGAACTTTCCGTCTCAAGTAACGTTCAGTAGTCACCCTTCAGGAGGATAGTAAAACACAAACAAGATTTTACATTCATAAATAGCTGGATGAATTATGTTTATGAAAACACTCCAGTATTAGATGGTTCTGTAAATTTCTAGAAAAAGGAGTCAGCTTAATTCTATGAATACGTCACAAGAAATTTCCAAGGTAGCTTCGATTTGCTCGACGAAATGTTTGCGCTCCCATGGCGTCGTAACGAAGGAGTTTCGACCGCAAAGTGAAAAATATTAACAAATCACATGATCTATCAAAGCCTTGATTTACGCACCATTATTGTGAATTTTCCTCCACCGACCATTTGGGAAATTTGTGGTTATTGGCTTCGGATTTCATTCAATTAACAAACAATTCTAAGCCGAAGGAGCAACTCCTTAGTGTTATTGTCACTAATTTGACGAAGGTAGGGGGCTCCTTTTGCCAGCATATTCGATGTTCAGTTTCGATTTATATCTCCATGTACTCTGGCCTAGTGCATGTAATGCAGGGCTAATTTTAATCCCTGTGCCAATTTAGGAAATACACTAACTACTAATGCTTATATTTTTTTATTTTGCCCAACCACTCCCGCTGGTACACACACATGCAGCACACCCAGGTAAATCATCAATTGGTGTGGCACTGTGAACAAGGAGCGTGATTAATTATAATGTAACCCCAACCAAAATATAACAAAATAAGCCGCAGGATAAGGTTTAAAAATTCTTCTGTCTTATGACTTCGTTTGTGAGTGAAAAGTTTATATGACAACAGTCCACACTTTTATTGAACCATAGCAAAATTACTTTGATCTTGGTAATAAAATATTCTGCCCTACGTAAATAATTAGGTTTTTTAATGGTTTCCTGTGAAAATTTAATGTATATAGATTGCCTTTTTAAAACAGATCCACACGTTTGTATTTCGATGGAGAGTGAATGAATTTATAACAATCTCAAAAAAGAGATCAATCCAAATTTCAAGGAAGACTTATCTGCGAGCGACTACTACCCAAGTTACTCGAGTAATTTGATAAATCAAATAAGCCTTTGTTCTTTTGAACGGTTTTCCGGGAGAATGTATGCGTAGTCACACAACTATATTAACGAACCAACCTCATTCGACTCGGAACTCGACTAGGAAACGCCCCAAGGCTGCACGGCCTACGTCGAGAGTTACAGAAGTCCAGTGTCCACGAGCGGCGTCCTCGCCTGCATTTTGTCTCCCGAGTGCGTTTTCGAGAATTTTCCTGTCGAGAGAAAACATACATTGGATAAGGAGAGCCCCCAAGTACGCATGACAAACGGCCCTTAACCCTTTAGCGGGCTGTATCACGCGCAATGTGTCGTTGGGAGGGAGGGGAGAGAATCGTTCCAAGAGGGAGAGAGAGGGCAAGGTAGACATGTGTCGGGATCTCACCCTTTCCTTGAATACCAAATCAGGGCTTCCTCCTTCCCTCGGGACGCCCTCTCGAAATGGAGAAGCCGTCCGGCGGATGGGGACGGAAAATGTGAAACTCTGTACTGCGCGAATCATCGCACTCAACGCAGAGACCGTCGCCCCTCAAGAGGACACGAGGGAAAGACATTTTGGACCCCTGCGACCAGCATAGCAGTCGGGAAACGGGCGTTTTCCAGAGCACTTTAAGAAAAACCCTCCGCTTCCTACTCGAGGTCCTCCTTCAGCCCGGGGCGCTTCTCGAAAACAGGATAAAGCCGAACCAAAAGGAAACCAGGCACAGTGCACTGAGTACGATCAACTACCCTTAATTTTCCATCAGCTTTGAGGGTAGTGGCACATAGTTATGAAAAACCGGAGACAGACGTAGCACGAGGGGAGGAATCGGAAGAGTTGAAATGTTTACCCCCACCTCGGAATGAGTTTAAGATAGGATGGAAGAGTTTGTGTAATATGAAGTGTAGAAACACCTTAATTTTTATTTGGCGCTCATGGATAAAAAACATATACGATGCTTAATGGAAGTTCAGTTACAAGAAACGGAAAAAGCAAGGGGAAAACAGTTTTGCGGAATATGGAACTCTTTCAATAGAATCGTGCGTCACTGGAAAAAGTTCACCAGAGGTGAATAAAAACGTCAAGGAAACATAATTCTGGGAGTGGAATGGGGAAATACGAGCGATAAATGGAGTGAAGGGAAACGCAGGAGAAAGTAGTCCAAAACAGTTGTACGGAACAAGGCGCGTACAAAGGGAAACATGAATTCTGCATACAATGAGTAAAGATGGGTTTACTGTGAAGAGTTGACATGGAATGTTTAAAGAAATGGCTCACGATACAGGCAAAAGACTCATCGATAAATCAAATTAAATATGATTATTGACGGAAAACGTCACTGTAGGTACCACCGTAATTTTAACTTACCATGCATGTTGAAAGCTGTGATGGAGCGGAGCACGTTAGAGAAAGGAAGGGACAGGAAAAAGAATGTTGGACGGAGTGAATGCAGGGAGTATCAAGGAATCGAGGAAATCCAGGATGGTTTTACTGTAGTGTCGGATATCAGTTGACGTTTCGTTAAAAGGGGCATTTAAATGTATCGTGCTTCAGGCCTTTTCATCCAAAACCTGCCTTAAACAGTAAACTACCAAAAAAATATTAATATTTCCATTGTAATTTAAAAGTTACTTTAGCCAGACATAAGCTTAATGGATACCTAAAGCTTCTTTTTGTATTTCGTTTGTGAGCTCACTATGCGTTGGAAGTAAATATATATCTATCAATTAGACAATTAAAATTCTATAAAACATAATAAAACTTGGAGTGGAAAAATTCTTAAAATGAAGCACGGAAGTGTTAATGGTCGCACACGAAGATCATTTCGAGTAACGTCAGATGGTTAGATTTCCGTTAATGTGATATATATGCTACAATACCCCTCGGGATAAACGTATGGACGATAAATATTTAATTTATTGGGTTGAATTTTTTATATTTGGAGAATTTCCAAACTGGGCAAAATACACCTCGACCCTTGACTTTTATCATAACCATTACGGACTTGGATGGCCTCGGATCTCAATGACCTGTTAATTTTTCTATCTGCACAGTTCAGGTGACCTACATCGACGAAACTGCAGTGGAACCAATGAATTGGCGTATACCCAGAAGGGCGAAGTCCTCAACGACATATTTTAGCAAAGGACATCCACTCCACCTTGGAGTATCTTTCCAAGTCGCCTCGACTTTGACCTGCGGGAGTTGGAGCCGACCCTTCAAAGAGCACGCTTGCCAAGCTTGCCTCGCTTTACGTCTCATTCCTTCCCTCATTTACATTCTTATGCTTAATCAAAAACGCGATTACAAACGCCTTCTCCAACGAACTAGACGTTTGCTTTCAAGCTGAAACACCCACGGACCAACTAACGGATTGGCATTCCCTTCCGGATTTGCGGCGGTGAGGGGTCGAATCCGCCCTACCCCCCACCCCCGCCGGACGCACCCACTCGTCCAATTGTGCCCTGCCACGCTTTCATTTCCCAAGAGAGGGAAAAGAGGCAGGAAGAAGGAGGGGAGACGTTGAGCAGAAGTCGACTACTGGCCTTTACACGACCCGCGGCGCACTTGACTTGATCAGGAAAACAATGCTTCCCTGAAACAATACACATAACACTCTCGCTCATAGCTTCCCCCCCTCCCCAGTTTTGAATCGCAAATGTGAATTTTTTAGTGTCTTCCTTATTCCACGACGGGTATTTTTTTCCCTGCTTCCCTAAGGGGCGGCAGAAATATGGCAGAAAGGTTTTTTGGTCCAGAGAAATTAATGATTTATTAGAGGGATGAAGGGGAAATGTGATGGATGGGTAAAAGAGGGATGTTATTTTTCCATTGTTACGCTACATTTGAAATATCCTAATCTAATAGAATATGGGATACTGTTATAAAAGTTGAATTTAATTATTGACTTAAATCTAATTCAGTAAAGAGAAGTTATGTTTAAAAAATAGATGACCCATGAAAAAGCACAATTACATTATTTGAATAAATTGGGATAAAATCAATTATCGGTTGACAGTCAAAATATTAGTTAATCTTCTAATCAATTATATCGGTTATACGGTTAACATATTTTATCAATATTGCTTAACGTATTCAAACAATATTATCCTTGGCCTCCTCCAAAGCCTAGGATCATGTTGGTTAATCATTATTGATGTGGTTCAGCAACGCATTCAAGTATATCGGTTTCGTCGTGCATGTTGGAGAATTATGTCCCTTTATACATTCGTATTTACTACAGACATCAGCGGGTCATATTGCAATAGGCATGGGATTACAATGTTTTGCCACGCATAACCCGAACCAGTAGAGCCTTCTTAAATGCCGGAAAATAGGATACCTTTTCCGATCAAATAGCTCCGCAGGTATACAGGTATATACAGGGCCGCACCGAAAAGTGGTAGGACTGATTTTTTTACAAGAATGTTATTGACGATTTGCTTACATCGACTTAATAATCTTCACAGTATGCTCCTTGAGCTGCTACACACTTAGTATAACGTTGCTCCCATTCCCCGTACGCCCGCTGGAAATTTTCTTTGGGGATGCCGTTGATGACCCTCGTCGAAGCCTCTTGAACGGCCTTTATCGAGTCAAAACGTCGTCCCTTGAGCTGTCTTTTCATCAGGGGGAAGAAGAAGAACCGGTGGTGCCAGATAGGAAGAATATGGCGGGTGCGGCAACGTGGCAACGCCGTATTTGGCCAGGAGCTGTCTGACGACGAGCGCACCATGGCACGAATTTTCGGCACCATCTTGCCGCACACCTTGCGTAAGGTCAAATGCTGTAAAATAATGTGTTGGACGTTGGATGCACACAGACCCAACTGGCCTGCAATTTCTTCCCTGGTTAAGCGTCGGTCTGTGTTCAGCAGTGTCCTTATTCTGCCCCTATTCGTGTCGGTTCTTGCCGCCCACGGCCGTCCGGAGCGATGGTCGTCTTCAGCGAGCTCCCTACCCTCTTTAAACAACTTGTTCCACTCAAATACTGTAGAACGGCTTAAGGCAGTGTCCCCATAAGCCTGCTTGATCATATCGAGGGTCTAAGTTGCCGTCTTCCCGAGTTTCGCACAAAACTTCACGGAATGACGTTGCTCTAAATTCAGATTCATTTTGTTTTTCGACGCGGACAAAAAACTTGCTTCACTAAAAACGGTGTCCTTACTCAACGACAGCCCGCAAGCGACTGAGGTTGGTGTCGGTCCGTTGCTAAGTTGAACCCTACTTCCTCAAGTTTAATATACGTGGGTGGTCTGAAAAGTTTCCGACCCAGAAAATTTCAGAAAAAATGTCTAGTATCTTTGTTAGGTCGGCAATTTTTCAAACCACCTTTGTAGGCTTTTGACAAACTTACCTTAAATCCAGCATTTCACTAATGATAAACAAAGAGAATCGGGTCTGAATAAACAATCGAAAACAATAATCACAAATTTAAAACATAATTATTTTTTACATTGGTGCATCACTGATTACAACGACATGGAGCACTCCAGTCAATAGGACCATGCCTGAAGGAGAAACATTCAAAAACGCACTCGGAAACATTGTATTTTTCATAAAATAATTCAGAAAATTAAAAAACATAAGGATGACTCTCGCCAAGTTATAAAGCCATGTACCACACCGCCGATTCATAAGAAATGTAAGGGAGGAAGGCGGGGGGAGGTGGAAAGGAGGGGGCGCAAGAGGAAATTGACGGCGATGAAGCGGAGAATAGAGGTTCTAAATTAAGAGAGAAGTTCGACGTTGAAAGGAGGGAGTAGGAAGTCAAGAGGGAAGATAGTATAAAAGACGAGGACATCTAATCGGAAATGTCGACGGGCAGCGACGAAAGTTTCCGGAGAAAGAGACAAAAGGAAGGGAATGAGGGGAGACGAAGATGCCGTTGGCGGAAGAAGACGTCGAAGGGGGGAATCGGACACGTCGGTGAACAGCGAAAGTTTGTGGGTGAGACAAAGAGAGGGCCTGCTGATGTGAAGGGATGAGATTGAGCGTCACAAAAGATGTGAACCGGATGACGGGCAAGCGAAGGAGAAGCATGAAGACCAGCCATTCCAGGGTGTAGCAAACGAAAGGACATGCAACAGGGGCGATCCTACGAAGAATTGAGATCAACGACGAAAGCAAGGAATGAGGAGTGGTGAACTGTCTCCCTACACACCCACGAACCGAAAAACTTGCTATGATCGTAATAAATTAATTGAGCTCTTACGGCCAATAGTATTGAATAATTTAAAAAAACTCCAATAGCCGTAAACAGTTCTTCTTCTCAAAACATTGATAATTTTGAAAAGGTTGTAAACCTATCCAGTGAAGTATTTGCAATGGAGAAGCTAAAGTTATTAAATAATGGTTTTAATTTCAATTTGCAACCTAAATCTTCTCCTATTACCGATCTTGTAGCCCACATAGAAGCCTTATTGAAGTTTTTTGATCACGCCACTAAGGACTTCATCCGCAAAGGCTGTGAAAGACAGATTAAAAATAACGTCCTGTCTTCTAAAAACTCCTCAACTTCTTAGTTGTGCTTTTGCTTGAAGAATGCTTTTACCTCAAGGCCGGCAAAGTAAACTTGTGTGTCATTATGGACAAAGACGAATATTTTGAAATAGGCAATCTTCTGTTGTCAAACGGTCCTTATTCTGAGTTTAAAATGAACCTGAATAAATGAAATAAAATTAACAAACTTGTGTCACAGTTTAAATCGGTCCTAAATGATTGTCCCATTCTCTTCGATAAGAAGACAAAATTCAAACTTTACGTATCTAATCCGATTTTACCTTGGCTTTATTGCATCCCCAAAGTCTATAAGACAAACTGCCCCATGAGACCTATCGTTTCTAGTACTGATTGGCCCACCTACCTGTTATCTAAATGGTTAGTTTCCCAATTCTCAAGCCTTAACTTTGTTAGCCCTCACTCGGTTAAGAATAGCGTTGATTGTGTTAATAAGATTGAAGATTATACCTTCTCTGAGGGTGAAATCATGGTCTTATTCGACGTATCTAACCTTTTCCCTAGCTTTTCCATTGACATTGCCATTCATGCTTTGGAAAAATGGCTTAAATCTCTTTCTTCAGATTCCAAAACCATTGGAGATTATGTCAGACTATCCAACTTCGTGATGAATCAAAATTACTTTACGTTCCAGGGTAAATTTTACAAACATGATTTTGGGACTGCAACAGGCAACTCACTTTCTCCCTTTTTGGCTAATGTTTTCATGTCTCACCTTGAGGACACTTTTAAAGACAAATTCAGTTACTTCCCGGCGGTTTATTTACGATATGTTGACGACATCTTCTCCATTTTAAATACAACGAAATGTAACCTCCAGGGCGTTAACAATCTCAATGGTCTATACCCCCCCATCAAATTCACAATTGAAATCGAAAAGAATAACACGCTCCCTATCCTCGACCTATCCCTCAATAGATCGAACAATAAATTACTCTTTGACATATACCGGCAACCTACACACACAAACAACTACATCCATACATACATCCATTCTTTTGACCATTCTAGCCACAAATTCGCGGTCTACCATTCTCTCAAATACAGAATGTTAACTGTCCCTCTTAATACCATGGCTTACAAAAAAGTATTATGATACATTAAAAGCATTGCTAAACGGAATGGTTTCCATGAACCACTTGTGTGTGTGTGTATATAGTATATATATAAGTATATATATATATATACATATATATATCCCTCCCATGGACTAAAACCTTGTCGTGGTGGAAGGGCTTGTGCGTTCCGATGACCCCTGGAGCTGTGGTGGCGGGAGTAATAATAATTACTCCTGGAAGGGTCACCCATGCCAGATAGATCGAAGGTTAGGAGCCAGACGGAAGGTAGTCCACGCAGCGTCTGTTCCTCAGTGAGGCGGCTGCAATGGCGTCTGACCCCAGTGGGGCGGCCATTAAGTGATGGTGTCACGTTAAAAACACTATTGAGGAAGGCAACGGGAAACCACCTCAATTATGATTCCCAAGAATATAATGATAGGCACTATAGATAATATGAGTCCTGGAAACCACTGGACTCGGCCCAAGAGGCCGTGTGTCGTGCCCGGCAGCGGCAGAAGCAAGGCTTCCGCGGTCGTCATCCCACGAAACCCTTGCAGGGAAGAAATAACTGCAGCAGGACAGAAGACTCAGAAGAAGCGAAAGTAGTTAGAATAGGAACCTGGAACGTCAGGACAATGTTGAGGAGAGGCCAATTAGAAAATATTAAGCGAGAGATGGAAAGAGGTAACATAGATGTTTTAGGCCTCTGCGAGGTGAGATGGAAGGATAGCGGGGATTACTGGAGAGACAATTACAGAGTGATATACAGCGGCGGGGACGAGAGCCAACGAGGGGTTGCCGTAATTTTAAATAAAGGAGTAGGAAGAAGCGTAGTCAACATAGAGCAAGCGACAGATAGAATTTTATTCGTTGAGATTAAAGCAGAGCCGACGAACTTGGTCATTGTTCAGGTATACATGCCACCGAGCAACCACAAGGAGGAAGAAGTCGATAGGATGTATGATGAGTTAGAGGATATCATCGCGAGTGTTCCTGCAGGGAAACATTTGATAGTGATGGGGGATTGGAATGCGACGGTAGGCGAAGGAAGAGATGGTGGTGAGGTGGGGGACTATGGGTTAGGCACGAGGAATGAACGCGGGGAGAAAGCAGTTGAATTCTGCAGGAGACAGGGGTTAGTCATCACTAACACATGGTTTAGACACCACAAAAGGCGTAGGTATACATGGAAAATGCCTGGTGACTCAGAAAGGTATCAGTTAGATTATATTATGGTTAGGCACAGGTTTAGGAACAGTGTGATAAATTCGCACAGTTTCCCAGGAGCGGATGCGGACTCTAACCACAATTTAGTTGTTATGAAATGTAATGTTCGTTTCAAGAAGATAAGGCAAGGGCGGCGGGTTAAAAAATGGAATTTAGAAGCAGTAAATGAATTAACGAGGAAGGAGTATCAGGAGGCTGTAGAGAAAATGATGGATGACGGTAAAGAACTGAGTACTATCGAAGAAAAATGGGAATGTATCAAGGAAGGGATACTGGAAGCCGCTAAAGACACTATAGGAACCGTTAACGGGAAAAGGATAAGGAAACCATGGGTAACGGATGAGATGATTGCAAAGATGGATGAGAGAAGAAGATGGAAAAATGTAAACACAGAGTTAGGCAAAATGAAGTACAAAGAGTTAAACAATAAATTGAGAAGGGCCACAAATAAAGCAAAAGAAGAATGGTGGAAAACGCAATGCGAGGATATGGAAAGTTTACAGAAGAAGGGTGAAATTGGTGCTCTATACAGCAAGGTTAAGTTATTATCGGGAAGTAAGAAGGCAAGATCTGTGCTAACAGTTAAAGATAAATGGGGTAAGATAATAGTTGAACCAGTAAAAATCCAAGAGAGATGGAAGGAATATATAGAAACACTGTATGGTAAAGAACTTAGGCCGACAAGGTTAGACATAGAAAAGGAACATGTCGTAGAAGAAGATAGCTTAGGTCCAGGCATACTCGACGATGAAATAGAAAGGGCATTAAAGGAGATGAAAGCAAATAAGGCTGTGGGGGTGGACAATATTCCTGTAGAAATGTTGAAATGGTTAGGGAAAGGTGGGAAGAAGGCCATATATGGACTGATTCGTAGTATCTATGAGGAAGGAATCTGGCCGGAAGATTTTGTGAGATCGGTGTTAGTTCCTATTCCAAAAAAGGCAAAGGCTTCGTCATGTGAGGATTACAGAACAATAAGTTTGATATCCCACCCAGCAAAAGTTATTCTCAGGATCATCAACAAAAGGATAGAGAGTAAGGCTAATGATTACTTAGGGGATGATCAGTTTGGGTTCAGGAAAGGAAGAGGTACGCGTGATGCCATTGCAGTAATGAGATCACTAGTCGAGAGGAATATAGAATACAATCAGGACGTTTTTGCCTCTTTTGTAGATTTCGAAAAAGCGTTTGATAGAGTGAATTGGGAAAAATTAATGCGTGTATTGCAGAAAATAGGAATGGATTGGAGGGACAGGAGACTGATCCGCAACCTGTACATGTCTCAGACTGCTCAGGTGCGAGTGGGGAAAGGAGAGTCCGGATGGGCAGTGTTAGGAAGAGGTGTAAGGCAGGGTTGCCCATTGTAACCGGTGCTGTTCAACGTATATGTAGAGGAAATGATTAAAGAGGCATGGGAAGAACTGGAGGTAGGAATGAATGTCGGAGGGGAATTCGTAAAATCGGTTAGGTTTGCTGATGATCAAGCATTAGTTGCTCAGTCAGCCAAGGGGTTGCAAGCATTGTTGAGTGAATTGGAGGTTCAGTGCGATAAATATGGGATGAGAATCAATATTAATAAAACAAAGGTTATGCGAGTTTCCAGAAATAAAAAGGCTAAGCTAAATATTAAAATAGGCGGGGAAAAATAGAGCAGGTAGAACAGTTTACATATCTCGGAAGTGTTTTGGACCAATACGGTCAAAGTGGTAGGGACGTAAGGAGAAGAATTGCGCTAGGCAAGGAGGCTTTCTCAAGGAAGAGGGAGTTGATGACGGGGACGTTGAGTAGGGATGTTAAGACAAGACTCGTAAAAACTCTGATATGGAGCGTAGCTATGTACGGCGCGGAAATTTGGTCGCTTAAGCAGGAGGATAGACGTAGATTGGAGGCTTTTGAAATGTGGGTGTGGAGAAGAATGGAGAAGGTGAAATGGACCGAAAGGAAAACAAATGAGGAAGTACTAGAAATGGTGGGGGAGGAGAGGGGTTTGTTGAGGGAAATCCTATGGAGGCAGGAAAAATGGATGAAAGGCGTATTGAGCGGTAGTGGAATGTTGAAGAGGGCAATAGAGGGGAGAATGTTGGGCAAGCGAGGTAAGGGTAGGAACAGGATAGGGATGTTGAACGGGATGCAGGGAGGAAAGAATTACACCGAGATGAAGAGGGACCTGATATAGATTAGTTTGCTAGGTGGGGAGTCACAAAATGTTTATTTGATAGTTGTGTCCATGCAAAAACCTACCTTAAACGGTAGATTACCTAATAATATATATATATATATATATATATATATATATGTGTGTGTGTGTGTGTATATTTATATTGGGAAATAAACTCTCGCCCCCCTATCCTGTTATTTGAGTTTCAATCGCCGTTGATATTGTGTGACCTCTTCTTGATTACTGTGTTATGGTTTTATATATGTATACACACATACACTCTCCCGCTCTAAAACTTGCATTAAACGTCTTGTTAACTGAAGAGAGAAGACCACATTTATCTGTTACTGAAAGTACAATTAAAAAATAAGTATTCACGTCGCTATTATGAAAATTGATAGAAAGGAAAAATGAAGAAAAAACCCAATGAACAAAGCCGAGCGGTAATTTGGAATGCCAAAAAAAGAAAAAATATGAAAGAAAGAAAAATTGTCAATGCCATAATTGTTAGCCTAGAGTGCTGAAAATTTCTCACGGTTGAGACTGTTTAAGTAATTCAGTACACACACCTATTTGCCGATGGTGGATCGATCTCTTGAGATCAGTTGTGAATGTTAAGAGCAGCTCTTTGAAGACGTAGAGGAAAGATCATCCTTTCTTAGATAGCAAAGATGACTGATGGGAGAGACCACACTAGTCAATAGAGCGACAATTGATTCACCGTAGGCGTGGTAAATAGAATTTTGGCGGTGCAGCAATGCGACGTTAAAGGCTAAGAAAAATCATCACAGCGCCATCCATAAAAGAAGATCCTCACTAATTCCTCCCTTTCCCTTTCATTGGTTTAAATGAAAGACGTGTAGATCCCTCATGAATGAAATACTCTGGCATCCTGGGAGAGTACCTCAGTTAAATGTGTCAATCAACTCTGAATCAGAACTTTATGTGGCCATCATTTCAAGCACGTGCAGGGCGGAGAGGCGTGAAATGGAATTAGACATCTTAAATGTAAGTGAAGTGAAATGGTTCGAAGGAGTGTTTTGTGCGGGGACGGATTTGGATTCGGAGATATCCTGTTCTAGAAGCTGCCATTGTAAAATATTACCCTTGTTAAACATTACCCAGTACCTTAATCAATTATAGTAATAAAAAATTGGCAAATGCATTATTACACTAATATTGAGATAAACAGAAGGCCGCACCTACTCGGACTCGAGAGCAATTACATCCTGGCAAAAGAGAGACCCTCATAAAAACAACCGAATATTTCTTGGGAAGGAGCTTTGGTGCGTGCCCTTGTGGAATTGGCGGAAGGCTGCGGAGGAGCGCGAGGCCAGGGGGAGAGCGGAAACGCACACGCACGCCGTGGGTAGAGCGCGTGGTCGAACACACGCATCGATCCCACCCTCCTCCAGGGCCAATCTCGGAAAGAGGGAACGCGAGGCTGTGTCATCTCCCACCTGGGGATCCCCCTCCCCGCCACATAATTTTCAATTATCTGGCATTCATTCATAATTGCTGGACGCCACCAGTTTCTCCGAAAAAACCTTCCCTCTGACCTACTCGGGGTTACACACCCCCTCCCACACTTGGGTAACCGTTCCTCTCTCGTCAGGACTCTCACCCTGCCCTGGACGTGCGTGGCACCTGTGGACCCTGAAAAGTGGCACCCCGACGAAGGAAGGAGAGAATGGGTGATAAATTTATTTATGCACATGTGTGTGTATACATACACAAACACACATATATATGCACACATACACACAAACATATATATATATATATATATATGTATAAATATATAAACATATTACTATAAGGTAATCTATCGGTAAATGTAGGTTTTTAAATGGACACAACTATCACATGATTAACTTGCGACTCCAAACAAAACAGAATCCAGCAACCTAATCTAAATCAGGTCCCTCTTCATCCTTGTGTACTCCTTTCCTCCCTTCACCCCGTCCAACATCCCTACCCTGTTCCTGCCCTTTCCTCGTTTGCCCAATATTCTCCCCTCTATTACCCCCCCCCACATACGTGTCTATACGAGGTGTGTTCAAAACACAATGAGAATTTTTTCAATTCGCGGGTTTGAAGAGTCCGATTATCAAACTTTTTTTTTTATTATGTTGGTATACATGCCCCTTAAAGATGATAAAACTTTCAGCTGTTTTCATTGTGGAATTCATTGTGGACAGCCACTAAGGTTAGACGTGTTTTATGAGCGTAAAAAATGAAATAAAGTGCCTATGGTGAGTCTGCTCTGAGTAATGCAAGAGATTACGAGTGGTATAAGTGTTTCCAAGAAGGCCGTAAAGACCTTGAAGACGACCAACGCCATGGACGCCCCAGCACATCAACTATCGATGAATAGGTGGAAAAAGTGAAAGAAATGGTTATGAACGATCGCCGAATCACAATTAGAGAGGTCGCTGATGATGTTGGCATATCGATTGGATCATGTCATGACATTTTTCTAATTTTTTGGGTATGAAACGCGTGGTAGCAAAATTCGTTCCAAAATTGTTGAATTTTCAACAAAAACAGCGGCGAATGGAAATTTCTCAGGAGTCACTAAATGAAGTAAATGACGATGCAGAATTAATGAAACGTATTATAACAGGTGACGAAATATGGGTCTATGGATATGACGTTGAAACTAAGGCTCAATCATCCCACTGGAGGCATTCTGGCTCGCCAAGACCGAATAAGGCTCGACAAGTGCGGTCGAACGCGAAGGTTAAGCTCACTGTGTTCTTCGATTTTAATGGCATAGTGCACCATGAATTCCTGCCACCAGGTCAAATGCTCAGTAATAAGTACTACCCCTTGCGTGAAGCAATCCGAAAAAAACCCCGGATCTGTGGAAAAACACTTCATGGGTTTTGCACGAGGATAATGCATCAGTTCATACTTCATTGCTTGTTCGTGAATTTTTAGCCAAAAACAATACTGTAACGATGCCCCAGCCTCCATATTCACCAGTTATGACTTTGTGTGAATTTTTCCTATTCCCAAAAATTAAGAGAACCTTGAAGGGCCGTCGTTTCACAGCCGTAGATGACATTAAAAGCGCATCGCTGAAAGAACTAAAGGCTATCTCAAAGAACGAGTCTGAGAAGTGTTTCGGGGATTGGAAGAAACGCTGGCACAAGTGCATAATCTCCAATGGGGACTACTTTGAAGGTGACAACATCAATGTATAAGAATAAATAAATATTATTGTCCGAAAAATTAAAAATTCTCCTTATTTTTAACACACCTCGTATTTCTGTATAAATATGCATATATATATATATATATATATATATATATATATATATATATATATATATCGATGATGCGGAAGTACTCACGAGAGCAATATAACTTTTGGACGGCACAATAGAACACAGAATAAAACAGATAACACGTAAAAGGACACTCACACTGTAGATGATTTAAGCTTTCGGCCTACTCCGAGGCCTTCTTCAGGTCAGACAGAAAGTCTGACCTGAAGAGTAGGCCGAAAGAGTGTGTGTGTGTGTGTGTGTTTATATATATATATATATATATATAAACTAGAAATGGTGGGGGAGGAGAGGGGTTTGTTGAGAGAAATCCTATGGAGGCAGGAAAAATGGATGAAAGGCGTATTGAGCGGTAGTGGAATGTTGAAGAGGGTAATAGAGGGGAGAATGTTGGGCAAGCGTGGTAAGGGTAGGAACAGGATAGGGATGTTGGACGGGATGCAGGGAGGAAAGAAGTACACCGAGATGAAGAGGGACCTGATATAGATTAGTTTGCTAGGTAGGGAGTTACAAAATGTTTATTTGATAGTTGTGTCCATCCAAAAAAACCTACCTTAACCGGTAGATTACCGAATAAATAATAAAATATATATATAAACACACAACATATGAGTCCTAACTTATCTTCCGAGGAAGACGGAGATCAATTCCGTCGAAATTATCAAGAAATAAGGAAAGAAACGTGTGAGTGTTCCGTATGTGTGTGTGTGGGTACGCGTACGCGCACACTACATAAACATAACCTCATAAACACACATTATCGTACGCTCGCGATGAAGCAGGATGCTAGACTCACATCCGCGGAGTTTCCGAAAGGAGCGGGAGCAGATAGTGCCGTACTCTACGCAACAATACGGAACGCCAATAAAAATATGAATCCCCGTCCGGATGTATGGGATGTGGGTAGAGCAGTGAGGGGGTTAGAGTGGTGGAGGATGCAAATGAAGATTGATGCAGAACAATGCTTAGGCGTGGAAGGGGTGGAGGAAACGGGCAGTCGCGGTGGCTGCCTTTGAAAAAAAGGTTAGCCCTTCGCCGGAATTTCCTCCTCTGAGCCTTGGGATTTATTTCAACCGAGAGAATCACTCAACGTGCAAGTCATCCGAGGGCGTCCGACAGTGGAGAACCCTCGACCTCACCTTAGATTTCCAATTACCTCTTGTTGCCATGCACGATTTCACATTTCCAGGATGGAAATATCGACGATCACTAAAACGGGGATTTAGTGGAATCTTAGAACCTAGACCCTATTCCCACAAATAGATGAAGGGTCTGTACATGTATACGATAATGATCATATCTACAATCTGAGTCTTTACTGCGCGTTATTTTCTGGTGTCTTTACCACGTTGTACCTCGCCAATGGATCACTCTGTTCACTTGGTGGGCAAAAAGGACCTCTGGGAAAACATCTCGAAAAGAACACGCAGTAAAGACTCAGATTGTAGATATGACCACAATTAGTGTCAAACGGAATATTTAGATTTTCAAAAACATTAAGTACCTATCTCATTCACTTAATGACAAGATTAGTTAAAGCTATCGCCAAACTGGGAGACGTCATTTTAGCATTCACTTATCAAGAGCAATGTACTCCAAAATGTTTTGCGGAAGATACAACAAAATTTGAAGATAGTGACAGTGAGAAAAATGATAGATGAATAAAATAGAGAAAGGACAGTGTTATGCAATTTGGATACACAGAAGATATAAACTATTTGTTGAAAAAATTTTCTTCTTAATTGGTGCTGCCATATCGTATTTTGAGGTTAAACGTTAAGAGCTGATGAGCCCCCATGTCACTCAAAAACATATCTTAATCGGTATCTTGCTGATTATAAATAAATTTAATGTGCTCGTCTGTGTACTGTTCGGATGTGTATTTCGTAGGCAGTAGCATGAATGAAAAATCAACTTAAAGATGAAGCATTTTGAACAATTACAGTTCAAATCTTGCTGTTCATTGGAGTGACGAATATAAAATCATGAAAAAAAGTTTGTTTTGTACTTGGAAAAATTATGAAGTGTAGCACAAGAAATTGTTTCCACACATGTAAATTATATCAGCATCTTTTTGGCCAACATATAATGCATAAAACTAAGGCGCATTACCCTGGTGGGTAGAGTAGTCCCATGATGAATGGAAGTTTTGGCAAACTCCAAGAAACTACGGGAAATGCTGCAACAGTAAATTTTAATGGAGTCCCGGTAAAGGCGAATAATTTTTACACTCTGAAATTGTTGCATTGAAAGTTTTGGGTTCAAAACCAATCTACGATTACAAATATCTCCCACACAACCATAAAACGCATGATTATTCAGGTAATACATCCTCCTGGAAAATAGCAGGTGTCAAAGTAAAAGCCTCATTTTATTTATGCCTTGTTGATTGCTAAATTTTATAAGCCGAAATGTCTTATTGCGAGGTAATCTTGACCCTCACTTTTGAAACTTAACACTCGGGTTGGACACTAACATGGCAAACGTAGAATCGGTAAAATATTTCGATGTTACTATAACTAAGCACATTTCCTCGGAAATAAACATTCGTGAAATTTGCGGAATAGCTATTTAAAAAGTTAGGATTAAACAAAATTATACCCTGGAAATATAATGGGAGGTTTAAAAAGCAAATGGATGGTCTAAAATCGTAATATCCAGAAATTCTTTAAAACATGGAAAAGCATCAAGAACGCACAACATAGTTTACTGCATTTTGACTACGATGGATCATCATTAAAAATTACGCTTGTTAACAATTGGTTAACTCGTGGGTGGTGAAGTAAAAAATCTCTGCTATACTTGAACAAATACCTCGGACCAGAGCACCGAGGCAAGGTTCAAAGAGATCTCGGACTAAAGATTCCATGAGTAAATTGGGGACTTTTCAAAAATCAGATTTGGAGAATGGAATGAAATACAGGTATAAGAATAGGAAACGACCAGTACCAGACAAGAGGAGTAAAAGGCCAAATCGGTTAGCTACAACCACTAAGAGCATAAAATGTACAAGCCCTTGTCTTGCATCAAGCACGAAAACATGCAATACGATTTCTCTCAATCGGTACGGGCATTGTGAACGTCATTGATCTCTTGTTCCGAGGCCTGTACCTCGGGGAGCAGCACCGAACATGGAAATTTAACGGTTTCTCGAAACAGAGACAAAGTAGTCCATTAAGGGGACCTTTCGTTCTCAGCGAATGAGTGTTTGTCTCATATCACGACAATTACTAACCTGCTCTAAGATTCAAAGGTCATGAGGCACGATATTTGGCGACAAAGGTTAGATGGATGCATTTCCAAGATGGACGCAGAGAGCGAACAGACCGGTAATGGTAGAAAATGGCTACGAGGGTGGTTTTTGAAAGCTACAAATGAATAAAGTCTATTTTGATTTCATTTGCTCTTCCAGTTTGATCCTGAATAATATTCTAATAAAAACATTTTTTCAAAAGATGCTCTTCTGCCCATTTTTCATAATAAGGGGTGAATATAATTAAAATAATAAAAATAACAATTGAAATAATAAGAATAAAATACATTGACAAATGATTTTAAAACATCTTTAATTGGTTGGTTGATTCAGAAACACATTATGCCGGCTCATGATTACGGCGAAAACAAAGATGGAGACATGGAAATATCCATCAGTACGCGGGTTTTGTATCCAAATAATAATAAGAATAATATTCGTTTCATCAGGACGCATCAAGTCCCATGAATCATAGAATAATTGAAATGGAAAACTTCATCTCCGATTTTGAATCCAATTTTAAATTACTGCTTGCAGCAGAAGCAGTGAAAATCAGAAAAAATAAAGAAAATGGAATGAAGAGAAAAGAATAGACTCTGCTTCCACTCCCAACAAGTGGTACGAAATAAGTATCCAGCAATCCAGCATCCCAAAGAAGGGGAAGATCAACTGAAAGCCAAATAATGGATAGTCAAAAAGACGTTAACCTACCAAAACTTCCCTGCGGAACACCAATATAACCGAGTTCAACACGACTTCCTTTACCGGGGAATAATGAAAAGGCCGCTACCCACAAAGCCCCACTTTGGCACGCTCGTTCCGTGCATTAAGTGAAATAACACGAGCGCTACCCTCCGGAAGGAAGGAGGACAGAAACAAAAAAAACGTCAATTTCGCATTATCAACTTCGGCGCCAGAATTCAAATTGTCACGATATTAATTTATTCCAAATGCATTTGGATATAAAAATTTTTCTTTACATAAACAGGACTATGAATATACAAAACACATACACAAAAGCGTACGCACCAGCGGGTAAAAATAAAAGATTGATATGAAATCCACGTGGATGGGAAGAAGGGAAGTATTAGCGTAATGGAACTGGGGGAAAGAGCTGAAGTCGTAATCTACTGTGACAAATCACTTGATAAAACGGAATGGCGTAATCGTTTTCATCCATGATTACAGAAATTATTTTTTGATATACTTGTCCACTTTCATAGTCTTTTTCATTGAACTATGCCGGAATTTCTACCGTTTGAGTTCTGGTGATAGCAGCAATTCAATAGGTCAATCTCAATCACAGACTGACACATGCTTGCCCACACATACAGAGACAAAAAATAAAAGAGCCTTTAATGTTACGACTCAAACAATCATCTCCCATTTTTTCCTGCCCGACGAGAGTGCGCCAGGGGCAGTGAAAGGTCCAAAGGGGGCGCTGCACGAGTGTGCTAGGCATGACGGGAGTCTGGAGACGGAACTCAGATCACAAATTTGAAAGTGCACAGAAATCGAAGTGTCAAGTGCAGATGTTGAAGAGACGGGGAAGGAAATAGCAACGTTGGGGAACAGCCAACAAACGAGGAACCCCTGAAATGTAAGGGTCAATAGTACTTCTATTTCTTTTGGTATTTTTACATGGTAACGTTAGTTGGCTTTCAGTGCCCGAGTGAAAAGGGATTTCTATTTTTACAACTAACCAGTTGTTAAACTATTCAAAAATGCCAGAGATTTCTCAGAGATGATTCGTCCTGATAGGGATTTTAGGCCACATCCTTCGTTTTCAGGTAGAGTGCCTTAGCCCTTGAGCCGTCGAGTCAAAAAAGTTAAGCCACCGCTCACAAAGAGAATTTCTAAAGGCCTTAAAAGAATAACATGTTAAAATGAATTATCTCACACACGATATTGTCGTAGTTTTTATCAATTCGCATTGCACAGTAGCCATCTCATACGAGAACAAACAAAACCCTCCTTATTCCCCGATCTTGCGCCTTGAGATTTTTATTTTTTGCCCCAACTCAAGGGACACCATATGTAACCATTACACCTCGGACGATAAGGTGAAGGCAAAAGTTCGATAACAGCACGCTGTTTCACTCGCGTTGGCATAGCATTAGAACACCTCTCCATACATCCGATTCTCAAACTACACTGGATGAATGAAACGACCTCAAACTTGCGCATGCGTCTTGAGGGGAAATGCTTCTTCCACATGCCTCCAGAAGTGCTTCTGATGGTCGTTTTTCTTGCGGTCTACAAGTATATGTGCATTAGTTTTCAGCCAACCGTCACACATTGCTTTACCACTCTTACATCAATATTAGCGCTTGACTCGGAGCTATTCACCCACCGACGCCACATCGTACGTACTTAGGATCCGAGCCATTTGCCTATTCGGGAGAATCATACCACTGGAGACGATTGGGCACATGCTATTGGGTGCATATTAGGGACAATCCTGCTATTGGGGACATCATGGTGCTCAACTGGTGTCCATTATGTGCTTGCACGAGCCGTAGAGGGTCTCGCCTACTCCTGACATTAACGTAATCGGAAGGCCGGGAAACTGGATAATGTGGGACCCCATACGTATTTGTGGCACAAATACAGAATAAAAATGTACATACAACCCCGAAAGACGTAGAGAGTTGCAGTAGAATTGGAGATTGATGTACAGGTATCTTAGAAATATAAAAAAGACATTAAAAATCCAAAGTCCGGTGTACTCACGTACACCACACGGCCGATAAAAGTGTTTTCACAACGATGCATCGGAAATGTCACGGAGAACCACGAAATTTCCTTTTAGAACACGAAAAAATAATCCAAGGGCCACACTCGTACCTCCGCAGGTCAGAAAATAGAGGCAAAAAATTATCCCTCAGCTGGATTCCAAGTTTCGTTTTCCCTCGTGACATCCACAACCACAGCAAAAAAAGATGCAAAGAGTTATGCGACTAATGTACAAACTTCTATCATCCTCTACTGCGGACTACTTCCTCTCCTTTCCACGAACTTCGTCCGAACCACTTACACCAATATTCCAGTATTTTTCAAAATCATCATTTTAGGGGATAATTTATCGCTCATGCCAAATCTGAATTCTGATTGAGAACCACGAATACTATTACGTCTTGAGTGACAGACAGTGAGGGCAACATCCTACTACCTCCTTCAAATGGGATAAAAAAGATAGTTAAATTTTCCAGGCTTTATTTCTATCGTGTATCCAAATCAAATGACACAACCAGATTAAAACAAAAGTCTTTATGTAAAACACATTTCGACCACTGTCTCACAAAATGATACAAGGCATCTCCATCATAAAATATGTAATTGTTATATTTCTTTTGTCAGTTTCTTCAATTCCTACGACAAAAGATTTAATGGCAGCAAAATATTTTGAAATAATACGCTTCAATATTTTAACGTTGTTTTTGAAATAAAACGTTTTAACGTTTAATTTTGTAGTGTGATTGCTCCATCAAAATGTACGAATTTTCTAGACGGAAGATCATTCATAGATATTAGTTGATAACTGAAGACAATTTTCGGATTTCATTGAATTTACTCATATTAGTCCTCCATGTAATAGCGGATTTCTCGTCAGACTTAACAGAAATAAATTAAATTTGCCTGAACGATACTTCCCGACCAACAGTAGATGCCAGCAGAAGAGATCGCACAGGGCTCGATTGGATACTTCAAGTCTTACGATGTACTTCAACTTACCTAGCACTTCTTAATTCAAGCATATGGACTTATTTCAAGATTCAACCATAAGTTTGCGCAGTAGAAAGCGAGAATTGAAACAAGTCTGGTATTAGAGGAAGTAAATGAAATGTTTTCGTGGTACTTCCACGTTCCTAAGAGCTTTAACAAGGGAATCACGCAGTTTGCTTTTTCCAACTAACACCTAAAATATGAATGAAAGACCATGACCATATGAGGAGCAAGGATGGAAGAATCGCAGATGTTTATGGCCAAGCAAACATGAAACATCTTAACTAAAGTATCAAATTGGAGTGCCTTAACCACATTTCTTAATAGCAGCCGTTTTCTTAACGCTAATGCAAAGGTGATAAAAATCCAAAAACGGTTTAATAGATCAAAATCGGTGTGGTTCATTCCCTGGTAAATCCTGTAATCTGGTTTATATTCTCACAGATATGATTTTATTATGACATATGCAGTAGTTATCTTTTCCAGCCACGTTGTCCAAACGGAATATTACTTTTACGCCATTCGTTGCGTGACATTGAAGCACTAAATTTTCTTTAGCTCTTAAAAGCCTTTTTCTTACTTGAAGAATGTTCCAATCTCTGAAAGTATAGCAAGTCACATCCCGAGAATTGAGAGTCATTCATCTGAACGCCGCGAAAATCTACGATCCCACATATCAATATGCTGAAACATTTCTAGAGATACCTCTGCCAGTCTGAAATATGCAGGGTACAGGATTGATCTGTGGCATCGGATATTTCGGCATTTGCAGCTCCATAAACTTGGTTCCATTCCGATTCCGAAAGTGTTGGGATGGGCTGATGGGATTCTAGGTCTGACGGAAAGTCCACTCGCGTGTGCATTAAATATAAAGAATTTGTGTTAGCTAAATGTTTACATTAATTTAGTCAGTGTGCTAAGGAAATTTAGTTATTGTGAACGAGTTCAAAGTCTTTAATTAGGAAATTATCTCGGGGCGAATAAAGACTCGGGTCATTATTTACAGGCTAAAGAATAAAATTTATTTTTCAAGAGGATTAAAAGGCGAAGGAGAGAAAGAAAAAAGAATGAAGAATCATTAAATGGAATGAAAATAGCAATAAAAACAAGAATTGCTTGAAGAAATTTTGTATGAGCAGAAGAGGAAGGGAAAGATGAATAAAAGTGGGGAAACCTTAAGAAAGGGATTTTAACAAAACTTGCAGCGGAAACAATAAGACGGACAGATAAGTAGAATTGGAAAATTGGTTTACAAGGAATGTGATTAGTAATATAAAAAAGGCGGATAATAAGAGCCTGCCACAACATTCGTGAGGTTGTAAAGAGTTTTGCATTTTAAAATAATCTGATATCTAACAGGTCGATAAAAACATGAAAATAAATGAAAACTTGAAGCTTTTTAATAACGTAAGGATTAGCGGACACTAGATAAAATAAAGCGAAACAATGTACAGTGAGAAATATAATTGTAAGAGACAATATAAAAAATATCATAATAGAATCTAAAACAGATTTAACGAAGATACACATGGCAAGTTGGAGAACTTTACGGTAAATAATAAAAATCCATTATATCATGAACTCTGATGTTAATAAGAAATATGACAAGAATAACTAGAGAGTGTGTTCAAGAATAACTAGAGAGTGTGTTCAAGAATAAGAGGAATCCACCTAAAGAAAAATAGACAAAGTATGGCGGTTTAAAAAGCATCCCAAAATAATTTACAGAAAAATTAAGCGAAAATTTGGCAAAATTATTTTTCCTATTGATTTTTTCACCTAACGACGACGACGGACAAGATATGAATGACACTAAATTTTAGCAATAATTGCGGTGGTTTTAACAAAAAGGTGAACAGTATCAGTCAAAGAGATATGAGATGATTATAAGTAAAAGAAAAATAATTTGATCATCTAGAGATCAGAACAAGAACATACAAAAATATATATATGTGCGCGTGTGTGTATTATTATAACGTAATCTACCGGTGAAGGTAGATTTTTCGATGGACACAACTATCACATAATTAACTTGCGACTCTAACAAAACACAATCCAGCAACCTAATCTACATCAGGTCTCTCTTCATCTCTGTGTACTTCCTTCCTTCCTTCATCCCGTCCAACATCCCTATCCTATTCGTGCCCTTTCCTCATTTGCCCAATAATCTCACCTCTATTACCGTCTTCAACATTCCACTACCGCTCAAAACGCCTTTCACCCATTTTTCCTGCCTCCAAAGGATTTCTCTAAACAACCCTCCCTCCTCGCCCACCATCTCCAGTACTTCCTCATTTGTTTTTCTTTCAGTTCATTTCATCTTCTCCATTCTTCTCCACATCCACATTTCAAAAGCCTCCAATTTATGTCTATCCTCCTGCTTCAGTGACCGTCTCCGCGCCGTACATATAGCTACGCTCCATATCAGAGTTTTTACCAGTCTTTTCTTAACATTCCTACACAACGTCCCCGTCATCAGTCATTCTTCTCCTTACGTCCCTACTACTTTGACCGCTTATATATATATATATATATATATATATATATATATATATATATATATATATATATATATATATATATATATATATATAAGCGGTCAAAGTGGTAGGGACGTAAGGAGAAGAATGACTGATATATATATATATATATATATATATAAATATATATCTTTTTATATATATATATATATAAATTATGTGAAAGTCTTACTTGGGTTGGGAGGAGAATGTTTACAAGTGTGGGAATGATATGGAAGGTTTTGGGAGGGGAGGATGGATGCAAATATGAGAAGATTGGGATGATTAATGTCAAGTATTAATACCTGGTTCATTCCAGGAATCAAAGAGTCAGATAAACACCTGCTCTATAGGTTTGAGTTTGAGTGGAGGGTGGGAGGGATGCTAAAATGGATATGCTATTGCATTTATCAAAGGAAGTATTGTGTTCCAAAGCGTGTTTTGGGATTGGGAGCATCCCAATTGGAGAAAAATTCTGGCATTAAGTCCGATGGTTTTTGATTCTAATACTGTGGGGTGTGGTACACGGTCCAATATAAAAGGCAAGGCATAGTTGGCACTTCATGAGGTAAACTACAGTGCTGGAAGTACATGAGTAGGGAACTTGTGAGAGAGAGGTAAGGAAAGAGGGTGGGAGAGGAATGGGGTTCAGGTTTTGAAGTTAGAACATGTTTTGCATCTAGGTTTATTGCAGGGCATGGGAATGGCTTTGGGACGGGGCGGGGATTTGAGGAGACCTGATAAGTTGGTGGGGCGTTTGAAAGTAACGGAGAGGAATTTGGGAAACATTTAGATGGTGGAATTTTGGATTTATGGATAGGGTAGAGGTTTTTTAAGATTGATCTCAGAGACTCTAGGCCAGAGAAGTATGTTGTAAAAAATGAAAGAGGGCGGGTTTCTGCGGTGGAGGAAGGTTTGAGAGTGTAAGCATGTCTTCGGATCCGTTTGCCTAGGATGGATTCAGGATAACGTCGTTTAATTAGGGAATGGTGTAAGAATTTATCAAGGGAGTCGGGGTGATTGCAGATTCCATTCGACTACATGTCCAAACGCTCCATTTCTTATTTCCTTTTTACAATGGGATGAAATGAGAGCTAAGAGGAAGTTGAAGATTACGATAGAAAAAAGAATCTTGCGTGCGGAGGGGAGATGAAGGAAAATGAATTTTCGACAGAACTGAAGGTAGAATTTAAAAGCGTCTTATAAGTATAAAGAGATGTTTAATGTTTGCCCGAAAATACTCAACGGCCATCTAGGCTACTCCGTGTGAGGTCACTGGTAAGTAAATACTGGAAAACAAAAATAGAAAATAAACATTATGCATACAATATTAAGTGCTTTTTCGGTGAACGGATCCCTAAATGGAAAAGCAAATATCAAAATTACGTCCATTTCTTTGTGTGTACACGCATTGAGGAAAATTCCATTTAAGTACTTACTTTGAAAAAAGTGAGAATGCTTTAATCAACAATTTGATGAATAATGATATGTTACGACTAAATCAGTTCCTTCTCAAGCAAAAACATTACAATAAAATATTCATTTCGATTAGAATTTTTTAAGTATTCCTGAGCGATTGTGCAAGATTTGAGTGCTAAACAAATGTTTATTAGGTTATATCGGGTTTATTTTCGAACTTTATATTGAGATAACCTCTAAGCTATACTTGTATCATCCCAAATGAATGCGATAAATCATTTTCGATTGTTTTTTTTCGGTTTGAACTAGCTTATTGCAAAATTCTCTTTGAATTATACCTATTTTCCATGCCTCCACATAGTTCAATTTTTTTTTCACTCCCCACCTTACCAAACACGTTCACTGTAATCCAAGACTCAAATACTCTTTTGTCCAATTCGCAGGGCCCGTTGCTTCCTCCGCAGGACCTTTTATACATTTTTTAAATTATTCCGTCCTTCATCCACCCTTCCCAACCTCCTCTTACTCATTTCTAAAGTTATCAACATTTACTTTGCGTTCTTTCTTTTTATCCAATTATAAAATCCTTATTCCACAACGTCCCGTTCACTGTAATCCTCTTGAATTCTTAGTAAGGTTTCATAATCTCCATGTCATCATCCAAATCTGCGTCTGCTCCCGGGAACCTGTGGGCATTCATGCCATGCGATAACCCGATTTATATCTTAGTCCATGTCCCGAATTTCCCATTAATACTTCCAACATCTACTTAAGTGGTAAAGCTGGATGCCCGATGTTGTTCAACATATCGTCAGGGAATACTTTACCGTTTTCTCAGTGTGGTCATCCTCTGATCCTAAGCAACTCTCCCCATCACATGCCCATCGCTCTTCGAGTGTTTCCTTTCAAAAACCCTCCTCATCATTCCTTTTAGTTGCCCATTCACACCGTTTCCTTCCCTTGGAGTCAAGGTTTCGGCATGTATACAAGGATTGGGGTTTAGTGTTTGAATGAATTGTCTTTCTCAGTTCTGATCATATTATACCTATTTTGTGAACCACTTTCCCCGCCATCGAGCAAGTATACAACATTTCACCAAGAATTCTGTTATTAATCATGGATATTTATTTGAATCACCTGCGACTGCTTTAGGAGAATATTTGTTAAAATTTTAATCTTGGCTAGTACAGGTAATCGCTCTCTATAACTTTGCTGCCATGGGAAATGATTTCTTCCAATTCTTGTACGACCATGAGCTTCTTCTAATTTCTTATTGTAGTTTCGAAGACCAGTGCACAAGGGATTTTAAATCATGTCCTCAGAACATTTGTATACTAATATTTTCATATCAATTTTATTTTTTGCATTGGTATTTTGAGAATGGCATATGTTAAGCATACATATATTTAATAACCTCATGGTGCTCATTTTTATGATTCACTTGAAACTTTCCACAAGCTAAATTGTATTTTTGTTAAAATCATCCAGTTACATTAAATTTCCATTTTCAATTAGAATTTTAGAGCAGAGCAAATTATTTTCAACCTTTGGCCAGGGATTGTCATTATTCCCTTTGAATGAGAATTGCACATTTTTTCATTCAACACCATGGATACAAAAATTGTATTTAATACAATATTAATACGATATAACACGACCAGTAAATAATTCATGCTAGCAACTATTCCTCGTACCTCTAGTAGTTCCCATCCTAGTTTTTGCAGCAATCGCGTGACGCTTTCGGTTAGTTCATAACAGATTTTACGATCAAAAGGCAGAGAGATTTCAGCAAATCGTTGCTCTTTCTTCCCAGATCCGAGTGGAAATTGTTACTCATCTGCCCGCATGACGAACCTCACGCACTCACGCCAGGCATCCATGGACCGCTGGCGCAGGGTGGGAGGGAAAGATGTGGAGAATGGGGAGCAAGCCCTTCTGGGGGTGGAGTGAGGGTGGTTATTGTGCGGGGGCTCGCCTTCCCCCCTGGGGGACCGAGAGAGAGAGAGACGGGGTGTGAGCAAGGAGGGAAGGGGCCAGAAAGGGGGTGGCGTTGGAGGTGGGCGAGAGGGTTCGGTCGGAGAGGATTTGCACGGGGAGTAGTTGTTGTCGGAGGATTTTCATCCGTTACCAGTGGAGATGTGGTTCCCCGGGGATTCATATCAATATTTGATACGCCGGCGCCAAAAACAGAGTTAGACTACGAGGCAGGCAGTCTTGAGCATATTTTCCCGAGCGCGCACGAGGGTCATGGGGTCGGCCGTGAGAATTCCCTTTGTTCCCCTTTTGCCATTTACATGCCAAGAGTTTAGCAAATAACTGCCTGAGAATTCTCGAGAGTATAGCAAGCCTTTTCCGGAACTGTACATGGGTCCCTGGATTAGATGTCTACCGTTGCTTTACATTACTCGAGGACGCGTTAAGACTAAAGACATTAATCCTCCCCCCCCTCGATCCCTAATCAATACCTCAAGAGGGTGCCACACACTTAACATGAATAGCTTCAGAGACAAATGAATGTATCTACTATTCCCCATTATTCGAATTCAAAACGAACTAAAATTGCGACACACTAATTTTGTCATTGTTACTTAATTACCAACTTTAATGTGCATTAAGATTTTCAAAAGATTCATTAAAATAAATGCATTTTAGGGTTGGGTTGCTCGAATGTTACATCATATACGTACTAAGAAAAAGTTTGCCACTGATTAAGCGAGATTAACAAAATTGTGCATCAAGACCAAGTTCACCTCACTATCCATTTGAAATTGAAAAAAGAGACAATCCAAAATATTTTGTATATTAACAACTTTTTATGACATTCAATTCATACTGATTAATTTGAAAGCTTGTTTCTTGAAACTAATTTTTCTCTTAGCGATGTCGCTGTACTTCTCTCAATTCCCTCCACAATGAGCATGTCAACAGAGTAATGCGTGGTGTTGAGGACCATTATGGAAATCAAGAACTTCAACAGTGATGAAGTTCTTGATTATGAAATATGCATCTATGAAACATGCACATAATATAATGACATTATTATACACATTACAGTACGCTCAGTTCTGGACCCAATTCACTAAAAAGAAACACATGAACTTCAGTGAACGTAAATTAAGAATAACCCGAAACAGTTTCGCTATGACTACGAGGCGATTAAAAATTTGAAAACATTTTCTGGGTAGCAATGTTATTTATCATTCCTTTTTTACGTAACAATCGAACATGGCAAAAAAATCGGCATTATTGCTTTTGCCAAGCGATCTTTTTACAAAACAAAAGAATGTGATGCATAAGCATGAACGTTCGTACTGGACGGAATGGTATGTCTTAGGGGAAGAGGCGTTTTTCACGGAACTAGATTTTATAGGCGGAAACTGATCGCTATAGGGTTTTCAAAATTTCAAGGTTTTTAAAGCCTAAACTACATAGAACTTCGAACAAAATATGACTATGTTCATCTTTCTTTTGGTGGAAAAAATGTACTCGAAAAAAACTTGTATAGTCAGAAGTTCAATGGAGCTTATATGCCCAGCAGACTGGATTAATTATTGCGTTGCATAAATAGGCCTCTAATGACCGTAATTTAGGAACTCCCTGCATATATTTCATTGACAGCTAGTTGTGATTCCAAAAAACAGGGACGATTTCCTGTGTAACGCTGTAACCGATTTTTGGGAAAAAAATATACCTCATTGGCATAGAAAACTTTTTCACAACTGGCTGCGTAATTTTTCCGTTCCATTTATGTTGTCGGTACAAGGCTATCAATTTATACGATGCTTGAGCAACTGAGAAAGATCATACAACAGATACCGAGGTGAATTATACGAAGTAACAGCAGCAGCAGCTAAAGGCAGAGAGATGAAGGAAAGTTATGATTTATTATCCTAGAATATTTAGTTGTCCCAACTGGTAATTAATTAGTTACTCCTGGATAAAACATTGCTTAAATTTCAAGTGTTCTACAGTCCCCTTGTGTAACTAGAAATGTTAAAAACCATGACCAGTGGTAGTACTGCCTCTCCCCACGTAGAGACCCTTAGATAAAGAGAAATATCGGCCAGCGGACATTAATTAAAAGGGATAAATATTGGCAGGGCAAATCAGAGATTATGGCATGTCAGGACAAAGTGATGAGAAGGATGAATAAACATAATAATATTTACATAAAACCGTAAAAGAAAAAGTGATTGGCGAAATAAAAATTATAACATTAAATTGCCGCAGCATTAGAAACAAAATATCGGATATTGACCACATATTTGCAAGTACAAACGCAGACATAGTAGTTGGAACGGAGAGTTGGCTCATGGGAGATATAGAAAACAACGAAGTTTTTCCAAGCGGTTTCACAATTTACAGAAGGAACAGACCTAATAGATTGGGTGGGGGAGTATTCATAGCTGTAAAGTCACATCTTAGTAGTCAAAAATACGAATGCGACGAAAATACGAGGGTCATCCGGAAAGTAGTACCCGTTCGTGAAATAAAGACACAAAAGTAAATATTAAAAAACATAAAAAATTTTATTTGAAAGAGGATACTTTAAACTACTTCTCAACATAATCTCCAAGCAAATTAAGGCATTTGTCATAACTTGTGACAAGTTTCTGTATTCCTGCTGCATAGTCCTTCGCCGCCAGCTCATTGAGATACAGGGTCACTCCTTTAAGTTCTTCATCGCTGTCAAATCTTTTTCCTGCCAAAAAGTCTTTAAGCTTTGTAAAGAGATGAAAATCTGAAGGGGCCAAGTCCGGGCTATACGGTGGATGGTCGAAAGTTTCCCATTTGAATTGCTGCAAAAGTTTTTGTGTTATCCCAGCTGCATGAGGCCTGACATTGTCATGAACGAGAATGACACCAGTAGACAATAGACCTCGCCGCCGATTTTGTATTGCCCGCCGTAATTTCTTTAATGTTTCACAATACGCATAGGCATTAATAGTGTCTCCACGGGCCATAAAATCAATAAGCAATACACCTCGTCGATCCCAGAAAATGGTTGCCATGAGTTTCCTGGTGGACAGAACTGTCTTGAATTTTTTTGGTTTGTTTGGTGAATGAGCATGATGCCACTCCATTGACTGTCGTTTATTCTCAGGTGATGCATAACAAACCCATGTTTCGTCACCAGTAATTATGCGAGTCAAGAAAGAGTCTCCTTCATCAGAATAACGTCCCAAAAACGTCAGTGCTGCAGCCATACGCTTGGTTTTGTGCTCATCTGTAAGCATGCGAGGGACCCATCTTGCACAAATTTTTGCATAATGCAGATGGTGTTTAACAATTTCATGAACAATTGTTCGAGAAACATTGGGAAAATGCTCACAGATGTCATCAATTGTGACGCGCCGATCGTTCCTCACGAATTCGTCAACTGAGCTCACCAGTTGGTCTGTAATGACAGACGGTCTCCCCGAACGCTCATCGTCGTGTGTGTTCCCCCTCCCCATGTTGAAGTTGCGACACCACCGCCGAACAGACGACTCGTCCATTACATTGTCTCCATACACCTCCTTTAATTGGCGATGAATATCACATGGGCGAACGTTTCTTGCATTGAGGAATTTAATCACTGCCCTCACTTCACAACTGGCGGCGTTCTCAATTTTTTTAAACATTGTAAACAATCACAGAAACAACACAGGCAATGCTAGCGTCACGCAACTTGGCTCAGAGAAGGCAGACAAGCCACTGAAGCTATCTGGCCTCGTCCAGCGGCTACTCGCGTCGTCAGCACTTCATGCGGCACGAACGGGTACTACTTTCCGGATGACCCTCGTAGTATAGAAAGCGTTTGGTGTAACATAAAGGACTACAATGACAGAAGCCTATTCGTGTGCTCATTTTATAGACCCCCAGATTCTAGTACAGATATTCTACACAAGATCGACGACCAAATATCCTCTCTTAGTAACAAACATAGCAACAGTATTATCATAATCGCTGGTGACACAAATCTACCGTCAATTGACTGGGACAAGTACTGCATAGGAAAATCCTCCAAAAACAGATAATCATACCAAAAACTCCTTCATATATTCACAAAGCACTCCTTAGAACATATTGTTATATCGCCCACATGGGGCCACAGCATACTTGATATCTTCGCGACTTCTACGCCCGAAATCGTAACAAACATTGAAATAATGGACGGAATTAGTGACCATAAGGCAATTTTTTTAGAGTTGAAAACTAAGTTCGTGAAAAGTAACAAAGAAAAGCGTAAAATTAACCTATTCAACAAGGCGAATTTTAACGGACTACGAGAATATTTGAAAAAAGAATTTCCAGAATGTAGGACAAAAACACTGACAATCGATACAGAGAACAGCTGGAGTTATTACTTAAATATTTTGCGCGAAGGAATGAAGACGTACGTCCCATCCAAACTTAAATGCGACAATAGGGAACCTAGATGGTACAACGGGGAAGTAAGATCGGTATTAAGAAGGTAAAGAAGGCTACAGTCAAATTTTATAAAGTGTTTAAAAAGTGACGATATTGTTTATATGAATACATCAAAACAGAAACTTAAAGAATGTCGTAGTAAAACAAAAAGTTTCATGCGCACAGCCCTACGCTCTTTTGAATTTAAAATGCTAATCGAATATCTTGAGGAAAATCCAAAGTCATTCTGGTCCTATGTTAGGGAAATACAGGGTAAACGTCCAACTGTACATTCTTTGAAGACAATCGGAGAAGTTATTACAGATAGCGTGAAAAAAGCAAACATTTTAAACAAGTTTTTCCAGAGCGTCTACAATAAAGACAAACCCACCAAACGATCCTCCACACCCACCCGGGGAACGCATGAGCGACATAACACTGACCAAGAATGGAATAGAACATCTACTACGTAGCATCAAACCAAACAAATCACCTGGTCCGGAAGAAATACCTGCTAGAATATTAAAGGAATTAGCCGAAGACATTGCCTCGTTTTTAAAAATTGTTTTCCTAAAATCGATAGAAGATGGCTCAGTTCTTCGCGACTGGAAGCTAGCCCATATAACTCCCATTTATAAAGGGGGGGATAGAGATAAACCAACCAATTACCGACCCATTTCATTGACATCGATCTCTTGTAAAATATTAGAACACATTATTGTCAGTAACATAATGAGGTTTCTTGATAGTAGGAAAATATTAAGCCACAACCAGCATGGATTTAGGAAGAGCAGATCTTGCGAAACACAATTAGGTCTTTTCATTCACGATATACTTAGATCGGGAGAAAAAAACACACAAGTCGATGCAGTATTCCTAGATTTCAAAAAAGGCTTCGATAGAGTCCCACACAAAAAATTTTTACACAAACTTAGATGCTATGGATTCAATGAGAAAATTATTAATTGGATTAGGGACTTCTTGTCAAACCGCAAAAAAACAGTAGTCATCGATGGGTTGTGCTCAAAGGAAAGAGATGTAACATCGGGCGTCCCCCAGGGAAGTGTAATAGGACCTCTTCTATTCTTAATATACATTAATGACTTAAGCGCACACGTTAGTAGTAATCTCAGGTTATTTGCTGATGACACGGTGGTATACAGGGAAATAAGGAGCCAACTAGATTGCGAGCTACTCTCTAGAGACTTAGACACACTCTCGGATCGGTTCATGAAATGGGGATTAATACTTAATATAGACCAATTGCGCAGTTTGAAAATTTTGGAACAAAGCAAGTGGCAAACAGGACATTAACTACGAAATAGAGGGTTCAGTACTAACTACGGCCAAACAAGTAAAATATTTGGGGGTAGTTGTAGCACCACGTCTTTCATGGGGAGCACATATCAGGACAATATGCGGATCCGCTTTAAAGAAACTGGGTTTCATTAAACGGGTGGTGGGGAAATGTACTGAGAAAGTTAAAGAGAGGTGCTATTTTGCTCTAGTTAGACCACATTTGGAATATGCCGCAAGTATTTGGGATCCTTGGGAGAAAATCTGGCAAAAAGAGTAAGATGAAGTCCAAAGAAAATCAGCCAGATTCGTGAAAAATATGTATGACAAGAACACAAGTGTAACAGGTCTCTTAGGGGATTTAGGCTGGGAGCCCCTTGAAATACAAAGAGAACAAGCGACACTTACACTTTTAGAAAGATTCAGAACCAGCGAGTTTAGCGATGACACAAAAAGAATAATAATGGCCCCATACTACTTAGGTAGATCAGACCACAAAGATAAAATAAGGGAGATAGATTCCAATACAGATAGATTCAAATACTCATTCTTCCCCAGAACAATCAGAAATCATAATAGTAGGAATCCGAAGTCCATTTAGAAATATTAAAAACATTTAAGTTACACGTCGGAACAAAATTGAAAATTCAAAGATTGTGCATGTGTATGTTTGTTGGTAGTTTGTGGGTTTGCATGTGTGTGAAAGGGTTGGGGCGAAAGGGTTCGTGCATGAATGTTTACCATGTTTGGTTTGTGAGCTTTAAGTTTGTGGCTTCTGCATGCGGTTTTTTTTCCTAATTTACGGGTGGTGCCCTAACACCCCCCGCCACACGCCCTTGCGGCGGCTTGCGGGGTATTGAGTAGATGTAGATGAATAAATGGACAGTAAAAATTGTCTGAACGAAAACATAGTGCTACTGTTTTTAAGAAGTGTTTACTACCTTCAAATTTAATTTGAAGCAATACAAGCTTGAAAGTACATCTTAAAACATACGGAGTAAAAATCCAAAAGTACCAGTTTTGGTGTTTCTGTAAAACACAAAAATTCTCAGATATTTGCCTTAAATCCCCATTTAAATGCTCTTTTCGTGAAATTCTAATGCCAATGAAGAAGGCGGAACCCTTTTCAGAAACTCCGACATTCCATGAAGCAAAACAACGTACCACCTAATCAATTTGTTTGATGATGACTGTAAAATAAAGCAGAAAAATTGATTCTTCAAAAAAACAACGTAATTTTAAACCATATTGATGACATACAGAAAAAACTTCACATTCAAATGTATTTGAAAATATAGCCGAAGACGATTAAACGTTACATCCTCTAAAATATCCAATCGCAACATTGGTATATAAATAACTGCTGTCGATTCAGATTTTTGGAAATTGGCCAGTGTTTTGTTGTACATTGCGGCATTTTTATGCCTTAATTTAAGATCACTATAAGTGAAATAGTTCATGACTTGAATTGGAGAACAAAGAAGGAACAAGAATGGGAGAATATAGAATGTATATTTACTTCATGGCTGCGCTATAATAAATGAAAACGAATAAATCAGTAATAACACAAAAAAATTCACGAATAAAAAATTAAGTCTCAGTATAAATAGAATAAAAGTATACGACCTAAGTTTACACATATTATGAGTTCAACTCACACAGCAAGTTGGGTCTATTTACACCGTCATTCTTTATAAAGCATTAGCGAGAGCTGCAAGACGATTATTTTAATACTGCAGAAGGCGAAGGAATTACCCAGGATTAACAACTTAAGTTAAGAAAATCCATTAGCATTTAGAAAGGAGATTGCGTGAGGTCACAGCCATAATTAGGATATTAATAGGAAGGAATATTCATAGACCATGACCAAAATGCCGAAGCCATTAATGTTCAAGGAAAGAGTTTCTCCAGACTTGGCGAGAAAAAAAATAATCTCACGACAAAATTGAGTAAAAAGGTATGCTATCTATGGTTACTTAAGGATACAAGGCAATGTATTATGCTCAAGGAAAAATTATCAGTAAGAATCATCGACTAAAGCTTTCAGAAGAGGAAGGACCACTAGTGACTAGAGGATAAGCTGGGGATCGTGAAGGGATATTCGTGTGCTGCAGGAGAATTGAGAATATTAATAAAACATATACAAAGGCAAAAATTAGAATGTCTACGCTTCCTTCGCAGATATTCAGGATTTTCGTACCCCTCGATAGATAAGGAGCAGAAAAAATGAATGGTGCAGAAAAACATTTTAAACGGGAGGACTAATGCCAAACCTCCACCCCACTGAGATTGAATACCCTCCGCAAGCTTGAGTGCGGGATGAGGAATTGGGCATGACGTCGACAGGCAAACCCTGGATTATGGGAGGCCTTCCCCCCTTTTTAATTGATATGCCAGGGGGTTTGGTGAGAGGGGCAAGGGATGAACTGGGGTAAGAAATGAAAATTGAGGAAGAACTGATAAAGACAGATTTGCAGATGATCAAAATTTGGTCATCTAATCACCATGAGGGATTACTGAGCGCATGAAAGAATCAGTGAGAAGCACCTATAAATCTTAGGATAATGAGTTGAGCAATGGTTTCCTTAATAAAGAGGTATGCCGTTGTAAATGTTGATGTGGGAGCTCATACTTTTCAGAAGAATGACTTACTCATGCAATTTCGACTGTATTTTGGGGGAAAATGGTCATAGTAATATAGACATTAGGAGATTAAACATGGAAAAAAGAAAAAAAAATAAGAGATAATTGATTAGGCTCTCTCGAGTGGAGGCGTAAAGATATTATCAGGGGGAATTTTAAATTATAGCGCAGCGTTGCATCGCTCATACAATTAGCCCTCGGAGAAAGAGCTTTTCTTAATTCTGGTTATAAGGGAATGAAGATTAAATAATCTTGATAGGCGAATGAGATGGAGAATAAAATGCTGGATACTTTAAGTGAGAAATTATGTTAATGTAGAACATTTTAATGAGAGAGAAAAAGTGCATGATTTTCATAGTAAAAGAACCGCGATGCAGAAGACTGGTATTAATTAATGAATGTATACTAAGGGTGGAAGAGACGAGAGGAAACTCAGAAGAAGTATTTTCAGGGAATAGGATTCAAAAGTAGAAAAACGTGGAATTTAAAATATATCTATATTACACGAAAAAATTGGCAAATAATAATAAATAATACTCATATGTAATATTGTTAACAAGTATTGCTCAATAAATAGTCTTGAAAAAATTTTAATAATTTTTATTAATCACTATTATCATCAACTAATTAAATAGGTGTAGGAAAATGTAGCATGAAGAATTAAATTTACATTTCAAACGAGCAAATTGAAAGTATCGTGTAACTGTAAGTTGCAGTTACCGTGGAATTAGCAAAAGGAAATTAATTCTTTGGATGACGCTGGAATGTTGAATGGCTGAGATAAGATGGCCCGAATGCGTACATCCTCGGCTATGCGGAGATTGACGTTGAAGCGGGGAATGCAGAGGAAAATGAGGACTAAAAGATAAAAGCATATCAAGATTTATGGGTCTTTAGGGGGATAGAAATCCTATTGGGTAGGCCAAAGGGGAAAAGGAATTGGATTAGTGAGAGTCTGGGAGGTAGATGCTGCGAGCGAGAGGGAAACCTCCGATCAAGGGACTTGAGATTATTTTCCTTTCACTTCCTACTCAATATTTTAACAAGCGCAATGCCTTCCACCATCGTAGGAAATCTAATGATAAGTGGAAGCTTTTGTACTGTCATTAAACCACCGTTGCACATCTTCGAAGTCTTTTAGAGCACTTTGTTCTAGCCTAAACACTTAATCTATCATACATTGTTCCCATGGAGGCAGATAAAAAGGATGAAAGGCGTATTGAGCGGTAGTGGAGTGTTGAAGAAGGTAATAGAGGGCAGAATGTTGGGCAAGCGATGAAAGGGCAGGAACAGGATAGGGATGTTGGACGAGATGAAGGGAGGAAGGAAGTACACAGAGATGAAGAGGGACCTGATGTAGATTAGGTTGCTGGATTGGGTTTTGTTTGGGGTTAAAAAATGTTTATTTGATAGTTTTGTCCATCCAAAAACCTACCTTAACCGGTAGATTACCTAATAAAACATTGTTCCCTTATCCAGTTATTGATGCTTTTTTATATCGAATGGGTAGAAGGTTTGGGAGAACGGCGCTGACACTAGCGTCACGTGTCCACACTCTATCAATCTTGAACTCAATCCTCTCCGACGAAACATAGTGCCCTTTGGACAACAAAGTCGCTCAATAGGAAATTTCTCAGGAAATTGTCTTTGTCTGTCCCATTCCTTTTAGAATCGATAATCTCACGAGAATGACTCTTGCTCTTTCGTCCCGGTCAGTGCATCATCTCCAGTTGGTAGCGTATTGCAATCAAACCCAAAGAAATTACTTGGGCATGTCTGTTCTTTTTCCTTTTTTATTTTCAGAGGAACCTATCACTCTTATTGAGCACAAAAGCACATCCAATCCCTTCTTCTTCCCGATCACCCAATACTCTTTCCCCTATAACATATTCCGGCATCTAGCTGATAATAACTGGAATGCGGCGATTAACAGACAGGCCACCACTATTGTTTTTCGTCTACGACGACTTTGAGCTATGCGTTCAAGTAATACGCATCCTGTGTCGATCGGAAAAACAGAATTAATAAATTATATCTGCAACATTAGACATATTTTTCTGAACTAACGATCTGATTCAATATTCGTAAGTAAGGCGAGATTAAGCACGCCGGATTACACTGCACCGAATTAATGCAGATGATTCAAACGTCACTTTCAATTTTTTTTTAAATAATCAATTCTATGTGAGGATTGGAAATAGAAAATGGGGAACTAAAATACAAATGTAGGTTCGAGGGTATTGAGATTTATATTTATCGAGACCGACTGCCCTAGTTTCAATCTTGCACTTTCACGAATTAAACTGTATTCGCCAATCATTTGATTTGTACCGTTCTATCGATGGGGCCTGACAGAGACACAAAGCAATGATCCCTCAAACCTATATCATTTCCAAAAATAGGACATGGGACGAAAAAATAGGAAATCAATTACTTACCAGCCGCGCATCAAATCAAACGGCAGGATAGGTTGTTGGCAACTTCATGACATTTCAACGGAATCAATCTCTCCACGACACGGACCTAAGTGGAGAGGGCGAGGATCACAGATCAAAATTTATTAACACCAAGCATTTTCTACGGAAATAAATTCTCACAGCTTAGTGTAGACGGCATTGTCATAACAGATCGAGAACATTCTTTCAAATTACGAAAACTTATTCCCTCCGATTCATATAACAAATCGATGAAAAAGAGACAGCTAAGACCGTAAACTTGACTAAACCTCATGTTTACGGTCTTGGCCATCTCTTTTTCATTGATTCACGACCGCAGCTACGTTCATACGAAGGCGATGTTTGTATATTTTTCATAAACCACCAATGATGTACCCCGTACTATCTTCTGTGAGACGCGTTCTCACCCGTCCAAATCATATATACATTCATCCCTCGAATAACTCCGCCTTGGACCCTGATGGTTGGTGGAACAAGGTCCGCACGGTATGACAATACGACATGAGATCAATATATAAGAACACAAGTGTGACAGGTCTCTTAGGGGATTTAGGCTGAGAGCCACTTGAAATACGAAGAGAACCAGCAACACGAAGACTTTTAGAAAGATTCAGAACCAACGAGTTTAACGATGACAATAAAGGAATTATAATGGCCCCACACTACTTAGGTATATCAGACCATAAAGATAAAATAAAGGAGATAGATTCCAATTCAGATAGATTAAAATACTCATTATTTCCCAGAAGAATCAGAAATCATAATAGTAAGATACCAAAATCACCTTAGAAATATTAAAACATTTAATTTAAAGTCGAAGCAAAATTAAACATTGCGAAGTTATCAGGTTTATCTGTAGGTGCATGGGTATATTAGTTGGTAGTTTGTGTGTTTGCATGTGTGTGGGGTTTAAGGATTTTGGCATGAATGTATACCATGTTTTATTTGTGAACTGTTATAAATTAGTGGCTTTTGCATGCGTTTTTTTCTTAATCACGGGTGGTTCCCTAACACCCCCAACCACACGCCATGCGGCGGCTTGCAGGATATTGAGTAGATGTATATTTATCACATATATATACATATATATATATAATCAGTTTTCTTTTAACCAGATACTAACCATTATGTGTATTATTTCATCGCATAGGGATTCTGTAAACGATGTTTCTAGAAGTAACCGTTAATAGCCGTCAATTCGGTCTACCGTCCTAACACCGGGACCTATCTTATAATTACATTAGTAATTGGAAATTCACTCTGGTCAGCCACAGTTAGAGCACTACTATCACAATTGGAAAACCAAAACTATAATTCGTTACCGATGCAGCTCCCTAACTTTCTGTTCTTTGAGACCCGATAGTCAAACTGATAGATTACTGAAAGAAAGCATTCTGGGTTTAAATTTAGCTTTTAAAAATACGTAGACAAAGGTAAATATTTTCAATTTCAGTTGAATTTTTTAAAACTCAAAGCCTTTAGGTGAGAGACGAGGCATTTTCAAAGACTAGTGAGAGATTCGGCGCAGGCACAATTCTTTTACTTAGGCGAACAGTACGGGGAGGCTTCAAACTTGGCGCTTCAGTCCGCCACCGCAGAGGAATCACCGGAGACCCGACGAGACTCCTCGCCCTTTCCCCCGATGGCTCAAGGAAAAAAGTTCGTCGAGTACACGAGTTTACAAACTTGGCTTTCAGAACTTTCAAAACTCTATGAAATAGGGGAGGAAGGACGTTCCGCGTGGAGAGGTCAGTTAGAGAACCTTTTTTAGCCGCCACAACCCAAAGAGTTTCTACCAGTTGGGTGATTCGCCATTACCTGCCATCCGGTGTTGAAAAGTCTCGAAAGAAGGTAATAAATCGGAAGAATAAAGCAAAGAAATGGATTTATTTGTGAAAGTAATTTTGACTGAAAGTCCACTCGCGTTAACTGGTCGTTGACGAAACACTAAAGAGAAGAAATAGGCACCGGAGCGGAGGGAGTTCCTAAAGGGTACTCGTTAGGGGCTACGCGTGCGTTAAAACGCCATGATTGTTGGTTCGGACAAGTCCAAGTTAAGAATTCCGTCCATCCAAACGAATTAATTTTGTTGCATTGTTTTATCTTAACTATGTGCTTCCTACCTGTATATTGTGGAGGAGAATTAGAGTTGAAAATCAACTCATATAATTGAAGCGGAGGGTCAAATTGATCGCATTAGGTCAAATTAGGAGATTCATTAATATTGTAGTTAAATACACAAGCCACTAGTAAGTCTACAGACGGCGACCTCCTGCACAGGGTTTAAGATTTTTAATTGTCTAAGATGAATTACATACTACCACGTAACTCTCCCCTATGTTCCACGGCATTGCTGCCAGTAGGATAGGAAACATATCCAAGTTAGAGAAAAAAGAAAGCTTATAAATAGCGGTAAATCGACAACTATAATATATATATATATATATATATATATATATATATATATATATATATATATATATATCTCCTTTCAATTCAAAAGTCAGCTAATTCGTAGTAGTACAGTCATTCGTGAGAGTACCACATGTCTAAAGGCCAGGGGTGTGCGTGTGATTTTCCATGCCGAATAGTCTGGTGTTTCACTTTTTGTATGATATTTGCTCAGATCCTCTCTCTCCCATTCCTCTGTGCCTCAACCTCACATCCCCGACCTCACCATTCATCAACCTGCCTCTGTGCAGTTTCGTTCCACGACCTTAGGCGACAGCAATAAAGTTAATAAATCGCATCACTGTTGATTCTCGGATTTCTTTTTTCGCTTGGCACGTGCGTCCACCATTGGCAAGTGTTGACCACGGCAAGTGTTGACCACAGCAAGTGCTGACCATATCCGTGCTGGGGTTTCGGCGATGACCGCAACAGGGGTCGTGCGCACTTGGTTTGAGAGGTGGGAATCGGGTTGGTCGAAAGTGCGTGAGGAGTGGGGGTGGAAACGGGGGGGGGGGGTGTTAGCCTAAGAGGGGGCTCGCCTCCCCCCCTTCCCTCAGAAGAGTGTGCGGTTCGCGCGCCTGCGTGTTTGCGGCATCCGACCGCAAAGGGAGGGAGGCTTAACCCCTTCTTCCCTCCCCGAGAGGTCAGCGACGCCGGGGGGTGAGAGAGCAGGGGTCTTTTGAGGCACGCAGGGGGAAAGATCGTCAACAGGGTTCCGTGGGGTGGGCATTCACGGAGAACAAAGCGAAAACCCTTATCCTCCTTCCTCGCCTCGGAAACCAGTCTCTCAAACGCCTTTACTGCCCCCCAAAGGAAATCTTCGCCTCCAATCCCCAGGGGCACACTGGGTCCCTACCCCACCCTCTCCGCCGCCTTCCTCTCCCCCACACTACACTTCTCAGCATCGTCCCATTCTTGCACTCCGGACCTTCTGTCCTCTCCCTCATTTATTCTATTATTGTACCCACAACAAGGAGGTGTCTTTATTTAATCTTAATAATAATCCTTGAAATTAGTTTCAGGATTTTTGCCGCGTTTTTCCATTACAGTGGTTAAAAATAATTTCTTAGAGACAAAGCATCATTTTGCGATAACACTAAAATTATTTTCCGCAAATAGTTTATTATTTTATAATTTTCTTACACTTAGATCATTTGGCGATATTCTTCACCGTGACATACGCACGTTTATCACACAATGAAACTTGATTAATAAATGCAACTCTGCGGTGCTACATGGGCGAAAAAATCAAAAACAACTAAACAGGTCTCAAGGTGAATCACCGAACTGGAACTTGTTCATATGAAATTATTTGTATTTTTACCTATGATATTTAGTCTCTAAACTAAGATCAAATTAAATAATCCCCATGGAATGTTAAGGTGCATATTATGTGAAAAATTAACGCGGACACAGTCCACTTGAGACAATTAATTAACGTGGAAATGGCCGATGGCGGAAGAAGATGGCGAAACAATCATTCTGTGCATATTTTAAATGCCGTTTACGGTCTAGAGAAGAAATAAGACGAAATAGAATCTTGACAAACTTAGACCAAACTCTATCGGGAATTTTACCATACATTTTTTGATTGCTTAGATAGGAGAATGTCGTGGTAAGAGAATTAAATATATATGTAAATCACTACTCAAAATTTTGAAATTAACCTAGTTATAAATTGAAATATTAATAAATTAAAAATTAAAATGGACTTTTTCATGATTATTATCTTTGTAAAATGTAAAAAAATGGTTTATCAAACGTAGAGTAAGAAGTCGTCCGCCAATCTCTTAAACTACGGGAATATCACTACAGAATTCAGGGAATAATTGCTACAGCATGATATACAAGGAGTTACCCTTCTATTGAGGGTGGCTCCGGGACATATCGATGATACTTACGAGTCACGTACAATATATATCTTACGAACACCTAAAAATCTTACACCTGGATATGAAAGATGGTTGAAATCGATCTCGTTTTAAAACACTTATTCTAAGGCGTTTGGTACAGCAAAACTTATCGCGAGCTTCGTTACAAAGTTTACATCAATTACAAAATATGACAGACATGATTCTTTAGGTACATAGTTTCTAAATTATACATGAATACACAAAATAAACTTATTTCAAAAATTAAGGTTCATTAAAATCAATTTACATTAATTTTTAGGCAATTGGAAAAATATGAATATTAATTAGGATTTACTTCGCTCTGTTACCATCTTTCTCCTCCACACAAGCAACAAAACACTATTTAAGTAACAATCTTTGCGCTTAATGATTGAAGTTTCATTGGGATACCGTCCATATTCCTTAAAGTTTCCGATCATTTTCTTAATTCTTTACACAGTAAATGGCACATAAAATGATTATTTAATGGATTTTCTCCCCATTCCTGTACACCGTTTTTCATTCCCTAGGCTTACCCATCCGTTGAGCGAACCAAGAATTATACGCGTAGATAGTTGAAGACTAACCCTCAACCTGAAACCTATTTCATCAAAAATTTCATTCCTTTGAAGGCAGACAAAATATAACTCCGAATTCCCTTAGATGGCGTGCTTCCAAGGATCTAAGCGCCAACCCACCTACGAGGTAAGAGGAAATCCTTTGGCTCGAAGGGCAGACGAGCGGGGGTGATGGGTGGATAGCGGGGAGGCGGAAAGGGAGGCTGGGGCCGATCTCTCCCCGAGGGGCGACGGACCGAGGCGGACGCGTCCCGCAATCTTGCTGCCCGAGTTGCCGTCCTCTTGCCTTCTGATCCACGAGTTTCGCTCATTCACCTCTCCCCTTAGCCCTAGAGTTAATTTTTAGAGTCTTCATGGATGCGGCTCGAGATTTTAAACAACAAACTTCCTACCGTTAGACTAACGCAGAGCGTTAGTCTAACGGTATATGCTCTTAGTATTATAAAGTTGGGACTGAAGAAGCACGCGATGAATAGACAATGACAAAAATGCAACAAATAATGTATTCAAGTTAAAAGTTTTATGTTAGCACTACAGCCGGAAATAGTCTAAAGGTTATGGTAGGTTTCGAATGAACCCAGATATTAAACTGTCACAGTTATAAGCCTCACCTAATACGAAGCGAAAAATCCTAAGACCTCATAATACACAAAATAAACATTTGAAGGAAACATATTTTTAGTTCCCTTCATTCCTTTCAATATGTTCGTTATTTTCTTACCTCCACTTCGTATACCCAACATAATCCTCTTTTTCACATTGTGTACATTCCCGTCCCCTCCATCCACTTCGCACGTCTCCTTGGAATTTCTCCCAACAAGCTTCTCCCATCCCATAAGGCGCATAACAGTTTTTCGTTTGTCCCCTAATAGCACTTGCCTTGCCTTACAGGAAATCATTTTTCCATCGCATATTTCCGAAACGCAACAAAAGGAAAAAAATTACGATTCAGCAATCATTAAATACTGTAATTTCTAATGAATTAAAACTCCCAGCCACGCACCCTATGTGCAAAAGGTAAGATGCACCCGGATCGTAAACAGGTAAGATGTAGATCACCAAGTACAATTAGAATCACCGTCGTCTAAAATATAATATCTATCTCCCTTTCAAAAACTTTATTGCACGTTACAGTTTTCATTAATGGCAACGCTTTGGTCGAAAGCATATAATTACGTGTAGCTACTAATAAGTTCATTGAAATACTGATTCATTGCCGCTTAAAGTGAATTTGATGCCCTCCTCAAAATCTTTGGCACATCATTCGTCTACATTTCCCTCTGAGAGTATAAACGTTAACGTAGGAAGTTGTTAAAATAGATTCCAAAACAAATTATCCCTCAAAACGCTCTACACTCTCAAATTGAAAACATCCACCATATTCGCTTGTCAACTCTACATAAAGTAGCATTATGATTTTTAGTTGCGAGAGGATTTACAATTCAATGGGATTTAGAATACTGCCAATGAAGTCCATCTGGATTAACAAACCGTATACTTTGGGTAATAATCGATTAGCATTTAGATAGCCGCATAATATTCAAATTATCGTTAAATCTCATGACCTTTTATGTCATTTTTTCAATTTTGGTACGTCGATTAAACATGAAGACATAAAACCGCAAGCGCCCAAGCAATTGATATGGATATGAAACCTATTTCCCTCCGTACTCTCAGTGAAATAGACCATAATTTCCACCAATTGTCGACCTGTGAACATTTATGCTGCACTATATAGTCCTTATAATTTTATCCGCTCTTAGTTTTGGGGGAAGCATTAAAATAATAATGGATTTCGGGGATTTCAAAAGAAATACACATTATCAGGTGCTCCGAGTAGGTACACGTTTCGCACAGTCTCCGAATGAACTCTGTATCTCTCTGAGCGTCCGCGTTCTCGTGCGTATGTGACAGGTTATCGGGGACTATGACTTAAAAATAATATGAGTGACACGAAATTTTATTGAATAAGAAAAGCGTGCCATCCGCCTTCTTCACTTGCATGGTTTAATACGGGCTCGTACCGTTCCAAATAAATGGCCAAAAAAATAATACGATCAATAATTGTGTAATGAACGTTATCAAATATACGTTCACGGGTACGGAAATCAAAGGTCAAATTTCTTAATAAGGAACCCTAGAATCCCTCGCCAATGGACCACTCTGTTTATATAGTGGGCAAAAAGGACCCCTGGGAAAACATCTCGATGGACATGGAATATGGTTCAAATATTTGTGATTGAAGTAGTAGAAATGATGAACACTGAAAAACCTAAACGTGTATCGTAAATGAAACATTACCTTTTTTGCATTAATTCTAAATGAATTTAGTCATTAGGAATGAGAACTGATCTAAATATGAAGAATTTTCATTTTATTTTAACCGTTTAACGAGTCTTGCTGGATGTATTTCTAAGACATTTTACACGTGAAGATATTCAGTACTTATTTTCGTCCTTTTGATGCCCCCACTACGTACTACTCAATTGACGTCATCATCACCTAATTTCCTCACTAGGGCGAACGCTGAATTTTTCAACCGTAGAAGAAAAGAATTTATAAATATTTTAGATTTCACTTTTAACGAGTATGAGATTATTTCTATATTTTATTCGTATTCATGAGAGAAACTTGTAATAAAACAGAAAAAAATTGTACCACCATATTTGAAGAAACTCTCTCCTTATCTTTGATCATGAACAGTAAAAACAGGGAAGAGAGTTGAACTAACCATTTATAATTTTAACAAGACCATCCCACAAAATTCCTAACTTTATATTCTTCATTCCTTACAACCGCAACTATAACAATAAGAGAGCAATGTTTTAATCAAATTAAATTATATCAGCTGTGATTCCATCATAACTTTTTCTCGCTAAAAAAAACAAAAATGTATCAACATCACACTCGGTAAATCGAGCTCTGACTAAATAGAAATGTAACACCAATGGACGTAATGTTTATTGAAGTAGAAAGGCACATCTAAGGTTTTAACTGCGAGAGTAGCAGAAAAATTCAACATTATCAAGACTATGAAGCGGAAGTATTGGACGCCGTACTATATTTTTTTCCCGATTCCCTAACAATAACAGTCATTATTGATCTCCATCTAATGAATCATTAAAAATATCTATGCTAACCTGATAAGTGTCTGTGTCAACTTGATTAATCAGGAAAAATTACGTTTTCGGGTTAGGTATATCGTCATATTATTTTTGAAAAAAGAGCACTGGAAAGATTGAAAATATGAGTACGCCAGGAGATCGTGGGAGCGCACTAGTTATATAATAAATAAATCATTTAAATTCAATTTAAAACATAATTAAGACGAATAATTACTTTCTTCTAATAATAGTTTTATTAATTAACATTGAATCAAATAATTATTGGAACACAATTATTCATTTCCTTTAATGTAGGTTAAAGTAGAGAAAAGCAAAATATTTTTGAGCTCGGAAAGATTAACAAAACTGGAAATATAGAAATTCTATTAAAAGGAGATAATCCAATTAGGCGATGAACGTGTTTATGCGGAAAATGAGTTAATTAATTGATTCTTCGACGTTTTTGAGGCTGTAAACGTAATAAAAAATTGTAGAATTCCGAGAATTCTTCAGGAAATCAGTGTATCATTAGGTATGAACAAATTGAATTCTGCTAGATTAAATTAGCAGCTTAAAATCAAACAACCCCATTGGTTAATTCTCTTTCACCCGGCAAATCAAATGGAAAGAATGATATCAATAGCGGCCATCTCACTGCAAACGTTCTTGGTGAGGGTAAAAGAAAGAGAAAAAAACTTTTCACTTCCACACACTTTAAAGACAACAAGAACATGGTTTCGATGCTGCGCATCATCATCAGGTACAATCCAACAACATTTTTCAACTTATACAGCCAGGAGCCAGGTAGGGGAAGTTAGGGAGAGGTGTGGTACTGTAGCAATCATTGGTGGGTGAAGGGAAGGTGAGGGTGAACTATTGGATGCAGACGGTACCAAGTGGGGTGTTTGTTTGCAACGGTTGACCCTCATTAACGGAGGGTCGGTGACTGTCACTACCTTAGTGTGGGAAGGCATTCAAGAATTTAAGGAGAGGGGAACGCGAGAGGTAAAGGATATCGTTGACCACCTCAAGATTACCGGACTGAAGGGATTCCCAAATGTCCAGCTCCTCCAGAGCTTTTTTTCTCTTTCTTTTACCCTCACCATGAAGGAATTCCACAAAGTTAAGCCTGAAACTGTTAGCTTTGCAAAAGTTCTTTCCTCCCTGATAAAAAATATTTCTTTCTTATATTTATAATGGATGTTTCTTCTTACAAAGTAAGTGATACTGACAATCCAAAGCGGTTCTAAGGAACTGCATAAGTGGTTCTAAAGCTCTGGGAACACTATAGCATTTAAATAGTTACAATTTTCTCCGATAACCATAAAAAAATATTGCGAGAAATATCTAAAACTTATTTCTGTCCCTTCACTCTAATAAATTTGTATTTATTTGGAAATTGAAACAGATAAATAATACATACTTATTTAATGCTACTCTAACAGCTCTCTTGCAACATTCTTGTAAAAGTATTTCATCATTCTAGTTCAGAATTGTATGGGTCAAATCGCGGAGGATACGGGCACTTAATGTCATGAAATAAGATATAAACATCCCTATTATTATTATTAAAATTTAAATGAGCAGATAGACAATGTTAGACACACACAAGTCCCAAGTATTTTAATCAAACTTGCCTTGGCAAAAATAACATGACATATCATGACATGAATCAATATCACCAAAAATAATAAATAAAATCAGTCCGTAAAAAAAGTACACTGAAAGAAAACTTCCAAACACAAAACTCTAACACGAAAAAAAAGAAAATCCTCATCTCTTTAACACCAGTTTCCCAATCAAATCTGGACACGCATAACACAAAGACACAATTTGCAACTTTTTCCATTTTCCGAAAAAACAATTTTTCACGGCGTACTTCTCACTTCGGTTCTTTCGTAACACATTTGTCGAAAGGGAAAACTGTGTCAATGAACCTGGAACCTGGCGGCAAGTATAAGTGGCTCAAACAAGGCCTAATACCATGCCGCTTTAACTGCGTCTTATGCAAGAGTACCTAAAGCAGTCTCCCTCTCTATCTCTTACCCGCTTCCGGTATTAAGTTTCAAAAGATTTATAAATGTGTTCTCGGTTTGTCCAGTGGCTGAATGACAAACACTATTCAAAAAAATCGTTTACTTTTTCTGAACACTAGATCAAGGAGTCCCAAGGAAATGAATTTCGCGAAGAGCAACAAGCGTAAAAGAAGTATGCATTCCATTTTTTTAAGGCTGGGTAGACATTGGACAAGGTGAACCATTACGTGGTGATTTGGAGTTGTATCTACAATGAAAGCTAATGCGATATTGAATAAATTAGCGTTTATTTATTAATGCTTTACTTCACCGATACCTAGTTTGTTTATTGCGCCATGTACTAAAACAACCACGTATATTCTACTTAACAGACAAGAAATATTTTGAATATGCATCGTTATTGCATTTGGGGGTCCTGTCCTACCATTTTCTAATCTTAAAACATCAGCTTTATGTTGAAATATTAGGGAACACGAATAAACCGACACTAATTACCGAACTATAATATATTATCTCAAATACCAAAAGCCCTAATTATCCGTTACGTTTCATTAACTCATTTCATTGTTTTCAGTAAAACCTGGATTAAACGAAATATTGCTTTAAAACTGGCGCTCGTAGACTTTCCTGTCTCCCAAACAAGCAAATATTTCCCTGGTTTGGATAAAACAAATTTAGCTCTGAAATTCACTGACAAAATGAAAATTAACCTTCTTTTTAAATAAATAGTGTACTACAAATAACGTTCCTAAATATTGCAAATATTAAAGAAGAAGATCAAATTATGGAATATTAGAATAGTTGCCATGCATTATTCCGGCAAACGTTTCATCATTGAAAACATTAATGAGTGCTTTACAATTTCCTGCACCATTTCCGAATTTAATTTGATTGTAGCAATATGACGACGGCATAAAACTTTTGGCTAGCCTGAATGATATTTGTTGAATTATAAATGTGATTATTTATGCATGAAGTCTCGTAGAGCGGGACACTGGGGCACTTAATTTCCTCATCGTAATAATCATCCTACCAAAACATGAAATATTTAGAACCAGCTTTTTTTCTATTTTTTATTTACATAGTACCCTGCAAACTAACGATAGGGTGTGTGGCAGGTAATGATTACACACCGAACTACTTTTGATTTCTCAACATCCAACTGCCGATCAATACGCCATCCATCCATTTATTTCTGCCTCTATATGATTTCTCCCAAAAATCCCTTCTTCTTGTCTACCATTCCAAGCACTCCCTCATTTGTTTTCCTTTCGATCCGTTTCACCTTTTCCATATTTCACCACATCCAAATTTTTAAACCCTTCAAACTACGCCTATTCACCTGCTTCAGTGACCTTGTTTCCGCGCCGTACATAGCTACGCTCCATTTCAAAATTTTGACGAGTCCTTTCTTAACATGCTTACTCAATGTCCGTGTCAATAACTCCTTCCTTGTGAAAACATCTTTGCCTACTGCCTTTCTTATTTTGGAAAAAAGTATACTCTATGTTTTACTTATATTGATTTTCATCTCGTATCCATCGCACTGAATTGCCAATTCACTCAGCAATCAACCCCTTCGCTGACTGAGAAATTAACGCTTGGTCATCAGCAAACCTAACTGATTTTACGAATTCCCCTCCTAATTTCACTCTTTCCTCCATTTCTTTCCATGCCTCTATAATTATTTCCTCCACATACACGTTGAACAGCACCGGTGGCAATGGGCCACCCTGCCTTACCCCTCTTCCTAACACTGCCCATCCGGACTCTCCGTTCCCCACTCGCACCTGAGCAGTCTGAGACATGTACAGGTTGCGGATCAGTCTCCTGTCCCTCCAATCCATTCCTATTTTCTGCAATACACGCATTAATTTTTCCCAATTCACTCTAACAAACGCTTTTTCGAAATCTACAAAACAGGCAAAAACGTCCTGGTTGTATTCTATATTCCTCTCGACTAGTGATCTCATTACTGCAATGGCATCACGCGTACCTCTCCCCTTCCTTAATCCAAACTGATCATCCCCTAAGTAATCATTTGCCCTGATTTCCATCCTTCTGTTGATGATCTTAAGGACTACTTTAGCTGTGAGGGAAATCAAACTTATTCTTTTGTACCTTAATTTGAAGAACTTAATCATAGGGTGAAGTTGGCCAATGCTGATGCAAGACTAGGGGGACGTTACATATCAAATTAATGAAATATTAATTAATGAAACTTTAGCCTCGCATAGTTTGTCGGGACCAGTTTAATTCGTGCATTAAAAATACGAGTTTTTATAGCACTTCAATGATAAGCAAACAACAGCGAAAGCCTTGAATATTTTAAACCAAAACAAGAAAAAAAAGATCGATAGAAAAGTAGGTATAACACAGCAACAATAGGCAAAATTATGACAAAAAATGAAGCAATAACCACATAAATCCGGACAAATATGGTACTTAAAAATTGATAAAGGTTTTGGACACTAAACGGAAAAACCACATGACGAAATAAGCGTAAACCGTATTTATGAATTTTATCTTGATAATATATTATGCACAAACCAGCGGAAATTCTAATTCAAAACTAGTTCAAATTCAGAAAAAAGTGGCCAATGGAAAATTGGGCAATTTAGCTATACTAAATAACTATAAGTCATAACAATCGTTCATCGTATTCCTGGAGAGAGAAAAAGGGTTAAAAAGGGAAGGACGGAAGCCTGGCGTAACGGGGTGAGGTAGTGAACTACACGTAAGATGTAAAATAAAATAAATCGATAAATATGTAAATTATATAGTATTTTTATACTCTATCTATTCAGTTACTGTTCCCACTACAAGTTACGATGAACGTTAACACTTGGTAAAGTCGTATTTCGTATTCATTATAAGTTTTCCAAATTCGACAACTGTTTAACAATTAAAAGATGAAGATTTGTGTGGTTCAATTGATAAATATCGTTTTCAATGAATTTGTAATCCGTTCGGATGACATCAACCGTTGAGCTTGGCAAATGGATTATGACCAAGGAGCAGAGATAAGGACGTTTGATGACAACTAATTCTCGTTGAGTCATTGTCAACGCACGAAATTCGCTGCCACCACTATGGAGGGGAACGGTCTGGCATGAAGGAGACAAGGAGGTGAACTAAAGTTGCACGAGCTGACCAAGTAAGAAAGAGCTAAAGGATTCAATTAAAACGACAAAAAAGACGTAGCTCATCGAGGACTAAAGAAAGACCAAGCGATCACTATCAAATAAAACCATCTTTACCATCCAGTATCGATACAGAGAAGAAGGAAATAAGGTTAGACACGGAACGACAGAAAGTTCTGATCGACATCTACATAATACCCCACAAGCCGCCGCCAGGGCATGCAAGGGGGGGTGTTGTTAGGTTGCCCAACTTGCGTGGTTTACCAACAACTTAAATTCGTTCTCAATTTGATGAGACACGAAAAGTTGATATAAAATGGGAATTTTTGGATGCGCAAGTTCTAATAAGGCCCAAGATCATTCGCCAACGTAACCAAAAAACCTCAGTCGTGGAACACTCGGTTTCCACTGTAACCATAAGGGACCACTACATTAGCGTTTTCGGTGGTCGTTACATCTAATAGAATCTGGTAATACGTGTGCATTAGAAAATGTCACACTTTTTGGTGCAAGTAGTACGTCAGAAAAAATTTCAAGACATTAGAATTTGAACTCTTCTTGGCGTTTTAACAGTGGACTTTTTTTTTAATCTTGCACAACTCTTATGATTCATAATGAATCAGCTATTAGAAAGTATGTTAATCATGCAAAAAGTACATATTTTTCTTCAAGAATTGTTATTCCAGGAGTCCTAAGTAATTCACTGAGAAATATTGGAATAAAGTTAATGTATCCACAATTATTACGATTTCCATTCAGGTACGAGTGAATAACTTTCCGTATGTTTGAATTGCATATTAGGTGGAAATCAGACAAAATTGCATGGTGTGAAGACGGGTTGGTGCTAACGACATATCGGTATATTAAACATTTTTTGACAGTACGGAAAGCTCAATCCGCGACGTCATATTAAAACTAGAACATTTTCTGAGAGAAATTAATTCATTATTCAAAAATTTCCGAATTATTCATTTTTAAACCATTTTCCCTGCTGTTCTCAATGAAAATATTAGAATCCATCACAAGTATCTCCAAAGGGTAGGCAGAATAAATCCATCAGGTGTTTAAACTAAGTAAATAATGAGTCAACAGTTGGAAAATATTAAATTATCATCATGAAACAATGATTCCGCAAAGTGATTCATAAAACAAACAGCAATGCAATTGTGATAACACTGAAAGGCGACAAATAACAAAAATTTTATCTCTACTCTCACACCTAAATTGACATATATCACTCAATATCAATGAAAATATGGCTTTTTATTTTGGCTTCGTATGCCCTTTTATTCTTTAAGATTTTTTTACAAAACATCAATTAAACTTCCATTTATTTTAAACTCAAAAAGTTCTGGAGTGTTTTCCCAATGTTAACCAAATAAATACAGCTTCCAGGTTGGCAAATCCGAGGATATTATTTGTTCCAACTTTTTTCTTTCGGTCACCAAATATTTAACATTCATTATTTTTTTATTTCACGACAAATTTTAAATATTTCATTGCTGAAAAACAACGCCGAGCATTGTTGTGTTGCGTGTCTCTAGAATAACGAAACTCAAGATTTCAACTCCGCACTTAGCTCTGAGCAAAAGTAATTCCTGTAGCTTTTATAAATACGATGCGGCATTAGCTAAATGAAAAGAAGCGGAAAAAATCTCGGCACTTTCGCAGTCTCGTATAGTTGGCTCTGCATTTTCCCACTTGACATCATTCAAGGGAAAATTTTTTCTTCGCTGGAAGACCTGCTTTATCTTGTCGCCTCCGCGCAAAATGTCGTTTGCGCTTAGAGGACCGTTACCTCTGAAAAAGCGCCGGCAGTTAAAAGCTGAGGGAGAACTTACGTGTTTCCCACCTTTTATCCTTTGTAACGGAGTGTAAATACCCACGTGCCGTGCGACGCTTCATAAGTGATGCCGAAATCGCATGGCGTGAGCAATGACATTAATAATCAAATGGACGTACCGACCGGTGGCAAACGTGCACCAGGGCCATGGAAGTGGGCATCCACGAACAATAAAGAGAGAGGCGTCCGTAAATTGGCCATTACAATAATTTCTTGGTGTTTCGTTTTCGTAGACTTGCGAATTTCGTAAGAACAAAGGGAATCCTTTAATCCATTAATTCCACATCACGACTATCAAAATGTCATCGCTATCCGACCCAGCGAAAAGAAGTGATAACTGAATTAAAGCAGTAATTTTTTTTCGCGTTTCAGGACGCGCGCCTCAAAATGCGATTTCAATAATTTAATAAATACGTCACTGAATACATTGAGGCTTATTAAGATTCTATTCATGTTATAAGTGTCCTTAAATTAATCTTCTTGACATTTTACACAAAAGAATATATCAAATGTATTTCAATGCTTTCAATTTCAATTTGGAAGATTTTTTTTGCAAATGCCGTAGTCGTCCCTCTATTGACAAAAAAAATGTATATATATATATATATATATATATATATATATATATATATATATATATATATATATACATATGTAAAAAATGTGTATGAAGTTACCACTAATGGACAAAGGCAAAAACAAAGAAACACAAAAAAGGTCTGTCCTTCTTTTCCTTGCGAAAGGTGGCTGGGACCACCGAAAATTCGATTTCGAGTGAGTTTCTTTTTTTTTGTGTGTTACTGTGTTTTTGTCTATGTCCACTTGCGCTAACTTCATATACAATATTATTCACGTCCGTGAGACTTTCACGAAAGTTTTATATATGTATGAAGTATTTATAAGAAATTTAAACGTCATTTAAGGTATTGTAATTTCTTTGAAAGTATTGCTAATTTATTTCACCCTTTCAACGGAATTTCAATTTAAGTAGAATACGGTGACCTTTGTGCTCTAATTTTGTAACCCGATAAAACGGGAAAGCATCATCCGCAGTCAATATCCGTTTAAGAAATGGGTCGAGTTCATTCCGTTTGGCCAAAGCTTCGCAGATGGAAATTCGATTGATAATGTTTCTTGGTGTTAATTGGTTTGGCACCCAAACATCGAGCTTCTTTTCGAATTCAGATTTGCGCAAATGGTTTTAAACTGTTATGCTTATGGTCGATCTTTAGCTTTTGGGCGATGCTATATGACTGCTAACATACCGGTCAACTTCGATTATTTCTGTGATTTTATCGACATTTTCGACGACGGGCCTGCCTGTGCGAGGTGCATTTTTAACATCAAAAAAGCCTGAACGGAATCGATGAAACCAAAATTGAAAGTAACTAGCTCGTACATTATCGGCACCATAAGCACCATTCACAATTTCAGTTTCCTGGCTTGTAATTTCGCCTTTATCAAAGAAAAACTGTAAAATGTACCAAATTTTCTCTTTGTCGACTTCCATTGCTAACACCCTGTAACTCACAACTGAATGGAACAAACAAAAAACTACAATAGCATTTTTTCGGTGTAAAATATCACTTTGATGAACAGTATAAACTTGAAATTGTTTGATCGATACTTTACGAGATATCGATCACCACAGCCATCTACCGAGAAAATAATGAATTATCTTTTTGCCCAACCTAATATGATATTCACTATGAAATTTATTTTTCACCTGCATTGGAAACCGAACTAAAAATTTCTCATGTAAAAATGCATATAAGGAACAAAATGTTTCTAATAATAATTGAGCTTCTATTCAAATTACAACATCTACGACGATATAACAGGGAGTAGTATTGTGTAAAGCCAAGGAAAGCATGAATAGTATTTAAAATTGCTGCAGAAAGAGGAAATGAATCCAAGAACCGTAGGAGCCACACTGAAGGTTCTAGGTAAAATTTGACTTGGAGAACGCTCATTCAGCATTCGAATGCGCTTCCCAAATTGCATTAGCCGTTGGAAAACGCCCCCCCCCCTTTCACCGTGAAATAACAGAGATGACTTGAAAAATGCATGCTTTCCCAAGATACGTCAGTCCTTCAGCGGACCCTCCTCCTACTGTACGGTACAATGCCCAAAACCTTTGGTTTTTATTTTATAATTTTCGGGATTTTCTTTCCTGGCTGTGAATTATGGCGATTTTCATTTGCGTGTCTTTCGCACAAACAACATCTATTGTTCTCTAACCCCACCCTATTACCCATTTCATCTCCTGCCACTTCGCTCCATCTCCCCTCTACCACTCTTACCCTTTCCACGCCAGTGGAGGGAGGGATCACTCCACAGCAGCGCTGGATCAGAATCAGAAAGGTAACCAACTCTCTCTCACTCGCTCTCTCGAGCCTTCAGCCTGGGCCCCCTGTGCTAGAACAATGGAAGTAGGTGTGGCGGGGGGCAAAACGCCACTACATAATTAACCAGAGGGCCACTGCAGGCGCCAGCGCGCCCCTTCTCCCGCTCTCGCATATTTCACCAGTCGTCGTCGCGACCTCTTCTCGTTTACATTCGTTCCCGCTTTCACGTGAGAGTAGGGAGGTGAAGTTCGCGACGATGCCCACTCTAATTTTTTCGGCGGCAAACGTTAAGCCACCTTTCCAAAATCTCCTCCCCCTTGTCCCCCCCCACTACCCGTGGACCACCTTTGCGGCACCGACACGACTCTTTATCACCGCGCGCGACAGACGACGCACGCGACATCTGTCGCGCCCACATTTCCTCACATCCCGTGAGATGACATCTTTTAATTAACAAGGTCGCGATCCGTGACGAAGGGCGGTTGACGAGCTGGTAAGACACGTCTGCCATATCCCGAATTGCTGATTCTGGGTAGATCTACTCTGGTGATGGACAAAGTACGAGTAAAAAATTCCGGAAGGGGAAGGTTTTTCAAGAAACAATTAGCGACATTTTTGGCCACAAAAACATTTGAATTTTTCATCGAAGCTTGATTTCAACTCAATGGTTTATAAGATTCTAGCAGTTATGATGTTTGTTAGGACTGTACTGTAACCCTTCTCAACTGTTATCTTTTGGACTTTCCAAAATAACAACTTACATTTCTAATATTATCAAATCCCCACATTGCGACAAATTGATTGAATGCATTTGAAACGGGTCTCAAACTAAGAAGATTCGGGAGAATTTTCGTACCATAGTTGAATTACGATGTCTTCCGAGGTTTTCAGAATAGTTGGGGTACCAGAGGGGCGTGTAATTTACGGAACTGGAATAAATAAATATTGAAGAGATATTACATCATGATGGTCAGGGGTTCTACCAAAAGGGTAAGTACGTTTTAAATTACAGGAGCCAGTTTGCTACAGTATTTGAAGGTGTTACTAATTTGCATTACTATTCGCCTTCGAAATTTCAAAATTAGCAGTTATTAGGTCAACCTGAGAGCAATGTAGTGAAAATCATTTATTTGTGAATCATCTGTAAAAACACGAATATATTTTTTAACGTTGGTCATTTTTTATATATTTTTCGACTCAGTGCTTTCAAAAGAATGCTCCTATTAGGACCTTCCTGCCTGCAATCTCACACTTGCGTAAAAAATAAACTATGATTACCATATCCCACATATCTCGTTGGATCCAGAGAGTGGGGTGCTTTGATAGCTGGATGTAATTGGGATTTAGCTGAAGTATTCGTCAAGAGATCATTGAATAAACAGTTATGCAGATTATCTACTCCCTCACATACCAGTTCATACTAAATATATGATGGCATTCACGCATCAACTCGACATTCTACGGGAGTTACATTCCAAAATTCAAACGGCTCTAATCCAATTAAACAACCAAAGTCTTTACCGATAATAACTCTGCGATACCTTCTATTCCCTCTCCAGAATTATTCAAGACCTCCATGAAACTTTCAAGAATATACGGTCTAGTTGTTCTTGTTGGATCGTGTGTGCTTCTTCCTACGCATGTTTTACACACAACTTCCCTCATTTGCGTCAACTGTCAGAAAATTATTCAACACCCACGCTAACTTAGCTATAATACCGGATCGCATGATTAAATGCTAGGGGATGATAAGTTGTTGTGAATTTGTAATTAGCTAACCCTAGCAATCAACAATTAGCTAAAAACAAATTCATGTCAGTAAATTCAAGTCAGCAGAGCCTTCTCCAAGCTTTGTAGAGTTTGTAGATTAAAACTCATTCTCCATCTGTGAGATCATGGAAATATACAAATATGATAAATATACTAATATATATTCAAAGGAAAAGAATTTTATAACTTATTGAATTACGAATCTCGTACATGCAAATGTACTCTAAGAGCCGTAACTAACATGGCACAAAATGTCCTTAAATCCATGACTAAATTTTAAAATATCTATATCGTATCACTCTCCCCTCTGTTTCAGTCTTCTGTATCCCATTTCCTCTCAGTAACTCTATCTCCCACTTAGTCTTACTTCTTCGAATTCCTCCCAACAGTCGTCTTTCTTCTCCTACCATATCTAGTAATTCTTCAGTGATTTTCCTTTCAGTTAACCCAGTTTATTTCCACCAGAATACTATCTACCACCTCGACCTTACATGACTCCAATTCCATTAATGCCTTTTCTATCTCGCCATCAAATATGACTGGACCTAAGCTATCTTCATCTAAGTCAGGTTATCTTTCTATGCATAAGTTTTCTCTGGATTCTCTGATAATGAACTAGTAAAATGTCTATACCCATTCGCCTATTTGCTACTTAGAGAAACAAATCCGTGAAATAAACACATAATGAGATAAAGCTTCGATGAGTAAAATATTTAGCTTTTCTTTCACGGAGACGCACCAAAAAATTACTTTCCGTAATGGAATCGCGAGTGAAATTACTGAGCGACAAGGACGGATTCAAAGTGGGGACACGTCCGGACATGACAGTGTGACTTGTACATATCCCGCGTCACCCGCACGAAGATGGCCCAGTACTTTGTGCTTTATGCAAGGAGTCTTTTCACAAAGTAAATTGAAGAGTAAAGGGCTGTAGGACACCAAGTATGCAGACTGGCGACACGCGAGCTGCGAAAACAATAACATGAAAACCCCGCAGGCATGTCTACACGGAAGATGAAGCGCGGATGGGTTTAAAGCGACAGAGGAATAGGCACACAATGGACTCGGAGATGTATTTTACGGCGAAATAGCAAATAAACAACGATAAACATTAATCCTTCTCCCGCGAATTTACGACTGACACTTAGCATTCCAACGCTTGGTATCGCAGAAAAGAACAACCCACCGCTCACAGCTCAAATGTGACGCACTGATCGATCGAAATTAGTTCTGAGTAACTTCAATTCAAGAAAATCACAAATATTTTTCTCAGCTAATAAAAGTCGAAACTGAGATTCAGGGTTGCACCTCAGGTAGAGGTCCAGGAGTTGCATTACATTTTTAAAATCCTAAACTACTATTGAAGAAATGATAATGCATTAAAGGGTAGACAGATTTTTTCCGAAAACAATTAAAGACAGTAAAAGCTACTACTCAGAACTAGGCAATAAGTAAACTCATCACTACATTTTTATTTGTATTTATTTTATGTATTTTTATGTATTTTTTATGTATTTGTATATGTATTTATACTATATGTTTACATGTATTTAGGTACGCATGTGTGTGTGCCTATGTACGTTTATACATCTTTTAGAGTATGAATATGCATTAATAAAAATTGGCAATTTTCCACAAAATAATTATTTTGAGGAAAATTGCCAATCTTTATTAATCATGATATTCCACCAAAACGCCTGAAACGTCTCTTTTTAAGAATACTTATGCATGTTTGCATCTGTGTGTGTATGTCCATGTATGCGCAAGTATGCGTACATATTTTCTTAGTAGTCGAGGCTATGTTCAGCATCAAACATATCACTCTTTTTGAATGAGTTCGCCAGAAAGTGAGGTAATATGATGTGCATTTTCTCTTCAATCCGATAGGTGGCTACTACTTCATGGGATACCGACATTTATTCCCATAATTCAGTCTCATAAATGGTCTGCATTGTCTGTTCATGTACTGTGCATGCCTGGTGTTGATACACCCCCTGTCACGCACCTTCCCAAAGGCTCATAGGGTAGTATGCATATATAGATGATGTATATCATCTCTTCGCTATCCCCGCCCTGAAGCTGGATGCGCTTCACCTGCTGCCTGAGGCGAGGTCATTTGAACTCTCGCTCTCGCCCTATCAATCTATTTCACTTTCAGAATTAAGGACGCTCACTCACTTCTAAAAATACTCAGCACCCGTATCTAAAGCTTCTTATTGTCAAGCATGCCTTTTTTTCTACATAAGCATTGTGCTTACTTTTTCTCTGCCTTCCATGCTCAAAAATCGCAGATTCAACCAAAACTCGAATTGTCTCTCATTATAGAAATACTAAATTCCGCTTGTTGTGGTCATTAACATCAAGAGGCCATCTGACTACTAGAGGAATACTTTGGACGATTTATCACCATTTTGCATATCCATGTAGGTTTCTAAATTCTCGCCCCCAGCCCACGAATTAAAAAAAATATATTATTGCCATTTATATTTTCTGCCATATATAATGCCACCAGAGAAGCCTACCTTCCTTCATTCTCTCGGCTTAGCCAAAATTCTCCATTCTTCTGTGATATAACTTACCAAAATATACTACTCGATTAGAAACTCTATCTGTATATAACTGCAACACACTGTGAAATAATAACCCCAAAGGGAAACAACGTCTAACTATACCAATTCTTAGAAGGTAGTAAATTGATTATACATGTCGGGGTCATTATCTGCTGATTTCCACCAACTCATCGTCCCCTGTTCATCTGCAAAATATCTAATGTCAATATTTATTTTGTGCCCCGTAGATTATTTAATGTGGGTCGCGGCAGTCTAGGGGTAGAGCGTTCGACTACTGACCAGAGAGTCTGAGTTTCATTGACTGGCAAGCCTCTCAGGGCTTCCTCAGCTCCACACAAGCTGTTTGATTATTTGGGTACCTGATTTTCCGGGGAAAACCATTACCGACTCGGGGAAATGAACTGGCGCACTCTTTTACCCTAATGTGTGAATTTCACACGCCGTCGGGCTTAGTACTGTGTGAACTCTATCATCTCTACATCTACCCAATACCACGAAGCCACCGCAAGGGCGTGTGGCGGGGAGTGTGTCAGCGCACCACCCGTAGTTAAGAAAGAAACCGCATGCAAAGGCCAAACATTTATACAATCCACACACAAAACATGGTATACATTCATGCAAAAAGCCTTACAACCCAAACAAATGCAAACACACAAACTAAAAACTAACATACACATGCACCTAATAACTTTGCGATATTTAATTTTGTTCTGATTTATAAATTAAATGTTTTTCATATTTATAAAGTTACTTTGGTTCCTTGCTATTATGATTCCTGATTGTTCGGGGTAAGAATGAGTATTTGTATCTATCTGTACTGGAATCTATCTCCCTTCTTTTATCTTTGTGGTCTGATCTACCTAAGTAGAGTGGACCTGGCGCAAATAACCTGAGCTTTCTAGCAAGGCCTGGAGCAAATAACCTGAGATTGCTACTAACATCTGAGCTTAAGTCATTAATATATATTAAGAATAGAAGTGGTCCTATTACAACTCCTTGTGAGAGGATCGAAGTTTTATCAATACCCGTTGAGCACAACCTATCGATGGCTATCATTTGTATGCAATTTGACAAGAATTCTCTAATCTAATTTAGTATTTTCCTATTGATACCATTGCATTTAAATTTGTGTAACAATTTACAATGTGGGACTTTATCGAAGGCTTTTATGAAATCTAGGAATACTGCATCGACGCATGTGTTCTCCCGATATCGTGAATGAAAAGACCTAATTGTGTTTTGTAAGATTTGCTTTCCTAAATCCGTACTGATTGTGGTTTAGTATTTTCCTACTATCAAGAAATATCATAATTTTTTTGAAAATAATGGGTTCTATTATTTTACAAGAGACCAATGTTAGAGAAATGGGTCGGTAATTGGGTATTTTATCGGATTTTATAGATGGAATTTATATGGGCTAGCTTCAGCCGCGAGGTACCGAGCCCTTTTCTATCGATTTTAGAAAAACTATTTCTAAAACCGGGACAGTGTTTCAGCTGATTCCTTTAATTTCTAGCAGGCATTTCTTCCGGACCAGGTACTTTGTTTGCTTTGATACTACGGAGGAAATGTTCTATTTTCTTCTGGGTCAGTGTTATATCGCTCATGTGTTCCCCGGGTGGGCGTGGAAGCTCGTTTGATGCGTTTGTGTCTTGATTGTAGATGTTATAGAAAAACTTGTTTAAAATATTTACCTTTTTCACTCTGTCTGTGATAATTTCTCCATTTTCAGTCTGTAAGAATGTACAGTTGCACGTTTACACTGTATTTCCCTAACATAGGACCAGAATGACTTTGGATTTGTTTCAAAATATTTGAAAAGCATTTTAGATTTAAAAGAGCGTAGAGCTGTGCGCATGATACTATCAAATTACTACGACATTATTTTAGTTTTTGTTTGGAACCTTATAACCCCTACACCAACTTATAACCAAAGCGGCCTTATAAGGAGCTGCTGAAGCATTTTTTTTAAATTTAAAGTCTAATTCATGGAAACTACTGAATCCCATATAAAAATATCTCCGTTAAATGAGATTGGAAATAAGTGAAAAAATGAATTTTTTTAACATTTATCAAGTAAAACAATAAGAATTTATCACCAATTAGAATCCATGAACTATCCACTTTCCTCATGTTTGATACATAAATCATGAGTTAACCTCTGTCTCCATTTGACGACATAAATTGAGTTAAAACTGGACAAGATTTTTTTTATATTAGAACATTATTCAAATTTGCTATTAAAATACGAGTAAGTTATAAAAAGATACAGGTACCACAGTCTAATCTACTTGATGTCAGTAGTCAAATATCAATCAGTAAGACAGTAACATGAGTTTCAAAATTTATGAGCATTACTTGGAGGACAGATGATTAGGTGAAATATTGGAAAATATATTTTCGAATGACAGTAGTAGTTCTTAGGAGAGGCGACCGATAGGAGAAGTCATTAGCGCCAAAAGGAGGGTCCACCCGCAGAGAGAGGCGAGGAATGGAAGGGGAAACTTAAAAACAGAAAAGCTAGAGCAAGAAACACTGTAAAGAGCACTAAATTATTTAAAGGAATTCTAATGAGGTCATATGGAAAGAAACGGTTTTGACAACAAAATATGCGAATTTAGTGAAAGTGCATACAAGTGAGTGGAACTAATATATTCCCTAGACGCAAGGGTGGCAAGTAGAATTTTTGCTATCTATAACCCTACAGTTGCTATCCCGTATTGTCCTTGGGAAGGAGTCCTCGAGTCTACTAGTTCTGGCATGTATTTCCCTTATTTTATATACGTGATTCAAGCGACCAATGCATGTTGGGGTGCGAATAATTTGCAATACCTCCGTGCTGAAGCATGCGGATCTGAATTTACTTAGCAAGTTCAACCTAGCATTGAATCGTCTTTCTTCTAATGATTCCCATCCCAACTCCATATGCATTTCAGTGACCCTTTTCTTTTTATCCTAAGAGTTTTTAACGAAACGGGCTGCAGTAACGGGCTCAATGGTTGTGGTCTGAAAAATTGTTCATCTTTATTAGTTCGCAGGGAAACTACTGGATGCTAAACGAAATCAATCTTACCAAGCCAACCTTTCCCCTGATTCTTCCAGCTCCCACATGCCCTCCACTATGCCCTCCGTCGCACGCTAAAATGTGACCTAGACTAAAGAAGGAGTCGTCCGCCTTCCCCCTCTCTCCTGGAGCCGCGTATACTTCCCAAACTATCTATCCTTTTTATCACATGTCAACACCCCCAGGTGCAAACTTCCAAAGGTTTTAACCTCCTAGGGCTATGGGCAGCCTGCGTCAGTGAATGCTTACCTCACTCTGCTGCCTTCGCTAGGTGCTCCGCCCAGTTTTGGTACTCCAGCCAAAAATGCACCTCTTCCATTATCCCCTGCCATACATTCCCTCTTTCGGCTTTTTCTCAAAATTCCCATCACTCATTCTCCTTCCCACGTTCCCTTATGCATATCTATATGTATCGAGAGTGAATTATTAAGGTGAAAACGGTCGTATTTGTGCAATTAAACCTATGGAAAAATGCCATCTCTGAAACCCTTTTGAATATGTTTATATATTTCTTTCCCGTGTAGTCACACCTAAATATAAAAGTTTAAATGTTATGTGATTCAACTTCAAGAAAATATAAGTCATTAATCATCTGAGTGGTCTAATAATTAAAATTTAAGTTCATCTAAGTCATGAATTAATAAAAAAATCATAAAAATTCACCACATCCACCGAAATAATTGATGAAAAGGATTTACAAGCGATCATTTATACATTTTAAAATGTTAACAACGTTACGAAAAACTGGCAATTATTAAAGTTGTATAAAATATTTTCCGAGGGGTTACAATTAGCTCCCAAAAAGCGAACAGAAATAAAAAATAATAGTAAAATATCTGATTAGATATTGGCTAGATTTTATGTTTGTTCATCACCTTACCCTGTTTTTGCTATTGTGGTGGAATTTTCATCATGGACGAAACCCATTCATGAAATCAGTCAAAATACTAGTGAATGGAATGATGACAATGAAAACTGATCTCAATGGAAACAACGTCCTAGCCGGAGTCGCAGATATTTCCGCTTACCGTGGCTTGAGTTGAAGTGACTATTGATGAAAATCAAACATGGCGACTTCAGTGGATTAAATAGTTTCATCACAGACGGACATTTCTCATCCGCAACACGAACACGATTTACTTTTCACAAAATAATATACATAAGATCAGGAAACATTTTAAATACCCTCATTTATTTTAGTCTTCATATATTGTGCGTATCAATTCTACTTTTATTCATGAATAATTTGGAGATTTTATCGCTAAGTTTAATCTTGAAATGTGTGAAGAGGGGTTAGGTGGTAAATGAGATTCCATAGTCATAAATTCACCCCAAAATAAAGACGACTATCTATCTTTTTTTTTCCAGGCCTTCCAAATGGCGTTCACTATAATCCAATTCGTGCTAACTTAATCAGTCCAAATCCTACTGAGTTCCAATCAAAAGACCTGCACTCATGAGGGAAATTTCCGATTTCACTCCCACAGACACCATCAGTCGACCGATGTCCAATGAGTATCTCTCCGTTAATCAAAGGACAATGCGTTTGTTTGTTTGGGCACATGTCCATGACGTCGGACACGCAGCCACCGACCGTCGCCGATTCGAGAGGGAGGGAGAGACAGATACCAAATCATGTCTTCGAGTCGATCCATCGTTGCTGCGTCTCGAGCACGTCCGCATATTCGCACTCGAAATGGCCATGTTGTCGCCGTTTGGGCAACCACCACTTTCCCGGCGGCCACGGCGGGCGGTGGGGCCCACCCGCAACGCGATTCGTCTAACTATCACACGCTCCTGGAAGACGAATGGCCCACCCGCCCACCCAAACCCGAGGGGATTTCCTCGACCCGGAAAGAGAGAGGGGAGCGAGAGGGGTGGTTTGGGGAAAGGGGAGCGATGGGCGCCCCTTCCCCCAGCAGACAACTCCGCGTAAGATTTATTGGACGCCTACGTGACCGACTGACTGGAGAGTCAACCTCCCAGACCAGACCCGTTATTCATTTCCAACGCCATCAGGACTGTCATCATCAAAATTATTATTATTATTGTAGATATTACCATGGTGGAGAACCACTCACTGGGAGCGAGAAATCTTCAGCTCGCGAAAACAAAAGCCGCCCGAAGAGCGGACGCCGAAACACATTTCGCCCGTGACGTCCTCTGGAATTTATCTCTCGCCGGAAGGAAGGAAGAAGTCGAGAGGGCCCTGCGTCTACCGAAGAGGGCTCCCGTCTCCGTTATGTTTTGTTTGTGGCACTTCGCCGCCGATCAGAGGGTCGCAATCGCGCGGTGAGAGGGGGGGAGGAGAGGCGAAGGGGTTTGCCTACCCCGTGGTTTTGGGTTGTGGGGATTCGTGCGGCCCAATCGAACGACGTATCGCGGTGACATGCTTCCTCTCTCCCGGAGGACGGGCGGGGGATTAGAGGGGATAGGGGGGTCGTCGGGAAAGAGCGCCCAGCATCAAGCGGCCGGTGGCGCGGGCGAATGCCGGAGGGAGGGAAAGCGGGAATGCAAGGGAAACTCCACGAGTACCCCAGCAAAGAGAGACAGAGAGCTCTTAAGAGGGAAAGGGATAAGGGCGTGACTGACCTAACAAGGAGTCGGGAACGGGAATCGCACAGTGAGAACGATAACGTGGCCTCGAATAAAATCGATCGTTGCCGAAATCGATACTCACCCCATCCATTTACTAAGCTGAGAAAGAACTTCATGAAATCGTCGACAGTTTCACTACATCGTTCAACGAATCGTTTTATTCATAAGCCAGATTGAAATCCCCAACCGAGGAGATTTCGGATTAAAATGATCTACGGAGAAAATCTTAACGCTTCGCGAAAAAAAACATGACCGAACGGAAAGCGCCACATTTCCGTAGGAAAATTCTGGGCTGGGAGCCAATGCAGGGAGCATGAATGTTTCGTTTACGATTCAAGCTGTTAAATTAACAAAAAAACATTTGACTTTATTGCCAACGGAGGGGGAGGATAATTTTAGCCACACGTTACTTTGGAAGAAGAAGAAAACAATATGGGAAGACAGCCGCACCAAATGATAAACTGAATTATCTTTCCCTCGATAAATTCGGAAGCACAATAGTAGAAAAACATCGCGCATGGCACATTGAAATTAGGGCTAGGAAGATAATACCCCACGATGTTAATCACATTACCCTAATCGTAGTTGGCCTAATACTTCCCTGTCACATACGTAGAAGAAGCAGCTTGGTAGGGCATCATTTAGATATAAATTTCGATTAGTGGAATACACGGGAATCGTAAAATGATACATTGTAGGTCCCTTCAGGATCACGTAGACCGAATGCGGAGCTTTGACTCACGAAATAGGCGATCATTCATAGGAAAGCGATAACACTGTTTTGGTAATCGTGATTTTTTAAAGGAATTGTGCACAAATTGAACTTCTGAGCATGACTTTACAACTCCTGAAATAACCATGCAATAAAAAGAAAAAATAAACTATCAACTATAAAAAACAGACTTGAAAAAAAATTAAATTTAAATAAAATCATCAGATAAGGATGCAATCACTCATTATCAGTGTTCAAGTTTTAAATGAATGAGGATTCAAAATGCAAACAAGGAATACCCATCGACGGAAACCATGAGTGAAAAAAAAAACCATTTGATCGGTTTTGTGGGTAACATTGCGGCTGCGGAGTAGATTCAAGATTACTTTAAGGCATGCGGTAATGCACCAGATAAAGCACTTGCGAGAATTGGCGTAAAAATCAATAGGAAGAAGACAGGTGCAATACTAAAATGCGGAAAATAAAAATGGAAGGAAAGGGCTTCAGCCACGAGGATATAAATAAGAATAAGCCGAATCTTTCTCACGGCTTGAAATCATGGACTGCATAACAGGGTTGAAAGAAGTTGCGAAGGATTTCAGGCCCAGAATTTTCCAAGTAGGGAAAAGATCAGCTACATTAAATCTAGCACCCTGGTAGCAACTCCTTTAATACATGGCGGAGTCTATTCCAATCCAATTCATGCACGATCAAGTTTCGTTATTAACAAAAGAGTAAATAATGAAAAAAGACATTATGCTTTTCCGCAGAGAGTATTATTATTACGACCTAGGTTTCGTTACAGAGTAACATCTTCAGTGGTTGACCACTTCAGAACCTGAAGATTTTACGATTCAACGAAACCTAGATCGTAATAAAAACACTCTTTGTGGAAAAACAAAATGTTTTTTTTTTCAGCATGAAGGATTTCCACCATGTTACGCGTGAAACTGAGTGATTAAAAATCGTCAATGATTTAAATTGGTTTCATCAAACGGTTCAAATACATTGATGCATATTTTTACATGAAGAAATGGAATCACGTCCACGGTTTTTAGAGTCCATCAGCATACCTCTGTGAAATTGAAAATAATAATTTTAATCATATCATATGTGTTGTCAAAGAGGAGCGAAAAAATTTGTTTGCAGTATGCGAAACAATTTCTTTGAGGGATAGAGCCCTAAATCATAAGGTAAGTTTCGTATGGTAAGGTGGAAGAGGGTTTTTCACTTTCAAATAGTATCGTGACGTTTTCGAAGCCCCATTTTAAAAGTAAAATCTTTCGAGGGCACAACGGAATTGAAAATAAAAGCTCAATGAATGGCTATAGGTAGTTATAAGGCCATCTTGTGCAATTTTCACAAAAGAACAACTAAATGGATCAAGAGTACTTTAGACAACGAATTCCCGAGGAACATTTTAGAATAGTGTCGAAGTCATTTACTGCCAATAGACCAGGGGTAGATTTTCAGCTAAGTATACCGAAGGAAAACACGTCGAAGTAATATGTAAAGAGTGAGGTAAGAAAGAACAGTCGTCACGGAGAAAGAGAATTACCAATTGACGGGAAAGAATGGTTGGTTTGAGAGCAATCAATCTTCTGACGAAGATCTAATGAATGAATGATTACCCGGGGGATATTGTGCCTGGGACGATATCCCCCAAATCAATCCTTCGTATCGTGCCTTCATCCGTCAACATTTTAGCGCACCTCTCACAAATATCGATTACCTTACTCAACTCTTTCAGAATTTTGGGCAACGAACTCCTATCCACTCTTCCTCGGTAAATTTATGAGATGCCGGCTTTAATGTTTTAACCGCCGTTTTTGTCGTGTCGCTAGGTGTCACTTGGGGCATCCATTCAAGGCGGTATTAATTGAAGCCCCGAGATTCGAATTTATAACAGGTGGTTTTTTATTCCAATTTCGCGAAACGGTCGCCATCATTCGCCTAGGTTATGTGAAATTATCAAAGTTCATATGAGAGAAAATTGTACGGATAATTGCTATAGATTTTCACTAATAGTAAAAAGTTTCATTTTTTCCTGGTCCTTTTAAGCATTAATATTTATTAGTGGAGATCCGATGCTCACTGAAAATAATTTCAAAATCTATTTTTTTTAACTTTATATTCAAATTATTAATCATGATGGAATTTCAGCTTCTGCTATTATTTATTTGGAAATTATTCTGGTTATATTTCAATAGTCTACCTAGTCAAGGTTTAATGAAAAAAACCTTAGTTACCTGAATTATATCATTAAGTTAACATAGATCACCACCTGGTCTAAACGATTATCACCATTGAATGTGTTCCTTGTATGTGTCGGAGAATATGAGTCCAGATAGGAAACCAAGTATTGTTCATGGACAATTGGCCTTTAAATAAACAAGGGATGGATTTCCTTCCGGGGGTTGATTTCCATTAGTGCGATACAACCGATCAGAGTTGAGACTTCAGGGCCGTCACGTCATATCCTCATTGAGGGGCCGAAGCTTCTGGGTCACGAAAATGGATACCAAAGCGACCTTTCCTGGACCCGAAGGAACGCCAAAGGAATGTCCAAAGTCAGTTCAAACGAGATCAAACACTCTTGCATCGATGCCTCTGTCAAACAAGGACGCAAACGCCACCATGTTCCTCCCAGCGCAAACACGCTCACTCCACCGCTTTCTTCTGCCCTCGACGAGCCCAACTAAGCACTGCCCACGTTAACGGAGGGCAGGGCTTCGTTGGGCCCGTCGAGGGCAGAAGAACAATGAATGAAAATGAATTCTTATGAAAAATGTTACCGGGACTGATAATTTTAAGCTTTTGATAAAAGCAGAACTTATCCCCAAATCAAGACATAGTTACCTCTACTTGCTATAGCATTCACTCTGGTACTGGTATCGCGTCCAATTGGGAATTCTTTAATGTCTGTCTAAATATAACACGGATGAGGAATGGAACCTAAACTAGATGTTTCTCAATTCCCATATAACTGGTATACACATAAAAAATTTGATTCATTAAGTTATTAATTGAAAATGTTTCACTCATTAAATTTTCGGTCGACTGACATTTTATTATTAAAATACAATAATTAAAATATAAATGAACCACGCCCACTTCAAACGTACGTTCATCGTTACAACTTTTGAGGAATCGTTATGTATAAGTTAGCATTGCCGTCCATGTGGAATTTATCTAACTAGAACCTGAATCGATGAGCTCTTATCCCAAATACCTTTTGAATATTCAGCAGTGCTTGTTTCTCTTGCAACTGAATGAAGCCAATTTCGGTTATGTTTTTGTAGATTAATCGATTTTCCGAAGGGGTGAACAATCATTAGGAGGCACTCGAGGAGCTGTCTCTCTTAATTAAAGCAAAATGTTCTTAACGGTTTCCCTCACATATTCCGTGATAATGATGCTGTTATCCATGGCCTTTCACCAAATATTATTTAACTGAACGAATAAGGCAGAACTGACATGGATGATGGAGTTTATTCACATGCACTAGAGTACACTTTATTCATAACAGTACATACGCGAACATTGACTCATAATTACGAAAAAAATCGCATAATTTAACATTCATCGGATTGTAAAGTTACGGAAATCATGATAGGTGAAAAATATGGTTAGTCGAACACATTACTTTCTCTGCACGGAAATTCTGTTTATGGCCAAGAAAAAGAGGGAATCAAATAAATGAGAGCAATATTTTGTTTCACCTAGGGTTATAGAAAGTTATTCTTCGTGCTTTTGCAAAACAAAATGAAGGAAACATCTCGAAAGTCTGTCCTCTTACGGTGAGGGAATGACAGAAAAGGATGAACTACTCTTACTTTCTTCACCATGCCAGCCAAAATTCCGTCGCGGATTGATTTAGGGTCACGACCAAAAACTGTCAACTGCAAAGTATACGAGCATCGTACATTGCATAACTTGACAGGGACTGAAAGAAATAATGATAGACATTCGTACACTTTTGATTTTTCAAAATCGTTGGTTTTCTAATAAACAGCCTTTCTGTTTTAATGATTTTGCTGCAGTGTTATTTCAGACAGAAACATAATTAGTAAAAATGTTGTCTCTGACTATCAGAGACAAAATTATTCACACCAGGCATTTTCAGGATTAATTAATATTATTTAAAATTATTCACACCGGGCATTTTCAGGATTAATTAATATTATTTAAAGTAATCTACCGGTTTAGGTAGGTTTTGGATAGACGCAACTACCAAATAAATAAATATTTTGTGACTCTTAACAAAACACGATCCAGCAACCTACTCTACATCAGGTCTCTCTTCATCTCTATGTACTTCCTTCCTTCATTCCACCCAACAGCCCAATCCTGTTCCTGCCCTTTCCTTGTTTGGCTAACATTCTCCCCTCTACTACAGTCTTCAACATCCCTCTGCCGAATAATAAGCCCTTCATACATATTTTCTACCTCCATAGGATTTCTCTCAACAAACGCCTCTCCTCACCCACCATCCCTGGTTTTCCTCATTTGTTTTCCTATCGGTCGTTTTCACCTTCTCCATCCTTTTCCACTCCTACATTTCAAAAGCCTACACTCTACTTCTATCATCCTGATTCAATTACCACGTTTCCACGCCGTACATGCGTACGCTCCACGTCAAAGTTTTTACGAGTCTTTTCTTAACATCCTTACTCAACGTCCCCGTCATCAACAACCTCTTCCTTTTGAACGCCTCTTTGCCTAGCGCAATTCTTCTACTTACGTCTCAACTACTTTGACCGTGTTGGTCCTAAACACTTCCGAGATACGTAAACTGTTCTATCTGCTCTAGTTTTTGCCCTCCTATTTTAATGTTTCTCTTCTCTGACTGACAAATTAGAGCTTGCCCATTAGCAAACCTAACTGATTTTACGAATTCCTCTCCGATTTCTATTCCTACCTCCAATTCTTCCCATGCCTCTTTAATCATTCCCTCCACATATACGTTAAACAGCACCGGTGCCAATGGAAAACCCTTCCTTACACCTCTTCCTTACACTGTCCTTTCGGACTCTCCGTTCCCAACTCGCACCTGAGCAGTCTGAGACATGTACATGTTGCGGATTAGCCTCCTGTATATCCAATCTATTCCTAATTTCTGCAATATACTCATTGGTTTTTCCCAATTCCCTCCATGAAATGCCTGTTCGAAATCTAAACAAGAGCAAGCAAATACGTCCTGATTGTATTCCATTCTAGGATAATACTCATTTTTTTAACGTGTAATCATTAGGATAAAAATCACGTCGCAAAGCGTCCGACTGAACAAGAGAGACGAGTCCTCTTTAACCAGTAGGAATTCATTTTTTGAAATTCACTCTACAACCTACAATGAAAGTATGTATTTCCATGTATTGACATAAAAACGTTATCGTTTTGGAAATGTAGGTGCACAACACTCAAATACGAACGGAAATCGCTGTAAATTTATCAATTTGGTTCTAAGTGAGCCGCAGCAACAAGAAAAAAGGTTGAAAAACCGGAGCAAATTTTATAGATAATATTTAAAAGGGTTTAGAAGAAATTTGCAGTGGCAATAATAAAGGTATTCTGAAGAAGGCTGTAAACTCAAGAGCGATGAAGCTATATGATATCAAAACTCAAATCAGTGGCCAGATGGCGGAATTCCAGCTGCATAGTGGTAAAATTTAGTTTCGGAAAGAAAGAGCTAACACATAAATCTACATTACCTAATCGTTAAAATAAATTACCTTTTGAAATAATGATACCATAAAAAATTCATGATGCTTTCATTAGGTTTTAGGTGAAGATAGAGATGGTTTAAGAAAAAGGAAAGGATGTTCACAGATAAGGTAAACAAGAATAAGAATATTTGAAAACTATTCCGAAGACAATAACAGAATAGATGAACATGCGGTAAGATATGGTATAAAATATGGTGGGCATTATATCTTTTGGTAGCAAAACACTGATTTAGGAAAATTGGAAGAAATCCTCACAAATTCGCGGGTGCGAATTCGGATCATAATTAAGTGTTAATTAAATTTATTTCTAAAGAGAATTGAAGTGGAGGAAGCTGCAAATTGGATTTTTGAGCTTTAATTTGGATTCACTGGAAAAAAAGAAAATTCCTTTGATAATTATCTGAATGTGGATAATGGGTTGGAAACAGCTGGGAAGAAAAGTGGCAGAATCTTAACAGCTCAGATACAAAGATCGGAAGAGAAAAAAAACGAGTAGTTAATGATAAAAGAGTAGCGGGACGTGTTTATCAAGAGCACAGATGAAGAAGTGTTGGAAATGTAAGAACGCGAATTTGCTTATCGTTAAATGGATGCACAGTAGAAAACGAAAACATCCAATATGCCAATTGTTTCAAGATTCAATAAGTATTGCCTACACAAGACGTTTATTCGGAGTGAAACAAACGATAAGATCATAAAAAAGTAATGGAAAATTCCAGGTGATATCAAGGAGCAAATGTATTAGCGGCTGGAGATTTATCGTAACAAAACGGAAAGAGATTTCCGAAAAAATACGCACATACGATCCATACGCGCGGAAGAACACACTCGGGTTTTCTGGCGAGAATCAAAACAGGAAGACGAAGATAGTTCCCTGGCGATCTGATGAATGGTGCCATAATGCATTCAGCCTTTCGTTGAAAGCATCATGGAGCTTTGATGTTTATGCTCGCAAAATGAGATAAATGGAAGACAGATTGTAGAGCAAATGACTACCACCAGTTAATTTTATAACTATATCATAAAAATAAAAAATAAACGTGGGATATAAGCTCAGGAGGTTTGACCTACTGCCCTCATTCACTTCTAAAGTTTCTTTTCAATCCTAAATTGAATTCCCTAACTACCAAACTCATTAACTCAATTTCTCCGAAGCAGGAAATAAAGTTTCTTTACGAATAAACTAAATGAAAGGCTTGAGCTCAGAGATCCTCGTATTTGACATATTCGCGGTCACACCAATCGTCTCCATTTAATTTTTATCGCCGACCGTATGGACTGATCCTTTGGTCGTCATTATGAGCTCATCCCTTCAACTCCATTTTGAGTTCATCGCAGTGTATCTTGCTGCAAATTGTTTTTTTTAACGATTTGCTAATTACCTGAAGCGACGGTTAAAGTGCAGGCAGATAAGGAAGAGGTTTCACAAGAAAATATATATTTCAACCTCTATTAAATTAGTTACACATATACCTGGATAAAAAACCTCCGATTTTTAGGATCTAATTAAGCTAGGAGTTAATTTGCAAAACAGCATTATATCAGTAATAAAAAGGAAAACTAATCACTTCGATAAATTTTTGTAAAATATTAATTTCCAGTTTTAACTGCAGATTCTGAATTAAATTTGAGTTGAGATTTTTTTAAAGTACACATTATCCTTGGAATGTACTTTCTCTGTACATGATAGCAATTTTGGCTTAAAAACGTTTGATGGAAAGTTTATTTTCAAAATAATTTACCGCAACTGCTTCCTCAATGATGTTACGTGGAGTTTTTTCAAATATTATTTAATTTAATAAATATTTCTTCAACCCAGAAAAGATACTCCAGAGCGGTATAATTGATCCAGTTCTACGTAACAGATGGGTATTTTCAGCTGGATATGACGTGGCCACATATGGCTAGTGGCTTCCGTTAACCGTTGGGAATTCCGTACTGTTGTCACCCAATTGCTCTAATAAAAACACTGATTTAGTTTTAAATTAACAATTAATTATGGTTATTGGAGTAACTGAGACGTGAAATCACTCCTAAGGATGATAGATGAGCATACTCTCGCCGTTGATTTATTGATTCCTTTGTTACGAAGGTAACATGAAAGGTTCTGGGAATCATCAGAGGATGCCAGCGCCAGTGCAACGAGTTTCCGCCGTAGTAATAGACATTCCTTTATGAGTAAACACGTAACGTGCCAGTGTCTGGGAAGAGATCTGTGTTGCGGACGCCTCCGTTCTGTTGTTCCCGTGTAGTGATTTGCTAAGATGGATAAAATTGAGATTAGAGCGGTGATTAAATACTTCGTGAAGAAAGGTATGAAAGCAAAGAAAATTCATTTTGACTTTCAGGGCACAGGCCTCTGGTCCTTCATATTCAATTGTTGCCCAGTGGACAAACGAGTTTTAAAATTTGGTCGGGACATCTTAGATGATGAGCCGTCACCTTCTTTTGTGTCCTTCTAAGCAATGTTGGGGGGGGGGGGGGGAGGACCTCTGGTGCTGTATAGGATCTGTAAACGTTCACGCAATGAACGCGTCATCATTCCTAATGAGCACTTGGGTGGAAAAGGTACCAGCTAAATAATATCTGTGTACTTTTTCTTGCACTCTCTCCCCTAAAACATCCATTTGAATTAACACTTCACTGGATGTGGTAACTGGAGTGTCTTTACGCGCACTCCAATACACATAGGGTAAAATTGCAATCAAATGACACATATTCAGCAATTTGAAAATGTGAATCCTTCACTTCTGTTTCATCCTTCCATTGATAATGATTTTCGTGCAAGAAAAACGACGGTCTTCCAAGACTGTTAGTTAAAGGCTAAATGTAATATCCAAAAATCCATTAATAACCTTCACAAGCGAGATACGAAATTAATAAAATATTTAATGATTTCCATAGTATTAAAAATACTGAGACAAATTCGAAGGTTGTATGTATTTAAGCTACACGGGACTTGTTAATGGTTTGATTATTTCAAAATTGTGTTTCTAATGTGATCTAGAATGCCTCTTCGGTTTGACTATATTTCGTATATTGCCTAAAGGTCGGTAGTAAAGTCGCAAATGCCTTGATGCGAAATTTCTCGCAGGAGTGCAATAGCTGCCGTGCTTAAACCCCGTTTATGGATGAGAAAGCACAGAGCACGCTCGTACGAATGGTTCTCAAGAGATTCACAAAAGGTACTGATGTTCCCACCGTATTTCTAAGAATTCCATTGCAAATTAATAATTTTTCCATTTAATGATGATTTTACGATGCAGATAATTGACTGCTGATGTAAAATGACGTGTTTTAATATATGCGTAAAAAGATTTAAAAGAATTTATTTAATGGTAAATTGCTCACAAATTAATATGAAAAATTAAATTAAAAATAAGTGTAACATCATAATATGTAAGTTGCAATTCATACGAATAATTGCATTAAAACATTCAATTACAGTCATTTCAGCCTAAATGCGTATGAATAAATCTGTTAGCAATATCCTCCACTAATACCCTATGTCTAAATAAAAAGCTTAAAAAAATAAAATGAAGCGAATAAAACGTAGTGATAAGCTTATTGAAGAGGCTGAGACCCAACATTAGGACGACGCACGATTTGATGGCAGGGCTACATGAGATTAAACGCTGACAGGCAAGGGCTTGGCTATGGCAGCAGGTTGCAAGAGCTTACTGCCTTCAGGGTCTCCGACGATGACAACTGTTTAAACATAAAATTGCAAAATTAGATGCAGGTGCAATTTACATACATTCTTCAGCACTGCCAAGTGAGATAATAGATTGCGCCATGCGTCCTTACAATTGTGCCCCTGAAACACTTAAAAGTTTAATTTATGAGGCTGGAATTGCGCAGCCCCATGGATTCAACTCCTTTGAAAACCACTTAAGAAGTACTATTGCCCGCACACCCGTTGCACATGATGGAGTGGGGTGGAGAATTACAAGAATCCAGTAAGAAAGATAGGACCTTTCAAATGTATTATCGATTAAGTTACCTACTTGGCGGCACTGTGTTACTGCATCATTTCAGGGGCTGCCGTGTCATCCCTGTTCCCTCGTACTCCACGCCGAGAAACATACAAAATCTATCACAATTAAATGTTTACGGAATATTCACATTAAAACTGAAAAATCACTGATTATAGTAATTCTTGATGTCTCAATAAAGCCAAACAGTTTATCCAATGTAGCTTATTATTTTAATTAATTCAATTAATACTTGACTAGTAATGAACTAGCCTAATTAATGAACTAGGGTTAAATTTTTCATGTGTTTTTCAATTGCCACATACTTTTGGGTTATCTAACCAGGAGAAACGATAAGCATGAATTAAATGCATTATAGTTAAATACTTCGTAGGTTGTGCAAGAATTAGAAGAAAAAGAGAACACGAGACGTTCACAGTCACTAGAGGGGAAATTAATATGTGGGACGTTCAATAATTCCTTAGAAAATCCCAGAGATTGCGCTCGTAGAATTGGAAATGTTTGCCCTTAATAGGCCTTATCTCTCACTAGACTGCTGTTAAAATTTATCCGGCGTCCAGCAAGTGGTTTCATTCCCATAGTGGATTGAAGCGACAAGCTTTAACAAAAAATATTTTTCCATCAAGAAAAAGCACGGGTGCACACCTGCACTGTTTCGATTGCAAAAATTAAGGAATAACATATTACAGAATCCACCGTATTCACTACATTTAGTTCCCAGTGACTTTTTTAAATTTCCAAACTACATAAAATGGCTTAATGGAAAACCATTCATTAAATCAAGGAGTTCATCGCAAACCCAGAAGTCTATTTTGAGGACCTTCAGAAATTCAACTATTAGTGCAACTTTAAAAAGTTAAAGAAACACTGAAAAAGAATATCGAACTAAAATGAGTTTAAGTTGAAAAATAAAAAAAAGACGAGACACAAAATTGTTTTCCTTTTTCCTAAATACTTATGGAACAACTTACTTATCAGCCAGAAGGACTATGATTGAAAGTAGTGGATGTAAATCCTTTCGGGGTCCATGGAATGACATCATTATCGACCAAGAAAAACAACTTTGGCAAACAACAATCACAAAACACCAAAAACTTGAACTGATCACCATCGACCCAGAGAGTTTTAATGCAGCTTATGTTATCAACATTCCAACAGCCAGATCATTATTTTGTATAAATGCTGGAAACTCTTCAAAAAAATGTCATTAAATCTGAAAACCTACCAGTTCTCATGCCCAGCCTGAATATTTTTTCCGTAAAAATAAAATATTCTTCAGCGCTCCTTCAAACAAATATGATGCCTTTCATGGCAACTGAAATTCCGCCATTTTTTCTCTCTATTTCTCACTAACATTACAAATTCTAGAAACATTTCACAAATGAAGCCAGATTTAGCAGGTTAATCTCCCAATGTATTTAAATTGTCCGTTATCTTACCACACTTCTCCCACCCTCTCTTTTAGCCTTCCACAGACGTGTTCTGAAGAACCATCTCTTATTCCTCTCCAAGTCTTGGTCGCTACTGTACCGTACGTTGCTCCACATTTTTAAGATTAATTTATCTTTTATTGTGCATTCATTTCGAACTTGCCATCACTTACGGTGGGAAGCGCGTCACTGCTTCTCCCAAACACTTTCGGCAAAAGTACTCGATTCCTAGGCCACCGCAGAAGTAAAATTGTCGACTAAAAACGAGAGACAACGCCTGGGTTATCTGTGTACTATTCTGTACGCAAAACTCATAAGGGCATGTGCAGTATTTAATTTATTGAGTCAGTGTTCAACGAAATTAAAAAATGAAAAACTCAAAATAGTTTTGCCGCAGGATTTTGACGGTTTTGACGGTTTCTCAAAGGAGAGCATCAAGGTGCACGATTTTATTACGGGATGGGTGGTGGAGAAGGCTGACATACATAATGGCCTTCTATTCATCTCCCCGAATAAAAGGGAAGAAGAATACAAGGAAGAAATCCATTGGGGAAGGACGGGAGAGACTAATGAAGGTTCTTCGATAATCACCGTTACCTTACCAGGGACTTTCCTTTAACAGCAATTTAATTTCCTCTCAGCCCACATTCTTGTAAGGTATAAATAGCCTGGATAATGGAATACTGTGTATCTGAAATTGACAGGAAATTTGAAACCGATAATTAACCGAGAGTACGATTAATCCTTTTGTTCCGTCTTGCCGACTCGCATGCTGAGTGGCAGAGTAAAAGCAGGGTGGAGGCAATACGAAGAGATATCAATAGGAATCGAAAAGCTCGTACTAAAAGAAGAACGCAGTTAAAATAAGGGGCCGATTATCTTCTATTTGTTATGAAAAACTTTCCTTCAAAAGTAATTATTTTCATGACCATATTTTATTCATAGTACTATAGCACGGTATACCTTTTCAATATGGAAGTAAATTTATTTTAATTTGGAGCAATTATTTTATATAATGACAATGGGTGGGCAGGGATAGGAGTGGAAACGTGTGAGTTGGGTGTTTTCGATTCCAGGTACGCCTAAGATGAAATAAGAATAGGTTGGTCATTTTAGATGTCCAGGGCAGAAGGCCAGGAGCATGGAGCATCAGACTACGTAAGTCGATACTGGAAGCATCCGCCGTCTTAAGTCACCCATACTTGTCAAGCAGTGGATTTTCAAACTCCTTAAGATCTTTCATTTTAGTGGATTTTTTACTCCACGTACATTGAAGTGCGGGAAAAGACACCCCACTTACCACACCCAGTGAAATGTTAACTAAAATGGATGTTTTCGGGGAGAGAATATAGAATGAGGTGCAGGATATTGATTTGATGCCAAAAACGAATTCACATGATCCTCGTGGAAAGAATGTCGTCATGACGACGAAAAGTCCATGAAGTTCACTTTATGAACCATAGTTTAGGGGTGAGTGTCATGAGTTATTTTATGTGACGTCCTTATCTCTTTCTTAAGGTGTTCATTTTCAGTTAAAGAAAATTGAGGGGCTCCCAAATCAACTGTGGATAAGATGTTGACTTTTCAAACTATTTTTTATATTTTTTTAGAACATTAACCTTTGATTGGGATACTTAAGGCTCAAATATATTATGAATCACAATATTCGAATAAAATGCTTTCCCGATTATATACGCAAGACCTGGGTATTAATTGTCGCAATGTGATTTTGGGGGTTAAATAGTGAACTATAGTCCACTTAGAACCATTTCTTACGTTAATTAATGTTTCCGGCGAGGAAAGGTTTTTCAGATGCATAATTTGATAATTTGTACTTTTTTCTCGAATCATTTACAAGCTAGAAAAGTTGTGGGAATAACTCCTCTCTCAATACTACATTTACTGTCCATTGATCTGTGACTAGAGAAATAGAGACATCAAGAAAAAAAAATCGTTACGATCATCTCCAATAATCTTACTCCACAAAAGACAAGGGAAATCTCATCGCACAGTGGAAATTGAACTGTGAGTACTTTATTCCACTATTTTATTTTGAACTCCAGTGCTCATGTGTTACACTCTTTAATTCCAATTTTGATTTTCAACGTAAAGCGATTTTTTTATGTCTTTACCTTAATTCTCCTTAAGAAGTAGGTTATCGGCATAATTTGAAACTTGAAAAGTCTTTGCTCTCCCAAAAACCAATCTTTGTCCTTAGCCCATTGTTTCTGTCACAAGTTCCCCGTCACATTCACTTGTAAGAACACTCGAAGAGCGTCTCGCAGAACTGATCGGATCCACCTGCTTCCCCTGAAGACTACACAGCTAAGTCTACAACAACGATGCCGTCCCTCCTCTTCGTCGACCACCATCATGGGCGTCCGTCGAACAGCAGGATTATCACGTTAGCAAATTTTCCTACTGGAGAAATCCCGCGGATAGACAATTGGAGAAGTTACGGGTTAATTTAATGGATGAAAAACTGCAATTCATAAGTTTAAACAACAAAAACTGTTCTATTTTCATGCCTTCAATTATATAAACAATCACAAACTTCAGTTTTCCATCTATCGAAATTTACTTGCAGAGACCAGGAAAATACATTTTGGCAAACATATCATGTCGTCAAAACGTCTGTCGTGTTTTCTTTTCGGTGGGAATGACCCGAAAACAACATATTTCTCCTTATACCGGATAACGTAAAAACACTTTGTATAAAATTAAAATTTTGAAAGAGCAACGCGGTCGCAGATTAATCCAAAACTCTCCGGTGCGAATACTGCTTAGAACTTTGAAATTGCTCATGAGGTTGTCTAATTTTTTTTTAAATTTTGAAACCTAAATTAAAATGGTTCAATCAGCTTATAATAAGGTCGCAATAATGTCCTCATAATATTCTCCCTAAATTCCCAATCATAACAAAAGGAAAATATAAGTCGAATACTGTACACTTAAGCGCGCCGCTTACTTGAACGGCTGCCGGCAGTGATATGACAAAAACTTTTTCGGTATCTTCATCCACCATGGTACACGTATCAGCCCTTCAGGTACTCCTAAAAAATCGTTTTGGCACTTTTTGTCGATTGTATGAAGACCTGAATACAATTTTTATTTCCTGAGAAATAACGTTTGATTCCTAATTAATATGTAATTTAAAAGTCATTCAATACACAAATAATTAAACAGAAATTTCTTAATTCGTTCCATGTTCTTTATGAACAGGTATCTATTTCAGATATTGCGAAAAATACGTTTCCCAATGATACCCAGTGGGTTTTCTACTGGAGGTGTGAGCATGACAAATATTTATCGCATCTCAGTGTTTATTTTAATGAATCTGTACGATTGGGGGCAGATTGTTCTCGTGGATAATTTGCACGAGTTTGAGTAGACTCCACTTTTATGAATAAATGACTCCTTCCATTATGACTAATAATGATAGCCGTCCCACTTAACAAGTCCAGGTGCCTCTGACAAAGAAAGAAATGTGGGAGAACGGTTCAGTACCCCTATCCCCTTCGAAACTGGAACTTTAAAAAAATAACTCGACCCCATTAAATGTATCCGGAAATCAAAGACTGTCCTACGTCTATAATGTAAAAACTACATTCGAAAAAGTGCACCAAGATGCGATGTAGACTCAGCTATCAAAATAAAATCATAGCCTATATTCGAGTTTCCCCATCAAGCCTTACGACACACTTTCCTAAAGGTCCATATTGGTATGCTTTACGGTATAAAATTACCCTGGGCAATCATCTAGGTAAAGAGAAGAGCAGGAAACGGGATCCCCTGAGACAACCTGGGTTGTATAAACTTTGATGCAATGACCGCGACGCCGTTTCTCTCGGGAGCTACCAGGTGGAAATTTCAAGATGCGAGCGAATGAACACGCCTGCCTCTCTCTTTGATTTGCACTAACGATAACTCCCATTTTGGTAAACATTTTATTAGCCACCGCATATGGAGTGCCACCACTAACTACTGTTGAAGTAAGGGAAAGAAATTCGCCTAGTTCGACGCACTGGAGCGATAGGAAAAACCCTTCTGTGTGTCACCGTGGAGGTTTTGACTAAGGGATGAATTTCTCGTCCCCCTTCCTTCCCTCACCACCCCACTTGTAAACGCATCCTATTTCCCTTCGCGCGTCTTTCTTTCTATCGCTCCGCACACCTCACCCAACCACCGCACATAAAAGTGCTGCAAACTGCCCACGGACGCATGCATTAAGGCCCACGGTTCGATTGACTTCAGGATAATCTAGGAGCATTATTGCACCCGCGCGGTGACATACAAATATCGCGCATCCCCTCCGAGCAGCGATGTTTCCTTCGCCAGCATCCCACCACCCTCCCATGCGTGTCCTTCTTGCCAGAGTCACCTTGACACCGTCGCCAACTTTGGAACCCCGTCCTCTACGTATGCTCTATTGGAATTTCCATTCTTTCCGCGTATTATTTACGATTCGACGTTTTTACATTGGTAGAGAAAATCATCTGATCATTATAAAACCTGGAGGAAGCTGGAATTCCTACGCATTCCAACGACCATTAGCAGTTGGAATTTCCCCAGTAAGTAGACAGGATATATGAAAGCGCATAATAATGATGCAGTCTTCAAAGCCAGCATTTGGGGTAACCACGCTGCGCTGTGCCCACTATCAGCAATATAAATCCTGAAATCTTCTAGAAGCATTCCCCAGGGAGGAATTGGAGAAGGAAGAGTGGAGGGTCTAAATGAAGGAGTGAGGAGAGATAGAAGACCTGCAGCCCGTTGCGAAGCGCCCCTTTAGGGCTGCCGAATGTATATTGAGATCGTGACTTTCAAGCCTCGAGTATAATATACTCGTAAACTCGTTTGCATAGCTGTAAGTGAAATAAAAATACTTTTACGTCTAGTCCAAAAAATGCCCTCCATAAACCGATATAACCGACAGTCTCAGTGGCTGAGGGGCAACGTCCTCGCCTGCGAAACCAGAGGTCGCGGGTTCAATTCCCGTCCAGGTGGGTTTTCCTCCAATTAGGGCTTGGGAATTTTTAATTGTGTAAATATTTTAACATATAATTGTAAATAGTCAGATGTAAAGACCAAGGAAGCACTATTTTCGGATTACTGGTAATTAAAACAAATTGAAATTACAAAGCGGATATGGTGAAGAGCGATCGCTTTTATTATGATAATTTAATTCTCTCTGCAACCAGAGAAAATTTTAACATGAAGTCTCTTCTTACCCGCACACTATCTGATGCAAAAACCTGCGAGTATTTTGTCTTTAAGGTACGAATTGGCAGGAGGGTTGAAGGGGAAATGAAGTTGACCGAGACATGATAGTGCATGTGCATGGGAATATTGATACGCCTCCGATATGATGGAATACAATTTCGTATGGTCACCAAAACCTGAACCAAAATGCACTAAAAACATGAAACTCGCTCAGCGGAGTTAAGCCCCAGCATGTATTCAAATACCACACACACGAGTGGGAAGTTAGTCGAGAAATGTTAGGGATCCCTGTCGCCGAGTTGACTTCACATGACCAGCTTTGTACGTACATTCGCTCGGAAATTGATGCCGCAGAACATTTCCCCAGTCTCGACATGCGACAAAGCGCTGCGGGCGAAAGCTCGTATCGATGGCAAGTGTTCTAATTCTGAAGTTGACAACACGTTTCCATTCACATTATTCAGCCATTTTATGCAATATGGATCGTCATTCAATAACACCTCGGGGTGTTATTGTATGACGATATTTTTTAACCCATTGTGTGTTGATTCATATGATCCATAATTTGACAGCTTTTAAGAGGAGATCGAAATATACCCTTGTTTCTGATGTTTGGAATTCTCGGATGGATAGAAGCAGAACATGAAACATTTCACCGATTTTTTACTTTTTTGAATATTCTCGTTCCACTGGTTCGAGAATATAGAGTTACAAAAACGTAGACCTGAAGTTTCTTTTTAATTCTCATCAGAAGAAAATGGGTAATTTTCTTAAAGGAAGAAAGCGAATATTTTAGAAACAAAGACATCCTCATCGAAACAATTCAATTAAGGGTCCCGAATGAGGTGACTCCGAAATGACAACCACTGTTATCCTTGAAAAAATGGTACACTGTTGCTATCAATACCTTAGTTTAAAAATTAACTTAATTTTTGGACATATTCTAATAAATATCTTTTAAAATTATTATTTTTATTGCATATTGTTTATTTTTAATCATCCGTCTAACGTTAAATTATTTGGATTGGCATTGTAACTAATACGCTATATATTATTAGGTAATCTACCGATTAAGGTAGGTTTTGGATGGACACAACTACCAAATAAATACTTTGTGACTCCTAACAAAACACAATCTGGCAACCTACTCTACAAAAAGTCCCTCTTCATTTCTGTGTACTTCCTTCCTCCATCCCCACACAACACCCCCTATTCTATTCATGCCTTTTCGTTGTTTGCTTAAAATTCTCCCCTCTATTACAGTCTTCAGCATCCCACTGCCTGATTAATACGCCCTTTATTCATTAATAAGCTATAACTTCCTAAACTACTGCTTAGTATAACTGTCAATTACTTTATCCAAAGAAAGCCTTCAGTTTTAAATATACATATAAATATAAAAATATATATCCTCTAATCCCATATAAAAAACATCAATCTCATGCGATGGGAACCGATGAAATGAATTATCACTGACAAATTTTAGCCCTCAGACAGTTATTAAATACAAAATTAAATGTTTCTCTACAACTTTATACATCTGACATAACGCTTAAATCATTTATTTTGTAGCATGCCAATGTATTCACCGAATTAGGATAAATTTTGTATTTTTTCTGCACTGCTCGGCTGTTTTTGTGAGGACAGCTACATTTCCTCCAATTAAATTGTTCCTACTGCATTGTGAAGCGTGGACAGGAAATGAGTACAATTTGAATATGGCAATTCCAACGCCCTATGAATTAAAACTTGATTAAAAATTTAATATATTAATAAATTCAATAATATTTGTAAATAAGGCAATGGGCTTTATGTGATAATACATGGCATGGTAATTATTTTGCGTTTAAGTGAAATTACAATTAGGCATAATATTCCCAATACACTTAAATCAACCGAGTTAACGATTTATATACTTATAGAACAATAGTATACCTTGCACAAAGTTATCTTCCTGATTTGCCCTTAAATTAGATGCTCGTCATTGCTCTACCACACATCCCATATTCGCTCACTCAATTGGTTAAAAGATATACTCAATAATTTTTAAAGTTTTATTGCAATTATTATATTCTTTCGCGCATTTTACACCCATATTGTTCAAATGGGTAGTTAAATGTTATGGCTAACCAGATAGATCATTTTGGAAGGCACAACAACTAAACTGTCCAGTTTCCACATCAAGTGGCACTTAGTGTGTAGCTGATACCCGAGTGATTATTTGGGTTTATTTCCGAGTATGTTTTTGTCAATTAGCAAGGCGCTCAATCACTTCCCCGTGGATATGTCGACTAGGTTTAGCTCCCTGGTGGGTAACTTGCGCGTCATTTAAACCGAAGGAGTAGCGAGTTGGAGTCTAGTATGTCGCCCATAAACTCTGATCCCTTATCGGGTCCTGACAAACCAGAAAACAGCCTAAACGTGTCTTATCGGAATTACCCGAGCACATGGGGTAACAGGAGCTTCGGAAATTTCCCGGAAAGTACACATCTGGAGCTACTTCCAGAAGAGTGCATGCAATTTTAAGCTTAAAATCGAAATACCTTTTACATCGGATGTTAGAGCTGAAAGCCTTGAAACCACTACAAGTGACGTTCATGCATAACTATCTCATAGGGTAACACACCAAATTTATAAATAAATAAATACATACATATATATATATTTATATATATATATATATATATATATATATATATATATATATATATATATATATATATATATATATATATATATATATATATATGACAAACATAACCCTACATGTATTTCATTTATAAACAATTTAAATAAACAAATTTTGCATGTGAGATATAGGCTGTGAGTAGATGGAATATCTTATGAAAACATGCAAAATTGATACCTCATATACAACGTCTCCTTTTCCGTTCGATGATTTTAAGACCAAAAGAAATGAAAGGAATATGAGGATACGAATATAACTTCAATTACTCCATTTCATTCACTCGTAATTCAAAGCCCGCAGGCATTGTACTTATAGTGAGAAATACGGTACATCGCAAACTAAAGTACTGGTAACTTAATGGTTAGTATGGAGGCAGGCCCTAGATTGACCGTACTATGTAATGAATGGTCTGAAGACTTTTGTTTGGGTCGCAGACAATGGAATGCGGAAGGAACGTATTGTGCAACGGAGAATTCCAGTAGTAGAGAAGGAAAGGGCTTCTTTATTCTCCTCCTCCAACAGGAACGACGAGATGGCTAGCAACCAGGAGAACCCGCTGTTTCAAGCTCTTGCCCGCCTTCCCTCCACCGGTGGCCTCCCAGAACTCTCATTAACTAAGGATTTTTCCTTTTACGACGGCAACCCACCGTAAACAATTAAGCTCTCCAGTGGAGACGGTGACGGACCGTGGCCATTGCGAACACGAACATTTTTATCCTCTCAGCTAATCCATTCAGTGGCGACCTACTGGCATCGGCTCCCCCGTCGACACTAGTACCATTTCAACGCATTCAACATCCTGCAGGTAAACAGGGTTATATTTATTTTTTCCTCACCCCCTTCTCTATGTAATGTGGGTGATACTCCGAAAAACTCGGCATACGAGTATTGGCTCTATCGTGAAGGCACGGGGTGAAAAGAATGTATCTTTTCGACCGGCACCACCCGGATTTACCCTCGAAAATGTCACTTTCCTCGTTGAGTTTGGAAACAATTTCGGCCCCTCGTCTTATGCATTTGATTTAATTGAAATTATTCTTGATGTCACGGATCACTTTTTGAAACTATAGAATTACATGATATATCAAACGACGAAACCAGATACTGGCGCCAGCTTTTTTCCCCGAGTCACCATTCACAGTCAGGTTCCACATGCAGGTTTTAATCGACGTATGCTGTAAAATTAGTTGCATACATGAGTTTTTATATTTGTTGGAGAGATCGCATAGGCTTGAATCAAAATTCACGCGAATAATCTCCAAAACCTTTATTAAGAAAACGCCGAAACGAATGCCGAAACTCCGACAGAGAACGTCGACACATTCGTAAAATCTATCGAAAGGAGCCCAGAGTGTTCGCCGGAAACTAAGTAAGGTTTTAGACGTTACGATTCATTTTTGGCATTAATTTTGTCGACTCTGCTCGGACAAGAAAAGGCCAGAAGAAAGGAAAGGAAGGTTATAGATCTCTATGCGTTTGGATCCGAAGGTTGACAACCAAGTCTTAAGGGGATAAACTCTAAGACCTTCACAATGCTGTTCGCCCCGCATCCACTCTATGTCTATGTATAAGTGGCAAGGAAAGCCAGACTTGCTTGTTACTTAGGATAAAAGGCAAAATTTAATGAAAAAATGACTATTAATCCAAACCTAAATAATCCCAAATTTTGAATAAATATTTAATAAATGACAGCTTTTATATTCGGTAATTTTTACCTACATATATATATATATATATATATATATATCTATTTTCAGGGACTACTTATTCCGGAGCCCCACCCACCTCTGCCACCGTGCGCTTGGTCTTTCCATGAATCTAGCTTACCGCAATAAAAGACCGGTCCTGATAACGACTCGTGAGATGAAGAGACTGACACTATTAATTATATTCCCTTCTACAAATGCGCCCTTTATCTCTTTATTTTTAGGCATTGCTCGATAGAAATACGTCATAACTATAAAGATGGATATCTCATTAACTTATTGTTTTTATTTTCAAAACATTCCGCCCTCCATAGCTCATGGTATTGAAATAGGAAGGTACAAAGATAGGTAAGAGGATAAAACTGAAAGTGCATTCATTCCATTCTATTTCCCACTCTTCTCGTTGCGCTATCTTTAATCCTGATCGAAAAGTGACAAAACTACAAAGGAATTAAGAGATTCTGCCGAGGTAGATTCAGCCTACGAAATGTCTGACTTACAAATCCTTAATTTTCGTTTCTAAAGTCATCGAATTCTGTGATAGCCAAGTGTCTATTATGACTATATTTTTCGGGAGAGAAAAACATAACTTTCGATGATCTATTATCACGAAAAAAACACTCCTCAGGAAGCCTTAAAAAATGCAAAAGTTTTCAATGTTTGCTGGATCATGAAACATTTTTATCCGTTTTACGTCGAAATGAGGTGTGGAAGGTTCTAGCCTCCTTGAAGCACTCTGACACGTCCCGGAGAGTGGTCAAAGTTCAAAAGCTTGGCAGCGATTTCCTTCGATTTACAACATGTTTATATTTTGAATATCTATACACACCCTTTTCAATCGTAAAAGAGAGATTTAAAAAAATAACTTTACATTTAATCGTTATTTACATTCCTCAGTACTTGTATTAGCAGAATTCATGCAGTGAGGTTGGTTGCCTATGATTAAATTTTGCACCTCCTTCACGTTGGCTTTCGAGGCAGAAATATATCACCGTTGCAGCAGAAATGTACACAATGCATTTCAAGTATTCAACCGTTTAAAAGCAAAGGCCATTCAATCAGCCACAGCCACAAAATTGATCATAGGAAAAACAAATATCTTGATTAAGATTTGGTTTAAGAATTCATTCTGCTTTCTTCTTTAATTTTTATCGTCAATATCAAAATATTATTTTTAACTTTTTTAACAGGTTTTATCACTTTCATGAAAACATATTTCAATCTCCACGTCATTTACAAACTCCAGCCAACCCCAACAAATACCCATTAAAATGAAAGCAAAGCACCATAAAGGAAGAAGAATACAGGTTTCCTTTTTCATTACAAACATCGTTCCCATGGCATTTTTTTCAATAACTAACGACAGATTTCGACGATTACCCTCATATTCTGATGAAAACAGCCGTGGAAGAGCCACGCTTTTTTCCGGAATGACAGAAGGGAAATCATTTATGCGTATGGGATGGATGTGAGAGAGTACGACATTGGTTATGAGCATAAGCGGTGGAATGAGACTAAGGTTAAGGTGAATGATTGTCAATTAATCTTGAATTGAATTTTGGTATTTTGAGAAATGGAGATTGGTTGCGCAAAATTAATTATTAAAAAGCCTAAAATTCAACTGTACATCCATTAAGAGTTTGTAATAACTAGACATAACTCACCCCCTACAGGGAGGTCGCAACGAAACGGTTTATCGTTGTTCCATTCCAGATTGCCTCATCATCCAATTCCAAACCACTAAGCAACCCAAACCACTCTTCCTCATATTCTAACGATTTTCAGACATAATATCCTCTACCGCTCTCTAAATCATCGCCAAAGGATGTTTGCCATCTGATCATCGTCGTTACCATATGATGAAAATAATCGTTAAAAATACGCTGCTTAAAAAAAGAATTATTTTTATCCCTCGTAATTTTATTACACTATGTCATGGTCTGATCAATGAGTTTAAGTGTCACGAGTAAATATGAAAATAAATGGGTGCTCAAAATATTTAACGAGTCTCTTAAAAATATCAGAAAGTAGGTAATTTATGGCACAGTTTTAACCGTTGATCGGTGTAATTCCTCCAACGTATAGATAAAGCATAAATACAGCAATTCCACAATAAATATTAATTGACGGTCAGAGTTTCGCCACTGCATAGTGCCTAATGATACCAAGCAGTGGTAAAACAATGGTCGTCAATAAATATTAATTGTGAAAATAAGGTGTTTCTGTTATCTAAGTATGTCAGGTGATTCACCTTTAGAATTTCAAGTAAAATTTCAGTTTTTAATTGTTTTTTGATGATAATTAAGGACATGACGGTTTCCCTCGCTAAACCGCTTCTTAGTTCTGTGTTTGACGTTTGAGTATTATTTTGGCGCATACATTGCGTATTGGCATTATTGCTCATTATCCACTAATTAGCGATATCTTGCATTTACGAAAGAGCCAATTTTCAAGGCAATGGAAAGTCACTGTTAATCTACAAGGGCTGTTAAAGGTAATTTCAACATTATGTTTGAACATTTTTGCTAATTTTAAGTTTCATATTTTGTCGCGGATCACTCCCACTATTGGAGGACAGTTGCAAAGCCTATCACTTGACTAAACTAACTTGGACTTTGGTCTCAGGGAGTATACGATTTACGGGTGATGGATTCGGCGACTGTCAGTCATGCGTACCTGATCTCACCGATCACATAAATAACTCCTTTGCTATACTTTAATGATCCATACTTTTTGAGAAATCTCTGTTTAACTGACACCAATGGCGTGCTGGATTTTAAATGTGTTTTTTCTCATCGTTGCTCTGGCTGTAAGCCGTTTAATTATACCAATAATTATATTTCATAGATCAGTCATCATTGAACTTTTATTTGGTTTGAAGTTCAATAGTTGCCGGTTCCCGCAACTTTTTTATGTTATTTTTCTCCAGTTAGGCCTCATTTGGAATATGTCGGTAATAAAATAGTATTAAGGATTTGGGATCCTTGGGAGAAAATTTGGCAGAAAGAGCTAAATGAAGTCCAGAGAAAATTCGCCAGATTCGTGAAAAATTGTTATAATAAGAACACAAGTGTGACAGGTCTCTTAGGGGATTTAAACTGGGAGCCGCTTGAGATACGAAAAGGACAAGCAAAACTTAGACTTTTAGAAAAGCTAAGAACAAACGAGTTCAACAATGACACAAAAGCAATTATTATGGTCACACACCATTTAGGTGGATCAAACCATAAAAATAAGATTAGGGAGACAAATTCCAGTAAAGATAGATACAAATCAGGAATCATAATAGTATGAACCCAAAGTCACAATAGAAATATTAAAGACAATTTACGAATCAGGACAAGATGAAGCGTTGCGTACACATAAGGTATATTCGTTGGTGCACGTGTATGTTAGTTTATAATACATGCATTTGCACGTATGTAAGTTATAAAGGGGTTTACATGAATATATACACCTCTGTGGACGTAGATTGGCATAATGTTTGTTGATTTTGCATGCGGTTTTTTCGCTGTTACTGGTGGTGACCTAACACCACCCCCGCCACACGCCCTTGCGGGGTACAATGTAGATGTAGATATTTTGCACATGCTCTTGCATTACTCATATAAATAGGTGTCACTGTACAAACAAATGACCTAACGATTTGGGTAGGCCAATTTATACTAATGCAATGGCCACGTATTCACGCTGTCTCACCGCAGGACTGCCCCAAGTCATAGACATACAGCGTAAATCAACCGGGGCTTATTGCTGTAGAGCATTAATATGATATTGAAACACCCAATTTTTTCCAAGAGTAAAACACATAGTCAAATTTATCATCCTTGAAAATGTTTAATGATGAATATTACGATTAATGTGTATGACCGCGGATATTTGGGCAGGACACTTTACACACAGTAGACCGGAGGACTACAATTACGTGACACGTCTGTTTGAATTGGGTTGCGGACATCAGTGCAGGACAAAAATCGAGAAGATTTAATCGCAATTAGCCAGTCATAAGTCTCTCAACATTTACCCTACCTGACCACGGCAACATGACTGCAAAATTTCAGTGAACTCCCGACAGTGGACCACTGTGAGACATGAACGGGTAAGGCGCACATGCCATCAACTTTACGCCCGAGCCGTGTCCATTCGTGGCTCGAGCCCCATCAAGGTTTTGGAGCGTCGACAGGCAATTCGGTTGTCATTACAAAGGAAATTCGATAGCAATGGGTCCTTTTTACTGCTTTTTTATTGTCACTTCTCTTGGAGCGGAAAAAAGTATAAAAAGACTCGTATTTTTCGGGTCTCCAATCTGTTTCCGAGTTATTAGAGGCGAAGCATCGAAGGCCCTGAATCCTTTTCCTGAGTGGGAGGAGGATCGATTGTTATTACCTGGGGTTCCAATTCCCCTTATCTCGTCCACCTCACACATGACCCACAATGCATCGCTCCGAGAGAGTTCACGGGATTTCTGAGAGCATTAATGCAGTTTTCTTCACAAAGATCGATCCCATTCCGCTTGCTGAGTTTAAGTATAATTTGCAGGTCATCAGATAAATCTAAATAAAACTTTCACAAATAAACTGCAAAAAATAATTGCGCAGGCCAGAAAATAAGTACGTCGATGCTATGACGTCAGAATTCTTTGAATTTTTGACTTTTCATCGACCCGACGTCCAGTTTACGCATTTAATTAAGTTGAATTTTAGATATGGATTTGAAAAACCCTTCCCTTTCACGTTTGTTTTTTTTATTTAATCACGTTTTTCCTGTCACGTTGATAGCCGTGCACTTATTAAATGTATGGATCAGCTCAAAGTCGAACATTAAGGTTTTAACGTAAGATATATTGACTACTTGGAGAAAATTTTCGTATTACGATGACTTTTTACTCGTGACCGCAGTACAGGAAACGGCACTACAAGGCTACCGAAAAATATTCCGTCGACGCTGCCAACAGCATCGCATACACGGTCACCTTTTCAGCGAAATCTCCGCTGCCCAGGAGATACGATGTTTACCACACTCGCCGCCGACGCAGACGCCGCTCAAGGAGAATCTCTCATGAGGCAAGAGGTGAGGAGTGCCAACAAGACATTTTCATTTTATGACCAAACTGCCGAATCCGGGAGGAAAAAATATTTGGCTACTGTATTTCTTTGCGCCCAACTTTCGAACTCCAGAAAATATTGAGATTCCGTTTCGGAGTGAATAGCCCTCAGCCTAGTCTATTCATTCAGCACACACACACACACTTCCATAGTTTTCATTTTTTACGATCGAGTTTGGCGATCTGCGGCCTGGCTATACGCGTTCACGGTCCAATAAAGGATTGTTTTGCTTCATGTTCGAAATATATACATTAGGACGAATCAGGTCGGAGCAAATGCCAAATTCAGGAATAAACCACGTATTTAATAAGAGTTATTTTAACGTAAGCGAACATCGGAAAATACCATTGTACATTCGTCAAAACTTAATTAAAGAAAAGCAAAATAAAAATGCAAAACCCCTGCCGTTAAATATATTACATAAGTTCAAAATTGCATTACCTCCATTGAAAATGCCTCTGACAATGAATAAGGAAAGTTGCGAAGACACAGAATGACGAGTTCAGGTAAAAAAAAGCGTGAGGAGGTCTTCGATTGCAGAACATACGCAGGACATATGATGAGAATATGGATGAAAGAAGGAACTAGGATAACGTGGACACAGAATTTGGGAGAAGAAATCACAAAGAGCTACACAAATAACTGAGGTGAGAAACTATCACGAAAAAACATGATGGAAGGGATTGTGTGAGGATATGTAGAGTTTACAGAGTCAAGGCGAAAAGGGCACACTACACGCCATGTGTTAAATAAATAACGGGAATTTGAGTTATTGGAACGAATTTTATTTATTCGTCTATATCAATGTTATACCCATCAAAGGAGTCTCCATTACATATTATACACTTATGCCAGTGCTTTTTTCCAATCCACGAAACACTTCTGAAACTCGATCTTTGGTATAGCTTTTGGCTCTCTCGGCGATGCGTTTTTAATCTCATCTATGCTAGTATCATTATTACCCTTTAAAAGTTCTCTATATTTTTGGGAAAAAGTCACACTATGGGGGCATGCGAGGTCTGTCCAATATATACGCGAACTGAGGCCATAAAAACTTTATTTTACAAAATTAGATATACTTCGAGTTTGTCCCCTTCAAAATATTTTCCATTCATTGCTATGCACTTGTTACATCTTCTTTTCCACTGTTTAAAGCACCCTTGGAAGTCCTCGGCTGTTATTCTCTTTAGCTGTCTCGTCGAATCTTGCTTTATTGTGTCCACATCTACCCAGTGATGACCCGTCATCACATTTTTGCATTTTGAGAATAGGAAAAAGTTGCAAGGGGTGAGATCTCGCGAATAAGGAGGATTATCTAGTATGGTGATTGAATTTTTTGCCAGAAACTGGCGAACAAGCAATGCTGAATGTGCAGGTGCATTGCCATGGTGAAAAATCCATTCATCATGTCCGGTTAAAATAGCGTCCACTGTTGATTTTCCTAAATTCAGTTAATCAGCTATCATTCGGGCAGTTTTTCGGCGATCGGTAAGGACAAGGGACCGCACACGTTCAATGTTGTCGTCAACACAAGTGTTGAAGGTCGTCCCGGCCTTGCATCATGCGTGGTGTCTTGTCGGCCATCTTTAAAACGCTTGATCCACTTGGAAACTGATGTTTTGTTCAGAATTTATAACCGTAAACAGCTGTCAACATTTCACTAATTTCTTGATAATTTTACCGCACTCCAACAAAAAACTTGATGTTGATTCGTTGCAAAGTGATTTTGTTCATTTCCATTTTCGACAAACGGTAAAAACAAGGACAACAGAAACTAACAAAACTTGCATCAAACCCACAGCTCGACGATCGGCCAAACACAGACAGCTCATTAGATCTCAGGAAACTAGCGTCGCTAGTGGGCGGGGCTCTAGTCTGCGTCATGGTCGCCAGATTGCACAAGTTCGTACATTTATTGCACAGTCGACGTATCTGGCAAATATGGAGGCTGATACATCATTTCAGTACTGTTTTGTAGCAAATATTTCAGAAAAGCAGTGAACAGTTGCATTATCGTGGTGGTGCAAAAGCCATGGATTGTTTCGTCACGAATACGGGCGTTTTCTTCGTATTGCTTCACGCAATCGGCGTTGAATTTGCAAGTAATACCCTTTATTGATCGTTTGACCTTGTGGCAAGACCTCATAGGTCACTACGCCGTGTACTATGCTCCATGCGAAATTACAGAATTCACGTTACTTTTTATCTACCTCGTACAAAAAGTTAAAGTCCGGGATTCACGCAAAACTTGAATGTGGTTCACAAGGTTCTTGGCTGCCAATCTCATGCTTAGCAAATAAAATTTTGTTCGAATAATTGGCGCAATCAACGCGCAACGGGCCATTGATTACGCACTTAGCCCAAGGGCACTTAGCCCTTAGCAACACCACCACCAGGTTTTTTTAAATCTGCCAATGGGTGTCTGGAGATAATTCTATTCACTGATAATTGCCCAATGTGGTAACCACGCACTCATGGGCTCATGTTTCCTAACCACAATGTGCGCGTTTATTTGACTGAAAAGTCACAGCCGAGCCAGATAGTTGGAGGTGGGAACCCGTGAAATTCAATCCGTCAAACGATAGCAGCCATCCGTTACGGAGATGATGTGTCATTCTTGGAGCACAAGGGTGTTCAGTAATTCCCTTCTCCAGAAAATATTTGCTTTCACATAATTGGGGTACTCGCTTTAGATTCCAGAAAAAGAAAAATCAAATCTCTGATACAGATTTTTTTTAACTTTAAATAGATAATTAGATGCCGATCAAGCACTAACATTTAAGGTAACGAATATCTTGCTTTTGCACGAAATCTCGCAACAGACGTGAAAAAAAACACCTGAATCTCCCGATTATGTCTGATTTTCCAGAGTGAGGTACTTGAAACTTGGGCTGAAATATGGGTTTAAGAATGGAATCATATATTCCTCTATCTGGTTTTACTATTAAATCCAGCTTAAGTATTTTATAACAGCGAGGTTTTAGTTAAGCGGAAGTTTTTTTTTAAGTGAATTATCGCTTTTTCGTTCTGGGGATTGAGATCAAAGTGTACGGGTCGGAGATTCTTAATTGGTTCCCATTTCGTAAGCTTAACGGAAAAATGAAATCCTTACTTTTATACTAAGTCTGAAGACTGGAGTGGTAACATTTCGAGGTTAAACCTGTATGTAGATACCACTTAGACACTTCCAAAAATATCTTGACATTTCACCTTACCAATAAGAATTTGACGGAGAGAAAGAGGTGGTATCTTCTGCAAAATCCAGCCATTTCCAACTTAAATCATTTTTACACTAGTAATGTGGCACATATTAAAAATTATTTCATGAAAATTCAATTTTTATTATGCAACAAACGGGTATTTAAGTCTCAATCCTTTTAAGAGAATTCTGCACAGACTAGAGGCTTTCGAGATATGTGTGTGGTGAAGAATTGAACTGTGTTGAACTGAAAGGAGAACCACTGAAGAAGTGCTAGACATGGGAGGGGAAGAGAGACAGACGACTGTTGGGAGGAATTCAAAGAAGTAAGAAGAAGTGGGTGACAGAAATACTGAGAGGAAATGGGATACAGAAGACTGAAACTGAGGGGAGAGTGATAAGATTTAGATATTTTAAAATTTAGCGATGGATTTGAGGACATTTTGTGCCATGTTAGTTACCGCTTTAAGAGTGCATATGCATGTAGTTCCATGGTAAACGAAGAACCTATCCTAAGTCGACAGGCTACTGCTAATTAAAATTTATTGCACGAAACGGTGTCAATATTTAAGAAAGTGGTAATTAAAATGTTACAATATAATAATATTTTTTACAAATTTGCCGATGGTGTTTTTTATAGAGTTCTTGTTATTATTTCAAATGTATTTCTGAATAAATACGTAATTATGTTAGGGAAAAAGTATTTTTGAATTACCTTTTATTCGAACTAAAAAAATTCCAAAAATTAACCAACTTGAATTAATGCATTTTATATTCACTCACGCATATTGCCATATATTTCTTCATAAAATCGATAAACCCATATCAGTCAAGTTTTAAGATCAAGATTATGTAAAAACAGTATTTCAGGTCTTATTATCACGTATAAAACGAGTATGAGGTGCAGCCATGACGAAAGTAGACATTTTGATACAAGAATAATTAATAATTTTTTGAATGAAAGAGAATGTAACACGTTGCCCGCAACTCAACTCACATTGAATAGCATCATAGATAAATATTCCCTAGTTGAACAAAATTCAAAGAAACCTATCCGAAGCGTGGTGAATACTACCACTTGAAGTACACAAAATCGTCGAAATACATTAAATACGTAATCTGCCATTGAAAGCTTCAGGGAATTAAAAGATAGAAGATTAATGTAAGTTATAATAGATTATTGTAACAATAAATCTACGTACGTATAGACATAAACATTGATTTACAGATCACCACGGTAGAAGAGACTATGCCAATAAAATGAGAGATATTAAGTGTAAAACAGATTTAAGATTTCATTTTTTCCACAAACGATTAGTGATTAGAATAACATTTCCCGACCGTGGTATGCTCATATTTGGGTCAAACTTAGCCTGGTGTGCATTCACCCCCTGCCATACACCCTGTTGGGCTTGCAGGGAACTAAAATATCTAAAGAATCGGTCCCCGGCGTTTCTCCTCCCTTCGACCACGGTAAAGCATAATTTTATATTGCCGATGCCAACTCCCATTCATACCCTAAGTGTTAATTCTGCCTAAACAGTGCGTTGGATTTTAGCCCCTAACTGTCGAGGTTACTGAACCTCTTACTTAGTTTTTCAACTTTTGCGTTCGTAGTCCATGAAAAGTAAATAAACTAAAGTTTGTCATCGCTGGTCCTCTGTAGGTCTTTCGCTCTTTGGAAGAAAGCCATAATGCCATCATAAAAACTTGACATTACTCTTAAGTTACGGCGCAAGGGTTATAGTGAAGCTCAGAAAACTTATTCCCTATTACTTACCAACCCCAGACTCTTGTTTTAGACATCTATGCCCGCACTGTCGACAAGATATGTTTTTATCTCGGAAAGAATGAGCAGTTTTTACGTCCATCCACGAAAACAGTACATTTTAACAATTCATTTAATAAATTCTACCTAAGAGAATTTATAAAAACTAAGGAAAGCAGAGTTGGTTTCTCATTCGTTAGCATCACGGTCCAGAAAAAGACAAAAAATATTGGACACTGAAATTGGTATGAAAAAGTTCAAGAAAAGTTATCTTTTTTAAACGAGCAATATGGTGGCATTGATAAAATACGAAAAGGAAGACGTAATTGAAAATCTTCAATGCGGATTTATAAAAGGTGGTCATCATGGTATTTCATGAATCAGGGATCTTTTACTGGTGTCCTATTTCTGCAATTTATTCCTTCCCTAAAGAGTCAATACACGGAAGGTAATAAAGGTGATGTTCAACCAACGGGAAACAACGTCTCTCCATAACTTTTTCATTCGATATATTTCGTTTGATTAACTCTTGGTTACCTTTTAACAGGGCTCTACAGCAGATACCAGGAAGGCTCTAAAGTAGTAATCGGTTAGGAGGGGATAACAGCTTACAGGAAGAGGAAAAAATGAAGAATGCATGGGAGGGAGATTCCGTGGCAGTTTCAATACCCTGGCGGGAGGAATGCCCTCAGCGCAGCATATACGAGGATAATCCTTCTCAATCCGCAGCGTGCAATTTTCTCACAGTAGTATTTGCCGTGAGAAGAGGACGCTACCCATGCCAATTCGGGAACTTTCCTCGTATAAGAGAGAAGGGTGCTTTACGGGAGCCTAACCAGTGTGACGAGGGCACTCACTAGGGGACCGCACGGGAGGCACCTTCAAAGTGGCGGGACGAGTCGCGGCCGGCGGGGCGTGGAGGCGCACGGAGTGGGTGGCACGATTCATTCCGAGAGATAAGGGAGCTCATTCCGAGGCCCATTCGAGCGAGGCGTCCTGCCCTCGCCCCACGCGCCGACGACAGTGGCCTCGCAGAGAATAACACTAGGGCTTCGCGGAGAGGAGGAGAAAGGGGATGGGGAGGTGGTGTTTGGGGATAGAGGAGAAGGGTATTTGCGGTATGGGGGTTTTTCATCCACCTCGTTCCACAAAACCCATCCACCCCTCCCAAAACCCCTCTAACGTGACCGGGGAGGGGAGGGGAACTGAAGCTTAAAAGATAAGTTGGAGCGAATTTTGGTTTCTGTGCGTGTATACAGAACAGGATCCGTGGGTCACGTGATTTCTGAGTGGGAGTCGCTCCGTCGTCTTAAGGATGTTGTCCCCTCCCCGAGCGATTGGAGGAGAGGAATCTGCGAACTTTTCCCGTAGAGGTCTCTCCGCTGGTCCGCAAGATTTCCGAGCTGCTTTCGTAGGCACAAAAGCTCGTGGAGATTGCGAAGCAGAAAATGCTCAGAATTGAGGGAGTTAGAATGCTCAGCTCGGAGAGGGCGGATCGTTCATTCGCCGCTGCCAATCCAACTTCTGGGAGAAGTTGGGAGTTTCAAAACCACATATCCTCACGTCCTTACTCATCGTGAACATTTGGCCGCTCTTACATGAAGTACGCACATCAAGCATTGAACTCGAGAAAAGAATTTGCTGACGTGTTACCAGTCGCTATCTATTCAGCTCCTCCATTAACTCTGCTCCCGCCCACATGACCAATGAAAGCGATTTCGTGTGGCACGAACGATTTCCCTTCATAGGATATAAGCGAGCCAATAAAATGAACAGCTTTATTAGCAGTAATGCAAGTGCTTAATGTTTAGGCAATTTCAAATGAGGTATTCCTCTTCATCGCCTTTTTACAACAGTTTAATCGCGCGCTCTCTCTTGGACCAGGGAGGAAATAATTCGTCGATTTCGTAAGTTATTGCAAAGGAATATAGTGGTAACTACCATTTAATAAAAATTTACCACAACCAAAATACATCGTAAAAACTGTGTTCTTGGTGAGGAAACGATTTTAAGCCCTCATTCAACTGAAATTATTGGTGAAAAACATTCCAAACGGAAAATGCTTTCCTATAACGTTTTGGAAAATATGAGGTAGGCAGACCACATCCAAATTTTAGAAACGACGTACTTTTAGGTGATAAAAATATTGTAGGAGTTGAAGTATTTATGACACCTCGGTAAGGCACACGAAATTGCGTGAATACGAGTTCGTAAGACACGAGGAAAGAAAGAGAGGAAACGCAATTTGGTGCAAGGATCGTGTACAAATCTTACCATTATTTCTCTCGACAAACTTCCGTGAATAAATGCAATGAAAGGCATGACCGTGGATGCCAATTACATACCACCTAAACTATACAATTGTCTTAAAAAAAAGAATTTGATAACAGAGACGAAAACACTTGCAAATTTCCACTTGTAAAGGTTTCTTATGGACTAATTTCAATGTACTACATCATTTTCAAGTGAAGCTTTCAATTTACTGTCTGCAAATTGACAGCTTTACTTGAAAATGATGGTCGTGCATCGAAAGTAGTCGATAATAAATCTTTATTAAGTGAAAACTTGCAAGAGTTTTGGTCTCTGTTATTATGGAACCACCATTTCACGCCTGAATCTGTAATTTATATAAGGGAAATTAATCTTCTCGGATGGTTTGATTTTCAGTTGCATGAATTCATCCACCATGGAAACGAGGCATAGTACTGCAGTGAAAATGAATCTCAATAAAAACTTCCCAGTGAAGTACACTTCTTTTTTGGTGCTGGAATACCACCGAAACGGTCGCTGAAGAGACGCCCCTGCCAAAGTCAACATTTCCAGTTCCCTTAAATTCACGAGAAATCTCGGGCGGAGGTGACCACAGAATGTCCTCTGCAAACAGACTGCAAATTGGGTGTATCAATAGGACGGCGATGCTCCCTTGGGGACCAAGAAGGGTAGGAGTGGAAGAAGGGGGCGCTCGAAAACTGGGAGGGGTTACGAAATGGGTTGGGATGAAGTTCAAAATATTTCGGGACGACCCTAATTCGGTACTCCCTAAACACGTGATCAAATCCCGAACGCATAGAGATACTAATTAATTTCCTCATATAACAAACAATTATCAAAGCAAGCTCGTGTTTATTGCAGCTGACTCCTCCGTTTAAATTAGAAAATATGTCAGAGGATCTGAAATAACTGTCGGCTTAATAGTTACTTTTAACATAAGAATATGAAGCAATGCCATCTTTCAGAACATCCCAAATTTGCGCGTAAAGGCATTCGAGCCGACGGCTATTTTGGCAAGATTCTATGTCGGGAGGCCATCAAGCACATGATTATGCACTCGGATACTAGAGTAATGGAGAGTGCAGAGGCGAGTAAGTTCTTTCAGACACATTCACGCTACCTTACTCGCGTACACGCCGTTAACGGCTATTGTTGCGTATGCGCGAGCTAATGTCGTCTCTAGTTTGAGGACACGCTTCTTCTAATTTGCAGTGAAACAGTAAACACAGTTTCCAAAGTGGTCTCACATTATGTCTCACCAACGTAATTCCAGTACGGAAAATTTCAATATGGCCCTACACACGGCCACGTAAACATGCGAATAAACCAAACCATAGTAATCAACCCGAAGAGCTCACCTAATACGTACTAAGTATTGCCAACGGCGAAGAGTGAGAAATCCATACATCAAAGGGGAGCCAGTTCCTTTCCCTATTTTTCTTGTGAAAATCTGATACCCGAAAAATTACATGGTTAGGTTGAAGAAACATGGGAGAATGAAATAACATTGCGTTAAAAAATGATAGAATTTTTACCTTCAACCAGTTTCGCTACACTGTAGCATCATCTGGGGTCCAGAAACTAGTTGACATGAATATATTATATCCAGTGGAAACGCAAAGTTATTTGATTATTCCTTGTGCATTGCGATGGAATTCCACGAAGACTGGACTATCTCTCATTGTGGGTGAAGTTGCTTGTGCCAAGAGGCAACACGCGAAATATAACTCGGTCCCTGCGGTCCTCAGCAAACCATCTAGAGACTACCACCGCCTTCTAAAAAATACGAATCCAACCACGACGATGATAAGAAAATTCTTTATTAACGTCCATTATTTTGATGAGTACACAACAAAACGTAAGATATTACTAGAAAACAACTAATAGCTTGATTTTTTAATATTATACCGTCATTTATGACTGAAATAAGTATATTTCTGCATAATTTATTTAATACGACCTGGGATTTACTGAAATTGTCATTAGATTCCCTGCAAGACGATATTACGGTTTTAATTCATTACAAAGCAGTCCAACTAAGGTTTACATTTGGGTTACCTCAATTTATGATAACTGTTTCATTGTGTCCCTATCGAAGAATCAGCTATCCGTTTTCTCACTTGAGTTTCGCAAAATAAATAGTGATATGTGGAATGCCTATTGTGACATAAATTTATTTTCCAAAGATTTGAACCAAAATTCGCAAATAAGATTACTGTCCAACGTTCCTATACACTTGGTGATTGAGACTTTTCAAGCGTTATTTTGGCAATCGGAAATTTTTTTCAGCCTTTATGCGCACGCAATAAAGCAATGGTATATATTAAAATTTTATATTGAGAAATTAAAAATTTGGAACAAAAAAAATACCGTTACTGGGAGAGAAAAAAATAATAGCAATGTCGAATTACACATAAAATGAACTCGGGAGCTTTCCTGGACTCAGTGCCGCTGATGAATAGTTGCAGCTATGTTGGTCTAGTACGATATGAGTGTTTTTACAACTTCTCCTTTCACTTTTCCTCGGCTAAGAGTATTCCCTCAAGGTCGGAGGCGCAGACGGAAGGAAGGGAAACTTAATGAGAGACGGAAGTTGGCTCACTTCTTGGCCCTAAAGAGAGAGGAAGGCCAGCAGGCGACTCCAAATGCACATTCACTTCGTTTGGACTACCAGCCCCACGGCGGAGTTGAGATGAGTCCCCGGTGAGCAATTATTACGCCAGATGATGCATTATAAAATGAGTTGAAATGGCTTCAATCGTGGCAGCAGATTATGGTGAGATATTTTGTTTTTTCAACGACTAAAAAAATTGTTGGAGCGTAATTTTGATCCTGATCGACACATTAATTACCATGACATTCTGACAGCGAAAAATTAACAAAATGTTTATAATAATCCGTACCCGCGTTTCTGGGTGAAAAATCTTACCACATAACTCGCACACGTCCCACTTAGTGTAATGCGTATTTAAGGGAATAATGTTCCCTTTAATAATGGATGTAAACGATGAACTCGGCTGTCAATTCGCCAGAAATACCGTCATTGGAATGATTGAAACGTACTTTACATGCGTCTCCTACTTTGGAGAGAGCTCCTTTCATACCTCCACAGTTTTTAGGCTCAGGGAAAAACATAATTCACTCCAGCTGAAGGAATTCATAGCTTAATTAAATATCCATTTTCATGCATGAGAAAACTGTGGAAAATGTACGAAAAACCTGATAAGAGATAGATTCTAAAATTATAATAATGCACGTTCACCGCGTAAGCTGGAGAATAATCCCGAGCCATAATTTCGCATCGTACACCCTTAACGAGCTTTCAAGTATTTTCGCCCCACGACGACAGGAAACTCCACTTTGAAGGTTTATTGATCACAATATCCCTCATATGTCTCGATTTAAGCCGTGAACAAAGCCGGCGCTAAGCCGTCTATAAATAAGATAATTTTGAGGGCGAGGATCGAGCGCATAGCAAATCAATTTGTCAAATGGAACTCTAGGAAGGGGAACAAGCGCTATTCCACTACGGCATTACAACTATAAGTTTGCCGTTAGTCAAAGAGACGGGGGGCGGTAGGTTTAACAAATAAAACCATTCAATCGAACAAGAAAGGAATCTGGACATTTCGAGATGACCACACAAAAAAAACACATCGCACGCAATACTTCGTAGCGAATACGATGGGTTGACGCTATATTCTCAGTACTAAATTCGATGGTTTGAGGAAATATTTTAAGTACTGACTTCGATGGTTTTACGCTCTACTTCGGGAAAATTCATGATCACTCAATAAGTAAACTTCGTATTTTTTCACACCAAAACTTTATTTCAATTCTACCAGTATGCGTCGAAACCGGTTATAATATAATTGTTTACCTATTTTGCCACTAATTGTGTGGCAAAACACGAAGTTTATCTATTCAGTGATTCTACGCAAACCTAAAGTGTAAACTCTGTGAGCTAAAATTCTGCGCTCATTTCACGAATTAATGAGGCCCCAAGGTATTCCTCGAGCCTCAGTCTCCCGAGTGAAATACCTCGCGTAGGATTTGTTCGAGAATGATATCAGGGCAGCGCTCGACCTGAAGGGAAAGAATTACCTGCGCGAAAGGAGAATTTTTTGTTAAAGAGGAGGAAATTAATGTCGGGGACTTGAAGTGAAGACATAAAGAAAAAGATTAGTGAAAACCCTGAAAGGTATGGAACCATGCAGTGTTGAATGGTTCCGAAACATGGTTCTTTGAGGAAAGAAGATGAGAGTAGTTTGGAACCTTTCGCGATGTGGGCATGGAGAAGGATGGAAAAATAAGTTTGGCCGCGAATGAGACAAACTGTGAGAGATGTTGTGCTTGTTAGAAGCTGATAGGAAGTTGCCGGCAGGAGCAGGGAGGATTTAAATAATGAAAGGAGAGTGAATAGAGACGATATTAGGCGGAAATGAGATGCTGACTACAGTGACGAAAATAAAACTCTGGGCAAGCGACGGAGGGGAAGGCAGAGAAATTTCGGACTATATGAAGGGAGATTGAAACGACCAAGTCGTTTTGAAGAAACTTAGAAAATGCAAAAATGTTTTTATGTTTTACGATTATAGTATGTTGCTAAACAATTAAAAACCATTTAGGCTGTTTTCCATTTATAATTCACATTGAATAGATAGCATTCACATAAATGCAGCATTATTATATTGAAAATGTGGCGTACCATTCTTCAATATTAATCACACCCTAGTATTCAGTGCTGTACGTCAAAATTGGATTAAACTCACAGAAAACGAACAAGGAGATGATCTTATTTTCATGATATTGGTAATAAAGAATAAATTCAGCTTCCGAGAAAGCGTGTTTTTAATGCACGTAATACGACGAAAATCCAGAAAGTAACTTACGTTTCGGCTCACCTCCAATTTAATATTTAAAAAATCCTTACTTATAGTTGTTAACCTGGTGAGGAACCAATTGCAAAACTCTCTAGTAAATATGTAATACTTCTCATGCCCTTATAGAACACAGATCAAATCTAAGGAGAAAGATGTGGCCAGCGAAAGTTTCCCCATTTCGGAATTGAAGAGGAGACCTTGAACCTTAAAGGAGATGGATCATGTTTCCTTCACGTGAGTGCGGGAAGGGTTGTTTCCTTGGGATTTTCGCAAGACCGAAGGTACTTCCTGCCACCAGGAAGCAAAATGTTGAATAAAGATTTTCCAATTCTAAAATTGTGAAAGGAACACGATACCAAGTACAGGATTCGAAATGGCAATGCGCATGCTTATCCGTTAGTTGTGTAAGAGGCACAAAAGCCATTCAATTTTGAATCTACTTGAACTTCGAAAAACATTATCCTGCTCTAGTCTGTATTCGAATATATCTAGGTGTTTTTAAAAAACATTGCGCTTTGGTATTTTTATAGAATGTAATGGCGCGTAAAGAATCACCTCCGAAAGGTTTTTATATTAAGAAATATTTTTAAGTTTTCAAGAATAAGTAACACACTTGAAAAAAAATATAGTTTAAATGATATTTTTATCTAAAATACATATATTTTATATATGTATAAGATGTGTGTGATGAAAATATCATTTAAATTATAAATTCACTAATAGTCATAACAAACACAGAAACTAAAACATATAAAAGAGGGACTCACTGGTTCTCGAATTTTCGGATGTGCAACCACCTTTCTCAAGAGGAATTAGGAACAGAAAGTTCTGTTCCTAATTCCTCTTGAGAAAGGTGGTTGCACATCCGAAAATTCGAGAAACAGTGAGTCCCTCTTTTATATGTTTTAGTTTCTGTGTTTGTTATGACTATTAGTGAATTTACATTATTGTGCACGTTCGTGGGTTTTCCAAGAAAGTGACTATATATTTAAATTATAAATAAATATATATATATATATACATAAACAATATAAATATATAAGGTTTAGTGGGTGATGGTGGAGTTCCCCCTGTACTAAGCCCTATACGGCGTATGAAAGTCACACATTAGCAAGGTAGGGGGACCAGTTCCTTTCCCTGTGCTATCCAAGGAAAATCCAAGGAAAAAAAGTGTATGGTATCCAAGGAAAATCTGGTACCCAAAAAATCAAATAGCTTGGGCGGAGTTAAGGGTGCCATTTCGCTCTGGAATTGAACCCGGTCCCTTCGGTCAGTAGTCCAACGCCCTGCTAATGGACTACCTTGGCCCATAGATATACGTGTCTTATTATTAAATCATGCCTTATTTAAATATGCATTGTTTTCGATCACTTTCGCGCATGAATTTCTCAGTTTACCCATTCTCCTCCAGCCCTTATACGCTTCTATCACAATTAACTTAGGTTTGTATGTTTACTTTCCTTCATTATTTCTACATGCTTAGTCAGCCAGCGAAAAAAACTAGAATGCCACACTCCTTTCTAACTCGTCAATTACCGGTGTTACTAAATTACATTTACCATGACACTATTCCCCTTCATATTCCTTCTATTCTAACATTACAAAAGGACCCTTTATTGTCTGCATTTATGACACAAATATCGCATGCTTACCATGTAAATGAAATATAGAGATGGAACATCTCTAACACTTCGGTTTTTTTAAAACAATTTTATAAAGTAATTCTTGGAAACGGAAAGCATTGGACTATAACTACAGGAACTATCTAAAAGAACTCGTTCAACGGAATATTGTGTTTGGAAGGTATCTCTCACCAAATGTTTTTGTTTAGAATAATGGAGCCGTTAAACTGGAGTTCTCCTGAGTGGATGGGCAGCAGTCGGGGCATATTACTCAAGGAGGCGCCCTCTGCGATGAAATACGCTCATCCTCCTCCCCCGCATGCCCTCCTCTCTAACGTCAGCGCATAACGGCGGACTGAGGTTTTTATTCCGGCGTCCCCGACCGGCGGTGGTCGCCACCGACGCCGCGCGGACACACACGGATGGTCACCGGGACATGCTTTGCTTCCAATCCCGCTGAGTGCACTCCCTTGTTTCCAGCATTATTCCATTCTACCCACTCCAGCACCGCCGTTATACACTCCCCCCCACACTCCCTCCCCCATTCACATCCGCGGACCTCCGGAAACCCTCGCGGAACGCTTGAGGAGCGATTTTTGTAAGAGCCGATACTGTCCATGGAATGCAATCCGATGATAATCCACTCCAAGGTGCTCAATTGAAAAATCTGTTCATATCGCTGCAATTGTGGGCTGAGAATTTTTTTTTGATCAGCGGCCGTGCCTAGGTCCCCGATGTCCCACAGGAGTGTACGAGTCCCAAAATGTCTCACTGACTCTGCTAGGCATTCCCAGAAGTCCATTGCATCTCATTTCGCAAGGTTTTAACCAGCCGTTTTGTGCTTTCTTTTCTTCTTTCGTTTTGTCTTCAGATACTATCAAAAGTGAATGCGGAGGGCCCTGCGTTAGTATACTGTGGGGGAGATCTGAAACTACTAGTACCAACTAATCTATGTCAGTTGGTAATACCCGGCGCGGAGGACCAAAGGGGCATGGGAAGGATGAATGCTGGAAATATGTTTTAATAGCGTAATATTTACAGCGTGCGTTCAATTAGCATAGTGTTTTTGATATATTCAGATGGGTCTCCTAGCTGAAAATGTGGACTCTGACTTTTGCGTTAAGGATACGCATTAAGGGATACGCGGTGAACGAGATATTCCGTTGGATTACGTCTTTATTTTGAGTTTGGAGTTTCGCTATGTAGAGATTCAATTGTACATAGTAATAGTGCAAGAAACCAGAACATTTCGAGGAAAACATTCAACAATTCGGAAAACCACTATCTCACTGAACATTTTCGGTAAATATCTCGATTTAGAGAGTCCAAATAAACTGCTCAACATGGAAATATTGCTATTCTCCATCTCATGGGATATAATATCAGGAATCTGGAGTTGGGCAGATGAATAGAAGTTGCCAGGATGGACATAGGTGGTCAAAATCTCACATATAGTTATCTTACTGGAGGGGTTACTGAAACTTATCCTAGATGAGTCAGTGAAAGTTTAATCGTTTGGAAACAAAAAAAATTGTTTTATAATGAACTTGAAAGCTTGTAGTAAAACAATATCAACTTAAAGTATATAACCACATTTTCAAAATTAAATTAGTTTTAAAATCATTGGTTGGCTCGAAGTGAATAATTAGTTCGCTTACACCAGAATCCTGTGTCCGGGTTTTAAATTATTAAAGATATAAAGATTTTAAATTCTTGGAAGGTATACTCATTCCACTTACTCGAATAGCTTCATGGCATTTTGGTAAGGTTAATATTTACTTCCATTACTGTAAATGATGGGTCGCGGTAGTCCAGGGGATAAAGCGTTCGACTACAGACCGGAGGGCCCGGGTAAGCTTCTCTGGGTACCTGCAGCTCCACCCAAGCTATGTGATTTTTTTGGTACCAGATCATACTGAGAAACCATAACCGGCACACTACCCTAATGTGCGAATTTCACCTAGCCCGTTGGGCTTTGTACTAGGTGAACTCTACCAATATACACCAAACCGACCTTCGGGTTGATTACCGCGAGTGTGTTCATTGTAAATGCATAAAAATATCAAAATATACACTTGATATGTTTTTTAAAACACTCGTGAAATTTGGTGCGCGCAAGTTAATATTTTTCTTCATTAGCAGGAATTCATGACTCATTATTTCGAATCATTTATTCTTGAAAAACTCTTTAAACAGCCTTTTGGACGAACTTCATTTTGTTCTGTATATTTTTTGGCATCGGAATTTTTCGACTGAGATACCTACTTCTCTCCTTCCATTCACTTGTAACACTAAAACACCCCGTTATTCCATTTCCACTAAAAAAACTATATTTCTCCTTCATCCACTCCTCAGATCGATACAAAATTAACGAAATAACAATGTTGAAAGAAAAACCGTCATAGATGGTTGATAAATAAAACATCGCAATTACTTTTATTAGTCAATCAACAAAACTGCCACTCCTCGCTTGCCTCGCTCGCCACACGCAGCTTGCTGGTCGGTTCGCAAACAATTAGCAAATATTAAACTGACTCTTAGTCTTAACCGGATGTTTGAGTTAATTACTAGTTTAACGATAAGGGCCTCAGAGAATGTAGGGATCTCATCTCACTTTACGGAATCAACCGGTTGTACACGTACACATTATTTTCATAATAAGCGTTATCCAACCTATTGGGGTTTCTTTCAATCTCATATAAATTTGAATTGATACTGTAACAATTGAGTTCTAAACGATCTCCGCATACTCGTAATTTAATTCTCTGAAGCAATATACGAACAACGCTATTTATCATTACAATTACCAAAAACGCGACAGAATGAGCCAATTTCGCTCAAGCCTGAGAGGATGGCATTCAAATGTGAATCCAATCAACCCTGGCGGTTTAAGTAACATTTTAGTACTTCAACTATTCTCAGCTGGTTTCATTCATTCAACATATATTTTATATGCAATACCACTTCCCATCTCTTGAAGTATTGGAGGTTCTAGAAAATGCTATTTTAGTCTCAGAATTGTTGAAGGGAACTGAACCCTGACGTTCATCTCCCCGTGGCAGAGAAGGAGAGGTCCCAACGACGCAAGGACCAAGCATATCCCGAGATAAGGAGGCCCCGTCTATCGGTGCGAACAGCCTCTTCGGAGGCTGTATGGGCGGGCAGATGGTAGGGCGCCCTGTTACCCTGGATAATTGGGAAAGAATTTCTTTGAACATTTTGTGAAAAGGTGGATGAACTCCGCAAGGTCAACAGAACAGGATGTGAAAGGCCTCAACCACAACAATCAAGGCCCACGTGGTATTCCTAGTTCTATTGGACTGTCCTCTTTAAGTATGGTAGTTCCTGAGAATAAATGTTCTGGAGTTAAAACGTGCCCACATTCGGATCTCAGTATAAAGACTACTTTCCCATGAGAGTTGTGCGATTCATTAGACAAGTGAAAGGCGAAGAAAGGAAAACGTCCGTCTTTCTGTCATTTTGCAAAGGCTATCACAAGACTCTTACTTCGTTCAGAGAATAGAGTGGAAAATTGAAGCGAATAAGAGAGACACCCAGTTAGGTTTTAAAAAGAGTAAAAAAACACGGGATGACATTGGTTCTCTAAGAATGATAGGCGACAACAATATTAAATGTCAACATGGATTTGTAAATACGTTTTATTGATTGGGAGAAGGAATTTGGCAGTCAACTGGAATGTGCAGCTGAGGATTTAAAAAATATTGATATATGTCGTATTGGTCAAATGTGGGTAGAACAGAAGAATGACAAAGGAACTACATACTCGTGCAAAACAGAAAGTGTTGTAGGAAATCATGTTCTTATAGTGGAGAAGGGAATTATGCGACAGATGACATGGGCATAGGAGGAGTTGTCAGACTAGGATTCTTTCAATCACCACCATCTTCAATTTACATCTGCTGAAGAGCTTGGTAAAAGGGTCTTTGAAAAATAGGTATTGCGGTGGGAGGAGAAGGAATAAAGACCGTGAAATATGCGGATACTGCCATTCAATACTGGTGGAATAGCAATAGGAGTTGCAGGGCATGATGGAAAGTATTGTATAAGTGAGGAAATAATTCGGGTTGAATATGAATGTAGGAAAAACAAAATTGCTGAGAGTAAGAAGGGAAGAAGGATTGATACGCGCACATCAACAAAAGGATAGTCGCGCAAGTGATATTATTTTAGGATTTGGGAAGCTTTATAACGTGGATTGGAAGTTATATCAAAGAAATAAAGAGGATATCCATGAGTAAAAAAAACTGGCTAAAGTACTCGACCAGATTTCGAGGGATCCCGCATCCAAGCCCGGCCAATGCGAATGATTTTTTAAACTCTGAATTTCATGCATGCTTTTCATTTACTAGCGTTTTGACTAGATTTTATCTTGAGTTGTATAACCACTTCAAAAGACACCGGTAAATACTTTATTAGAACCACTTCTACTCGTATAATTATTGAAAAATAAGCCGACGGTTATTTGACATTGATTGCAACTTAGCATACAATGCACTGACGAATTAAAGTAAACCATGTGGCAATGTACATAGAGTATAAATAAGAATTTAATCTTTAAGTTTTTATCGGCGATTTTCTAGCATCTAGTGGGTGACTGTATGTGATAAAGGTAAATCTGAGATTGAGGGAGGAGTTTCTTATAGGTTGAGTAAGCGCTTTTGAGATTTCCTCCATAGATTAGAACGAGCCTACTTCCGTGGTGGTCCTGCAGTCGGTAATCCTGAGAACATACTTCTGATAATTAAATTCGAAAGTGAAGAAGCACACCTCCCAGTGCTCGTCGAAAAGAAGTTACAAAGATACGAAAAGACACCCAAAGGCAGTGCTCGGTTGCTAATTTACCTTTCCCTAAAAACTTTCCACTTTCTTTTATTAAAACTTTGCAGAGATTTTAGTTTGCATGATATTGTGGAGAACCATCTCAGATTATTTTTTTTTCAACCAGCCTCGGGTGAAAAGGAAAAAAATCTAATGAAAATGTCTGATAATTAAACTCTTTAAAATTAAAATATTTATGAAAAGATAATAGGTTTATATCTTGATAAAAGGTAAAATATGTATTGATATTCTAAAAGAGCAAGCCTTGTATTATTATATGATATTATTTCAACGACCGAGATCCAAAAAGGGAACGACCTGACTTTAGCAATTTCCCTTATCCCGGGCGAAAAAATTAGAATTGCAAAGCAATATCCGGATACGAATACAAAAACTTTCAAAAAGTATGTCATCTGAAATTTTCGACATTAAATAATTTGAAATATTCTTTTGGAGAAAAGGAGATCGAACGATCGATCAAAGTTGGTCATCGGAAGTTATTAATTTGGGTATAAGAATGGTGAAAACGAAAATATAACCGTGAAGGCATTCTGGTCGGTATAGGACGACAAATAAATCAGTGCCTTCATCTGAAAAACGGAATCTTTGTGTGACGATACCCTCACGCCTCCTCCACCCCAGTGGCGTCAAGAGGGACGTGACTTAATGACGTTTGGATTGACGTCATGGCGTTTCGTGATGACTTTATGCCTTCGGCATGGTGTCACTTTTATTTTATCCCCAACGCCATCGAATTTCCGGGATTTCTTTCTTTCGTCCTCTCCCGCGCATCCTCAGTGCTTGCAACAGAAAGAAAGTTTACTATTGGAGCCCCTCTCGAACACGCACTCACTGAAGGAAAAGCTTGATTCCTCCATAAAAAGCAAGACATGACTTTCAACTTTAAGGAGACGGTAAATATAACTTCGAACGTAGAGAGTGTGCGTAAGAGGGTAAAGGAGAGAGAGTTTAAAAGAATTCGACGAGTATCAAGTAAAAATCCAGCGTGGCGTCGCTCTCAAATTACGGCGCGGAGACTCTATATTTTGGAACATTCCTGGATTCGGAGTGAAGAGCTGACTGCAGTGGGACGAAGATAAGTCCGTCCTTACGAGGAGAGAGCCCTATTCTGAAAGCGCCATTCCATGTCACGTCGACGTCGGGAAAGGGAACTGTGGGCACACTGAGCACACCAGAGCACACTTAAATTCAAAGAACTAACAAGCGAGGGGTATTAACAAAAATACTGAGAAATAGAGACTGCCCTGAAATCTCAGGCTTCAAATCTCTTGCTTTCTGGCTTCCGAATTGAAAGGATTTGGATTAGAAGCAAAGCAACACGGGTAAGTGGTGAGGAAGTGCTGGGAGCCTAAGACCGAATCATCGAACGACGGCCCGGAGGAATCTCACGATGGCAGAAGAACCGCGAGAGCATTCCTCGGGTCATTGGTGTGAAGTTCGATTCCATTACTTGTCTCTCCCCATTTTTGTACATGAAGGACAACAATATTGCCCCCTATGCATCAAGATTTAACTTGAAATTATAGAATCAAGTTGAATATAATATATTAGAAAATTATTTGCTTTCCTGTCATTTCGTGTATTACATTAAACATGTTCATAATTTCAAGGTAATTTTACGGGGCATTTAATGAATGAGAATTGATTTTATTTCAAAAGACGTCAGAACCTATTATTTAAATCCTCATAAGCCTCACATGTCTTTGCAAAATATGGAACGCATTACGGTAAACTCTTACGTCCGTTTTACGGATTGCTATTCTCTTCCCAAAAACTCGAAATTTTCATAAAAATTATAATCGTAAAATAATTAAAAGATTTGTTAAAAAACAACATTTTTTACAAGTTTAAAACTCCTCGGCTTTCTTAAGAGTTTTTAATTTCAACAAATCAACAGTGGTCATTAGTATTTCTTGTTTTAATTTCAACATCGTTGCACTATCCGACATTTACTATTATTATTTCCTCCGTATTCATTGGCTCTGAAAATAACATATTCTCCATACGGCAAGAGAAAATACACAGCTTTACCATGGAAAATATATGTCATTATCTATCGACAATTGAGAGATTCACCGATGTAAGCCATGGAGAGGGTCTCGCCAGCCCTATGGTTGGTCTGAAGCACGCAGTTTTTACGATAATAATGACGATTCCAACGTTCCACACACACACATACAAACCAATTTTTACGGTTCGCTCATTCCCCGTGCGCATTCTCGTAATCACCTGCATGTTTTCATTGGCGTTCCTGAGAATGCGAGTAGTGGTCCCGGTCGGATGAGCAATTTAATTACGCATAACTCTCACCTCTTGCAGTTAGTGAAGTTTTTTGCATTCCAGATCTTCCTCGGAAATCATACACGTTCAAAGGAAAATAAACTGCCTCCGCCCCTTCTGCCCTGATGTGTAAATTTCACACGCTTTACCATAAGGTAAGCTCTACCCTAACTTATCAAACCGAATTCGCGTTGATACTGCGGTTAATTCTACATATATATTGGAATTTCAATAATTTTTATTTCTTTTTGCTTATCAAAAGACATTCTTAATAGGTTTCAATGCTTAATGTTTCAATTCTCTATTTCCACCCACAGACAATTAATTTAAATATGAAATGATACACAGTTTATTAAATTATTAAGTTAACTAAATCCATTATTTAAAGGATTTTATTCATAAAACATCCAGTAAGCTTAATATAACGAATGCATAAAACTTCATAGAGAAATATGAGCAGAGAAAAAAAAAACTATTTTTAGGACGAGGTCAGATAGCTTCAGTGGCTTGTCTGCCTTCTCTGAGCCAAGTTGCGTGACGCTAGCATTGCCTGTGTTGTTTCTGTGATTGTTTACAATGTTTAAAAAAATTGAGAACGCCGCCAGTTGTGAAGTGAGGGCAGTGATTAAATTCCTCAATGCAAGAAACGTTCGCCCATGTGATATTCATCGCCAATTAAAGGAGGTGTATGGAGACAATGTAATGGACGAGTCGTCTGTTCGGCGGTGGTGTCGCAACTTCAACATGGGGAGGGGGAACACACACGACGATGAGCGTTCGGGGAGACCGTCTGTCATTACAGACCAACTGGTGAGCTCAGTTGACGAATTCGTGAGGAACGATCGGCGCGTCACAATTGATGACATCTGTGAGCATTTTCCCAATGTTTCTCGAACAATTGTTCATGAAATTGTTAAACACCATCTGCATTATGCAAAAATTTGTGCAAGATGGGTCCCTCGCATGCTTACAGATGAGCACAAAACCAAGCGTATGGCTGCAGCACTGACGTTTTTGGGACGTTATTCTGATGAAGGAGACTCTTTCTTGACTCGCATAATTACTGGTGACGAAACATGGGTTTGTTATGCATCACCTGAGAGTAAACGACAGTCAATGGAGTGGCATCATGCTCATTCACCAAACAAACCAAAAAAATTCAAGACAGTTCTGTCCACCAGGAAACTCATGGCAACCATTTTCTGGGATCGACGAGGTGTATTGCTTATTGATTTTATGGCCCGTGGAGACACTATTAATGCCTATGCGTATTGTGAAACATTAAAGAAATTACGGCGGGCAATACAAAATCGGCGGCGAGGTCTATTGTCTACTGGTGTCATTCTCGTTCATGACAATGCCAGGCCTCATGCAGCTGGGATAACACAAAAACTTTTGCAGCAATTCAAATGGGAAGCTTTCGACCATCCACCGTATAGCCCGGACTTGGCCCCTTCAGATTTTCATCTCTTTACAAAGCTTAAAGACTTTTTGGCAGGAAAAAGATTTGACAGCGATGAAGAACTTAAAGAAGGAGTGACCCTGTATCTCAATGAGCTGGCGGCGAAGGACTATGCAGCAGGAATACAGAAACTTGTCACACGTTATGACAAATGCCTTAATTTGCTTGGAGATTATGTTGAGAAGTAGTTTAAAGTATCCTTATTCAAATAAAATTTTTTATGTTTGTTAATATTTACTTTTGTGCCTTTATTTCACGAACGGGTACTACTTTTTGGATGACCCTCGTATATGGCTATTTAAATCTTTGGAGTGGAAACCAAATAGTAATGAACTATTCGGGTACCGTCTCTCGTTCCGTTTCTCGCACTGGAATTGAAAGAAGGAAGGAGGAATACTTCCGAGCACCAAATCCACTGTTGGAGATAAAATTGAAGACTTCTGTAGAGATGGCAGCCACAACAAGCCGACTCACTCCGGAGAGGAGCTATTTCGTGGAATGATTTAACATTCCAATTCGATGTCCTGTGTGGAAAATGGATGGAAGGGCTTTTTCTCACGAGAGGCATGTGGCAATTCTCCTCCTCCCTTCACCCATGGAGAGGATGCTTGTGGGGGAAGCGATGCGCACGTTTCGATTCAAGGGAGCACGCGCCACTTCCCTCTCCTCCCCCCCCTCCCCCCCGACTTCCAACGATCACTTCCCCCGACTGACAAAACTAAACTCCTTCCCTGGAAAAGCGAGTGGTTGGTTAGTTCGCAACGACGATCTGTATATATGTATATATTTCACTGTGCCGGTAATGGTTTCCCAAGAAGATCTGGTACCCGACAAATCACATACAGGGTGCGTTCCGAAAGTAAAGCACTTATTTTTTATAAGTATTGAACAGACTTCCACAAACACTTGAAATTCTTCAAAGCACTGTCCTTGGGCCTCCACACATTTTTTCAAGCGAATTTGCCATGGCCGGTACGCGCCCTGTAAGGCGTCTTCGGGGACTTCTCGCATGGTCTTCTTCACTGCTGATTGGATCTCTTATATTGGCGACAAACGGGTTTCCTTCAGGGCTATTTTAACCCGAGGGAACAAAAAGAAGTCTACTGGGGCGACGTCAGGACTATAGGGGAAGGATGCTTCTCTTGAGAAAGGTGGTTACACCACCTAAAATTCGATACCCAGTGAGCTTCTCTTTTATATGTGTTTCTGTGTTTTGGTTTTTGTCTACTAGTGCTAATTCCATGTCTATTATTAATACCTATATACCTGTATATATCGATGATGTATAAGTACTCACGAGAGCAATATAGCATTTACGTGTCATCTTTTTTATTTTGTATTCCATTGTGCCGTCCAAATATTATATATATAATTGTTATTATTTATATAAATAAACACAGGTCTAGATTTTTAAAACGTAGAAACACAATCACACACATGTAATTTTGACGGCACGACCGTCGTCATCTCGGGTGTACATGCATGCACACAAACGAATATATATATATACACACACATATATATACATATATATATATATATATATATATATATATATATATACATATATATATATATATATATATATATATATATATATATATATATATATAGTTTCGTTTGTGTGCATGCATGTAGACCCGAGTGTATTTTGTGTTCGGAGCGGGTGGGAAAGAAAATTTTCTTGGGAGATCCGGGAAGTGGTTGACGCAGGTGGCGCCACGGATTGAAAGGGGGAGAGAATCCGGTGGGCGAGGGAGAGATTAAAATGTCAAAGGGGGATGGCAGTACCCGAGGGGGAAGTCCCGCCGTGTGTGTGTGTGTGTTTGAGTGATGGAAAAGAGCAGCCCGACCACAAACATCCCTCCGGGAACGGCGCGTCACGCCATCTCGGAAGGACTGCATAGGCAGTCCCCACCCCCGGGGGGAGGGCGGCGTTTGGGGAAGAGGGATGAGATTCTGGCGCCATAGTCAGTTATCTGACGATTAGAAGAAGTACGAAAGTGTCAGAGAATTCCTCCGTCGATACACCTGTGAGTACTTGGACGATAAACTAATGAATTTAAAGGGAAATTGACGAATAAAGAGTCAAAGAAAAGTGGATCGACGAGAAAAAAATCTGGGAAAAGCCAATCGATTAAACGGGAATCGTCCAAAAGCGGGCGAACTTAAAGCCAAACGATAAAATGCGAATCGTTGAGAAATACTTACGTCATGGAGTGTGAATTCTATGAAAATCTAATTCATGATTTTTAAATCAACTCAAAGTAAACCGACGATTCGAAAAAAGTTTATAGTAAAAAAGCAAATCAGTAATAAAAGTATCGAGGGAAACCGGTTCGACAAGAGCGAATCGGCGGAGAACGAATCGACCTTAACGAAATGAGCGAGAAGACCAGAATTGAAAATTGCAGTTCCGTACATTAATTCATTTAGAGACTTCAGTTGTGGAGCGGAGGCCTCTTGAGTCACATCCGGGGTAAGGCCTCAACAAACCCCTTGCTCAACCCATGTGATTTTCCGTTCCGCATTACTTTCTGAGAAATAGCAGCCCATGAAGGGAAATGAACAAGGTCCCTAGAGTATACCTTTATGTTCGCATTTCACTTGCTCTATTTTTTATTACTAGGTTGGTTGGATCTTGATTCAAAAAGCAAATTAACCTTCCGGTTGATAACAACGGTTGAATTGATCTCCTACGAAGGTCACTAGCCTGGAATTATTTCCTCTCAAACTTCTGAACAACCAATCAAAATTGTTCACCTTAATTCAAATTTAATATTCTAACTTACACATATAGATGACATGTAAGTGAGCAATTAATAATGAAAAATTACACCAAAGAAACTATTTTCGCTAGCAATTAAAGAGGATGAGAGACAGAATTTCTCATTCAGTGACTGGTGTCTCTGATGAGCAATGCAACTCTAAAAGGATTGACCGAAATCGGGGATAGGCATTGGGAAATGAAAAACACTACCAAATATGAATTGTGGCAATGGATCGATGGAGACGGCAATGATATAAACTTAGTTGAAAGAACCAGAATTTTGACCCCCACCGGTGGGTCAGCTTAAGATTGGTCCAGAAAGAGGACAGAGTAGAGTCAGTTGACAGACTGGCCGTTGTGCACAGCGCGGGTATTAGTGACGCCTTGGTGATGGGAAATAACGCGAGCTGAAATCTCTTGCGCCGCGATTAATACATGCACCGAAGAGAGATGATGATGGCGTCAGAGGGATGATTACTGATAAGCGAGTCGGGCATTTGAATGATAATTAGGACACAGGGGATGTGCATCCGGTTTATTTTCTCAGCTGGTGAAAAAACTATCCTTTTTTCTTTCTTCTCACGCATGGTTGGTGAAAAATATTACATTAACGAATTAAAGTGAGGGATTTAAGTGCTCATACATGTTTTCAAGTCACCCCAAAGTAAATTCATGAATAGTGCGTACCAGTACCTATGTGACTGAGATGATTTTATATCTTAACGGCCGATAAAAAAGCATACTCAATCCCAAAACTTGGATGAAGAGGACGGTGTATTCAGGGGGGAAAAATTCCTAGAGGCTAAAATTTATCCAAATGTACTCTATTTCTGCCATCCTTCGAATGACTGCACAAAGAAAATTTCAATTACCAGGTAGCTTGATGTGATACATACTTTTTTTTAGTTTCACGTGAAAACAAATATTGAGACGGTTATTCTCAAATTCTCGTCAATTTATTACGAGTTACAACAAAACTATATACAATTCTACTTCCATTTTCAATTCTCATCAACGTATAAGTTTGGTAATTACAAAAACGCGGTAACTTTTGACGCTTTCTCGCGTTAGGTTGAGAAATTCCGTATTTTCCTAAATGCGAAGACGGGAAGAAACAGTCCACCTACGTCACTGATGCTCCATAATTGGCCTTTGTTGGAGCCTACGAGTCTCGTACATTGAGAGGCAGGCGCTCGAAAGCAATCAACATTTTTGAACTGGAAATCGAGTAAAGCTGAGCGCTTTGACAGTAAAGTTTCACTTCAAACTAATTAGATGATTTACGCGGCGATTGTATGGGTTCTTTCGTAATTGAAATACATCCTAAACAGCCAAACTAACCTTCAGCTGAATCGGCAAAAGACGAAGATCCTCGTTGCCAGTCGATACTGATACCGGGATGTACGATGCATAATGAGTTGACTGTATATCTGTAGAAAAAGTGGGAGAATGTTTTTATTAGTATGAAAAATATATCTCGCTAGAAATAAAGTACATGAAAAATAATGTGTATGATATTACGGCAATGATTGTTTTTAACACTAAAAATAAACTTCACACTCCACAGCAGAAAATGCTGGCTTTCAATGGATGACAGATATAGAAATATTAGGAAGGTGATGAGTTGACAACCGGGAAAGAAGGCTTAAACAGAGAACCTCATTTTATCATTTTTATTTCCAATCAGCGATGGTAAATGCATTCTCAATGATTTTATCACACGTGGAGATCATGTTCAGAAAAATCGTTGCTTTATTAAAGCTTGGTTGGACACCACTGAAAGCTCTATATAACGGTAATGGAGAGTATACTGAAATAAAGTCAAGTCAAGGGTGCCTACCTAAGTTAATATTTTAATCTTTTTGTCATTATGAATTTAATATACCCTTAACTTTGTTAATGTACGTACGTGCAAAACTCTAAATAAAAACAGATTAGATTAATTTGATTATCTGTTCAACAACACATTCGTTTGTTAAAGAAACAATTAACATATCGTTTTTCTCGTCCACCTGTAGTCTGGGAAACAAGGAACACGTTCGCCAGATTCCGAAGAAAGTTATGCGAAGATATAAAGCGAAGCAACCTACACAGTCAAACATTTGGTGAAGGTGAATGTCTAAGAAGGAGAAGAGAACAGAGAATCATACCCTCCACCGGAGAAGTGAACGCTCGAATCATGGCCGTAGCTCCAGCACTGATTGGTGCAACGGAGCCATCATCAAGGGGGAAACCATGGATATCGCTTTCTCGCAATCTCGAGAAGCGGAGGAATGGGCGGAGGGAAGCGAGCGGATTCGAATTCCTCTGGTCACACAATGGAAACCACCCTCACTAAATAATGTCGTCCCTCGCTCGCTTTTCATTCTTGATTTCCCCACCGTCGCGCGTCTCCCGTCCCTGCCGCAGAGCACCCGCGATGGCGCTCGCTCCCAACAGCCTATTCAACCGTCATCGACAAAGCCAACCCCATCATTATCCCTGACTTCAACACTGTCTTATTTAGGGAGGAATTTATCATCACGAGCCAGGGTCAACGTTAAGTGCAGCAGTTAACCTCCAACTCAAATTGGACCGAACTTTCAAGCTTCTGTCCACGGATGACCACGGCGAACGCGCAAAACATCTGTGATATCGTTTGTTAATTTTATTCTCACTCATTCAGGTTGATAAGTTTTACTCGAATTGGTAGTCTACTGGTTAGAAGTTTTTCACGGGCACAAAAAAAAAGGTTGCCCAATGCTAGGATTCTTCTTGTAACAGAGCACTACTGCATTGACAATCACAGCGGAGCGTTACGCTAAATTAAAAAAAACCGGATTGTACAAGGTCTGTCCAAAAAGTACGACTGAGTCAATGAAAAAATATATATTGCCAGAATTGATACATTCACTCAAAGTTCTTTGAAAAAGCACCTTTAAATGTCCACACACCGCTGCCAACCTGTTTTCCACTCATCGTACGCCTCCTACAAGGCGACGCCCGGAATTTATTTATTTATTTATTTATTTATTTATTTACATATTTCGTTGCAATTAGGCAATTTACCTGGTGGCAACGGTCCAGTGTGATCACTGGTCACTCTTACAATGCACATACATACACACACAAGAAGAACAGATATGAGACAAAATGCTCGTATATTCAATGACACTTTTAAGATTACCGACCTCTCCTTTACTATCACACAAGGATTAGGTGTACACCACACGAGTACATACTACGCACCGTCCATCGCCACACTTCGTCCGTAATCACGTATCTTCAATTTCATATACCGTTCAAAATCGCGTCCCGTTAACACATTATTCATAGCACAAGTACATACGGTTTTATTTCTCACTCACACGTTTTTAAGGCGAGCATACACCTCGTTTTAAATTTATTTAATGAATAAGGTAAGGACTTAAAGATATCCTCAGGTAACTCATTCCATTCTTTTATTCCACGATTGAGGAAGGAGTTTTTTTTAATGTTTGTTTTGTGCCCTCTATGTTTTATTTTGAACTGATGGTCCTTCCGCCCAATGTAATTTGGTTTGTCTAATCTTTCTGAGAGCTCCTCCCACCCCTTCTCTTTATTTACTATCTTGAACATCCCACATAGCCTGTTCAGCTTCCTTCTGAGTCGGAGCGGTGTCCATCCTAGTGTCTCTAACATTTCGGAATGTTGTTAAGCTCCCTTGATCCAATTCGGCAATCACTCCAACTTCGTGAGGATCCCATATAGGAGTACTTGTACTTGCAGCATATTCTAAATGAGGGCTAACCAATGACAGATAACATTTCTCTTTGACCTTTTCATAATATTTACCAAGTACTCTTCTAAAATATCCTAATATTTTGTTGACTTGTCCACATATGTTCATGTGTTTCACCCAGGAGAGTTCGTGAGTGAGGGTAACGGCTAGACATTTAATTTAGTCTCCACTTCCCATTTTGGTGTTCCCAGTGCACTAGGCGTTCAGGTGGGACTTGCTCTTCTTACAATTTATGACTACGCACTTTTTTAAGTTCAATTCTTATTGTCAAGTGACGCACATGCGTTGTATAGCATTAAGGTCATCTGATAAAGTTCCTGTGTCCTTAGGATCACGGATATTATGGTAAACCACTGCATCATCGGTAAATAAACGTATGTTACTAGTGACCACGGAGTCAATGTCGTTACTGTAAAGTAGGAATGCAAGAGGCCCGATGACACTTCCTTGTGGAACACCTGAAGTAACTTCTACTGCATTTGAGCTAACTCCATCTATCACTACTCTTTGAACCCGATCATTCAAAAAGTCTTTAATTCAACCCCGGATATTTTTATCCATTCCATATGCTTCTAGATCTGCAAGTAATTTACAATGAGATACTTTGCCGAAGGCTTTCTAAAAATCTAGAAAATTCGCGTCCACTGGAACATTCTTCTCATCAGAAATAAGAATACCATGAACAAAAGGCGCAAGTTGTCTTTCGCAAGATCCAATTTTTCGGAAAGCGTGTTGATTTTTCCTAAATAACTCCTGATTAACGAGGGGTCTCACGATCGAACTAGCAACTGAAGTTCTATAACCTTGCATGCAATGTTTGAATTACTTAAAAGATTCATTGGAGAAACATGAGATTATTTGGATTTAAAATACGACGAAAGCAATGATATTGACAAGGAATGTAAAGGCTAAGAAAAATGTCAAGTTACGATAGCATGAATTGGAGCAAATTAAATAATTCAAATTTAATAAAAATGCGTTTTAGGCTACAATGATAACAGTCATAATGATATTAGTAAATTAGCTTCAAAGTTAAAGATTGTTTAATACGTGGAGGAAATTGATAATAAGGGTTAACAATTAGTTGAACAGAGAGAAAGATAATATAAATAAATAAGGTTTTCGTTTGAGGATGTTCGAAACTAAAGAAGGAAGTTAAGTAAAGCAAAATACATGTGGTATTGAGATATTTTTTAAAGGTATAAGTGAATTATAGTTGCTTTCTACTACCTGCTTATTCTCTTACTTGCCTCGTTTTACTTATCGTCTTTTCCCCTGATCCATCTATCGCAGTTGCAATAAAAGGAAATTAACCTCATTCATGGATGCGTAGATATTTAGGATTCTAGAATATTTTAAATATGCAAACGTTTTTAGTCTTCCACTGCTCCTAGCGGAAATTTCCAAGGACATCACCTGAATCAAAACCTAAGAAAGATTTTGGGGCTTTCAGAAGAGAAGTGGAACAATGGGGGAAGGTAGTAAGCATTGAAAATAATAAATACAGCTGACATCCATTAGGTTTAGGCTAACATTAACTAATACGTTTAAATTGCTAACTTCACTCGATATTTGTCAGAAGCTTTCTCGAAAATTTGCTTTAGACTTGGATAAACATCATGGGTTTTCAACGTTATTTATTAAAACCCGTAGCCATACATTGGAGCGTGATAACTACTGGCGCCACATTTTGTTCCCGACTTACTCGAACTCATTGCAAAAGGCAACTCAATATTTGAAAGCCGTAGGACTCCATGCACGCCGGCGGTGAGGAAGTCGTTTGACCCGATGAGGAGAATGGTTTTTGGTGAAAACACGGGCTGCTGTTAAAATCCCTCCCCATTAGTGGTCAGACGACATCCGCGCCACTTCATCCGCACGCATAAAAATTCAAAATCAACACTCCTAACATTGATCGTTTATATAGCGGTATTTTGGATTTAGACTTTTCAATTGTATATATCGATTTTATTCAGGTACGAACTTGGTCGATTGGATTTTGAGTGGAGAGCTTTTAAATGAATCGATAAAGAAAGGCCTCTGTGACCATGAATGAGTTACTTCACATCAGCCACGGAATACTTTTGTGAATAAATGGAGGAGAACTCAATGATTATCACTCTCTCGCTCTCTTATTTGCCGAGGATACGGTAAGCCTGGCGGAGAGGGTTAGGGAGGGTCATGGATAGTATTATCATCAAAGTAGAAGATAATTGAACAAATACAGTAGTAATACGTGGGGATATCATTTTGAAATTATTATTACTCAGAATAACTGACACATCTGGATAAAATTTATTCTGCATACTATTGTATACTATGTATACAATGTTGTAAATTGACGCTGTTGACGTTGATTTGTTTTGTTTCAGAAAGTCGTAGATTGAAGTAGCTTGCAGTATGAAGAAGATCGCTCAGCTCATGGTCTGATTAAGTTCATTCATTCGTATGGTTACAGTACCCGCCCAATCCACGATGAAATGATGGCTGTTTATGGAAATGATAGCCCGTCATATGACACAGTTAAGATGTGAAGAATAAATTTTCAATATGATATGTCCCTCACAGATGATCCGAGAAGTGGAAACCCATCACTCAAGGAAGAAGCGGCCGCAGTGAAGAAAGCGGTTGACTATATCCTTGTAGACTTATCCAAATGATCATGAATGAGACTGATCTTAGTTACGGTAGTGCGCGAAAAATTATTCACACGTCAAAGGTGTCATTACGCTGCGTTCCACGACTACTGACTCCTTTTCAGAAGCAATCATGATTTGACCGGCAATCAAAGTGATGTGGCTTTGAAATTTTGCCTAATCCGCCCGATATCGCGAAGTGACATTCTTATTCCCAGAACTCAAAAACCAATTAAGTGGTAGGAGATTTTACAACAGAAATTACGTCATTGAAGATGTAGGACAATGGTTTTCGACGCATTCTGCTGAATTCTACAATAAGGGCCTTCGAACGGCCAAGAAAAGTAGGGAGAGTTGTTTAACTCTGGATAGTAACTACATATGTAGAGAAGTCGTAAGAATAACTAATAAAAATTACGTTTCTATTTGGAATTTTTCAGTAATGATTAAAAGTTTACCATGACACTTCATATGTGGTTAGTATAATGTGAATGATTACGGTATAGTACATGCATACGGTGAAATAATTTATCAAGGCTACTGTGTTACCAAGGATTATGTTTGTGAACATTGAAAGATGTGTACGATACACCAAAACGGAATATCCTGAAATGGTTTTTTGTGCATTGAAATTATACTAAGGTATGCCAAGATAAACGTTGACTAATGCGTTTGTTATCAGTTAATTTGTAGAAAACAGTGTAGGGCGAGGAGCGTTCTAGATATGTAATAATTAGACAATATGGTAACAGAACAGCGTGTAAAAGGTTATCTGTAACGGTTTGATCGTATTCACGGAGTTGTAAGAATATGGTCACAACACTGAGGGAAGAAAAAAAAGTTGAGAAGAAGTGAATTAAAGAGAATCCCGTTGGTAAATTTCGCGGAAGTGGCGATCAAAGAGAAAAAATTTAGATGGCTTAAGAACAGAATGTATGTACTAGCTGAATCTATGTACGAAGCAGAAAATGATAACAAAAGAATAGAGGAGGTGAGCTTAATGACGGAACACTATATACTCTTGGAGATTCTTAGAGAGCTTTAGTTCAACAAAATCCTAAACAATCAACTTAATTAATTATATTTTTGAATGCCAGTATATTAAAAGATGAATGTTAGGAGATGAACCACAGCAACTGACTCAAAGCTTGGTTTGATAGGTTAGGATTGAATTCACCTCGTACTAAGTCCCGAGTGAAATTCGAAAGTTCTCGATAGATGGGGGACCTTCTCCAAGCAGTCATCATATCATTCTCGTCTGATGCATCAAGGCAATAAAGGAGCCAGGCATTTATGGATATCGAGGAAAACAATTATCAAATACCTTAATTAAGATATTCCCGTTCATATGTTAATGACAAAAACATTAACTACCACTTAAGGCACGTGAAATTCACATGTCAGGGTGGAAGATGCTCTTCCTTGCCCTATGCCATCAGCAGTTTCTTTTAGAAATTCTTGCATCCGAAAAATCACATAGAGTGAACAGCTGATAGTATGACAGCCGAACGATCACAAACGAGAATGCAATATCCTTATCCATCTTCCAAGCATAATGTTTCCTGAGATTTGATTTCTTTTTTCACTGAACCGAGTGCGAGGACATACAAGTGGTTTGGTAAATGGTTTCCCAGTGAATGATAACTACAGGGTATACAGGGTTCGTCCGGAAAATAGGTGTACTGAGCTCAGGAAAAAATAATTTATTACACTTCTACATATCTTAAGCTAATATTCCGCAAAATAGAACCCTTGTGAGTCGATACACTTGCTCCAGCGGCGTTCCCATTCCTGTAACGCTCCCGTAAAGGCATCATCGGGAACCTCTCGAAGACACGTCGTCACGGCCTCTTTGACGGCGTCCAAAGTCCCGTATCGCGTTCCTTTCAAACTCCTCTTTATCTTCGGGAACAGAAAGAAGTCCGGTGGTGCCAAGTCCGGGCTGTAGGTCGGATGCGGCAGCGTTGCCACGCCGTGCTTGGTCAATAGGTCCGACACGTCAAGCGCGGTGTGAGACGGCGAATTGCTGTGATGCAGCCGCCAGATGTTTTTGATCGCTGGCCGGACGCGGGCGACTCGTTTTCGAAGCCTGTCGAGCACTTGGACGTAAAATGCAGCATTTACAAAAAGTGAAGAATCAGGCGTGATAATGTGGAATCGAGACATAATGAAAACTTTGTTGCAATTTTCCACAGTTAAAACTTTATTGCCGTCCATGGTTTCGATACACCTGATTGACCGATACACTGATTGACCTGAAGATGATACAGTGTATCGAAACCATGGTCGGCAATAAAGTTTTAACTGTGGAAAATTGCAACAAAGTTTTCATTATGCAGCATTTACAGTTTGTCGTTCAGGTACAAATTCGTAGTGGACGACTCCCCTTTTGTCAAAAAAGACAAAGAGCATCGCCTTTATCCGAGATTTGCTCATGCGAGCTTTTTTTTGACGGGGTGATGATGGGGTGTGCCACTCCGCACTTTGTCTCTTCGACTCCGGGTCGTACTCAAAGACCCACGTCTCGTCACCCGAAACAACGTTCTCTAAAAAATGTGGATCATTTTTGCAGTGATCCGCAAGTTGTGTCGCGATTTCCAAACGAATGAGTCTTTCATCATCACTGAGCACTTTCGGCACCAACTTTGCACAAATTTTTCACATCTGTAATTGGTCCCTAATAATCTCGTGCACTATTGTTTTTGGCACATTACACTGCTCTGCTATCATCCGAACACTAAGACGACGATCGGAGTTCAGTACATCGCGAAATTTTCGCACATTTTCGTCGGTGAGTGTCGTTGATGGGCGTCCAGGCCGTGGTTCGTCGTCGACCTCTTCTCTGCCCTCCACGAACATCTTGTGCCACTGAAAGATCATGTTTCTGGACATGGCTGACTCCCCGTAAGCCTGGTTAATCATACCGACAGTTTCGGGAGACGATTTCCCAAGCTTTACCGCAAATTTGATGGAATAACGCTGCTCCAAAAACTTCGGCATCGCGTTCCGTGACGTGGGTCGAGCGTGGAGGTTCGCGTTAACAGAGCTCCTCACTACACCACAGCTCAGAGCCGACAGCCTTTTTAAGCGTCGCTTGCCAACATACCCCCCTCCAATCGCAGCCCGTCAGAGCGGTGCTGGGCGCGCCTGGAGCGGCGGGAAATAATCAGTACACTTATTTTCCGGACGAACCCTGTAAGACGTCATCCTACCTTATCTTAATTTGAAGAAGGTATGTGACCCCAAAATTACTCTACAGTCTCTGAATCGAGCGGTCAAATTCCAAGAGTGGTAACGGTGAATGTAGCTCACAACGGGGAAGATATTAAGGTCTCTTGGTGAGGAAATACTTAAAAATAGAATTTATATTTCAACAATAGTTTTTCGAAGAAAATAATAATGTATTGACAGTTTATTATACAATACTATATACTGTTTAGAAATAAAGGATAGATTGGGATATAATTTTTCCACAAGCGATAAAGGATCAGAATAGCATTGTCTGACCGTGGTAGGGTCATATTCGGGTCAAAATTAATCTGCTGAGTATTCACCACCTGCCACAAACCCTAGCTGTGGTTTTCAGGATAATAATATAACCAATATATCTAACCATTATGGAATATATAAGAAAAAAATTCTCTTCAGTTTTGTATAAGACCACTTTTACAGATTTAAATTACCTCGATCATCAGAAAAACTTGAGTGAGGCCAAGGCAAAACCTTGGATCAAAACTGGGTCCTAGGTAAGTATCCTAGCGCTTTCCTCATTGGACTAGCAGGCAAGCAACATATTGCACACTAAAAACCTTTCTTGCTGTCACGAGTGCTTATTTGAAATCAAAATATAGCAGCTCGGTCCTCGAAAATCTTCTTCGGTGATTTCATTACAGAAAAAGTGAATTCCGCAGGAGCATCTTCAACGGACGGTCATGGAGAGATCCAATAACGGGGAGACTAACATAAGTTGGAATGATTGGGAAAGATGGCTCTTAACAAAAAAAATTCGATCCAGGATTAAAAGAGCTGGATTTGAAAGAGCATTATTCAAAGCGCTTGACAATTTTGAAATTAATTCTCTTTTTCTCAACTCCCTCTCATCCATAAATAAGAATATAGCCAATTCAGAACAGCCATTGGCGATGCGAAGGAAAAGGTTTGGCCATGGGGGGGGGAACGGGTGTGGGGGTGGGGAAATCGGTCCCTCTCACCCATGGGTGTGCGCCTACCTCTCATCGACCGTTGGTCTGGAGAATAATTTAACATAAAATATATCGAAATGATCCTTTTTGCAATCTGAATACCAAATATGTCCTATATTTTCAAGTTTCAGCGATATGTATGCCTTAACATAAAGAGACAGATGGGGAAAAGGAACCTCAAGATCGAAACTGAACATTATGGTGTACTGAAGTTACTGGAGACACGCTAAGCAAACGTCACCTTCACAAAATACGGGCACTCAGTAGAATAAAATATTCTGGGTGATTGCTGTAAAAAGGGAAACAAACCACGCAATCGCTTATGACGCCGCTTAAGTGTGGAAAAGATCAACCATAGAAAATTAAACGAGGAAATCAGGGTAGAAAAAATGTACCACGTAATCACCACAACCAATTGCATAGAATATATTTAAAAAATTAAAGAAATTCTACTTAGGTTCTGAAAGGTTTCTAACGACTAAACCACATAGCTTTAGGGCATACCTTATTCCCTTTATCCCCCTACATAATTTACGTGCTCAGTTCTTCATGCTTTCTCACTTCATGACCAACAAAAATATAGCCCACCTGCGCTACTTGCCTTAATTTTTCTCATTTAACACGGCTACAAGCGATCAATTCTCAAGATCCCCCACACCCACCTTTTATGCTTTACTCGATCTTAGTGTCTACTTGCTTACTTTCTCCTGTTAATAAATGTTAAGCATCCTTGTTAGTCTTCCCATGTCTTTTATTTATGTCTTTAAATAGCCTGCTTGTCACTTACCTACTTAGCCTGCTTCATGAAGAATACTTTTTTTTTCGACAACGCATTCATTCTCCTAATCCCTCTAACACTGCTACCATTTTCCATATGACAATGGGCAAAACCTTAACACTTTCACCTAATTTATTTATTAATCTGAATTTAGGATTTATCTTAACTATAAGACTTTTGGAGAACTCATAACTTCATTTTCCCTTAGAGAAATATCCATCGCATGCTCCAGAAAATAATGCTGCCATGTACTCAGCTGCCAATATAAACTGCTGGCAAACTTGTGCTTGATTATCTGCAAACTCACTTGCCTTAATCTCTTCTCCGTCCACATTCACTACCAAATCAAGCCTTTCCCCATGCCACACATTCAATATTTCATCGACGTATCAGCTCGAAAGTATAAGACCAAAAGGAAAAGGCGTATTCCCAATAGCAACTCATCCCAAATCTATCTATGATATACTTCCACCTGTCGTTTGATTCAATTACACGTTTTGAGTAACCAGACAATAGCAAATTATAATGAATAAAACAATGTAAATAATTGTGGCAGCCATAAGTAATTGAGAAATCCTAAACCACGTAATTAGAACCTGGTTTTTAGCCTCGTTTATAAAGCCACAAATTCCGAATATTATTAAATTTTCGCTCCCATCCCACTGTCATTTAACAGCCTCAGGCCACATCTGCGGCAGAATGGCCCATAAGGAGACGGGATTCAGAATTACAAAGAGCACTTAACTAAATTTTCTCTTAAACATTCTGGGTGGGTTCTCCAAATCAAGGCCATCCATATCTTGCCATGAATTGTTACCGGTAAAAGTGAAGCAATGAGCCAAAACGTATAATATGCCCAGCATTCAAAAGACCTTACGCAGTACGTAATATCGTAGACTCCCACTGTTGTAGTTGTAGGAGATAACCATTTTTCGAATAATGGAAGATGATGGTTTGCATGGTTGAGCTTTTGGGCAATTGTGATCCTATTCTACTAGTCTTAATTGCCGACGCACTATTAACCTGATCATTGCTATACTTATTTCTAGCAATTGTAATGGTAATTGTAATTTATTCATTCACCATAAGCATAGAATTATGCATGGCTTTGTCAATACATGTTTTACACTTCATTTCAGTAAAAAAAACATTATGCAAAATCAAAACAATATGCAAAGTACAAATGCATACAATTTACAACTTTTTGGAATTAACACATTTCAGTTATACATTTGAAATGGTATGCATTAGAAAATCTTCTACACTATAAAATAATTTACATGAAACTAGTTTTTTCACGGCACACTTGAATTTAAAGGAACTTTTGATATTTTTAATATAAGCAGGCAATTTATTGTACATAAGTATTCCCTGATGATCTATCCCTTTAATCGTTTTATTTACTCTGTGCATTATTATTATTTACTCTGTGCATAATTATATTATGATCAGATAAATTGTTTAGATTTTGACCAAAATGAAACATTTGGCCGTTCGTCCATAAACGCCATTCATTTTTCCGAAACGTAACCGTGGTAACAACGAAATAAAATAAACTTCATAACAGAAAAAAAAGAAGTATTTTTTCGACATGTCGGGAAAAAGATAAATTCACTTATTTTCTACTTGAGAAATGCATTAACTGCCGTCAATCATGAAAAGATTAAATTTGTTCATTAAAAATAAAGCAGCACCTTGTAATTACTAAGCTAGCCAACAAATAAATTTTTATTAAAATTAGTAAGCCTACCAAAACCAGCACCCACAATGAAACACAATTCCTGACTCCTCCATACAGTCGAGAAAATATAATCCCTTATTTCACTGCACTCCGATTTTTCTTTTAGAAAATTGCTATCGACATAAATCAGACCACTTCCCTTGCGGAGGGAACAATTTCCTTTCTACATTATGGCAATGAGTGAATGACAGATGAAATACAATGAAATGCAAATAGATGAGTGACTTCCTAAGGGAGGTTGCTCATCACTTAAAGGAGTGATAAAAACAAAACAAATATCACTGACAATATTATAATAATAAGGGGGGGAACTCCAAACGGCCGTAAACAGTTTTCTGTTTGAACAGTTTCCCCCCCTTATTATTTTAACCTGAGGCCGTAGAGATCTTGATTTCTTTCGACATTATTATATTTTCATCGTTTTAATCCTTCCTATCACCGCCGTTACTATCCGTCTCACAACAGTAGAACTTGACATAATATCACACATGTAACCAGCAGTACACTCCATTGGAGTCTTGATTTTTTCTGTACAAATCGCCATCCAAGACCTATGTAATGCTACATGAGGCTTACGGAGTACCTATTCTTCCCATTAGAATAGCTAGAAGATAGTTTCAAATTTTAAAAAGAAGGAGAATCGATTGCCATGAAACACGGATGCGGTATCATCTCTGACATCGTTAAACAACTAAAGCCAAAGTGAAACTAACATCTACATAACACCCCGCAAGCCGCCGCAAGGTCGTGTGGCGGGGGGTGTTAGGTCACCACCCGAAAAAGGGAAAAAAAACTACATTAAAAACCAACACATACATGCAACCCCACACCCACAGTGGTGCATACATCCATGCTTAAACCCTATCATATTACACGCATGCAAATACATATCTACCTACTTTCTTTCTACACGCATGCAATTGCATACACTATAATCTAACAAATAATTGCACCTAAGGATGAAGTAAGAAACTTAGCTAATACCGTGCAAGCTAGAATTTGGTAAGTAGCAAGGCGAAATTCCACAACCGCAGGAACATGCAACATTAAACACTCTCCTACACAAGGGGACAGGTAAACAATTTGACACAACGCTGCAGGTAGAAGGAGGTTTACCCCACGGAGAGTGAAAAGGAATGGAAGGGGAAATTTAGGAAAACAAAAGCAGAGCAAACAATACTAAGTAAAGAGTAAGTAAAGAGAAGTACATTACTTAATGGCATTCTAATGCGGTCATGCGACTTAAAGCTATTGCTGGGAAACTTACAGCCACATGAATTTTCGTCATTTAGGGACTGGTATCAGCATACCGTACCAGCACAAACAACTGTAAAAAGAGAATATTATGGAGTTGTATGGAAATTATTCCAAGTCATACCAATTGCAAAAGGCCAACACGCACTAAATGAAAACTTCGTTGCAATTTTCCACAGTTAAAACTTTATTGCCGACCATGGTTTCGATACACTGTATCATCTTCAGGTTTCACCTGAAGTGTATCGAAACCATGTTCGGCAATAAAGTTTTAACTGTGGAAAATTGCAACGAAGTTTCCATTATGTCTCGATTCCACAATATCACGCCTGATTCTTCACTTTTCGTGCCAACACGCACGTTTCGAAGCAACAGGCGGCATGCTTCCCTAAGACGATACACGACCGCACACCGCAAATATTACCGCTGACTGCATCGCAAAAATAAATGTGATATGGGATCCTCATTCTCCCCATAGCCCACATCTAGCAACATTATATTTTCCTTTTTCTTAAAGTGATTAAAAATTCGTGGAATATATTTTTCATCACGAGAACAAAGATTGCTCTGCAGAATGAAGACTGCGAGTAACTACCTGCAGCTTTTTGCCCTACTATTACGAAGCACTAGTAATAATTATTGCAATATCAATGAGATGTCGTAAAATAGATATAATTGCATTGACCACATTCCTATCAAATTTGATAAAAAAATACTGATTTCGGAAAGAAGATTCCACCACGAATGAAAATAAATGTAATCTGCGGAGCTAATCACCAAACGCAAAATATGGGCAAAATCGGAATTTTGAATTAAGATGCAATGGAAATGATGGCGGAACAGGGAAAACATTCGAAGATACAATGAAAGAACCGGCAGCTGCTTTCGTAAGGAAAACTTGAAATAATACCTGATTCAAATAACCCGATCATCTCTATCGCCCATCTGCCAATGCAATCGCCTAGCTAACTCTTCCCATGACACCTAGAATCATGTTCACCCGTAAAACTTGTGAATATGATCAATACGTATTTCTCGTGGAAATTAAACCAAAACCGTCCCCAGCTGCGTCATCCGCTCCCTCTGCAAACCCCATCTCCATTTGGACGTCGCGAATTCACAGCAAAGATACTTCTAGGCGAACATAGGCGGTAATGATTGCGCCCCCATTGGCGAGCAGGAATTCAGCGCTCGAGCGATCAAAGGAAACGCCCACGAACAATACCTCCGTAGTTTCTGCCGGTGACAAAGGGCAGGGAAGGAGTCCATTCTCCGGTCCGATGAGAGAGATCTTTCCGTCCGTGCGCGCCTTTGATTCCCGGCAGATGATACGATGGAAAAATAAATTACAAAACGGCGCGTATGGACGCCTTTCCATACGCTGACCGACGCGCTCAGCCCTTTGTTGCTTTGGGCAGGAAAAGAACGCGGATACCGGGAAACTCAGTGACTAAAGGGTGTGTCGCAACCCCTTCCTTGGTTGCCCCTGTGACTCGGATCCCGCGGAAGCCCATTCTGGCGGAGCGCCCCTCTATCCGACCGAAACTCTCAGCCGGTGAGATTACTCCCACGTCCAAAAAAAACACAAAAAGGTCGCCGAAGGTCACGCGACAAGGGCAGAGTATGGGAAAAGTAGAGCAAGGAATCAGCAGACTGGATGAAAGCTTTGATATTCCAGTGTTCCCCTCTTTTATGCCCCTTCCTTCCAGGCGAAATCGTCCGAGGGAAAACCGCACGCCTGGATCTATTTTCGTTCGTTTGCCACGGTCACGGTGAATTTTGGGTCCTGAATCACTGTCTCCATGTCGCTCGATTCATTCAGGAGAGATTTGGTCTTGAACTCAGCATTCAATTCTCCTGAGATCCCAATCTTCTCTGAACGCAGCATTCGCGTGACGCCTTGTTTTCTTTCGTTTAGGCTCTGGGGAGTGATTCTTTGAACTCCTGTCATGTTTCCGGAAATGGACCCTCGATGAAATAAATGTTTGCAGAAAAATTCGCAGCACATTCAACGGAAGCCATAAAAAGAAAAATAGCTCATTCCTTCTTAATGCTAGGCTATATTATCTGACTGCATATTTCACATCACAAACTATTCCGTAGCGACATCGCATGCTTTAACCACAAGTCTGATCCGATGAGATGGTAACATATTTAAGCACGTAAAGGTACTAGGTTCTATTAGCCAGTAAGATTTTTCAATGAAAATCAACAGGTTTGCTTCCATTTATTTAGGCCACATTGGGAATACACAAGAAGTATTTGAGATTTTTCGACAAAAACGCTAATTAAGATATCTAAGTTCAAATTAAATCTGCAATAGGTGTTAAAAATTGATAAGGGAAAAATATATGCCGGAGGTCCTAGGATGGGAGGCCTTTGAGTCACGACGAAACCAGATAGATCTAAGAAATTTGGAGAGGTACAAGACCTACGAAATTACCTGTGATATCGAGGAAATTATTACGACACAAAATTACGTTGTAAACTGTTTGTGCAAAATAAACTAAGAGAGATTCGTTCAAGTACGATTCACATTCATGACAAAATCAGGCCGAAGCATTAAGCCTGGGTGAAGGTATCGGGTAAAGGTCCTTACTTTAATATTATAAGGTAATCTGCCTGTTAAGGTAGGTTTCTGGATGGACACAACTATCAAATAAATATTTTGTTACCCCAAACAACACACAGTCCAGCAACCTACTCTACATCAGGTCCCTCTTCATCCTTATTTTATGGGCAATAAAAATAGGGGAAATCAGCATTTTCAATGTGGCCTGTTTTTTTAGCACAATCATCACATGATTTTGTATACTTTTGCCTAATGAGCATCAAAGAAGTCTTGAACATTACAGAGGCAGAATGGCGCTAAGCATCATTTTCATTACAGAAAATATTCTCCGCAGGTGGGCAAGGCGGCAGGGGAAAGCTGTTAGCATCAACGTGTTCTATAGAAAAACTTCAGGTTAAGTTTGATAGGAGAAGGTAGGGTACACCTCGTAAATATGCCATATGGCTTGTGAAAATCACGCATTCAGGGTATTTAGCGGGCGCAGTTCCTTTCCCTGTGCCATCCGATGTTTCCCAGGAAGATCTGGTGCCCAGAAAATTACAAATTAAAGACAAAGCACACTTTGGAAAGGAATTGAAAGAGGATTATTCCCCCTTCCTAGAGCCTAATACGCTATTCGTGTACAAACAAAACACTCTAACTTCGGTTTTCTACACGCTGTAAACCCAGGAGTTTCCAGAATATGTGTAATGCCACCAAATACGATTTATCAACTCTACGCATAATGCCTCCTAGCAAGGAAAACTCAATGACTTTTCGCGATAGTAAAAAGTTGAGAATATTGGAGGGGAATGGGGCGTGTTTACAGCGAAGAGAGAGAAAGAAGAGGTGAAAGGGTTTTCGAACGGTGCGGATCTTATCGAAGGGAGCAATATACTTCATTGAGGAAGGAGAGATTCTATAGGAAATCAAACAGCAAATTGGATACTAGGAAATGATTGAGTGATGCTAGGGTACGTGTTTCTCGGGCGGGATGAATTTATTGTTTCACAAGACATATCATTGAATTGATATCGGATTTTTGAGGCGTTAACTACGTATGAGAAAATTTTTGGGAAAAATAGGACCAACTATGACTCAAATTTACTGAATTTTAACCAATTTTAAGTACCGCCAATTAAATGTTTCGCGTAAAATGAAGCGCACTTGAGCATAAGAAATAAATTGTACCGTTGCCACTTCGGACATAAATGTCACTAATATGGAGCCATCTTCTTTTTCTACCAACACACACTTCTCTGAAAGTTTCAACAAATAACCTTATTAAATAACTTCGCATAAACAGCGCCATTGCCATTAATTTAACTCTTTCACTCAAAACCTAATTGGTTAGAAGTGAAATTAGAATTAGAGTTAAAGTATTAGACAAACTACAGGTATGTAACTGATTTACGGTAAATCTACGATTCAATGATGATGATTATTATCATTGAGAGAGAGATGAATAATGAATGCTTAAGTGACGATAGTTGTTTAGAAAGTAACTTCCGTTATGCTATAAAACATACACTGGACTAGATATATTAAATTTATTATTCTCATCACAAAACTACATATCTCTACTATTTTATGCGCATATCTAATAACATATTTAAACACTTTTCATATCACTATCTTGAAGTTCCCCGTCGAGAAGACCGCAAAAGAAGTCGTAGTAGTAGTTTTAGGGGAGGCGAAGGACGGCTAAGGTCATTTGCGCCATTAGGGATAAATGGGAAATAAAGGGTGGAGAAAAACTCGGCGTCTGCGTTAGCCTACTCTCATCGAAAGCCACCAAGGGGTACAAAGTTTAACGTCCCATCCGACGGACGTCATACTCACTAAAAGTGCTCTCCACAAAGCACCTCAAGTAGGGGTCGGATCACTGAAATATATGTCGCCTTCAGGATACGAACTCAGGTCCTCTCGGTGGTTAGCCAGGGCGTTAGCCACCACACCATACCGATCCCCTTCACAAAACATGTAGTAATCTAACTTTTCAGTCGTGTTTCCATGCAACAGAGTCGTAGAAATCTGTGGAAAACTTTCTAAACATCTACATCTACAAAATATTCCGCAAGCCGCCGCTGGGGCGTGTGGCGGGAAGGTGTTCAGTCACCACCCTTATAAGAGGATGAAACCACGTGAAAAACCAACAAATTGCTGCAAACCTACACACAGACAGAGGCGTATGTATTCATGCAAAAAACTTTTTAACTTAAAGGTATGGAAATACATGTATATATTATTATTATTAGGTAATCACCGGTTAAGGTAGTAAGTTTTGGATTGACACATCTATCAAATAAATATTTTGTTACTCCAAACAAAACCCAATCTACATCAGGTATCTCTTCATCTCTGTGTACTTCTTTCCTTCCTTCATCCCGTCCAGCATCCCAATCCTGTTCCTGCCCTTTCCTCGTTTGCCTAACATTCTCCCCTCTGTTACCGTCTTGAGCATCCCACTGCCGCTCAATACGCCTTTCATCCATTTTTCCTGCCTCCATACGATTTCTCTCAACAAACCCCTCTCCTCACCCACCACATTCAGTACTTCCTCATTTGTTTTTCTTTCGGTCCATTTCACCTTCTCCATTCTTCTCCACACCCACATTTCAAAAGCCTCCAGTCTACGTCTATCCTCCTGCATCAGTGACCACGTTTTCGCGCCGCACATAGCTACGCTCCATATCAGAGTTTTTACCAGTCTTTTCTTAACCTCCCTACTCAATGATCCCGTCATCAACTCCCTCCCCCTCGAGAAAGTCTCCTTGCCTAGTGCAATTCTTCTCCTTACGTCCATACTACTTTGACCGTGTTGGTCCTAAACACTTCCGGGATACGCTAACTATTTCACTTCATTTTTGGAGCTCCATTCCCATTGCTATGCTCCATTTTTTCCCCTCCTATTTTAATGTTTAGCTTAGCCGTTTTCTTTCTGGGAAATCGCATAACCTTTGTTTTATAAATATTGATTCTCATCCCATATCTATCGCACTGAACCTCCAATTCACTCAGCAATGCTTGCAACCCCTTGGCTGACTGAGTAACTAATGCTTGGTCATCAGCATACCTAACCGATTTTAAGAATTCCCCTCCGACTTTAATTCCTACCTCCAGTTCTTCCCACGCCTCTTTAATCATTTCCTCCACATATACGTTGAACAGCACCGGTGATAATGGGCAACCCTGCCTTACACCTCTTCCTAATACTGCCCATCCGGTCTCTCCGTTCCCCACTCGCACCTGAGCAATCTGTTATACATATATATATATTGTCTTTTTCTTGAAAATCCCACGAACGTGCACAATATTATAAATGGACTGACTAATCGACACAAACACAGAAACTGAAACACATAAAAGAGGGACTCACTGGTTCTCGAATTTTGGTGGTGCAACCACCTTTCTCAAAAAGAATTAGGAAGAGAACTTAGGCAAAGGAGGGCCCGGAATTAGTGGATGGAAGGAGAAGGGGGAAAAATGGGGGAAAAGGAGAAAAGAGGGGAAAAAAGGGGAAAAAGGGGGAAAAAGGTATTCGTGGTGAGGGGTTTGGAGGGGTAGTTTTAGGCGCAGGAATTTTCAAAAAGGTGGGGATGATATGGAAGTTGTTGGGGTTGGAGGGGGATGAAATTATGTGTATAAAGGGGGCAATTAGTGTCTAATATTAATACCTGGGCGATTCCAGGAATCCATGAGCCAGATGAAAGCAAGCTCTAATGTTTTGAGTTTTAGTGGAGGGTCAGAGTGTGGGCGGGATGCTAAGATGTATACTTTATAACATTGGTCAAAGGGAGTCCCTTTGACCAATGAAAAAAACTCATACAAAAGAATGAAGTCATCTTTGGGTGGCAAAACAAGGAAAATGACTCATAGTAGAACAGGTATATAGGGTAAAAATGTTTAAACTATAACGGAAAAATAAGCTAAAGACGGAAAAATAATAATACTATACGGTTATTATATTGGGCTACAGCACGTTCATATGGCTTGACATGGGTTGTGACGTGGATGAAAATTACTTGGCTCCAGATAAACTAGTAAGTGAGACGAAACAAGCCCAATGGGAAATAAATGCGACCACGTTAGTCGAAAAAGATATTTTCTCTACCAAATTACATTAGGGTTATAGAAATATAAAGGCTTCCCACCCTACGCCGCTATTATCAGCATCACAGGCAACTGATTATAAGTACGTGTATTTAGAATGAGTATCAAGTACCCGCCAGTAACAGTATTTAAAGACTTTGTTACATTACTTTATAATAACATGCCGGAAAATTAAAGAAGCAGGTATAAATAGTTGCATGGATTTTATACATGTAAATGCATGACAGTAAGTTCATAAGTTTTTCCATGTACTGCCAGGACAGTACCTACTCAACTGTAGATCGCACCCCAGTGCATGCGAAAATGAGGAATGATTAAATGGATATTGGGCGCAGCGGATGAGTGGACAAGATTAACGAAAGCACTAAAAAATATTGGAGGAGGCTGAAGTGATAGGCGTATTATCCGAGATCTTCGTGAGGGGAGGCACAAGCCTAATTAAGGTTAGCGGCGAGCACACGGGATGGGCAGGGGAGGGGGAAGGGGTGGCTGTTAATGACGGCGCTTTTTCACTCATGTTGAGGAAACGTAAATGATGATCTGCGAGGCGCTTGGGTTAGGAATGATGCTGGAAGAGTAGCTCGTTAAGGCAGATTTGCGGCTGACAAAGCTTCTAAGAGGGGCAGTAAACCAAATAATATCAGTTATTGTTGAGCACATTATAAGATCAATTTGAGGTTTATGGGAGGGAGATAAATAATAACACAAAGAAAGTAAATCTGTCCCTCGAGAAGTAATATGAATTAAGTTGATCCTTAAGTATTTAAATAAAAATAGATATTAGGCAGAGCAATTTTCCCAAAATGCAATCATGCCGGCTGAAAGTTGGAACTATGCTAGTGAGGATAAATGAAATAATTAGGTTAGCATAAGAAACACAAAAAATGAAGAAATTAACGGCATACAATGAATTAACGACATAAAGAAAAGTAAAGTCTTTATTCCATACATTTGTATGATCACGAATATCTTTTCGTGAATCTCATTTTCGAAGAGGAGGAGCGTACAACAAAAGCATATGAGCTATGGTTATTTCAATTACATATTCGGAAAAATTAAAACGGACATTCGATAGATAGAAGGAGGAGAACGATTAAAATACAAGTGCAATAGTTTTCAAGGTTATGCGCCTATTGAATACTTAGCATATCGTAATATAGAATTTGATCAAATGAAAAGTCCATTCATAGAAAAGGATAAAACTGATTTCAGCCTTCTATATGCATGGTCGGTCAACCAATCTGTGTTAGATTTGGAATTATATTCGGATTGTACGTACAATATAATTTAGTAGTTGTATTACATCATTGCTTAAAGAAAACAGAATAATAGTCTTGCTAAAATATCAAAGAAATATGAATCATACCAAGCGAAATTATTTCAATATACAAGATTTGTATAAAAATCATCGGTAGCAATTTTTTCCTGACGTGTGCGAAAAGTGCTGAATTCAGACCGTCGATCAAGTGTACGCATGATCGCAAAACGGTACACACCATCATCACTGGAAATATGGCGATGCGAAAGATATGCGTTAAACTCGTCCCGGAGGTCTTGACCACAGAAGACCAAGAGCGGAGTCGATTGTCTGATTGAGAAAACCTTCTACAATGCGTCGAAAAAGACTCCGACTTTATGGACAGTCCCGGCAGACTTGGCAGCCGCAGACTATTTCCTACTCCCAAAAGTGAAATAGTCCCTAATAGGAAACCACCATGGGACCCTAAGTCAAGCCATAAAAAGAGCTTGCACGTGTACCCTTAAAGATTTTCCGGAACCCACCTACCAGCGAGCCATCGAATCGTGGAAAAGCCGCTAATTGAAGTGTGTCGACGCTCAAGGAATGTACTTTGAAGTTTTGAGGTATCATATTGTAGCGATATCAGAAAAAATTAATTTTCCGATACTTTTTATAAAAACCATGTATTATCCACTTTTTATTCATTTCTTTCCAAGGGCTCTCAAAGTCTGGCGTTGGGGAGTTACGAGTACACTAGCAATTGAGAACGTGACTTTTTTCCAAGAATTTGTAATATCCACAAATCACTCCAAATTTTTACGGCGCAAGGACTTGTGTAGTTGTTCGATGTCGCAAAATTTGCATCAAATACTGGAATTTTGCAATAAATATAAAATAATATTCATAATAATGGATACGGCTCAATAAATACACTTTATCGATTTCTAACCATCCTCATTAGAGTACAGCTCCCAGTTGTGAGTAAACGCCGTCTTAATTTGAACAAAAATCTTGCCTCACTACGAATTAAAATGTATTCCTTTAACCGTAACGAGATGAAAATTCACTTTTTCGTGCATTTTTACTAATTACCCCATTCGTAAATCAATTAGCAATTAAATATGGCTGCGTAGATTTTCGCGGCGGTGGCTTGAAGGATTCTGCATTTTCGGGTTTTCACCGCGTTGTTGTTTAAAGCTGACAACAGTTTCGCCGAAGTTGCATTCGGCGTCTTCAGGCCGAAGACTCTTCTACCTGAACTTCGGCGAACTTTGGATCCGAATGCAACTTCGGCGAAACTATTGTCAGCTTTAAACAACAACGCGGTGAAAACCTGAAAATGCAGAATCCTTCAGGCAATTAAATAATCAACCATCCCGCCTGAATGTTTAATTTTCGCTTTACCGGAGGGAGTCGCCATGCTATCTTGAGAGAGTCGCAGTCATTTCGGAAATCTTTCTCCGTCCTCAAGGAGCTCGACCACTTAACTTGGGGATGTCGTCATCTTTCAGTCGCAACAGGAGCATCCTTGCCGAAGCTCTCCTTGCCTACTAGGCAAGTCCTCTTTGCTCTCGTACGTTCGCCTGCCCTTCCTTCCTGCAGGCTTCCTTCCCCCACCATGTCACTCTCATGTCGCCGTGCGACTGAAGTCACAAGATTGGATATTCCTTTGACGAGGTACGAGATGTTTACCAACAAACGTTCGTCCATAGGCATTGGATTCATTCAATATAGTAAATGGCGAACGGAAAAGAGTTGCTGAATCAAGGTTGTTAGATGCATCGAGGATTCCCAATAGCCCCTGAGCTCTTGAATTCATGTTACAGATTTTCCATAAAAATCACCAAAACTGAGAGCAGAGTTTCCCTTAGATCTTGAAGTGTCAGAATTTTGAAACAACTTGACCAATTTTCACTTGCCAAGGTTAAAGCAATCCGCGGCGGAAACCTAAAATCGTGAATTCTACCATTCTAATGGCATTATGAAGGTGCACTTGATTTGTTGAGTAGGCTTAAAACACTTCATGTAATCATTGTATAATTTAATTTCCAAACTGCGTTAAGGTCGATTTTTATACGTCATCACTGATTACTAACACCGAGCGTCATGAGAATTTCTTTGGAACCAAAAAATAAACCTGGATATTCCCTTAAGGCCGTAGCGTTTAAAAACTTTACTGCTTACGGACAATTTTAGAAATTTATAATTAGTATTGAAGGCCGTAAGAGTTTATTCTCCCGTTTCCTACGATATGCGGTAAACGTCTACACTGAATTTTTCACATTGGTTGTGTTGGTATCAGGTGATTTCCTAGGGTATAAATTCACCTCGATGATTAGTACTTTGTCCTTAAACATTCACTCTACGAAATATATCAATCCGGATCAAAGAAGAAAATAAATTTGGCATAAAAGAAATAAAATATTGCCGCCACGAATTTTTGTTTTATAAGTCTGTCTAGTCTACCACAATGAGACTCCTTTGCGCGATTAACTAAACTACATCCTTTTGATCAAACCTCCCAAAGTAAAATGTTTGCAAAATATTAAGAGAACAAAACTGATATTTGAACATTTAATAACAGTAATACAGTATAATATATTTCTTGAAATTTTCAGATTTTTGATGAATTACTATCAACAATCAATAAGGTTGGACTGAAATTAAAATTAAATCCGTTGGATAATCATTAAATTACAAAAGTGAACAATCAACTTTTTTCATCAAACAAAGTGATGGTCAACAAAGTTGATTCTACTGAACTAGAAAATATTATAATAAAAAAATGGGAAAAGAGGTTATTTCGTGTTGAGGACTTATGTCCACAGGACTTCCTTGAATTTGGCCGAGGATGGGGGGACTTAAGAGATTAGTTGCGTGAGGTGTTTTTTTTATGATCATCGTTTCTCTCGAGTAAGTGAGATCTTCTTTACGTGGTCTGCGCAAAACATTTCGTGAAATGGTGCAGTCTGGCGGCCATTACGCGGACTATAGCCCCGCACACTAGCGGCGCTAGTTGCTTGAGACCCAATGAGCCGTCTGTGCTTGGCGGATCGTCGAGTTGTACTCATGGTGCCACTTACGTTAGTTTCTGTTGTCCTTGATTTTACTGTTTGTCGAAAACGGAAAGTGCCGAAATCACGGAGCAACGGATCAATATCAAGTTGGTGAAGTGCCGTAAAATGTATCACGAAATTAGTGAAATGTTGACAGCTATTTACGGTGGTAATGCTCTGAAGAAGTTTTCAAGTGGATTAAGCGTTTTAAAGATGGCCGACAAGACGCCACGGATGAAGCAAAGACGGGACTACCTTTAACCACCTGTGTTGACGACAGCATTGATCGTGTGCGGTTCTTTATTTTACCGATCGTCGAAAAACTGTCAAGGAGCCAAGTGTTTTGGTGACCTTACTCAGAAAGACGGTACCTGTTACACGACAGAAGATTTGAGTCAAAATATGGCACTTATTCAACTCCACAAGTCACTACATCATCAACAAATCATTGCGAGGGTTAACGATACACGATTAAAACGAATTTTCAAATTCTTCTCTAAAAAAAGTTTTGACAGTATTCCTGCTATGTTAGCCACAACTTAGCCCACAGAGAGCTTGATTTTTGAAAAAGTCGCTAACACGAAACTATACTCGCTATATATATATATAGCGAGTGCTATATATATACGAGCGCTATATATACTATACTATTATTTGCTACAACCAAAAACCTTATATATATTCTGTCTCCCATCGCTTCTCCCCAAACGCCTAATGATGCCCTCCGTCCATCTTAATTACACAATTTTCTCCCAACTACAAACTCCAATATTAGACTACCACACGATTCACCCTGAAATCCACATCTCCTCAAGTTCACAAATACAGCCTCATCCTCAAAAAACCTTATTTCCTAACACGACTTTAACTTTTCGTTTCTTTTCCTTTCATCAGATTTTAATTTCTCATTTTTATTCATAGCCACATTTCAAAAATCCGCAATGTACATATGCCCACTTTTCTCATTGGACAAATATCAGGGACACACAAAAAAACTATCCTTCTTAGTTATAAAATGTTCTACCAACCTTTTCTTTGGACCATTCTTATGTCTCAGCGAAACTCCCTCCGCGTTCCCAAAGGTAATTTACCAAATGGAACTTTTCATTAAGTTTCCTATCTACTTAGCCCATTTTCTTTCAAAATTACCTAAAAGAAAAAATGTTTTATTCATCCAATCTCTGAACTCTAACTTTAATTTTTACCTTACCTTTCAATTTTCATACCCAAAACTCCTTCCTTTTATTATGATTTATTCTCATCCCAAGCCTATGACAGTGTTCTGTATTTCACAATGCAATGATTAACTGGCAAAGACAAATTGATCATCGTGAACTCTCGCCGGTTTTATCAGTCCCTCAATTATTATATTCCTATCTCCAATCGTCTCCATATCTCCGGAAAGAGTATCTTCTCTCTTTGTAATATGGCTAAATAAGCGTTAACAAAACGGAATAGCAGCAGATTTCTTCACCCAGCACTATTCAATACATAAAGTGGAGACACTCTTGTATCCTTCCCCAGCCTATCCGAAGCGTCAATCCTAATGTCCGTGGCTCGCTCACTCAAACCCTGGGAGAAAAGAAAGGAGCCGAAGAGGTCGCCTCCGACGCTGAAATACGAGACCTTAACTCGACATATGATTGGAATCTGTCAGGAGAAGAGCGGACTTTGCCGTTGGACGTCCCCGGTAATTACTTTTTAAATTCAGCGTTTATCTAGATCCTGTCTACTTGGCACTTCGAAGTCATTCTGTCGTTATTAATGTCGTAGAGAAAAAGTTAAGTGCGAGTATTTTAGGAACAAACTAAAAAATGAAGCCGTAAACGGTTAACCGTATCAATGGTAATCTCTTAATTAAAACTTTAAACAGACAAGACCGATTATTATTTGGCTTATTTATTATAAGAATTTCTCCAATTTCTTTATTATAAGAATTTTTCCAATTTATTTATTATAAGAATTTCTCCAGCCACAAAATCTATGATAAAGAGTAACTTCGAATATTTTTCATCAATCTGAAAATATCTGGTCATTTTGAAGGGCACTGGTTAGCAAAATAGCCAAAATTGGTTTTCCATTTACAAGCGTTTTAGCGGTTTCCCTGCACTAATTCAAATGGGTCGAATTTGTATCTTTTTTCGCATAGTCGACAAAAGAATGGAGTTTACTCCGCAATTCAATTTTCCTCCGTAGAAAATTAAGTTCAGAATGGGGTTACATCTCCGGGGCAATTTCCATCGTCGTGTACCCGTAGTCCAGCTCCTGGTCTTGGCACGCCCGCCATCGACCTCGGCAATTGGATTTGTGTTATGAAATTCTACGGCTGAATTCGATTCCTCCAATCGATTCCCCATTCGATCTCATACGATGTCATGGCACGCCCATAAATTCCCCTCCCATGAAGTTTTCGATGCGCGCTTCCAACACAAATTTATACAAAGAAATGCTTATTTTTCAACTCCATAATATGGAGTTATAGAAAATCGAATTAAAATCCCTCGTTCACTGCAGTTGTCATTTTCATTTAGGATTACAAACAACTGGAAAAGCTTGAGACACGATATCCTGATGAAGGTTGTAGCCCTCCCATGGGATACAACCGTGACGTGGCTGAAGGGTTTGTGCGTCCCGATGACCCCTAGAGCTGTGCTGGCGGGAGCAAAGATTAGGCTCCTGGTAGAGTTACCCATACCAGTTAGGTCAAAGGTTAGGAACTAGACGAAAGGTAGTCCATGCAGCGTCTATTCCTCAGTAAGATGGCTGCAAAGGCGTTTGATCCCAGTGGGGCAGCCATTGAGTAATGGTGTCACGGTGAAACCACTATTGAGGAAGGCAACGGGAAACCACCTCAATTATTATTCCCAAGAAATTAATGATGGACAATATAGAGAATATGAGTCCTGGCAACTACGAGACTCGGCCCAAACGACCGTGTATCGTGCCCGGCAGCAGGAGAGGCAAGGTTTCTCTCCTATCGTGATAGCACTCAAATAGAGTACCCAAGGGCAAAAACGGCACACAAGTTTCTAAAAAAAACTTGGAAAACTCTAAGTTAACTGGGAATTATCTAAATTATTATTATATTTAAGTAAAATTAGGAAATTGGCCGTTGATACGTCGAAATATTTCAAATCACTGGCGACTATTTGATATTTTTTACAACAGCTGAAACGTTTGGTGCACCAAAACATATTTTATGATTAAACAAGAGGTAGTATATGTGACTCCTCTGAAATCAACGGGCATCGATTCACTGCTTTTGTTTTTTGGGCAAGTTCACAAGGCATCAAGGACTGAGGATTTATTAAGAAACTCATTTCAACCTAAACCACTCACCCCTTCCGTCCTGTATATTCCAAGAGGATGAGAGAGGAGACGAAATTACAAATTACGACGCGAAATAGACGCCGGACATTTTGAAAAGATTTAAATAAAAAAATGATGAAAGAAGTAAGTGCATAAAATAATCCTCTAATGAATATTTTTAAACCACACTGTGTCGATGAAATAGTAAATAATTAACTACCTTCATAAATAGACAAGTTTTTTCCCACCACAAAGTTTTCCATGGAATGCCTTTGGATATGACTGATTTCTAATGAAGATTTAACCAAGACCTCGAAATTAAACTTTTTTTAACATGTATTTGAAAAAACTTTCCCATTTAAATCCGTCCCTAGATTTTACGAAACAATAAATGTCTTACAAAAAGGAACTTTTCCTTCACCCTGTCATTTTTTCTACAATGTTAGCAAGTTGCTGCAACTTTTTTAATAAGTAACTTTTAATCCAAATAATATTATTTTTAATTAATCCCTTCATTGCATTATTACAAACTAGTTGTACAGAAGCACCATCATTTATAACTCAGTGAACTAGAAGCACAACTAATTTAACGCACATAAGTAGAAATTAAAAAAAGGATTAGTAGTAGCAAGTTTTAAAATTCTATTTTGACATGTCGCCGCTAAAAGTAGCCAAGGTACTATGAAAAGATCTAAAATCTAAGATAAGATCTAAGATCGGGAATTTTTTCCTTCAATTCGTACTTTTAAAGTAAAAAATAAGACACAAAAATAATATTTTCCCATTCAGAAAGCTTAAATATTCTGAAAATATTAGTCAAAAAGTGGTATTTAATTACACAAATTTTGATAAACTTATCATGTTCCCAATATTTCTAAGTTTCTCCAGAATAGTTTTTGATTGGGTATAAATTTGTCACAAATTATACAGAAGGTTTTAATTTTTTTTTATTTAACGTATAATATAAATAGAGCTAAATCACCAAAGAAACGCGACTCATTCGACAAAGCACATTGAAAAGAAAGATTTTTAAATCAAAGATCAAAACTTCCCGAACGAAGGAGAGAGATAGGACGATTAAAAGCTGACAGGCATAACATTATCACCTGGAAGAATGCAGCAACAGCCCACGAGCGAGACCACCCATTGCCCACAAAATAAATAGGAATGGGCAGGTGGGAATAGAAGAGGATATTTTAGTGGAAGCGTAGCAATTGATTCAAATTACTCCAGAGCGTAAAGGATAGAATTAATTTGACGAGGCATTGTGTGCTGCGATTTTTCGAGTCATCAACTCTCAGTATCTGTGACCCACTAGGCGCTACTGGGGACGGGCTCGTCATTCAGCTATTAGTACGCTAATTAAACCTATTTATTTAACCTAGTTTACTTCACATGAATAATGCCACATAATTTAGCATAAAATATAAAAATTCATCCAATTTTAATAAAAAGTACCTATTCAATGAAAACCAATTAAAGGCGATAGAAAAACTCCTACCCTCATCTATTGGAAAGGTGGAAAATGCGACGACACTCAAAATGTTGAAAACGACCACCAGAGCGTTGGCCTAAATTAGGCTGATTACCTTGCAGTGGAAATCTACATACGTGTATGTCAGTAGCGTCTTTTTCTAATGGATATTCATACCACAGGAGCAGCACTGGTTGCATTGAAAATGGAATAAATTTTCTAAGGATTTCTCAGGCAGTACTTCGTATCCCCTAAATTTAAAAACATATGCATGAAGTAATGTTCGATAGGGGGAATTTCAAAGGGCATAGGTTTCATCGGGAAAACGTTAGGACGCAACCATTAAATGGTATTTGATTGAAGAGGTACATTAACCCGATGTGAATAACTAAAAAGATTCATCCCTCACAACATGATATTCATGGAAACGTTTTCCTTTGAATGGAACATTTCTTGGAGCCTGGAGCATGGAGCCTTTTCTTGGATTCTAAAAAAGACAGGTTCAACCATTGAGTGCCAAGCTCCGTAACCAAGGAATTTTGACGTATAATTTAAAAAAAGAAAAAGTGCTTCAAATCGCAAAACCTACCAGCCAGAAAATATTATCGTAACTTTTACCGTTATAAAGTTCTGTTAAATAATGATAAGTATTCGGTGCTTTCATATGTTAAGTAATAGTTGCGAAATCGAAATACAAGGTGGAAATAAGAATCTAACCAAGAGGCTTAAAGGGCAAAGCATCGACATAATTCAATGAATAAATATTTCATCGTCGTCAATATTTCAATCCTAGGATTGGTTTATTGCAGCCCTCCATTCGCCTCTATTTAATGTCAATTCCCTCAAACCTCAATACCTTTTCTGTTTTACGTCTTTCTTAATTTGTCCTATATACATGTCTCTTGGTCTTCCTCGTGTGATCTTTCCTTCTATTATTTTCCTAATCAATCAATTGTGCCTCAATGTGTGTCCAATCCATCGATTTCTTCATTACCGTAGAGTTCTCCATATGGTTCTATTCTCTTCTGCTCTTCTATATACGAGGTGTATTCTTAAAGTAGTACCGTTTGCTTATATATAAATATTGGCGCTTCAGAACACCGTTTTGCTCTTGCAGCGCCATCTACTGATTCATCGAGAAGCTATAGCAGCATTTGTTTTGTTTCAGAATTCGTTTGCTTGTCCGTGCATGCAAACAACAATGTCCGCGACAATCGTTGATCCCGCCAGCTGTGAAGTGCGTTCTGTCATACGATTCTTGTATGCAAAAGGATTGTCGGCTGCTGAAATCCATCGGGAATTATGCCTAGTTTATAAACCTACAGTTATGAGTGAAGGAAAGGTTAGACAATGGTGCTGTGATTTTAAAATGGACCAACAAATGTCCATGACGAAGAGCGAAGTGGTAGGCCCAGTATTCTGACCGATGAAATTGTTTCGCAAGTGGAACAAAAACTGCGATGTGATCGTCGATTGACAATTAATGGCCAGGCTGAACAATTTCCTCAACTTGTACGCACTACTGTCTACAATATTGTCACGGAAAACCTCGGATACCACACATTGCGTGCAAGGTGGGTACCGAAAATGCTCACCGACCACCGCAAAGAGCAAAGAATGTCCAGTGGACGAGAGTTTTTGGGTCGTTGGGAACTCTTTAAACCACCCATCGTACAGTCCTGACCTTACACCCAGCGACTACTTCCTCTTCCTGCACTTGAAACAGTGGTTCAGTGGACAACGTTTCGAAACCGAAGAGGAACTCAAGAATGGCGTTGTCGATTGGTTCAACCCTCAGGCGGCGAGTTTCTATGCAGAGGGGTTAAAGAAGCTGGTGCAGCGGTACGAAAAATGCTTAGAAGTGAACGACGATTATGTAGATAAGTGAAGTAGGTTTGTAGCTAACTAAAAGTGCCAATAAAATGTGTTTCATATGAGTATATATTTTCCTGTGACCAAACGGGTCTTACTTTATAAACACGTTTCGTACTTCTTCGTTCCTCACTTTGTCTGTCCATTTAATCTTCAGCATTCTCCTCCAGCACATGTTTTCAAGGTTTCTATTCTTCGCTGGTCCACTTTTCCAATGTTCCAAGTCTCGGAACCATAGATTGCCATGCTTCACACGAAAGTCTTGAAGAATTGTTTCCCTGTTTCCAGCCTTAGGTTCTTTGACCATATTAATTGCCTCTTCTTCATGAATGAGTATATGCAAATATTTCATATTGCTCAAATTCTCTTCTAATTGTTTGTCCGGGTCCTACGATTGCAAATTAGTTGATGATGATTTCAAGTTTAGGGATCACCGTAGGATCTCTCCGGAAATTGCAAAGTTTTCCATTACGCAAGTTAAATAAATAAAAGCTAAACAAAATGGACTAAGTTATCAAAGAATTCACACTACTCTAACAAACTAGCATCTGAGTTAACTGCCGATTACGTGCAAACAAATATATTTGTTTCAAAAACTTTAAATAAAACGAATAATCCATATCCCAGCCCTATATTTATCTTCTTTTGATGGTAGGTTTCCTATTTTCACCTCGTTTTATTGTCCCGGATTGATTTCGCATCATTTATGCACCCGTCCTGGTGAACTTTTTTCTTAATTTGTCTTTTCAATAATCGAAGTATTAAGGCTCTGGTACCTTAAATTCCACCAGTGAAAAAATTAATCCGCTTTCAAATTCAAGAAAAATAAATTTAATCCTAAAGGGATATTCATGGAGCCAAGTCCATGACCCATAGGCTTCTCATGAATAAACACTGCAGAAGTTATTTTTTTAAAAAAGATATGCCTTTCGGGCGTGTACGTTTGCTTTGGTAAGCGTAGATATCCAGACAAAGGATTGGAATTAAAAACTGATATTAAATTGTTATGATGTCACATTGAGTTTTTTAAATTGTATTTTTTACGAATAAACTGAGTTTTTTTATAAATAGCCGTATGCTTGTAAATTCCTTTGGCCCCTTCGTCGAACTTGACGAATAAAACACGCGGGTCGTTCAATAACTCCTAAGAAATTCTAAAAGATGGCGCCTTTATTATCGGAAAAGGCTTGCTATTCAGAATCCACTTGCTACTGGACAGCTGTTTTTGCGATATTATCACGGGTTTCATAGTCGTTTGAAGTAAAAAAAAAACTTTTACTTAAATGTGAAAATTGGACTCATTCTAATTGGGTAAATGAGTTTAAATGCGGCCATACATCCACAAATAATGAACATCCTTCGGATCGTCCTGTGGAAAGACTGCCTACGAAATGATTGACAAAATACACGCTATGGTTTAGAGATATGGATTCAAAATTTTCCGAAATAGTGAAGGCCACGAGCACATCATAAGAGATAGTGTTTTCAATTTCGCACGAAAAATTAGGAGTGAAAAAATCTCGTCAAGGTGGGTGCTGCGTTTGATCTCAGATGAGAATAAACGCAATTGTGTGGTGGTCGATTCAGGGGTTTGTTTTGAGCTTTTCCGCCGGAATCCTGAAGAGTTTCTGAATGAGATCCGGATCCGAAGAAGATGAAAACCAAATTGGCCGACGTGATATCCTCGGGTTTTTGGGATGCCATTCACATCGCTTACTTACAGAAAGGACATACTATGAATAGAGAGTATTACGAGTCGTTATTGCCCGTTTGGGCGAAAAAATCTAGAAAAAACGTCCTTATTTGCCAAAGAAAAAATTCTCTTTTTACAAGACAACGCACGGGTGCACACCTGGGTAGTTTCAATGCCGAAAATTACAACAACACGAACTATTACAACATCCACAGATTATACAAGGCTTGGCCATCGGTTACTCTTCTCTTGTTCTTAAACCTCGAAAAAACTCGGTGGAAAATGATTCACGTTTAAAGAGGAGATCACTATTTTGAGGACCTTCCGAAATCCTACTTCTTAGACGACTTAGAAAAGTTTTAGAAACCCTGGGGAAAAATGGTCGACCTAAAAGGTGAAAATGATACAAAAAAATTATTTCTATCCAAAATAATATTTTCAATTTCTTCCAAGGAAATGCTGGAATACCTACGAAGCACATTACACCCCTTACAGACATACAAGTATAATTACAGACTTACCTGTATAATAACCACTAGTATTTATTTATCAGAATTTCGAATTTCTTTCTTGTTACATAGGGATGCTTCATCGAGAATAAACGGTTACCAAAATGAAATGAAACGAAACTCTTACTGGAGCACTCTTTGCGATATCGATCCAGAAGCAGTTATCTCGAAAACTTCCCACTCTCATTCCATAATCAAAAATGGTACGGATACCAATGGTCACTGCCACACTGTCAAGATTTCTACCGGCGTGTGGAATCTAAATCTTCCGAGCAAAATCATTAACTACCTTGATCTAGTTAACAACTAATATCTACGGGCGAAATTCAATGTGTTGACCCAGTGTGAAGCCGTAAATAGCCTAACGACAATGCATTGTAAAACTATTTGCACTAAATAACACACGTAATACACACCTCAAACTAATATTATGTAATATTTCCAAAATAAAATATTCTTTTACACTGCCTTGAGAGATTTTACGCTTACGACAAACACACCTGAAATATTGCCGAAAAATCAATTTTTCCCTTAAGGTTTTTCTTTTCCCTTAAGTTCCCTTGCTTCACCCGTTTACTACCATTCTCCATCTAGTCCATAACGATAATTCTTTTGCACGCTTACGAAGTATTTTCTCTTCTTTCAACACGATATTTAAACATCCAAACACTGTCCTTCCGCTTTTTTTCACCTTCTTAAAATTACTCCCGAGCACATCCTTCCTCCACCGATTGTTTCTAATGATTACCTATTGACCCTACTCTCTGGTCAGCTTATTTCTCCCAACTCAAAAGCCTCCATTCTACGCTCATTAAAGACCAGGTTGCGTAAACTAAAAACCTTCACGCTTCATCGTAAACAGTGCTCCAAAATTGATAAAACTTTCGTACTTGCCTCGCTCATGAATTTTTATGAAAAAAATTTAAGAAAGATGAGCTTGGAGTAATACATCGAGATTGATTCAATCTTTCCCGGGCGAAATAAGCTAAATGTGAATAAAACGACTGGAGTAAATTCTTAGTTTTTGTTGGGATGATAGAGCCGGTGACAAGGAAGAATTTTACTCCTAAAAATTAAGGAAATATACTTTTTAAAGAGCGCAAAGACAGGAAAAGGTAACTACGTTGGAAACAAGATGATTCTCAGGCGATAATGACTACTTTATGTATTATGCACTGTTGTATATAATATAAATATTGTAGAGTCGAGATAGAATAAGAGAGATAAACACTGTCACAGAAAAATTCAAGTACTATTCCTTCCTTCGCACGAAACTCCATCTTAACAAAATCGAACACGTGCCCAAATGCATTAAACTAAAGGCAAAAATGTAATGAATTAGTCACACAAAAGAATTATTTCATTTTTTGTATACAGTAAGCATCTATGTGAAAGACTGTGTTTGTATATGAGCTAACATATATTCAAGTGTAATGTTTATACATTCATCGCCAGTGGGACACTGGCTAGGCATGCAGAGGTATTAGTTGATGTACATTTCGATTGATATGTACATTCACACTCCTTTAAGGCGGCTTGCTGGGTAAATGTGTGGGTATATGTAGATACAATTGACGTTAGGTAATGCATAAAACCTGTCTTTAACCGGTACAATACCTCTCAATGACTGAAAACGCCTAACTCCGAGGCTTTCTTGAAAACAGTAATTAATTCTTATTTAATAAATCCCGATTTTATTATGCCTCCATTCATCGCCTTATAATTACTCCCTCCCTAATGTAAATAAGTATTTGTCCGTTAGACTTCCTTAAGAAAATATCCCTCTCATACGCTCTTCTAACATCAAAAACCCCGAAGAATCATTGGCTCTCGATTTCAAGACGCATGATAAAGACTTGTGTGTATATAAAGACTATGGGGCAGTCACGAACTAGTCCCCGGTCCACCCATCTGATCTCCGCTGAAATACCAGTTCAGGAAAAGGCTCCCTTTCCCTAAGGGAGAAGGTGAACGCCTCAACGACGGGGACGCACTTCCGCAATAGGACAATGATACCCGGATCAAGGGACGGGACACCCATTCTCATTTCCGGAAGGCCGCCGGGAACACACAATCCCATCCTTCCCTCAGCCGCCAACACGAGTCAACCTTTGCAACCCTCATAACCCCCCATTCCTCTACCGAGGAATTTTCTTTTACAAGGGTTTTGCCGCAAATCCCCACGTGTCCGGTTGGTCAAGGTCCCAAATGGGTGGCGGGCGAAGGTCTCTGGGATTGGTGACGGCCAGCGAGGTCACGAGACTCAAGAGTCCGACGGGAAGATCGACGAGGACCGGGCACGGCATTCCTCATAATGCCCTCTGGATGGGTGGGCGGGCATGAAGCCACAACGACAAAACGCGAATCCGATCCCGTATCCTCGGGGTGGAAAGGGAAGGGGGCAACACTCTCAAATCGGCCAAAAAGGAACATCGGGAATCTTAGTTAAATTTTTCGGAAGGTGTTTCTTCTTCGACTCTTATCTTAACGATAAATATCCTGATGAGGTTTTCCAGGACTATCACAGGTTTGAGGGAATTGGATGAGTTTTGGTGAAGAAAAATGTACCAAATTTCTTCTTTTTAAGAAAAGGGACTTGGTTCGGCGGTGTTCACGGGAAATTCAAAATGTGAGTCCTTCCAGTTTCGGGGAAGGCAAGGCAACCAGAAATAGTTCTTCGGTTCAATTGCTATTTAATTTCCATTGAATGGTATATATTGATTAAATAGGATCCGAATAACTTTTAGAAAAAAGATTTAGGAGAATAGAGTGGTTTATAAAAATAATGTCGTTTAAAGGAACATTCATATTTAATTTTACAATTTTCAAGTTGCTCAAAACAATCTTGTCTTTTAACCTTATTTTCGTAGTGAAGAATCTCCGGATTAATAATATAGTTGATAAAATAATTGTAGTAGATGCTTAGCTAAGAGTGATTTTTCATCAAAAGTCCTCCAGCATCTTTCATGTTCTTTTATTCTAGAATATTTATTTTATTCTATTCTTATAAGGGATTTGTATATAATGCATGGAAATAAACATGCATTTTTTTACTTAATGAAGAGAAAATTTAATCCACCAAGTAAAATTAAAATATCCCTAATATTTTGTGAGGTTGGGTTGGATTAAAAATTATTTGCCACATTTAATGAGAAATTCATGGCTTGTTGACATTTTCTCCTCTGATAGCAGTATTCTAACCAACTTCCACGTTCAGGCTAACGTCAAAGCAAATAAATCATAAGGTATTTTTTCAATCGTGATCAAAGATTATATTCCTCTCCAATTTCAACATTAATAAAAATGATGAACGAATCAACACTTTTGTGAAAATAATAAAATAAGCGTATTTACACAATTGATTAGTTTTATGCTCAAACTATAAGGGAAAATGTAATAAATAATTGAAAATATTGGTAATAAACGAAAATATACAGTCATTTGCTTGAAAATGCAAAAACTTAATAATTAGAACTAAAAATATCTCTTAAAAGTTTTTTTCAAGCATCATGGCCGTATTTAGAAATATGGAATATTAATAAGAATGGAGAATCTTTCTACACAACTCCTTAAGAGAATGAAATGTACATAACAAAATAATATGTTTGCTGAACTTTTCGGCAGAGTGAAGGTTTCATCTTTTGCCAGATATTCCTTGCATGAATGCATTTTAAATGAATGTATCTCTTAGAAAGAAACTGCGATAAACACTTGACACTTTCTCGCAAAATTATTTGTGTTTAACTTTAATGAAAATCGTTTTATTTTACTTTAGGGTGCGGCAACGTTTTCATCTCTTACGCATAGCATGAGAACTAACAAGGTCTACAGGCCAAAAAGCACAAAAACACATGATACATTAATATATTTTTAAAAATTCCTTTAAAATTTACCCACAATTACGCATTAATTCATGCGAATTTTCCAAAAATATAGGAAACAGTTGTATACTCTTATGCACATACCGAAAACCTGCCCAATTAGCATACGAGTAGTGCGCGGATTTTGCGATAGCTGTTTTGCTTTATAGCAAATATTTCATTAATTCCGATGTTCGGGAAAGTGACACATTTAACGTGGCGCGTCAAGGGCGAAAATGAATTTTGTGTCAGCATTCTTCTTTAAATCAACTATAAAGAATACCGTTGAGTGTAATTAATTAGCATAAATGTTTTCAAATTTCTCCCTCAAAATACGCCAGAGCCCTCTCTTTCCCTTTGATCCTTTCCCTTTCGCTCCCACTGGCACGCAAATGCCTCAAAATCCACCGAAAACTTTCACTCGTCAAACACATGGGCGGGCATGCTCCTAGTATCTGCCCCGCCCTCCCTCTTCCCGCGCCTTCTAAACCCAGTCATCACATTATTTCTGATTGGCGGTGTCGATTATCAAACGGCTGGGTAGCGACTTAATTTTCGAGGAGGAACTGAAGATCAACCTTCTGGCTGCTCCGTTACAAAGACCCTCCGGTTTTATCATTTACGAATTATTGAGTTTCTTAAGCGAGCGCTAACGACGCACGAAAGTATCAACTCCAATGCTGAATCAAATTCTGACGTAACTCAGAAAAAAAAGAGCCAATATGAGCTGGTAGAGAGAGACCTGACGTACCCTGGGGAAAGTGTCGAAAGGAATCAATCGGCAAATGAGTCGCGATGAATGGAAATCTCTCCCTCGCGGCAAAGGGTAAGTGCGCGCGGATTATGTCCACGGGGTGGGAGTGAGGGAGGAGGTTGTTGCCTAGCAACGGCCCTGATGGGGGGATTTTTGAAGGGAGGGGATGGGGGTTTTGGGGGAATGGGGAAATTTAAGTGAAATTCGGGAAATATCAGTGAGAGGCTCACAAACGCTCTTAGGGAAATTACTTTCGCCGACTACCAAATGCAACACCAGCGCCCCTCCGCGGGATCAAATGCAATTAGACAATGCGCGATTTTAGGGATTCCTAGAAGCGAGCGAACTTTCCTCTTTCTACAACACCCCCCCTCCCCCCATCGACTCTCCTCGCGTGAACAGCGTACCAAACCCTTCTCTTCTCCTCCTCCAGAATCTCTCTTTCCCGGCTCTATCCTGGCCCCCAATGAAATCTCACGCTAAGAGGCGCTCCCTGAGGATGAGCCTCCTGCTCAATTTAAAACAGGGACACAGGCCAACGCCTAAATACACAATGACTTTTTCCATTATTTCACAATGGCGCCTTTTATCTTGACGGAATTTTTTTTGCCGAAAGATGACCAAGATCCTGTTGCAAAAGTGGCCGAATAATTCCAAATCCGGCCGAGGCGTTTGCGAAAGACTATCAAATATTAATCCAAGGAATAAAGTCAGTTAAAACCTGCAGAGAAGTAATTACGTTAAAGAAAAAAAAATAAAATTCGAGGTAAAGAAGATCGCTATGTTCCACTGACAATTATCCCCAAACATTTGATTAACTTATTCAGTTTTTCTTGTTTCGCCATTGCATTCATAAACATGCAAATACTATCACTGTCAGAAGAAGAAGCAGAGTTGGAGGAGTAAGAGAGAGAAAGAGAGATGACAATTTACTGTAAAAAATTCTTACATTAACTATGTATTAGTCACGAAAAATGCATGCATGAAAAAACCTTGAATCTCGCAATAATATGCACAAGTACTCCGAAAATCTCCTTTTTAAGTTCTTGAGCTTTTTTATAAATTAAGGAGCGAAACAGAAGAAGGATACAAAATCATCCTTTATGCAAGATTTATTTGGTCTGAAGAAATTCTCAGGAGCTAAGTCGCAGGCAATTTTTTCTACTCCGTTTTTTATTAGAATTGGACTTGAATTTGTAAGAAAAGTTTTGCCAGCAGAACAATTATAGTTAATAGAGTGCTTAGTTCCCCTTGAGTTAATTTCAAATTAAATGGAATTATGCATGATGGATCATTCTTTTTAAAGCACATTCCAGTAATGGATGAATCAACGGAGCATGGATGATTCACGAACCTATTTTCCTCCTCTAAAATTAAAATCATTTCAACACTTTGTAATCCAACAAGCGCCATTGGAGTTACGGGATAATTGGTGAGGTTTGGAAGATAGTGTGGAAGAATACAATTGATTTTATAAATATAAATTCTATGAAAATAAGATTTATTATGCAATAATATTTTCAATCGAGAACAAACAAAATTATTCGGGATGTTAGGACTTTTTACTACCTAAAAAATTGATCAATTTCAAACGTAATGCAATCGCCGCCCGAAATATATAACTGCCCTACCACTTTTAGTGTTAGCAATTGTAAAAATAAATAGGAAAATATTTCCACACAGCCATTTTTGAGTGACTTGACATCCACTCGATTCCGCCGAATACTAAGACCGTCGCATTCCCGCCAAACTCTGATAAAGCCTTCTGGGAGAGATGGAGGGGAATTATTTATTGTGTTTCGTCCTCATTGCATGGCAGTTTTATTTCCAAAGCATCGTAATTTTCATTCCACTCGCTCACTCGCTAATCATTTCAATACCCATTCACTCAACCAAAGAATTCCTTTTCGTCCTCCCCACTAGTTGACAGAGAGTTAACGAAATAATTTCACCTTTCCACGAGAGATACTAGCAACACTCAGGGGGCACCAGCCTCACTTTGCCAGAGGCCTCTTGTATCATTGTAATGGCAGGTAAAACAAATTCTATTTTTTTCTGTAATCTATTAATGTGAACATTGTGAACTGAATACTTAATCTGTGACCATGATCATTTGAATTAAAATAATTAAAAAATTACTTCTTCACAGAATGAGTTAAAGAATACTAAGCATCTGACTTCAACGTCTTGTGCTTCTAAAAAAAATAAAATTAAAATTCTAATATTATTTGAAGAATGCGCGTTGTATCTCTGCATTTAGATTTTTTAATCAACTTGTGCTTATTCTTATGTTATAATTATGCTCATTAAGTTACCCCTAATCCCAAATATTAACATCCGCTTCAAGTTGCAACTTATTCATAACGTCTGCCTCTCCTTTTTTCCGAATGAGAAGTAATATTGATCTGACGAAAACTTCCAGCCAGATAACTAAATTTGAGAACTTTGGAACATTAAACTTGAATTCAAAAACGGAAGCATAAGAATGATTGGTATAATCAATAATAGGAGGAAGAGGGGGACTAATTACTTGATTACTACTGGGATGATTTGTTTGGGTTCGGGAGTAGGATAGATAAGCTTAAATAATAGCATTAAATACATCACAAATAAAAAGAATGTAGTTTAATCAGGATTCCTTCGTTAATTTCGATTATGCGTTTAATAGATTGTATGGAGTAGAATTAATGAATGCAAAACGGAAGAAAGTAGTCGATTATAGAGATTGGCGACTTATCCGCAACCTGTATATGCCTAGACTGCTCAGGTGCGAGTGGCGGATGCAGAGTCGGGATGGGCCGTGTTAGAAAGAGAGGACAAGAGGGGCGTCCATTATTACTCGCACTTTTCGATGTAGATGTGGAGAAAATGGCGAAAGAGCCATAGAACGAACTGGGGGTAGGAATGACAGATGTCGGGGAATTCATGAGATCAGTTAGGTGTGCTGATAGTTAAGCTTTGATTTTCCTGTCAGCCGAGGGGTTGAAGGCATAGCTGAATGAATTGGAAAGGCAGCGCGATAAATATGAGATGAGAATAAACATAAAAAACGAAAGATAGCGGATTTCCGGGAAATTGGAAGACTAAGTCAAATATTAAAATAGGAGTTCCTAAACTAAGGCAGGCGGAATTGTTCTAGACCAAAATGATATGAGTAGTGGGGACATACGAAGAAGAACTACCTTAGGCAACGGAGCTACTACACGGAGGGTATTTTAGAAAGGGACTTTGAGTAAAGATATTAAGAGAAGGCTCGTTATAACTTAGATATGGAGTGCAGTTATATATGCCACGGAAACATAGTGATACACAATGAAAGCCCTAGATTGGAGGCTTTTGTGATGTGAGTGTAGAAAAGGATATAAAGGGTTATATAGAAATGTGAGCAAAACAAAATTTAGGAGCCACCGAGGAGGAGGCTAAGTTTAAATTGAAAAAAGAGGGCAAAAAAAAGTATATCAGTTAGAATGGTTTACGTATTTTCGCCGTTACTTGGACCAAGAGCGTCACAGTATTAGGGATATAAGAAGAAGAATTGTGTTGCGGAAAGAATCTACTAAATAATACTGAAAACCTTTGCATTCCATCGTAGTTTTGTACGCCTCGGAAACTTGGCCTTTCAAGGATTTATGGAAAAAATTTGGACATTGAAGAAAACACAGACTGTCGTTTGGAAGCTTTTGAAATTCGAGCACAGAGACGGATGGAAAATGAATAATGTACGAAATGGAAATCAAATGAAGAAGAATAAGGCATGGAGGAGGTGGAAAGGGCCTTGTTGGGAGATACCCAAAAAAGAAGGCAAGAGAGTTGGATTCCGAGCATTTTCATTGGCGACGGGAGGCCTAAGACTTTAATAGAATGAAGGATGGAGATGTTGAATGGAATGAATGGAGGCAATAAGTAGATGTAAAGAGGCGGATTGGACGCAAGGTTTACTATAGTGTGTTGTGTTCGTGTTAGGTGAGGCGAAGAAATGTACGAGTCTGCCGTCTAGTACCGATCTAAAAAGATACACGTACCTAGAAAAGATAGGCTAACAAACAATAATTTATAAACTACGGATAATTAAGAATGCATCACAATTTACAGAATGCGGTCATTTCTCACGGTTAACTGCAATGCTGTCGACGAGTTATCTGATTCTGCTGCTCGCCTGAGATTTAATGATATAATTTATCCCCTCGCAGGATTGAAAGACGTGCCCTCAATATTCTTTATGTAGGCATAGAGATCTACTCAACAGCCAGATGCCATCTCTGTCTAGTTTGGAAATCAACATCACCGCTACGATTATTACTCTCAATAATGATTCAGCGTTTAACTCTACAATTTAATCTCACACACTCTTCCACCCACCCCTCATTAAGGCTTACTATATAACACAGGTATTCTACAGAACGATTGGTGATTAGATTCCGCCATATACTTAAATTTTAAACTTTATATTTAAAAATGATCAAAGGTTTCGATTTTCCAAATTCTTAATAAAGAAAATGTTCATTTTTCTTGCTTTAACGAAGAACTTAAGATACAATTAGTTTCTCGTGGTTGAGATTTGAGCCATTATGCCCGCCGGGTATGAATGGTGAATAGGTCATAAAATACAAACGATATTGTAAATAAGAAATTCAATCGACGAATAAGAAGACAAGAGTAATAAGTGCCAGTACTCGGAGGACGTAGAATGTCATCTTTAAGTAACTCGGACAGAACACTCTAAATAGGGTCCGTCCTGTGACGTGGCGAGTGACTGACGGCAAACGAAAGGGCGACAATAACCCAACGAAGGGGGCAGTAGCCCTTTGTATTAAGGCGAAAGGTACCACAGTCGGCACCTCAACACCCATTTCATTGTTTGCGTGCTAACAGACGCTGCAGAGTGGAAAGCCAAAATATTACCATCTCTTAGAAACAGCACACGAATTTCCGTGTATAGGGAAGGTTAGAGAATGTAAGTAAAGATAGAAAATTGCATAATGGAAGTGGGCGCTTTCGCAAACGTCAAATGCAATAAGAAAGAATTACGTATGGAAATCTGGGAAGGTCTGTGACAGTATGCGAGTACAGGTAGACGGTAGGTATCAGAAAAAGCGACTACAAAGAAATATAAAAACTGACAGCTCGAAGGTAACTTTGGAAAGCTGCAACAAAATGATTGATAACTTATCATGAAAATAATAAAGGACCAATGATTTTTACCAGGTTCCATGTTTACTAAATTCATGACATAACCATGATTTCGCTTTAAATTTTTGAAATCGCGTTGCTAAAGACAAAATTATAAAATAATTTATAAATAATTATGAATACTATTTAAAATAATTTGCGAATACCCCAAATATAAGCATTTCGTCAAAAAATCACGGTTCAGTACACAGCATTGTTGCGCCGTGATGTAATATATGAAATTGCACACCAGGCAGGCTTTGTAATATCTCTATATGCTTTGCTAGGGGATTGAATTCAACCTTTTAAAAGAGTTTCCTTAAAATCCATATTCTTAATGACTAGACACACAAAGCATGACCATGAATATTATGAAAGCACGATATGCTTGAAACAGGATTTTATTACACGTGGAAAGTTAAACCTTTACTCTTTTATGTGATTTTTCGGTACTTTTTAGCAAAGAATATCTTTTAATGTTTAATTCCATGAAATATTTTATTTTATTACTTCCGTTTAGTGTTTGTTACTTTTCATAATCCAAACACGATCGAAATGATCACATTTACCCAATAGGCAGGAATTACATTTATGGCCCATTAAAAATATCTCACCACCTGCGGACTTAAAATTCAATTAATGTGGGGACAGAGTGGCGAGTATTCTGAAAATAACGTGCCTGGGACTCCATGGGTTTGCAATGAGGTTCAGTTCACTAGATAATGCGTCCTAGTCCTTCAGCTCTAACATTTTCAATATTCTCGAAGCCATCACTACTTTATGATTTCCTCTAAAAATAAATAAGGTATTCTGAAATGTTCCTCCAATCATGGGTATTCGCCAGGGCCATTTTATATGTGTGGAAAAACATTCTTCAAGAAAAAGATAGCGAATTATTACGCTGGAAGATCCAGCGCGCGCACTCTATCCCTTTCCAAGCTAGGACTCTCCCTTGCAAGAAGTCAGGTTCTTTCTCCCTGGGGCAGATTAGCGAGCGGATAAGGATGAAGCCAGCTATTAAATGACTTAGCTCATCTCTACTCATTCCACTTTAAAGGGCTATAAACAAGCTTTATATCGCAGGAATTTACGGAGTTTCCCCGAGAGATAAGGCAACCCTAGCAGATTGCTGGCTGGGCCCAGGGCATCGATTCCCGGCCACCCCAACGGTGAGACGAAGACAAGTGAAGAACCAGGGGCTACGACCAGTGAGGCGTCATTCGGGTCAAAATCTCCAAGTCACGCTCGGACGACGACCAAGGAGTTGTAATATTATTAGAATTGAGCTCTTACGGCTAGCAGTATTGAATGAATGAATTAGCTCCAATAGCCGTAAACAGTTTACCTTTCAAAACAAAGGACAAATAAGGTTAAGAATCACTTATCGACAACATATTAAAGAAACACAAATTCAAAAAACTAATCTCGAATACCACCACACACAAAAAAGACGCATTGAAGAAATACATCACATTGCCCTTTTATCCTCAGTTAACCAAGGGCATCGACAAAATTTTTAAAACCATTGACATGAAAATCTCGTACACCAACAACAGCAAACTGAAACAGCTTTTGGGAAACGCTAAAGACAAGACACACACAACTGAGAAGTCGGGTATTTACCAAATCAACTGTGGTGACTGCCAAGCTTCTTACATTGGCCAAACACGCAGAAACATTCTCACTAGATTTAAAGAACACTACTCCCACTACAAACACAATAAACCCGAGAAATCAAGTATGGCACAGCATTTAATTGAAACCGGACACCACATGACAACAGACAATCTTAAACTTATTAAACAAGCGACAAACAATTTACTGGATGCTTATGAGAGCATTTGCATTTTTAAAGACAGAGGAAATCTCTTAAACAGCGACACGGGACCCATTTCCTATTCATCATTATTCCCCCTGTTAAATTCAAAATTGTCTTAGAGTTCTAGGATCTCTCTAACGGTTGTGTTTCTCTTTCTTAAACCCCCCCCTTTCCTTTTCCAAACGGTCACTCCCTGATCGTGAAGGGATTTCCCTTCATCATTTCACGGTTGCCCCCCTTCCTTAACGGTCATTTTGTCCGTTTGGTGCCCTTCACTTTTCCTCCCCCACTAACGTACGCCTAACGTTTATGCCAAGTTTCCCTTCACTTCTCCCCCTCTTCTCCAACGGTCATTGGCACTCCCCTTCACCTAACTTCCTGCCAAGCCAATCTTCTTAAACTCCTGACGGGCAGGTCACTCTATTGGCTCCCGTTTTTTCCCCCCCTCCACACTTCACATTTTTACACATTCTCCTCCCTATATATTCTCCGGATGTTTTCAACCCTTTCTCACTTCAACTTGTGTTGTCGTGGCGATTCACCTTCAGTACGCTGAGGAGGGCTACTTTGTGGCCGAAATACGCGTATTGGTATTCACCTTTCTTATCCTTATCCATTTTTACCCTATCCATCCTTTGACTTGTTGGCAGTTGCCAACTAACCTTATTTGTCCTTTGTTTTGAAAGGTAAACTGTTTACAGCTATTGGAGCTAATTCATTCATTCAAGGAGTTGTAACATTTAGCACAGGTAATTAATGCGTAGTTATTAGCTTTTCGTGAATTTCATATATCGTACGAGTCAATTCTGACTTCCTTTCCATGTTTTTAGGAAAAACTATATTCTTAAAATACACATCTTTTTATTACGTCCTCCCGTAGTTTTACTTTTGAGTTTGACTACTGATCGTGACCCGGCCCTCCGGTGAGTAGTCCAAAGTCTGGTCGATTGTATAGCGTTCTCCTCTCCAAGTCTTCAAGGCGTCCCGGGCACACCTGCCTGGACCCTGAGCTTCACCAGAGCTGTGCGATTTTTCATTAACCAGAATTACCAGTAAAAACTATAGGGGTAGAGGGGAATGATCTGGTTCTCTTACCCTGATGAGTGAAATTCACAAGCCATCGGTATTGATTGAACTTTCCCTTTGTATTGAGTAAACTCTACCATCACCTATCAAACCGACCTTGACATTAAAACGGTTTTTACTACTAGGTTTCGGATGGGCCACAGCCTATACGTACAAGATATATATGTCCTCCCCTAACAAAACACTAGTATACATCCGACATTACATGAAAAACGACATCCTACTTCAATTCCACATAGTTTCGTCCTCCCTTTATAACGTCCAACATGCCTATTCCTTGCTTATCCCTTCGTCGCCAGCCTAATGTTCTCCCCTGCAATGCAATCTTCAACATAACATCGCCAAAGAAAACTCCTTGTATCCTTTTTTTTCTCTCTCCTTTAGATTTTATTCAGAAATCCCCACTCCTACCCGAATATGCAAGCACTTCCTCGCATAATTTCATTTCCGTCTATTTTACCTTCTTCCATAATACAAAAAAAATCTGTCACTTAAACACAGACACAATTCAGAAAATAAACAAAGTAATATCCGGCGATTTGGAATAATGTATTTCCATTGAAGAGTCGAGGTTTATTTTTTCATGTAAACAACACTTTTTTCTATGCTACTTTTGGTGTGAATCTATCACGTCGAATATATAATGAATAACTTTATATTTCGAATAAATAGATATAAAGAATGAGGAAGGAGGATGGAGTATATAGATCTCGTCTCGGATAGCAGAGCTTAGACCGGAAGGAGGGGAATGGTAGGTAGGGCAAGAGTTGGAGGGGAGTGGTAGGGCGCGGGAAGGATGGAGGGAATCGGCCCTGCATTTGGGGAGCAATGAGAGGAGAGTGGACATTTCAATGCGTTTAATTTTAATGAATTCAGCCCAGGGCAGAGAAATCCCCCTTGGAAAAAAACTAACCACGTGCTTCTTTTTTAAGTTAAATTTTGTGCGGGTATAATTATATGCGGTGGCTAGGGTACAGGATTGACTGACAGGATTGCAACATTGTAGTAGTTGCATAAATTTCGATTACAATGAGAAGCATTAGAAAATTGGAGAGAAGCGGACAGGGTAGAAAGATTGAAGGAGTTTCAATTGTTGTTATTTATTGTGGCCACCATGCCATTTGTTTTAGCAGCTTCAGCCAAAATATGACGCATGACACCAGGAAATGGTCACATACCGTAATACTTTGCTTTCTCTTAAAAAATTTAAGGAAAACGCAATGTATTAATCATCCTCCGTCAAAAAATTAGGAAAAACAAGAAGATTATCACAAAAGAGTAGCTTTAATGCATGAAGGTTTTTCAGCAAATGTTCAGGTACATTTTGCTGATTAACAGGATAATTTCAAGGGTTTTTACTCTTCTTTTCTGATTATTCCGTATTTATACGAAAAAGGGAAATAGCCATTTAGCAATGTTCTGAAATCAATTCATAGAATTGAATACAAAGAGTGGACATTTTCTGAATTAAAACGCGAAGAAGGGAAGTACCGAGCTCCGCAAATGGCCTTCTAAATGACTTGAAAAAGTGTAATACTGAAATGTATTGCAGCATTCAAAAATGGATTAAATTATTTTTCATATACCAGTATCTATACAAATGGCTGGATAGCTATAATAACACTAAAATTAGTACGTTCTTGCATGAGACTTACGAATGTAGATGTAATTTTAAAATTTTGTTCGTTAAAAATACTATAATTATGCTGGTGAGCAGTTATCTATACTTATATTCACACTTTAAAATTACTGATAATGTTCACAATTATATTTTACACTTTCAGCCTTCATTTCTTGAAATTGTTTGATGCCCATTTTAAAAGAGTTTGTAATTTTCCACAAACTTTATTTCACAGTACAACGCGCTTTACCGACTTGAGGCATCACCAGGCACCAGTGACACGAATATATACCCATTGAACAGAGGAGAAGGGGGGAAATTGAATGTGGTAACCGTAATAGCAGTTTTGTCTCTGAAAGACTACATGTCCTCCCTAAAGGATTGAAAATGGACGTTCTAGAGCCAATCGAGATTCCAAGGCTGTTAAATATAGTCTGTATACCCATCAGAGTAGGTGGCGGTAGTCGAGGGGGTAGAGCGTTGAACTACTGACCGGAGGGCCCGGGTTTGAATCCCGGGCAAGCCGCTCTGGGCACCTGCTCCACCAAAGCTATGTGATTTTTCGGGTACCAGATCTTCCTGGGAAACCATAACCGGGACAGGGAAAGGAACTGCCCCCCCCCTACCCTAATGTGTGAATTTCACACGACGTCGGGCTTAGTACTGGGTGAACTCTACCATCACCTAGCAAACCGATCTTAAGGTTCATTACTGTGTTTATGGTTTTACATACCCATCGGGCAGAGGAGAGGGGGTAAGCTGCACATGGGGGGGGGGCGAGTTTTCTGGAACTTCAAAGCCAGTGGTCGTGGATTTTTTGGTTAAAGGAAGAAGAGGTGGTGGCGCCTTGGTTATCACTAAGTATTGGGTCTGATCCGGGTTTATTGGGGAGGGATAGGAACAGACGGCTACTTCGAAGCGTGGGATTTGTTTACCTTCGGGAAGAGGGGTGGCTGTGTAGGGTCGGAGGATTTTTCGGATGTGAAAGTCAGTGGTCGAGGAAAGAGAAAACAAAACGGAAGAAAGGTATTGTGTGGGTTATGACGTTACATAGGGTCTGGTCATGACGTAGATGCAACTGAGTATGTTGAACCGTTGGGTTTTTTACCCCGGAGGTCAATTTTTCGGAAGGGAGAGGGGAGAAATGGGCGTATAACTGCTCATTACAAAGTATTGCACTGGGATGTTGCGTCCATGTTCAATCCTTTTGGGAGGGCATGCAGTCTATCTGGGACAAAATTGCTATTATGGGTACCACCTTCAATTTCTCCCCCTCTCCTCTGTCCGATGGGTATATATTCAACAACTATGTATGTCACTTGTACCTGATGATGCTGCAAGTCGCGTTGTACTGTGGAATGAAGTCTGTTGAAAAATTATAAACTCTTCTAATATGCTTCCCTATTATGTTTATTTCCCTCAAGATATCTCGCCTATTTTTCAATCCTCCAAAATACCTTAGTAAATACACATGAAGTTTCTTCTTATTTAGCAAAAAAAGCAAGAAGTTTACCCTTCTTAACATGAAATCCCATGGGTCCCAATATTAACAGTTTTTATAGCACATCTTTCCCATTTAATTATTACAATTTCAGGAACTAAGCAGTAAAACAGACTCAATTACACACGGAACCATCGTGCTTGTTAAGCTTACGAAAACCAGTACATTTTTCTAGCCCGTATTTCTGTGTAAGAGGAGTCGGGGCCAGCCATTAATGCATTCTTCAAATCTTCATAAGTTAAAACCAAAAACTTGCCAAGTCTGACTCTGTAATCAGTTTTTTTGTATTTGACTCACAGCTTTAATTGCTCCCGCAAAACTGGCAACACATGAAAAAACCTAGTTCGAATGAAACTCGGAAAGACAATTGTATTGACTAATTTTTTATGAATGTTTTTCGATAATCAGAAATTGGTAGTAGGATGCATCGAGAGTGGTCGCGGTCGCGCCAAGGAAATTTTACAACATTTAGGTAGTGAGTTAACATTAACATTTAGGAAAATTAAGAGTAGTGGTAAATGGAATGGTAGAACGCTTGAACAGATGATTCCTAATCACAGCGTTAGAAGGGCAAACAAAGGTGCCGTTAGGAGAGGACCCAAGAAATCTGCGAGGAGTAATAATAGGCTGGGTGGCGAAAGAATTAACGAATTTGAATACCAAATTTTCCATAAATTCACCTATTCCCGCAAAAAAAGGTTTAAATGACGACCGGTATCTCTCTAAATGCAGAAGGCGGGGAGAACAGGGAAAAGTGCAAATAAGAATTTTATTTCTTGTGCTATTTTAATGTTTGATACGCCACATTATTGCAGCTGAATGAATTTGGGAGCCACATGAAAAGGTCATTAAATATATTTGAACGCACCATTACAATTAATTTGCCGCTCTAATTGCACTCCACTGAGAAATTTCAGGTTATCGGAGCCTAATGTTAGAAATAATGGGACGAAAAAATATTTTAACTAATAATTGTGAACGAATGTGAAGCCCAGTGTTCACTCCATAGAGAATTTTCAGCTAATTGAGTTCAATGGTGAAAATAATCATTATAAATAATGGCAGCATTGTTGGAGAGTCGACGTACCGAGTGAATGAGTAAAAACAGCCAAAAAAAACAAATTGTGTATTTTATTCAAATGATTTTTCTCTAGATACTGAATGTAGTTAATTAAATGCAATTAAATTTAAGAAGAACTACCCATTACTCTGATAGGCAGTTTTTATTTATTATGCTTTGTTACAACAGCTAATTCTGCGAGCCATAAAAATACCAATCCCGCCATACAATTTCCCAGTAATTTAAAATTATTAATATCCAATGAATATTTGTGTTCGAAAATATGTATACTATAAAATGACTCAACGAGGCGAGGATAGAAGCGAGCTTTTATGGACTTCTTTACCATTGGCGGATGAACGAATTCGGAACCTTTAAGAAAAGAAGTTCGGGGATTTACGAAGAGCGTGTAAGATAGCCTAGAGAGAATAGTACGGATAAGGCATAAAAAAAACAATATATTATTAAAATCCATAACTTAAGTGAAACACAACGAGTTCAGAGGCCTAAAGCTCATGAAGACACCACAGCGATTAACATTTGTTTTTCATCGCTCATTTCTAAGTCGAGCTGAGGGACTCACGCCATAAGTGTGCGAATCGTCTGATAGTATTTCAATCTATCTCGCAATGGACCGGTGATTATCGTCAGCCTAGTGTCTCACTGTGCTTTCAAGGCATTTGAGTAAGGTCTCTCAAAGGTGGGATTGGGGTCAGAGTACTGGCGTCCGGCGAAGAATGACGAGGGCCAACCCTTGCGAATACCTTAAACCCACAGGTGTTTGATTTAAGGGCTACAGAAAGACGACATCAGGGACATGCGAGTCCTTTTTAGTGTCACATGTGGCAGATCAGGGTGCGAAGGGGATGGTAGGTTGGCAGGACCCCAAGAGGAAAGAAAACCGTGAGTATTTAGTCGGCCGACAACCAACCATTGGCCCTCGAGACTTCTCTCTAGTGTCTCTTCGACCGCAAGCTCAACAACCCAATGCGTCATTTACTATGAACGGCAACCAAAATAGCGAAATATCGTTATAATAGTTACATATTTAACAAAATAAATCAGCAATGTTGCAGCAAAAGTTTACCTAGTCACAATAAACGCCACGCGAGGGAATTATATCTGGGGTCCGATGGGAAAGCAAAATTTTTATTTAACGACTTATTTAAGGCTAGATTTAAGACTTTAAATCCCTTCTGGCCACCTAACCTGCATACATATATACATACATTAAAGATATTTACAAATATTCACGACCTAAGAGGAGGAAACCCGCCCAGGCGGGAATCGAACCCGCGATCTCTAAGTTAGTATGCGAGGACGTTACCCCACCGCCACCGGGGCCGGAAAATTAGTGTATTCTTAAAAAAACATCGAGCTGTTTACGTAATTATGTCTCGCCATCAAAATAATACAGTTTTTTACGCGAAAGAATGTTTTATGTTCTTAGATAAGAGTGGTGCTCCCTGGCTAGGCTTCCCTCAAAACGCGGTGCCCCACATACTGCGGGGTATTGCGCGACCTATGCACTATTATATAAAATACATTTTAACTATTTTATGTGCAATAAAATTAAAAGGTAACTAATGAAATCTGACATAAGAGTCCTTAAAAATGGATACACAGAGAAATAGGAAATATGGAATAAAGAATACGGAAAATCCTGGTTGATTTCCATGGCGGGAGAAGCCTCTACTATGGATTTGTATACACGTATATCTTAGGTATGGGATGTGGGAAACCTACGACTAGTACAAAGGCAGAGCACATGTACCCAAAACTATTTGTTAAATACACACATCAATAATGTGGCAGTTAACTGAAAAATAAATCTATTAAAATATTAAAATTTCAAAACTAACATCAAGGAAATACTACTCGTAGGTATTCCGTTTGAGGAACATAATCTGATGCCATTGCAATGTCATCTTCTCTGTGGAGAAATGGTGAAATGCAAACCTTTCAAATATATTCTTTCATGTAGATCTTAGAATCGAGGTTGGTGCTGACTGCATTGAAGCGTGGATGTTAAGTCTAAATGGTTTTAGGCCACGATTTCGAGGATTAATTTCATTTGCCGAGGGGTTAGCCGCTAACACAGCAAATCGATTTCTCACTAATATAATATATTTTCTTAAGTTTATGGGCAGTAAGAAAGTGTTCAGATTTCTACCAAGATGTGTAACCACAATTAAGTACCATGCGAAAAGCAAATTATATTTGGCAGACTTGATATACCGTATCTTCAAATGTTATTATTTATAATTCATAGATAATTGAAGATCTATCGGTGAGTGACTAACGATGAAGATTTAAGCAATCAACCAGAAGATTGGCTCTCTATAACTTTGTACTATAGAACTGCACCCATTCCAGCCTACCTGTCTTGGTCCATTGATACCACAGTAGTAGTCTTTTCTTATGATAAGCCAAGTCTTCAACGCGCTCAGATATTACTTCTTTGCTTACGGAATTATGAAAGCGCTAATGTAAAAGCTGCAGACTCCACAACAAAATTGGGAATTGTAGAAGGACAAGAATTGATTAAGGTACCATTAATTATACTAATAACGGAACAATCACTAGAGGAAATAGATACTTTTCCCACAAAAATACCAAAATTATATTTACTACTCTGATGACGAATAATTTATTAAGAAATTTCAGCATGGATAAATTTTGGCAAACTACGCCATGAACTTCCAAAAGTTTTCTCCCTTCATGACCTCCGTAATTCCTATCCATTTCTTCCCTCTTCTATACTTAACTAAACTCCGCCCTTTAAGCCAAAAACTTGCCACATGCCATTTTCTCTTTCTATTTCCTCCGTCCCGTTTTTAAGGATCCATCCGCAAACCTTTCTCTGCCATAGCTAAAATGTTCTCGTACAGCTTCTTCTCTGATCTCATCAATGAACTGAAGAGAATTGAAGCGAGTTTTTTATGCCTTCTCCAAACCAAAATGTCAAAAGCCTTCCATACAGGACCAACTTAAAATTTCTGGTTTCAAACCATACAACGACTCGTAGCCACATACCAATGTGTACACTTACTTTAAGACACACTTTCAGTGAACGATTAACACTGCATAATCCTCGACATAATTCAATCCCGTCAACGATTTGTGGGAGGGTATTTAACTTAAAAGGCGTTCACCACGCTCAGGAGAAGGGTCTCCATTGTCTTTGCCAGTCGTCTGTATGCGAATCACTAGAAATTCAAAGATCGCGGCGGCAAGAGGCATATTCTCGGAGACATCAGAGTCGCTTTTGTCTCGGAGCGTGGGGATTACGTACTCCCTCGCCTTCCCTACCATCCACCGCCCCCGGATCCGAGCATGCCCCGTTCAAACAAGAGGGGCGCAGCATTTTGGGTGTACGCGGCGCCCCCTGTGGCGCCAAATGAGGCAATTTTTATGCTCGGTCGAGGGAGCACTTGAACGCTCTGTTTGTGTGGAGGAAAAGTTTGGGGTCACGTCACTCGGTCGAATGCGATCCCGGGGATTTCCCCATCCGGGGGGAATTAATTGCTTTTGCTTGCTTTGCCAACGAAAGCGTAGGAGAGTCGACAGCGAGAATACTTTACACGGAGCAGGTGGGCGGGAGGGAGGTCTCCCGCACACACAAAGGGAGAGTTGCAACTACTCTAAGTCAAACTTTCGGAATTCAGGCGACGCTCGCCCGGGCGCAGAGTGAAACGCAGGCACAACGGGAGTGTACTCTTAAGCCCGTAACATCTACACAGTCTCCCGCGAAAACTTCAATTTTGCCATTCACCAAAGGAGCAAAGGAGACCAAGAAAGGACAAAGTGAACAAGGCCTGGGACAAAAAACAACGTCGTTCATCTGAACCAACAGAACACGTGTGATTAAATGTCGAACAGTGCATGATCAAACTGATTTTTTGTGTAGAGGTGTCACGATTGGGTTTGTGGTTGCCAGACTGGTGACCTAAGATTATGGAATGGATGGTGAAAGAAGGTTATGGAATACATAGTTACTAGTTCGATCGTCAGATACCTCGATAATCAGGAGTTATTTAGGAAAAACCCGCACTATTTCCGAAAAGGTAGATCCTGCGAAAGACAACTTGCACCTTTTGTTCATTACATTCTTATTTATGGTGAGAGCAATCATATGAAGCATATGACATACTATATCCAAATATCCGGGGTTGGATTAAATATTATTTTAATGGTCGGTTACAAAGAGTAGTGATAGACGGATTTGGCTCAAATGCAGTGGAAGTTACTACAAGTGTTCCCTAGGGAAGTATTATCGCACATCTTTTAACCCTACATTACGTTAACGACATTGGCTCGGTGGTTACTAGTAAGATACGTTTATTTGCCGATGATGCAGCGGTTTACCGTGATATCCCTGATTCTGAGAACACAGAAGCTTAATCAGAGGACCTTAATGCTATTCAACGCTGATGCGACAATTAGAGTTAATCTTAAAAATGAGCGTGGTGATACATTTTTGGAAAGAGAAATTCCATCTCGAACGCATACTACATTGGGAACACCGAAATTGAATGAGCAGAATCAACTAAATACCTATGCGTTACCCTCATTCACGATCTCTCCTGGGCGAAACACATACAGGGATGTGTGGACAGGCTAACAAAAACCTAAAATCTGGTGGCCTAAAACCCCTCGCCACATGCCCCTGCGTGTGGAGGGTATTGTGTAAATAGATATATATGTACATACATATATATATACATACATAATTGTATATACATGTACCTAAATACACATACGCTTACCTGGATATTTACCGCCTAAAAAAAAGAATATGAAGAGCTAAATTATTTTACACATTTTTACAAGTATAAAAATAAATAATAAAAACATATCTATGTATGCATGCATATAACATACATACATATATGTGTATATACTATACACGGCCAGCTGGGAGGCTGGGGGCACCGCCAATACCCCGCAACCCCTTCCTACAACGAGGAATGTGGTGGTCAAATTCACAATCACTGGGTCAGAAATACCGTCCGACCTTGGGCTCTAAGTCCAGTCTCCCTACAATCAAATCTCGTACTTCAATCTGATTGAATAAAATTTCCGGGGATTCCCAACCCGCATTTCATTCACTGTGCCTACACGCCGGCCAAAGCGGAGAGGAGGTGGTATGAAAGTGACGACAGGCGGAAAGCTCCTTTCTGCTGAACGTTGGAATGATTTGACCGCCACAGGAATTAACAATAAGAACACTATACACATTGATGAACTTCACCAAATAACTAAGCATTAAATTATAATGATCGACTACCGAAAAGAGATAATGATGAGAGGGAATTGTCACAACATGTATGAATAAGGATGATAATCGAAGGAGAATTGTCGAGATATTTCACAAAGAATAAGGAAAAGCAAGAAACGGCAAGTCACGTGGGCGAGCGGAAATGAATAAGTAGCAGAACAGCAAATCGTGATATTTCAAAAAATATTTATCCCCTTTTTAACAATATACGTAATTAGGTTAAATACAAAGAGGAACGATCAAAAACTCGTTTTTTAGGACTTAACTGTAGGACATTGGATTTGCCGTATAAATCATCTCAGTCCTTAGATCAGATCCATTCCCTCGAAAGCTAGAACAAACTTAGGGGCAAAGAAAAGAAAACAGCGACGCAAAGTGGTCAAAGGTTTAGGGGAAGATTTAGCGTAGCAACGACGTTCTAGTACTCCTATCCGTGGGACTCCCAGATGCTGATATTACAAGGGGCAAGAGAGGGATACGTGTACTTCCGGCCCCAGCCCCCCGGGATTCTCAACAGAGGAAAGCCGAACAGTGTACCAATGCCGCCTCCAACAGTGTTTCCAGCTATCATGGAGTGGGGTCTCTCTTACCTGGGGACCGCTAGTGGAGAAGGATTACATCGGAATCCTCTTTCCCACCGAACTAACCACATTTAAAAGCCTCCAATCTACGAGGGTCATCCGGAAAGTAGTACCCGTTCGTGAAATAAAGACACAAAAGTAAATAATAACAAACATAAAAAATTTTATTTGAAAGAGGATACTTTAAACTACTTCTCAACATAATCTCCAAGCAAATTAAGGCATTTGTCATAACGTGTGACAAGTTTCTGTATTCCTGCTGCATAGTCCTTCGCCGCCAGCTCATTGAGATACAGGGTCACTCCTTCTTTAAGTTCTGCATCGCTGTCAAATCTTTTTCCTGCCAAAAAGTCTTTAAGCTTTGTAAAGAGATGAAAATCTGAAGGGGCCAAGTCCGGGCTATACGGTGGATGGTCGAAAGTTTCCCATTTGAATTGCTGCAAAAGTTTTTGTGTTATCCCAGCTGCATGAGGCCTGGCATTGTCATGAACGAGAATGACACCAGTAGACAATAGACCTCGCCGCCGATTTTATATTGCCCGCCGTAATTTCTTTAATGTTTCACAATACGCATTGGCATTAATAGTGTCTCCACGGGCCATAAAATCAATAAGCAATACACCTCGTCGATCCCAGAAAATGGTTGCCATGAGTTTCCTGGTGGACAGAACTGTCTTGATTTTTTTTGGTTTGTTTGGTGAATGAGCATGATGCCACTACATTGACTGTCGTTTACTCTCAGGTGATGCATAACAAACCCATGTTTCGTCACCAGTAATTATGCGAGTCAAGAAAGAGTCTCCTTCATCAGAATAACGTCCCAAAAACGTCAGTGCTGCAGCCATACGCTTGGTTTTGTGCTCATCTGTAAGCATGCGAGGGACCCATCTTGCACAAATTTTTGCATAATGCAGATGGTGTTTAACAATTTCATGAACAATTGTTCGAGAAACATTGGGAAAATGCTCACAGATGTCATCAATTGTGACGCGCCGATCGTTCCTCACGAATTCGTCAACTGAGCTCACCAGTTGGTCTGTAATGACAGACGGTCTCCCCGAACGCTCATCGTCGTGTGTGTTCCCCCTCCCCATGTTGAAGTTGCGACACCACCGCCGAACAGTCGACTCGTCCATTACATTGTCTCCATACACCTCCTTTAATTGGCGATGAATATCACATGGGCGAACGTTTCTTGCATTGAGGAATTTAATCACTGCCCTCACTTCACAACTGGCGGCGTTCTCAATTTTTTTAAACATTGTAAACAATCACAGAAACAACACAGGCAATACTAGCGTCACGCAACTTGGCTCAGAGAAGGCAGACAAGCCACCGAAGCTATCTGACCTCGTCCAGCGGCTACTCGCGTCGTCAGCACTTCATGCGGCACGAACGGGTACTACTTTCCGGATGACCCTCGTACATCTCTCCTCCCGCTCAGGTGACCATGATTCCGCGCCGCACATAACTACGCTCCATATCAAAGTTTTTACGGGGCTTTACTTAGCATTAAATCAACGTCTTTGCCATCAACTCCATCCTTGTGAAAGCCTTTTTGCTTAGCGTAATTCATCTCCTTACGTCCCAACTACTTTGACCATTTTGGACCAAAACACTTCGAAGAAACGTAAACTGTTCCGCCTGCTCCAGTTTTTACCCTCCTATTTTTTATGTTAATATTAGCCATTGTCTTGGTGGAAAACCGCATAACCATTGTCTTATTAACATTGATTCTCATCCCATACCAATCGCACTGAATTTCCACTTCACTCAGCAACGCTTCCAAGCCTTTGGATGAATGACAAAGTAGAGCTTGGCCATCAGCAAACATTATTGATTTTACGAATTCCCCTCCGACTTTCATTCCCACCTCCATTTCTTCCCATGACTCTTTAATCATTTCCTCCACATACTATATACGTTGAACAGCACCGTTGATAACGGACATCCTTGCGTCACACCTCTTCCTAACACTGCCCATCCGGTCTCTCCGTTCCCCACTCGCATCTGAGCAATCTGAGACATGTACATGTTGCGGATTAGCCTCCTATCCCTCCAATCTATTTCTATTTTCTGCATTATAATAATTAGTTTTTCCTAAATTACTCTGCCAAACGTCTATTCGACATCTAAGAAACAAGCCAAGAGGTCATGATTGATCTTCTCTACTCTTCCCGCTTAGTTAGTATCTCATTACTGCAATGGCATCGCGTGTGCCTCTTCCTTTCCTAAACCTTAACTGAACATCCCCTAAGTAATCATTTGACAAGCTCCTCATCCATTTGTTGATGATCTTGATAACCACTATAGATGCATGAGAAATCAAACTTATTGTTCTGTAATCCTCACATCATGTAGCGTTGACGTTTTTAGGTAAAGGAACTAACACTGATCTCACAGTCTTCCCTCCATATTCCTTCCTCTTAGATGCTACGTAATCTATACATATTTTGTGTGTGTATGAATATATACATATATTTTAAACGGATAAGCAAGATAGCCCTATTAAACAAAAGTAAACACAGAGAAACACATACCAATGAACCTCACGCAATCCGAATTTTCGGTGGGGAAAGAGTTTCATCTGTTTGTGATTCTCTCGCTTCTCCGTTTCAATTATTCTCCATATCCGTTAGATTTTCCTTCAAGATATATATATATATATATATATATATATATATATATATATATATATATATATATATACACATAATATACATACACACACAATGCATATATATTAAGAGACCGCACTTTCACCTTTTTGTATCATGATTAAGCTTTCCAAAAGTTTGTAGACCTCTGCGGGAGACCATCCGGTGACTCGGAATGGCTGAGTGTGTGTGTCGTATGTTGGGGCTCACATTCCCGCCGTCCTCTCATAAAATATCCCAGCGGGATGTCGTCGCGTGCCACGTCCCCTCGGGAAAAGAGGCACATTACAGTAGGACGTCATCACCTCGGTCCTCCAGGAAAATAAATCTCAGCAGACGACATCATTCGGCCATAGGGTGCGCAACTATATTTCGATAAAAACGCCATGGGATGAACTCTGATTTTCCCCGATGCAGTCTCTCTTCCGAAAGGTTTGACACATCGCCAGTTCATTACTATTATGCTTCCCCATTTTCAGTAAATGATTGAATGTTGAGTTAGCCCGCGGCCTAAGTTGATTCAATACAATATTTATTTGAAACCTCCGGATCATATATTTAATCTCAAACTTTGACAACGGTGGGAAAGATGAATTTAATGACTTTGAAAGTTTACGCATGCATCACTGAAGTTTAGAAACATAAAAAATATTTAAAAATTAAACTAACAATTATTCAACATCACCTGGCTAAAGATTCGAAGTACATGTTTGCATCAACCCCCCCCCGCGGATTCGAGGAGCAATTACGTATTTTCCATAGATAAAATATTACAAAAACTAGTCGGTTTAAAAACACACTGGATAAATAGAAAGAAAAAGAGAAAAATGAAAAACGTTTAGGAAAAATGCATGGATGAAAATTAGGAACAAGTATATTTATCATGGAAATATATTTATATCATGTGTTCCATGTACAAGAACAAATATACAAAAGATTCCCTCAAAGACTGATCTCCTCCCTTAAAACAACACTCATTGTATAATTCACCTCTCTATTTGATTCACTCAAGTCACTATCATAGTTGTACAAATCTACCGTCTTAACAATTAACGCCACACCTCCTCAGCCCATGTAAATAAGAACACTTTAGAACCAAACAACCGCGTCTTCTCATGAAATTTGTCTCTGCACGCAAAAAATATATCCCCTGTAATCTTTCTATCCGCGGCTACCGCATCTGGAACAGCCCCAGATGAAAATTAATTCATAGATTTCTTCCCACCAGACCTGCCACTAGGAAAACACACGCGTAAATGGGTACACAGAGATCATCACCGTTGGAAGGAATCTTTCCTGTACTTTAATCTGTAAGACGCAGTAATTAGAGGGGTAATTAATATTTCTCGTTCTTTTATTTGAGAGAGCGGTTATGCTTCCTGCATGTATGACTCATCCCAGAACACAGTTTTTAACAAAGAGTCCACAACTAAGCGAACTGCATAGAAGATATTTCCCAACCAGAGCTCTGCAGTAATGATTTCAAACAAATGCTGTATCTCAACAAACCGGACCCAAGGTGGGTCCGAAGGCTAGCTTCAGCCTATAACAACGGATTCAAGACTGTAATTTTGCTTGTTGTCCGAGGGTATTATCCACTAACCTCAAACTTATTCGTAAGTTTGGGCAATCGAAGAGTTACAGATAGATATATAAATCTGCCTTATACCATGCAATCCACCACGACGGTGTGTAGTAGTGTAAATAGATCCGCAGGCATTATCGTATTTGGTAATTATTTGCATAGGGTATTATTTCATATCTGAACAATTCAATTTTTCGTACAAAAATATCAATTTAATTTGCTCTTGCAATTACGAATTATTCGATGGATGGAGAATTATTTACATCTGCCCACATGGCTCCTTAAATGCTCTCTGTGGTCAAAAGCTAACAATGTAGTCCAGGACTATAATATCCCCTAAGTAAATAATAGATAAAACATAATATAATATTTGACGCATGGTGTTATCATCTGTATTTATATAAATTATGAGGAAGAGTGGCGTATGCACTTGAGTCTTTCAGTTTTCATAGACATGTACCTATTTGAAATATTAGCCTGTTAATAGCCAGACCAGTTATGGGTCTCCAGTGTTAATTTATTTGGAGCGCGATTCCTGGTTGGTGAAATTTGAGTTTTCTTTGGCAGTTAATCTATAGACGGGAAGACGTTTGCAATGAGCGAACAAGAAATGTGTCCAAACGTGTGTTTGCATTGATACCCATTAAACAGAGAGCAGTCGCGGGGAATAGTGATGTAAGGATCCAAGAAGAAGTTTAGCATAATCTTGAATTATAGAATACTGATAAAACTGAAAATATTACATGGATTAATTTTTCTTGAAATTAACATCTGCATCAGTAATATAAGAAACTTTATTGATCATTAAATATTTCAAGGTCGAAGAAATTTGCTTTTACATCCCTTTGCCGCTTTTGAGACAGGTTAATATTTCAAATAGGAATATGTTTATGAAAACTGAAAGACTCAAGTGCATACGCCACTCTTCCTCATAATTTATATAAACTAAGTTGATAACACCATGCGTCAAATGGACGCTATGAAATCGTCTATTCCATAGTTGACACATGACTTTTAAGTTCATCGTAGAATATAGCCAATAACTGAGCATATTGAAATATTTCGTTTATACTTTTCCCTGAATGAGGAAAAAAATTGAACCATCATTAGTGCATGTTAACGTCATTGTGAGTCACAACTATAAAGATGACATTTGGAGCATATTGAGAAGTTTGAAACAAGTTTCAATAACCCATGAACCCCTCTATTAATTCTATAACAAACAAAAATAAGGGTTTGGCCAACATACAAGTCGATTATGCTATAATTTAACTACGGAAAACATTGTTGCTAAGTGTTTTTCTTTTCATTCCAATCGCAATTCCATCACTCTCTCTACAATTTAAAATAACTAAATCGTTGATAAGGACCCAAAAAAACATACACTAAGATTAAAAAGACGTTTCAGGCGTGATATGATGGAATATCATGATTAATTAAAATTGGGAATTTCGCACAAAATAATATTGTGGAATGACACAAATTATTTTGTGGAAAATTGCCAATTTTAATTAATACACTAAGATGATTTTTATCGCTCCTGTTTGCTCAAATTGTTACCAACACAGCAAGAAATCTATTTACTACCCCTACAGATTTTTCTCTCAATAAAGCTTCCCTAAAGAACTCGGAAATAATATCATTTGTCTATCTATGCTTTAGATAAACTATTTCGTATTTTTAATGCACCTAGTCCAAAATATATTCGCAATAACATACTTGGCAGTGTAAAATACATTGTTATAATTAACTCTCATAAAATTTAAATTTCAAGCATTCTCCTCTAACTAAACTGTACAGGTTCATTCGAAAAGCCATGGCTAATCGATCCCGGGAAAAGATCTTGTACAGCTCCTGATCCTCGATTAAAGAAAGTGTTTTATGGAGTATAGCACAGAAGTGCGACATGCATTTCTTAAGGGGAAGGTGTTCGAAATTACACCAATGTACTAAATTTTATTTATTTTGGTTAGAGAATATCATTTCAATTTGGAATTCTAACGAATTAACTATTCTGCCCGGAGATATGACGTGCCTTCCGATTGGATTGCGTCCAAATGTATCCAGAATAACTAGATAATAGCAGCAGCGCGACGGGATGTCTCTAATTTGCAACCAAATTTCACTCCCTTTGTATCAACCGGTAAGCGCGATCCTGTTAGCGGGCCTATTCATACATGCAAGGCGGGACAGGCAGCCAGTCCCATCCATATACACTTAACTCTGTGAAGTGCAAATATTATGCCTACTACGGGGTTGCCATCAAGCCGTAACTTATAGAGCCAGGCACAACCAAATTAAATTTTTCCTTATACCAAACCTCAAAGGCATACCCGGACATGCCCTTGACCCGAGGCAAGTCTATGGGTCTGTGACGGAATTATGGTTTATGACACAATGAACGCATGCAGATATAATTTTCGGTTACTAGGACGCTTCACTGAGGAGATACCGAACCCTTTAATCTATCCAAATGCTACCATATGCTCGTTATATGATAATGGCTGTAAAATCAGTGCGATGACGTGGGATGTGAAAATTGGACCGTGTCGGAGGTTTAACATGAAGTCTGAAAGGATGGGTTTGAAAATGAACCCCAAACATAGATGCATTGGAACTTCGGCCATTGAAGGACTAACTTTCCAATCATTTACAAATTGCTTGCGCAATATTTTACTGTTAATCATTCAAGAAAATTTATTCCATAATTGTACAAATGCATAAAATAAATAGGCATTATTATAGGTTGTGAATATTAAGATATTAAGTTGGTATTGTAAAGCCTGAATCCTTCAGGAATCGGTTTAAACTATTCTTTCGTTTCCAACCAAGCAACTCTCCTCGTTACGCATATCCTTTATATTCAAAACGATTTGAGCAAGAGAGAACTATTGAAAGGGCGTTTGCAATCTCGTTTACTTCGAAAACAATTACCAATAACTATAAAAACGATTTCACTGATTATGCTGAGATTCTGCAAAAAACGATCCAAATTCAATAAAATCCATCCCGGGACAATATTACCGGATCAAATACCGCGACGATAGCTACTGGCAATGGAAACAGTCGGGACATGAATGGGAAGCCATTGCCAACCCACGGTGGCTAATTCAACCGATGAAAAATTACGTCCTCGTACATCCCCTTACCAATCATTTACATTCATCTTTTCGGCTAAGGGCAAGAAGAGCGAGTGAGTTGGAGAGGCTTCCTCACTCTCTTGAGTGAAGGGCGAAATATCAGAAAGGAAATACGAAAAAGCATTTCACCGATACCCTCACACTCCCTCTCCCAGGGCTTCGTGGAGAAACCATCGGTTTCTGGGTGCTGGGTTTCAAAGAGTGTTATCCGCCGATTTCTTTTTTTTCCCTTGACATACCTTATAGAATATATCACCGTTACTCTGTTGACGACAAGATCAGATATTTTAAAGGACATTTGAGAAGCTTGATTCCAAATTGTGTCGAGTAAAATAAAAATATTGACCGTGGGTCAAATTTGTTCATGCAAACGTGTAGTTTGTCGCAGTGTGGTAGCCAGAGAATGAGGCACCGCCTGCATTGAGAAAGAGAAGACAAAACGGCAATCGGAACCACTGTGAAGAGAAGCTTGACAAAATGGATTGGGCATACGGTAGAGTCAGTCAACGTGGACTCGGTGGAACCTTAACAAACAAGGAAGCCGGATGAATTTCAATAAGAACAGTAACTAGGATGTCGAACAAAGAGAGATACTGGTGAAAAAGCGGTCAGAGCGTGAAAAAACGAGCATTGAAAAATAAATTATGCAGGTTTACAGCCAACAAATAATTTAAGGTTTTTAAATTTTAAGTTGAATTGCTTTGACTCAATACAATCATAATGATTGTAAAAACCTATCATTGTGAAGAGGTTTTTTAGGAAAACTATTACGTTTTTTAAACATATTTCTACAATTGACAAGTTTCATTACGAACGGCAGTAAAACCAACCGTGGTAAAACAGAAATGGTTTCAAAAAAAGGAAACTTTTTCGATCTAAAATCGACAATTGGAATAACGCATGAACTTATATACAAATATATATATATATATATATATATATATATATATATATATATATATATAACTTTTGGACGGCACAATAGAACGCAGAATAAAACAGATAACACGTAAAAGGACACTCACACTGTAGATGATTTAAGCTTTCGGCCTACTCCGAGGCCTTCTTCAGGTCAGACTGCTGATTACTGTGTTTATGGTTTATATAACTGACTGAGTCTGACCTGAAGAAGGCCTCGCACTAGGCCGAAAGCTTAAATCATCTACAGTGTGAGTGTCCTTTTACGTGTTATCTGTTTTATTCTGTGTTCTATTGTGCCGCCCAAAAGTTATATTGCTCTCGTGAGTACTTCCGCATCATATATATATATATATATATATATATATATATATATATATATATATATATATATATATATATATATATATATATATATATACTAGATACTCGTACACACCAAAGCGGGAGGAGATCGAGTCTTACGAGCAGCGGGGCTTCATCAAAGACATTCTGTCATATTTCCGTCACGAACCCCGCCAGAGGAAAATTCTCTCGGGCGGAGCCGCCGGGCTTTCGGGGGGAGTAGGCACTAACCGTAGGAGAACTGGGATCTGCTCTCGGCGCTGGCAGCCGAAGTCACCCGCCCCACCCGAAGAGGGAAACATCGTCCGATAGAGCGTCACGGCGCGCTGCCAGGAATTCCCTGAATCTGGCGCCGCTGACACCGCGTCGTCGGACACCCTCAACGTTTGCCACCACGCCTGCGAAAATGAAAGAGAGACGAAATAATGTTATCATATCTTGAAAGAACTTATGATAACGCAGTGTTCATTTTTATTATTAAGTAATCTACCGGTTAAGGTAGTTTTTGATGGACAAAACTACCAAATAAATATCTTCTAACAAAATACACACCCACATTCAACTAAAAAACAAGTGCCTCTTCATCTCAGTGTACTTCCTTCCTCCCTTCATCCCGTCCAACATCCTTATCCTATTCCTTCCCTTTCATCACTTGCATAACTTTCTCCCCTCTATTACCTTCTTCAACATTCCACTGGCGAATCGTACGTCCTTCATCCATTTTTCCTGCCTTCATAGGATTTCTCCCAACAACCCTCTCTCCTCACCTACCTTATCTAGTATTCCCTCATTTTTTTCCTTTCGGTCCATTTCAACTTCTCCATTCTTCTCCACACCCACATTTCAAAAACCTCCAACCTACGTCTATTCTCCTGTTTCAGTGACCACGTTTCTGCGCCGTACATTATTACACTCCATATTAGAGTTTTCACGAGTACTTTTTTATCATCCTTACTCAACGTCCCGGTCATCAAAACCCTCCTGCTTGTTAAAGCATCTCTGCCTAGCAAAATTCTTCTCCTTACGTCTCTACGACTTTGGCTATGTTGTTCCAAAACACTTCCAAGAAACGTAAACTGTTCCGCTTGCTCTAGTTTTTACCCTCCTATTTTTTTATGTTAAGATTAGCCATTGTCTTGGTGGAAAATCGCATAACCATTGTCTTATTACCATTTGATTCTCATCCCATACTTATCACAATGAATTTCCACTTCACTCAGCAACGCTTCCAAGCCTTTGGATGAATGACAAAGTAGAGCTTGGTCATCAGCAAACATAACTCTTTTTACGAATTCCCCTCCGACTTTCATTCCTACCTCCAGTTCTTCCCATTCCTCCTTAATCTTTTCCTCCACATACACGTTGAAGAGCACCGGTGACAATGGACGGCCCTGCCTTACACCTCTTCCTAACATTGCCCATCCGGACTCTCCGTTCCCCACTCGCACCTGAGCAGTCTGAGACATGTACAGGTTGCGGATCAGTCTCCTGTCCCTCCAATCCATTCCTATTTTCTGCAATACACGCATTAATTCTTCCCAATTCACTCTATCAAACGCTTTTTCGAAATCTACGAAGCAGGCAAATACGTCCTGATTGTATTCTATATTCCTATCGATTAGTGATCCCATTACTGCAATCGCATCACCCGTGCCTCTCCCCTTCCTTAATCCAAACTGATCATCCCCTCATTTACTCAAGTACTCATTTTCCCTACTCTCTATCCTTTTGTTGATGATCCTGAGGACAACTTCAGCTGCGTGGAATATCAAACTTCTTGTTCTGTAGTCTTCACATGATGTAGCCTTTAGATTTAGCCTTTCTTCTAGTTGTCTACCAGCACGACCTTATTTGGTTTCATCTCCCTTAATACCCTCTCTATTTCATCGTCAAGTATATCTTGACCTTAGCTATCTTCCTCTACCTTATGTTCTCCTTCTATTTCTAACCTTTCTTGCCTGTTTTTTACCATTGAGTTCTTCTAAACATTCCTGCCATTTCTCTTTGATATTTTTTGTTTCAACTCTTATCTTACCCGATGTATGTCTAACTGTTAGCATAAATCTTTCCTTCTTACTTTCCTGATAGGCATTTAAACTTTCTATACTCGTATAACGCACCGATTTCACCCTTATTCTGCACACTTTCCTAAAGCTCGCATTTTCTTCCATCATGCTTCTTTTGCTTTGTTTATTGTCTGTCTCAAACTATTATTGAACTCTTTGTACTTCCTTTTGACCAACTCTGTGTTTAAATTCTTCCATTTCCTACTCTCATGTATCTTTGTAATCATAATATTCGTGATCCATAGTTTCCTTCTCCTTTTCCCATTTACAATTCATATAGTTTCTTCGGCGGTTTTCGATTTCCTTTTTTAACGTATTCCCATTTTTCCTCGATAGTACACATCTCTTTACGGTCCCAAATAATTCTCTCTGCACCCTGCTGATACTACTTCCTTGTCAATCCATTGAATGCTTCTACATTTCATTTTCTAACCCACCATTACTCCTGCCTTATCTTTTTGAAACGGACGATACACATCATAACAAATAAATTGTGTTCAGGATCCGTATCTGATCCCGGTAAGCTGTGCAAATTGATCACAATTTTCCTAAACCTGTGTCCAACCATAATATAATCTAAATGATACTCTAGCTGATACGCAGTGTTAATTAATTTTACTAAAAAAAGGAAGTGAACCCAAAGTTTAGCTTTAATCGAAGTGGAACAATGGTATTCTTAATGGAGTTTCTACTGAAAATTCGCCAATTCATTATAATAGTACAGTTTGGAAGATAATTAATCCAAAATAAAACCAGCGTAAAACGTGCCGAATTTTCCAAATATTAAACAATAAGTAAATGTAAACAGAATGAGACTGTAGACTTGAAATATCCACAGATAGTCAATTCTGTCCGAGTTTGAAGGGAAGCATTGAAAGCCCGCCACTTTTTGTGGTGTAAATCACGTCTTCTACTAATAGCGAGAGGTGCTCAATATTACAGCTAAAATGTCAATATTTTCAGGCTACCAGGCCATAAGGGTATAACCAGAAATGAGATATGCAAATAAGCTGTCAAGAGAGTGAAGTAGGCGCAAACCGATTGGACCTTAGCAAATCATATCCATTTCAATCGGAATTTTAGACATGGGGATGCATAGATATCAAGCCAACGTATGAACAGCATATATTTTTCCCGTGTATAGGGGCGATTATGTAAGGAACATTAATATTCAATGTGCATAATTATAAAAAACGACTAAACAGAACTTATATCAAATAAAAAGTGATTGAATTCACATTCGTCAGCTATTTTTGCCTTAAAATAGAGTTTTCTGGTGCTTCTTCTACCTAATTATTACTGATGATGTAATGCTCAAGGTAGGTTTTGGAAAGACACACAATGAACTCTCCCATATTTCTTAGCCTCGCCTTACAAGACCGTACCTGACATCCTACGCTGCAATTAACCATTTTTCATTTCCAAATATAGTACATTCCATCTTCCTTCATTGTAGTCCACCATTCCTATTCCTTCCTCACCTGAATAAAGCCCTTCCCTTGTGGCACTCCCCTTAGCATTCCATCCATAATATAAATACTCTGAGGCAGTTCATCTTTCCTGCCTTTTTTATATTTCTCCCAAAAACTCTTTGATCCTCCACCACCATGTCTAGCGGTATTTTTGGTCCCCCATTTCACCTTTTTTATCTTTCTCCACACCCACCATTCAAAGGCCTCCCATCTACGCCAATCATCTCACTTCAAATGCCAATGTTTCTGCACCAAACCGAATTGGGATCTATATCAAAATATTCACTCGTGTTTTCTTTGCATCCTTATTCACCATGAAAGAGGGAGTTCATGTCATGAACTCCCGCCTTCCTGTGAAAGCTTCTTCATCTAACCCAATTTTTCTCCTTACGACCCTACTATCGTGACCATCGTGGTTCATATTACAGGTAAGACAAAAATATTCCTCCCACACAATCTGCCTTTCCGTTTTGGAAATTGGAATTATTGCTGACCTAACGAAATCATCCGCCCTAATTTCTCCTACGAAAATGCTCAAACGTAGCCCACAAACAACTCTCCTTTCCACGCTTTCCTAGACCCTTGTAGACCCTATAACGTTCGTTGGGGATTTTATCCATCCCCACAGCCTTTCTTACCGCTTATGAAGTTGAGAGAATCGATGGGAATTTTGTGATTGTAGCAGCCAATACCGAACTCGTATATTGTTAAAATTCAACGTATTTTATAGGAAATATAAATTATTACTAAATAATGCTGTTTTCTCTATGCTGCTGCTGATGTAAGGTCACAGCACGGTATGTGGCATGAGATTGTTAAAAATGTTTTTATACTCAATTGTAGTTACATGCATATCCTACAAGTCGGCATAGACCATAATGTGAAGATCGTTGTTCTTTAATTACTATATTACACTTTCCCCCTGCATGTGTCGCAACAGGAAATGACCATCAAAGTGATCCTCCCTTTAGTCTTTTAGAAGTTGGCTCCTCATTCATTGAAAGATGCAAGAATAATAGAAAGAATGAGAGTAATAATTTTGATTTTGACATCTGCAAATATTTGCTGGAATAAAAATAATTCAATCGTTAATTATTGACCATTCGATATTAATGGCATTATTAAATTTATTAACGGTATTGGCTCACTGCGAATTAAAACAACTTCCATGCATAAAATAGAATTGAGGAATGTGAATTTTACCAAAATTCTTTCCGAAAAAGGTTTTCCTTTTTTAGCGCTTTCACCGGCCCGAATGGAGTACGCAGGGCGAAGCACAGCTGCCATAAGACACTGATATTACCTTCACTCGTGTGTTGTAACATTTAAGAGAGGAGTCACTAACATGCCAATACCTGAGAGGGCAACGGGAGGAGGAGGAAAGATTTTCAAGTAAAAGGGGCCAATTCATAAATCAGAAGAACAGCTTTGATAAAAAAATTTAAAATAATGTATATATTTAGATTTTTATCGAGAGAATATATGCTGTTAACTTCTTCAAGCCCTGGATTGAAGTCCTTAAACATTCTGTAAGACTATCGTTTTGATTTTCTTCTCTAAAAACCGAGAATATTTAGATGGCATTAGATATATATTGCTAAAGACTCATTGACACATTACTACTACCATGGGTATTCTACCACTGAAGGTACATTCCATATGGACATAGACTGAACAACGATAAAGCGACTCATTCTTCGGCTAACCTAAGAAATCAACCCACTGTCTGCCATATACCATAAATTAGACCATTAGCCCTCTTTTGATTCTGCATATTTCCTTCCTCCCTTTATCCCGTCTAACATTCCTACTCTATTGACTGCCACATCCTCGCTGACCTCAGCCTCTACACCCATCAAAATCTTCAATAACTCATTGCCACTCAAAACGCTCCGAATCACTGTTTCCTGCTTTCCTAATACTCCTTTCTCCATGCCTATCATCTTTCCTCAACGACCATGATCGAGAAAGGTATACTTTTTCACCTGCTCTAGTTTACGAACTCTGGTTTTCATATTTAACTTGTATTTTCTCTCGCTCTAATACCACATCATCTATCTGTTGTTTAAACGTACTCTCACCCTATACTAATTGCACTAACTTTCCAATTCACTCAACAATACTCATCAACCCCTTAGTTGTCTGGCAAACTGAGGCTTAATCATTCGCAAACGTGATTTCATGAATTCTCCACAGGCTTTCATCCTTGCCTCTAGTTCTTACAATGCCTTTTTAATTATTTCTTCTAAACATAGATATTTTTCTTACATATATAGATAGATAGTCGTCTTTATTTTGAGGCGAGAAAACGAATACATTAATAAAACATATACGAAGAAAAGCAGGAGTTAAAATGGAAACCAATGTCTCAACCCTCTTTCAAATATTCTTCATCCCGGGTCTCCATCCGCGGGTAGGTGTAAATTAAAATTTTTTGAATTGTGATTTGTGAAATCCATAACTTCTTTTAGACTCAAGTCTTTCATTTAACGTAACCGATCCATAAAACAATAATATTTCGGTATTTTCTCTAGTTAAAATTTTACCTTTATCTCCCCATTAATTGGTAATTATCTTCATTCGTCTGAAATACTCTGTATATATTATCAGTCCTATAGGTTAGTGCTGGTTAACGTATGTATTTGGAAGGATAGGTCAACTGGAAATGCTAGATACACAAAAAAACTCCACACAATATTTATTGCTCGTCTGTGCGCAACCATGCGTGCAAGCGATAACGATGGAAAACTTACAGCCTTTCATTTTTACGACTAAAGTCGCCGCGTAAATTCAACGCCTGCTAAGGCACTAGTATCGAAATGGGTACTTTTCCACATATCCACAACAATACTTCTGGACGGGTACTGTATGTTAGAGGGCGCCATTTCAAGACCAACAAATCTTAAATATTCAATTTCGCATTCAGTTTATTGTTATTAAAATGCTAATTACGCAGGGGCACACGTATTTACTTTATTCATTTAAATTTTCAGAACGAACATTTTCTGACTGCAGTCTCTTTTCCAATTTAATTATATTTCTTTTGATAGCAAGGCCTTGCTTGCTTCTTCAACACGAATTCTTTTTTACTTGGCCAGTGCAATTGTTCAGTTAATTCATGTGTTATTTTTTTGTTTTGTTTCGCTGATTTTCCTTGTTTCTTACCTAGTCGCCTCATTAAGTCCATGGCATCCACATTCATTATTATGTTTCGAAGATTCCTATTTCCCTCTGGATTGTTAATCCTACCACATTATATCACTATTCCATTAGATTTTCATACTCCATCCGAATACGAGTATTTTCACGTTCTCCGTCCTTTATAGTAACCTGAATTGATATTTTATTCCGAATTAAAGTCTTTTAGGCTTGCTCTTCAATATTAATTTACCAGAGGTCAATATAAAATCTATTACGGATAATAACATCCTTATTAATTTAATCAGTCATTCAAACTTTCCTTTCCCAATTTTCGATACTGTTCAGAAGACCCATTTCCATCTCTCCAACTCAATGTACCACTAGCTCTTCCGTGGTTTAAGTAAAAAAGAACGCTCTCAGTGTGGATATTAAAATTTGAAACTACAAGTACCAAAAAATGGCCTTTAAAACTGTTATAAGGCATCGTATTTCTAAACTGTCAACATTCTCTGGAAACAAGCTAGTAAGAGTGTCAAAACCGGGATTTGATAAGAAAATGATGTTCCCGGCTTAAAAATGTCATCGGGGTGAGTGACACACATTCGCAGGGTTTGGACGATGGACTTCGCCCCACGGAAGCTGTTGTCAGGAGCGATCAAATAGCGACTTGCCACCATCCATGGAGGTTGACAATTTGCCGTCCATTCCATAGCTCCAATGGCCCTGGCGAGGAGTAAACTCGTTGATGCTCCACGGGCAGAGCGAGGGATTGGGCTATCTCTAAAATTAGATCGAGTTTTAAATTGTCATATTTATACTCAGCTTGGACTGGAACCACGTTGGATTGTGCCGCGCCGTAAAATTGCATAGGTAAAAAGAAGAGAGCATATAGCCCGTGTGCGACTAAACCGCAAGATGGTATCTTCCAGCTATTAAATCGTTTCGAGTGCACTAATTTCACGTACGCGCTAATCGGTGGTTGGCTGTTTCACAAGGCATTAAAAAAATGTCGAGCCTTTTCGATCAAAAGGGATACCGTGGTTTCGCAGTCAACAGTAGTCTCATATTTCACTCATTAGAGCTAAAACTGATTTTCACAATCGTCCTTTCAAAATCAGAAGCGCGGTCAACACCCAAATAATATCGCATATTATCCCAATTGAGCACACATTATATACTGAGTTTTGGAAATGTTTGCATTCATAGTTAAATAAATTTTTGGTGTTTAACTGGGGTCAAGGTATTCCAGTGGGAACAGGGCTGGGTTACTGACTGAAAGGCCCGGGTTCGATTCCGGATGGACACACTCAGGTTTACTAAAACTGCTATTTTTCGAGTATGAGGTCTTTTTAGGAAACCATAGTTGAAACAGTGAAAGAAATTGGGCTCCGATACCTCGTTAATGTTTAAATTTCATACAACGTTGGACTTAGTATCAGGTGAACCTTACGCTGGCCTATCAAAAACAAATTCGTGTTGATTACTTCGGCCGGTGGTAGTTGTATGTGAGTAAATTACAACGAGAAGCTAACACATTATCCCCAAAGTTGTACCTCAAAGTGTTATTCCATAAACAGTAAGGGCACAAAACATAACCTGAATCTGGAGAAAGTAGTTGCAGATACAGTTTTATTCGAACATTTTGTGGATCTCTGAGTTGTAAGATCATGTCCAAGCAAAACAACAAGAAACAAATAAGCTATTAACATGAGGCAATATAACATATATAGAAGCCTATCAAAAGCCATATCAGTACCTTTTTAATATAACCGGGGCACTAGTCTCACTATTTCACAATATTTTCTGATGCTTGGCTGAGATTTCACTTTCTTTCATTTGCCAATTAGTAGATCTGGCAGCGTTTTTTTCATTTCCGGTCACATTTACTTTATTTTTACTTCAAGAAAAACACTTGACCACTTCATAATTGTACCTCAATCATAATACAGACACTCCTTATTTAAAAAACCACTCCCCAATATACTGCGCATTGAAAATGAGGAGACTCAGCCATAAGTGAGAGGAAACGGTGGCGTCAAACAGGTGTACTTTCGATACGCAGGGATTTAAATTGGAATCTTCATATACTAAATTATTTGTTATATTTATGTGCTCGTCATGAGTTTTGAAAAAGCAGTTTCACTGTCAAAAACAATTTCGATCATCCGATTCGCATTGATTGGTTTACCGAATTTTTTTCACACAAGATTTTTGGACACCAACATCATCCAACTCCCGCAAAATTTAATGCGTTCGCATAAAATTAATGGCAAATGAATGTCAAACTTTTTAATTGTACAGGTTTTTATGATAGTTGCAGATAAAAATATTTCCGTATCCGAAAGAATGATTGCAAACAATAATTATTAGCGAACTCAGTAGGAAGACCAACGGGTGACTTCTTTTAAGTTATTCTTGTACTTTCCCGTAGTTTCCTTAAATTTCCGCGACCTCATGTAGTCCTCGCCGTGCACGTATGTTCTTTATTTATAAATAAGCATTAATATCTCTATTATGGGATGATTTTTTAGGGTATATTCCGGGAAGTACTAAAAGGTTAATCGCCATGCGATTATTTTAAAATTGTGTTCACTTCTACACCGTCAAATAGCAATATTTGACAGAATTGAATTTGTATAACACTATTATTTGTGCATGAATAAAGTAAACGAGGTAAATATTATACTTTATTAATTTTAGATTATAATTTCGAAATATCAGGGATATCGCAAATACTGGTTACACAGTAATAATAATAATCCGACTTTATTCCGGGGAGATCGAGACTGTGTCAGTCCCTTCTTCCATCTAACCTATCATTCAGTATATTCAATGAAAATATAATTACATTTGAGTGTCAATTATATAATAGAGAACTAAGTAAGTAATAAGGAGTGCGCAAAATATGCGAAAACCTATACTTAGATTATGCAAATTTTATAAATTGCTAAATTAAAAGAATACAGCAACAAAAAGATAAAATAAAAATAAAGTAATCTATGAAAAATAAGAGAAGAAACAAAAGAACTGATATTCACATACAAATGTGGAAAAAAATAGCTAAAATTCAATTACAGAATTATACATGATATAGAGTAAGAAAAATTAAAGAAAAAATGAAACAAAAATATTACTACTACTATTTACAAGTACTGTTATTACAAGTTAAGACGGATCGGGAAAAAAATTAGAGTGACCAAATTCAGAAGTAACATTTGCAATGAGTTTATTTTTACAGCGAACGATAAACGATCAAAATAACTGCAAACTACAGCGACATGGTTGAAATATATCATTCTATCTACTCTATTGGACTGGCATTAGTTTGCCTATTTACCTCCATAAAATATTTTTTCAACAATATATAAATTGTAGCTTGTGTAGCTTTATATTTTAAATTTTAAAATGCCGATTTCGTCGAACAGCCCACAAAGCTTGGTGATCAATACACGTGTAATTGTAGCCGAAGAGTAAAGCCGAGGAGGTACACGGCGGGAAGAGGTAAGTGAAGGCATTCAAAGTGATTGAAGAATGCAGGTATAAACAAGACGTGATGTACAGGCTATCGGAGGGGGGGAAGAGTAATATTATGAACAAGGTCTTATTTTTAGAATAGGGTGATGTCAAGAAAGGGGGACACTCTATGGGCGCCTCGTTGTATTGCTCTTACTAGCAGCTCCACAACAGCTCTAATTTGCATGCTGCATGACTGGCGTGGAATGAAGATATTTTCGTAGCGTAGACCTCCACCACACTAAGACAGGTCTTGCAGAAGTGCGAGGTATGAAGTGGAAATATCTATTAATCCATGGCTATGCAGTTCATGGTCCCCACCCCTAGCTGCAACGCAAGAGCTCAGATTATGTATCTTTTAGGTTCTGGATAATTCTTCGATGTTCTATTGTCGAAGAAAGTACGTTTGAAAGCATACGTGATTGAAGAAAGAAGCGAAATAATTATTAATTTGGAGATAGTTGAGGTTGATATAATTTGTAGATTTCCATTACTATGAAGGAAATTATCACGCTAACAATTAGCGTTCAACAGATTATATTTACTGACAACTGGTTTCAGTACTCTACCTCACCATCAGGACTAGTGGTACAAGACAAGGAACATTATATATTTATATCGTCAAGAACTGTCGGTCATATTTCCACACAATATCCCGTAAGATGCTCTAAGGGCGTTTAGCGGGGGACGTTAGGTTACCAACCAGGCATGCACAATCCCACGTAACGGTTGGGAGGCTACACTCTACAGTACGAGTATATTCTGAAACAGTAATCAGCTATATCGTCATTTTTTGAAAAACACGTTGAAGTTTGGTTTTGTTTGTCGATGATTGAGCTCCACCCTAACCGTGCATATGAAATTCACATATAAAGTTTGGGACACCAGTTACTTCTTTTGAGTCACCTGCGATTCACCGCAACCTTCATGTGCCCCTGCGAAAAAACTACGCAATTTACAAATGGGGAGTACAAATTAATCAACCAGAATTAGAATTGAAGCACTCGCTGATTAGTAACCGCCACCCTCTATCATCTTTAGGATAAATATACACGGTATAACTCAACTATAAGGAACATGGATCATTCGGATAGCTTCGAACGAGGTCTAGAGACAAAGTTATTAATTTTTGTACTAAAAAAAATCCAGTGGGAAGGCATATTGTGTGCGTGGGTGTTTTTAAGATAAATTATTCACAAAAGAAACAAGAGGAATAAAAACTATGGAATAATAAAGCACTCATTTTGATCGGTAATCATTTTGTAAAAATATTTCGTTTAGCTGATGGTTCAGAAATGAACTCGTAAATTAGATACAGAATCAGGTGGTGTACGTACGTGACGCATATAATAGTATTCGTAATTTTTACCGTTATGCCTGGTTGGTGACCACAAAATTGGAATTCGTAACAAATTTGCAAACTACGACCAATTACCAATTTATAAAACCTAAAATACATTTCCTCATAGTTACCATCACATTAACGCGTTTTTGCACCTAGGGACAAAATTTTATTATGAAATAGCCTTATATGGTGTTTTTGCTATTTTGCGTACTCTAAATTTGGACAGAAATATAATAAGGAAATTTAAGCGTAAGGAAAGACATAGCGAGAGACCAAATCCAGATAATTTCAGGATAATATCGATTTTTTTATTGTGCAATCATCCGGATCCAAATCACGTCGCAAGGCGTCCGGTCGATCAGGGGAGATGAGTCCTCTTAATAATTGCAGTCTCAACCCCTTAAAGAAACTACATCAATTTGCTCGTTCTTTGAACATGCTTTCTCAGACTATTTTCCGCCACTCCTCTTCGCTCAGTCTTTAATATTCCTCCCGGATCATTGACCTCTCCACCTCGCGAAAGCTTTTTATCACTTGGCTCCCACACCACCTTTCCCTTTCGTCCCGGAAATGTCCCCTTGTCTCTTTCGCCAAAAGCAATTCTTCCCAAGGTCAACGGCATCGCCTTCTCTACATTCTTACGGCATGTCGTTTAAGATTCCTTTCCAGGCCTTTGACTTCATATGGTGACCGAGAAATGCCTTCAGCGAAAAGGAAAACCGTTCTTCTATTCCACTTAGATTTTTTCTTTCGCACTCCACCTCATTTTGATCAAAATGAAATCGATGAATTGTCAAATAAAAAAGCTGAATAAATACACAAATCTCCAACTTTCTCCTATACACTGGATAATTTTTAAGAGTTGTTTTCGCAATCAACCGAAAAGAAAGACCTAAACCTATTATGATAAAATTTAATGAAAGACACCCAGGTTGATTTTATTCTAATTCATTATATAAGTCCATTGGTGGAATTATATTTTTAATTTCGCTCTTAGTTGAGCGACAAAAAATCCGCGACGGTGACTAGAAAAAAAATATTAAATTCGGTTTCTCATATTATTACGAGCGATTCTCCTGATGTCATTTTCATTGAACCGTTTCGCCATACTCAATCATATTGTATGTATTTAGGAAATCCAAATGCAGCGAAAGTAGTCGCAATAATTTCGAATTTTTCCGCTGAAAAACTATATCTTATATATTTCATTAAAATAGATTTCCTCTGCGAATAGGCCTTCATTCATGAGATAGAGGTGAAACATCGTTTCTTAATGTCCAAATTTATTCTCACACTTGCGCAACAAGGAAGTGCTTCAATGATTATCTGTTCGAGGATTTTCATTTTTCTATTTATCGCACGAGAAAAGATTTTCAGTGATAGACGATCACTTTCTTTCTAATGCTTTATCTACCTGCACAACAACCCGCAAACCGCCTTAAGGGCGTGTGGAGGGGGGTGTCAGGTCACCACCCCATAATACAGACTGCAAAAAAAATACCACATGCAAAACTAACAAAGCATGCAAATTCACATCTACACAAACATATCCATGCTAAACCCATTGTAATTAACAAATATGCAAATGCATACACATGTACTAGCAACCGACATAGACGATCACATGCACCAACGAATGTACCAGATGTCTACGAGGCGTATAATCTTGCCCTCGCTTGCAATTGGAGTGTCTTCAGTATCTACGAGATGTATTCTTAAAGTAAGTACCGTTTGCTTGTATTTAAATATTGGCGCTTCAGAACATATTTTTGCTCCTGCAGCGCCATCTAATGATTTATTGAGAAGCTATAACAGCATTTGTTTTGTTTCAGAAGACGTTTGCTTGTCCGTGCATGCAAACTACAATGTCCGCGACAATCGTTCATCCCGCCAGCTGTGAAGTGCGTTCTGTCATACGATTCTTGTATGCAAAAGGATTGTCGGCTGCTAATATTCATCGGGAATTATGACTAGTTTATAAACCTACAGTTATGAGTGAAGGAAAGGTTAGACAATGGTGCTGTGATTTTAAAAATGGACGAACAAATGTCCATGACGAAGAGGGAAGTGGTAGGCCCAGTATTCTGACCGATGAAATTGTTTCGCAAGTGGAACAAAAACTGCGATGTGATAGTCGATTGACAATTAATGGCCTGGCTGAACAATTTCCTCAACTTGGACGTACTACTGTCTACAATATTGTTACGGAAAACCTCGGACACCACACATTGAGTGCAAGGTGGGTACCGAAAATGCTCACCGACCACCACAAAGCGCAAAGAATGTCCAGTGGATGAGAGTTTTTGGGTCGTTGAGAACTCTTTAAGCCACCCACCGTACAGTCCTGACCTTACCCCCAGCGACTACTTCCTCTTCTTGCACTTGAAACAGTGGTTCGGTGGACAACGCTTCGAAACCGAAGAGGAACTCAAGAATGGCGTTGTCGATTGGTTCAACCCTCAGGCGGCGAGTTTCTATGCAGAGGGGTTAAAGAAGCTGGTGAAGCGGTACGAAAAATGCTTAAAAGTGAACGGCGATTATGTTGATAAGTGAAGTAGGTTTGTAGCTAATTAAAGTGCCAATAAAATGTGTGTCACATGAGTATATTTTTTCCTGTGACCAAACGGGCCTTACTTTATGAACAAGCTTCGTATTTTATGACCTTGATTTCTCACTTTTATTTCATTTACATTATATTCCTGATTTTCCTAGGGAAGAATGAATATTTATATCTATCTGTACTGGAGTCCATCACCCTTACATGTATATAAGAAAGATATGATCAAAGAAAGTCTGAAACAGGGAGGGCGTCGTGATACTATGATCCGATTAAAGAGATAGACCAAGGTTTTTCATTCATACATAAGACATACGCTCATAATTAAGAGCAGATTCAATACGTTACATCAAACACTAAATTTATCGTCTTTCCGATGTTTCCTGAGGTTATTTCACTTTGATCTTGGTGAAGTCAAATAATTCACCTGGTATTCAATTGGTGCCCATTTACCTCAAGTTCCCCGATGGCAAAATGCAGTTGAAATGTATATATCATAAAACGTTTTTTTATCGTGTATGACCCTCATCTACAAGATCTAAGGGTACAAACAAGGAGATAGTAATATTTTCTTGAAGCTGATAGTCAAACTATTCCCAAAAACTACAGTAAGATTTTTTGTTTATACTATTGCAAAATTCTCAATTCTTAGAGGAACAATACCAACACAGTCTTATCGTTCTTTTAAATGAAATTTAATGTCAGGCTTAACCAACCGGAACTAAAAAAAAAGGTTGGTGACGCCAGGTCGCCTTCAGTAAGAAAGGGTGATAATGGGTACATTTTATCAAACGAGGGAGAACTCGTTGACCCTGAAAGAGCAGGCGAAATCTTGAAATTTTCCAGCTTCACAAAATTTGAAAGAAATGAGGAGGAGATTCCATGGGACGCTCAAAGATTTTTCTCGGTGCACATTCCTCCATTTTCGGAAACAGTGGTTCCTCTTAAACCTTTCCAAACGATGGTCATTCATTTTTCGGAATCCAGACCCTCGAGAGATTTCCAAGGAGTTGAAAAGTAAAATAATCACCCTCCCTGCCAAGTCTTCAAAATCTGGCGTCTTACGAAATGGGCGTTCGCGAGGAGACTTCCTGCGAATAAGCGTGCTCTCCTCCTCTCTCCTGACACTCGAGACTCTCGGGGATAGCCCACCATTCAATTGAGGAGATTAAGAAATATACCCAAGTATGTGTGACACAAGTGTTTGACGGAGGGAACTTTTAAATTAACGCCATTCTTGTAGAAATCGAAAGATAAAGTAAACATGAAAGTAGACGGAAATAATCGAGATTGACGCCAATGACTTCTCCACTGTTAAATTGAATATACTGAGAGACAATATAAAAGAGAAGAATGTGATTGTTAAAAAATAAGTTAGCACGAATATGGGCTTGGTAACGAAGTCTATAGCAAATACGTAAGGAAGAAGAAACTGTAGGGCTAAGTATTAATTAAGGTACTGATACGTTGAATTAAGTCTTCTTATTCCAAAACTTCGTAGCGTAGGAAATAAGAGCATAGTATGCGTGGCCATGGAGAAAATGAAGAAAATGAAATCAGCAATGATGAAAGAAACGTTAGATATATCTTGGGTGGTGAATTTTTCTGGGCTTACCTAGAGTAAGACAGGAACAATTAAGAGATATTAAGGTAGTGGGACAGTTACGCTTGGGATAGAATGGGAAATATGGCAACACGCGGGAAAAGTGGGTTATAAGTTTCATTAAAAAGGTTTTACAAGTAACGAAGAATTAAGGAAGGAACTATGCAGGAATAGAGAGAGTTTAGGTTACAAGGAAGTCACTGCAATGTGTTTCAAAAGACCGTTAATCACATTCGGTAGCCCACCAACAGGAATGACTATGGTGAATAAGTTTAATGTAATGAAGGGTACAGCACTTTCTTTGCACCGTCTGGCTTTTTGACAAATAGAACTAAGTTCTCAGCAGTAGGAATACTATTTTCATGCAGGCGAATTTTTTACGAGTGTGAGCCAAGAAATTATAGCATGCTCTTTTCCAAACAAGAGAATGAAGTGGGCGCCATTTCCCTCATAAAATCATTTTTATGTAAAGAAATGGATCCCCTCAACTTATTAAATTTGAGGTCTACTTCTATAATTCTATTTCTGTCCTAAAGCCATTGAATATATGTGTTCAGGTTCCACCTAAAACTTACGCCTGGTCGTTATACCATCCATTATTAAAATTATCACAAAAATGAGTATAATTACAGATAAAATTAAAGTTAACTGATTTATCGTCACGAGTTTATCGATTAGCACTCATCATAGTTTTTCGATCAGCATGTTATCGAAACTGGAAATCTAACACAAAAAGTTTCTCGATATGCTTGAAACTCGATTTTTACTTTCAATTCGGTTCATTCCTTTTTCCCTTCCATTTTTATCAATACTTCTAAGAAAATAGTTTTAATGACTACGACTGTCTTCTTGGAGACTAATACCGATGTGAAAAATAAAACCTTTCTCTTTGTGAGGATATATTATTTGAACCAAGCTGACTTTAGTTTAGTACGAGGAATTGGACACGGGACTCCGTCACGTCTAACATTGCTACACAAAATAAAATCCAATTTATAACTAGATCGTCCACATGTTTTAGCCAAGTGAAGCTGCTGCTGCCACCGAAGTAAAAAGCTCAATAAATAAACCGCTTCTAAATGCTTACATACTACGAGTATTAGCTAAAAATTTAGAACAATTGAAGGAATTTCTAATCAAATATAAGTAAATGAGAAACTTAGATATAGTACGTATGTTAATCATCAAATGACGATCTTCTATTACGTTTGTTTACAAGAAAAAAGGGTTTACTCCTAAAACAATTTTAAGAGAGACTCGATGACACTTAAAATACTTTATTTTACCTATTCTTAATCCTACAGTTCTTTTCTAAGTGGACTCCCCATTTTTTTTCAATTTAATTCACTGAAGATGGGCACCCGGTGACAAAATACTATTATCTCATTTAATCATTCTTTAAATCATAAGGATTGTTTAGGTAGTGCCGTTTCAGGTATATTTCGATGGACACAACTACCAAATAATTCTTATGCCTCTCTCCCAAAAAACACAATACCACGTCCTACTCTACAACAAGCCCCTATTTATCTCGCGTGTCTAAGGAACCGTCGGCTGAAATTGCCCCCTATCTTGATATAATATTTAAGAAAAAATTAACAGAAGAAAGCGTGCCAAACGGCTGGAAGGTTGCTTCGGTAACATCTATATTTAAAAACGGAGTCAGGGAGGACCCCAGTAATTATAGGCCAATATCGCTCACTTCCATTCCCTGTAAGATTTTTGAACACATCATTGGTAGTTCCATAATGAGGCACCTCGATAGCCAAGATTTATTGATTAATAACCAACACGGCTTCCGTAAGGGTAGATCCTGCGAAACTCAACTCGCACTTTTTGTACATGATGTATTGAACTCCGGTGAAAGTAATATTCCAGTTGATGCGATATTACTAGATTTTAGGAAAGCTTTCGATAAAGTTCCCCATTGCAAATTACTCGCGAAATTAGAAACTTATGGAATACACGAGAGTATTGTTAACTGGATTAAACAGTGATCGTGTCCAAACAGTCGTCCTGGACGGTGTATCATCCGATATTGTCAAGATCACGTCGAGTGCACCACAAGGAAGTGTCATAGGCCCCCTCCTATTTCTTATAAACATAAATGACATCAATACCGTAGTTAATAGCAAGATCCATCTTTTCGCCGATGATGCAGCAATTTATGGGGACATTCGAAGCCACGAAGACAGAGTCGTATTAGCCAACGACCTAGATGCAATTAAAAATTGGTGCAATACATGTAAATTGGAATTAAATTTTTAAAAATGCATGGTAATACATTTTTGGGAAAAGAGTATTCCCTCCCTTATAGTTACAAAGTGAAAACAACCAATATCGCGAGGGTGGATTCCTTTAAATACTTGGGTGTAACAATTACTCACCATCTGTCCTGGGGAAAACACATACGAGAAATATGCGGTCGTGCAAATAAAAAATTGGGATTTGTGAAAAGAGTGCTAGGTAAATGCGACGAAAAGGTGAAAGAACGATGTTTCCTTGCCTTGGTCAGGCCCCACCTAGAGTATGCTGCCAGTATATGGGATCCTCATAATATAAATTTGGTTTCGGAATTAGATCGAGTTCAGCGGAGGGGGGCTAGATTTGTCAAACATTGTTATGACCAACTCAGCAGCGTATCCACTTTGCTAGACAATTTAGGTTGGGATTCTCTTACACAGCGGCGTTTACAATATAGATTAAACTTATTAAAAACATTTAAAGATGGGCCCTTTTCCGATGACATCAAGGATATAATACGAACCCCAACGTATTACGGTCGAAGGGATCATGAATATAAGACTAGAGAGATAGACTGCAAGACTGACAAGTTTAAAATGTCAATTTTTCCAAGAACGATAAGGGACCAGAATGCTTGTAACCGAAATTCCCCAGGAGTCAGTCCATTACAATAAGTATTAACGTACAGGTTAGGGACTGCGCGAGGATATGTAAAGAAATATATGTTTATGTAAAATATATGTCTATGTTATATATGTTTTTGTATGTATATGAATAAAAATGTATATATATATATGAAAATATATTTATATAGTTTTTAATACAGATTCCCCCCACCTTTCCTGGCCTATTTGATAACCCCGAACCCCCTCATCCCTTACCCTTCCCTCATGGTGCTACACCCCCTGCCACACACCTTTTTTGGTGGCTTGCAGGGTATTTATGTAGATGTAGATCTCTGTGTACTTCCTCCCTCCTTTCATCTCATCCAACATCCATCTACATCTAAGCATCTACTTAATACCCCGCAAGCCGCCGCAAGGGCGTGTGACGGGGAGTGTTATGGCACCACCGGTAATCAAGAAAAAAGAAATAAAACGCAACCAAAAGCCACAAATATACAGTCCACAAACAATTGATGGCATACATTCATGCAAGAACCCTTTCACCCCACACAAATGCAAACATACAAACTACCCACTAACATACACATGCACCTACAGATACACCTAATAAATTTGCAATGTTAATTTTGTTCCGACTAGTAAAATCAATGTTTTTAATATGTCTAAGGTGACATTAGTTTCTTAATATTATGATTCCTGATTGTTCTGGAAAAGAATGACAATTTGAATCTATCTGTATTGGAAACCATCTCCCTCATTTTATCTTTTTGGTCTGATATACCTAATTAGTGTGGGGCCTTTATAATTCCTTTAGTGTCATCGCTAAACTCGTTAGTTCTGAATCTTTCTAAAAGTCTCACTTGTTCTCTTCGTGTTTCAAGTGGCTCCCAGCCCAAACCCCCTATGAGACCTGCCACACTCGTGTTCTTATTATAACAATTTTTAACGAATCTGGCGGTTTTCTCTAAACTTCATGTAATACATTTTACAAAATTTTCTCCCAAGGATCCTATCCAAATACTTGCGACTTAATCCAAATGAGGTGTAACTAGAGCAAAGTAACACCTTTCTTTAACTATCTCATTACATTTCCCCACCGGCCGTTTTCAGGAGCCCGGTTTCTTTAGAGCGGATCTGGATATTGTCCTGATATGTGCTGCCCATGAAAGGCGTGGTGTTAGAACAACCCCCAAATGTTTAACTTTTTTGGCCGTAGTTAGTACTGAACCCTCTATTTCGTAGTTTACGTCCTGTTCGCCATTTCCGTTATTCCAAAATTTCAAAACCGCGCATTTTTCTATACTAAGCATGAATCCCCATTTCTTTCACCTATCCGAGATTGTGTCTAATTCTCTAGAGAGTAGCTGGCGATCTAGTTGGCTCCTTATTTCCCTGTATACCACCGTGTCGTCAGCAAATAACATGAAATTGCTATTAACGTGCGCTATCCCGGGGAGAGGCTCGAAGTTACATCTCTTTCCGTTGAGCAAAACCAATCGACTACTATTTGTTTTCGATTTGACAAGAAGTCTCTAATCCAATCAATAATTTTCTCATTGATCCCGTAGCATTTAAGTTTGAGTAACAATTTATTGCGTGGGACTTTATCGATGGCTTTTTTAAAATTGAGGAATACTGCGTTGTTTTCTTCCGGTGTAATTATACCGTGGATGAAAAGTCTTAATTGTGTTTCGCAAGATCTGCTCTTCCTAAATCCGTGCTGGTTGTGGCTTAGTATTTTCCTACCATCAAGAAATCTCATAATGTTACTGACAATGTTTTCTAATATTTTACAGGAACTCCAAATCTAAGAAATAGATCGGTAATTGGTTCCGTAATTCGTTAACCTCTATCCTATTCCTGCCCTTTCCTCGTTTGCCTAATATTCTCCCCTTTATCATAGTCTTCAACATCACACTGCCGATCAGTATGCTTTTCATCCATTTTTCGTGCCCCTTATGATATATCCCGACAACCCTCTTTCCTCCTCCACCTTACCTAGAACTTCTTCGTTTGTTTTCCTTTTCGTCCACTTCACGTTCTCTATCTTTCTCCAAACCAACATTCAAAAGCCTCCAATCTACTTCTCTCCTCCTGCTTCAGTGACCATGTTTCCGCACCGGGCATAGCTACGCTCCATACCAAACTTTTTACGAGGCTTTCCTTAACATCCTTACTCAATTCCCTCCTCCTTGTGAAAGCCTCCTTTCCCAGCGCAATTCTTCTTCTTACGTCCCTACTACTTTGACCATGTTTGACCAAAACTTCTGCATGAATTTCGTCCATGATTCTTGCCCATAATCATATCTGTCTTATTTCTCTATGATGCAGAGCTTTAATACAGTCAAACACTTTGAATGCATCATCTTTGAGATCAATGGATTTTTTTGTGATAAATACCATCAAATATTTTCAAACTGTGTTTCTTTTCGTCCCACTTGCGAAATCAGCCGACTACGTACTGCCAAATTCAGCATTTCCCTTACCATTCTTCCCTTTTCTTCAAAATCATCTTAAAAACTCAATTACCTTTCCACAAAATATATAGCATGCATCAGCATTTGAACGACTGCTCACTCCCCTTCATTTCCTTCCCTAGACGCTAAAATCAAACATCATATCACCCACATTTTTTTATTTCTTTTACATTATTCATAAAAAATAGCATTAACTCTTCATTTTTCCTGTATTCTTATTTATTATAAGTTTATTTGATTTATTATTTCATCTGATTTTATAGGGCTTTGAATTATAATAAGAATTTATGTAAAAATAGAAAAAAATTATTTTAATACGTCTCGAAAACATCTGAAAAGAAACAGCCCATCTCACACTTCCTTAATGGTCACTTATGTCAAGCTTAAGCTATCAGTGCTATAAAAAAATGCTATTCAAAAAACCAATGCCACAATCAGGCCATTCAATCAACGTTATAAAATAAGTTCCATTCTCATTTTATAGCTATCAACGACCATAAAGAACAACGACCGGGAGCACCGGAAAATAAAAGGCAGTATTTTGATAAGAATGACTCGCAAACATTTCAATTTAGAGCGAGAATGGGTTGTGTTTTGTACGCGGAGAAGCAAACGATACCGAGGTTTATGCGCCCAAACGAGTCTCCTTTTTGATATTTAAAACTACCAGGAATCACTCCTGGGAGGACATTTAGAGGCGGCGAGAATAGTTTCACTAAGTCGCGAATTTTATCGGCCAGCAAACCATTCGCAACGTACTCCAAGCACGGCGTGGACTCTATGGAGCTCCGAATGGAGGAACGGGAGGATTTCAAAATCCCTGATATGTGCTCCAAGCCGACGGAGCGTATCCATGCCGATTATTATTGTTACTGTTAGTAATGTACCGCATAACGTACGTTTTCGATGGACACCGACTATAAACAACGATACATTTCCCAGCCTCTCCTAACAAAACACAAAACACCGATTATATGGGCAAAAATTGACCTAAATACTCTAGCAGCAAAGAAGTCGTTTCTTGTTATCGCCAGTGGTCTTGCAAAATGTGGGATTACATTTCCCGGGTACAGCAACATTTTCAAGGGTCATACCTAGATTGAAAACATTATAACTTATGTTGTTTTCCCGTTATAAATATAAAATAGGAATCTTTTTGACCTGCTCCTAATCACTATTAACGTTATTTGACCGTATCAGGACTATCACGCTCACTTTTCCAGCCTCTCGTCTTTCCTAAATTCATTTCCTGACAGCTTTTATCTCTTTTCTTTACCCTCAAACACCTTTACGACGCAGGCCCTACCTCAGCTCTCCTATAAGTAATTAGAGCCCTTTATTTCAACATTTTACAATATTTTTTAACATTTTTCCGGTGGATGTGTCACTGTACACTTTTATTGCTCATTGTTTTTTTTATATTTCACTACAAATTAAGAATATTTCTGTACGTGGCCAATGTTTTCTAAATAAGTAATGAGCCCCATTTGTGTTGCTTACTTGTTCAGTACACTAAAACTCTCCTTTTAACGGCAAAAATCATTACCTGGGTATCATCGAATAACGTATCATCTGGGTTATTCTATTAGGTTTTTAATTCAAATTTTTCTTCTTCCTTTTTGAGGAATACGTGAATAATACTGATATAATACCAAAAATAAAACAATATGATTTATTAGAAGTGTATTGAGGAAATGTGACGAAAAGGTTAAAGAGTAACTGTCGCTGGTTAGGCCTAATTTAGAATACAGTGTTAGTATATGAGATCCTCACGAATTTGGATTCATAGGGGAACTGGATCGAGTGCAGCGTAGAGGAGCTAGATGTGTAAAATCCTGTTATGAAAAACTGAGTAGCGTATCAATATTATTAGAGGAATTAGTTCTGAAATCACTCACGAAGCAAGGTTAAATGACACATTAAACCCCTTACATAAATTGGAGGGACATTTCCTGAGCCATGATGCTAAAAATGCATTATTAGTCCCATATTACTACGGTAGGAGAGATCATGTAAACAAAATTGAAGAAATTTTGTCTGGAACAGATAGATTTAATATGTCGTTTTTTCGAAAAGGAATCAGAAGAACTTTCTCTGACCGGCAGTGGGGGGGGGGGAAGGTTTTCGGTAAAATTTAGCATGATCAACCATCATATATCATTATGATTTGATTATTATGACAGAATTACGTTATTATATGCAGCTGAAGATTGAGTTAAATCTTCGTAATGCTTCGAACATTGTAATAGTGGTAGATTAGAGAAGAATGAAGCTAGTTTCTGTTAGATTTAAGAGCATTTATTCGCGTTTGTATTTTGTGGAGGAGGTGTAGAACAGGGTCTGGAAGTAATCCTCGGTTGTTCCTTTCGCATCTGAACATTTCAACTTCATAAAGATTTTTTCTTCCCCTCTATTCGCTTCAGTGACTCGTCCAGGCTGTCATAGAGACATCCCCGTCCCTCTGCCCCCATCCGTCTATCCTATCCGTCCGTATGACTCAACTCAACCCAACGTCTGACCAGTTACGAGATGGAGCAGCGTTCCAGCCTAGCTCACCTGTCGATCAATGCGTCAAGGGGCATGAGGTCGGCAGAAAATATCCTCTACCCATCCCATTTCCCATTCCCCCCACAACACCCACCCCTATTAAAATTGCCCAAGTGAAAAACGCCATGAAAGGAATTAGTACGCAAAGGGTTGGATTCCCTGCGGGCAGAAGACCAGGATAAAAATAGAAGAGTATTCTTCCCCGAATATTAGGATTCCGAACCATGCAACACTACTAACGATGAAGTTTAATGTTAACCTTGTGGAAGGGTGGCATGCTGCAGCAATCAAAATAAAGCACAGTTGGTGCGCTCCATAGTACAGCGTCCAACATACGTCTACCATGACACCTTATGTTTGAAAGACGTCAAAAACTCGTACCGGTGGCTATATAGAGAGTGCTTTGGTTGGGAGCGAGCGAGTGGGCGGGAAAGAAGCGGGAAGGAATCCCGGTGGAAAGAGAGAAATGGAGAAAGATGAAAAGGAGAAGAGGTCATTAGCTAGGTATTATTTTCAACGCCTCCAATGCATCAAAACTGTGACCTTTACGTTCCACAATTTAATGGTGTGGGGTCAATAACAAGGAAATGCCCCTATATACAAAATGTCTTCGCAAATTGGTTCTTCCCAGGTTGAGTATCAATAATGGCCCAGCCACGGTGGCCGTTGAAATTGGCTTTTAAATTTCAACTTAATAGACAAGAGCAACCCTGAGGGACGTTGGTTCACCGTCTCCGCCTCCAAAGTGAAAAGGTCGAGGGTTCGATTCCCGTCTGGATGGGCTTCTTGCATCTAGGGTTTGGGATTTTAATTTTGTCCTTGATGTTATTTCAGTTTTCAAAAACCCTATGCAAAAGCCATAAGGGCTGATTTTAGATTAATTCAGCATAACTAAACAAATGGGGTGCCGTAGCCTGGGGGTGCAGCGTTGGACTACTGACCGGAGGGTCCAAGTTCGATTCCCGGGCATGCTTTTCTGCGCACCCTCAGCTCTACCCAACCTATGTGATTTTTTTGGGTACCAGAACTTCCTGGTAAACCATAGCCGACATTGGGAAAGAAAGAAACTGGCCTTCGTACCCTAATATGTGAATTTCACTGGGTAAACTCTATAATCACCTACCAAACCGACCTTCGGGCGATTATGGTTTTTTTAATAAATAAACAGTCAGAAGGGGTGCATGCCTTTGCACCTGAAGATAACACCATAGGTGACGACAGTCATGCAATGAAGGCTGTTATGTGGAAGACAAAAGTTATTTTCATTTCAGTTTAATCAAATAGCACTAACATCAAAATCCCTCACCATTTGTTTGACCTCTCTGATTCGGGATACTCTCATTAATTATCTTTCGTTTTAAATTCTTCATTACCTAAATAAATTCCCCGCATAGTATAAATATCATAGTGTAGTTTTTTTTCAAAATAAGGTAAAAGAAATGAACTGTCCCCATTAACCTACTTACTCGTACTTCCTGACTACTCAGATGTTTCTGATAGGGTGCTTTCCTATTTCTCTAAATTTCAATTTTCGCTTCATTGTGATTTATTTCTATACCATACACTAATTTCACATGCATCTCTTTTCGCAAACCGCAATACATTTCAGAAAAAGATGCACCTCACGTGGTTATACGTGGGGAATATTAAATGTAATGCGCCTTTCATGGCGGATAAAACGCTTAACGACCACCCTATAGCACCCCAAAAGCTGCTCCTTTCGAGAGCATTAACTGAAACTTAATGGCGACATTCACCTTTAAGGGACCGGGACGTGAATCAACAAAGTTGGGGGCGATGGAGGGGCGGCTGCTAAACCTAACCGTATGTACACGGCGATTCCGACATTAAAGGAGGCATCTCACCGCCGCGAGGCTGTTCCTGAGATCCCGGTCCCACCTTCCGCCCTCTGTGAGCACGACGTGATTGCAGGAGAGATTACGGGACCAGATTTGAACGAATTCATTGGGGCAAAATGGCTCAAGGATTGAAATAATTTAGAGAGATTAAACAGGACATGAAGGAAGCCTTATGGTCAATAAAGACACGAAACAGTTGAGGGGTGTGGGGCAAGGAGAAAGCAGGAGAGCCTCACTCAATTAGCTCCACACCTGATAAAATTCCGGTGGAGTTTGTCCCCAAGGCGTCCCCGGCGGGATAAGCAGTTATGTGCCCGGACGGTCACTAAGGTCAGGGAGGCAGGACGGCAGGGGCGACCATGCATCGTAGATTAGGCCGTTCCACGTGAAGGAAACGGTGGGGATTCCGCTCTTTTCCCTTCCACGCCTTAGAGCGGCTTAAGAGGGCGTGGCGTGACACTTTATGGGGCGATTCCAGCTCTGATCACGAATTAAAACCCCTTCCATCCGTCGCCATTTAATCGAGTCCCCTTTCATTTCTATCACCGAACTCTAATCACACAATTAAGCTGGCGGATAAAATGTACGGCAGACTTCACTGTTTTACGGTACTCTGATTTGAGAAAAACTGTCCGTAAGCAAATACTTAGGTGGAACGGTACTAGTATGAGTTTTCTGTCTGAGAAGTAAATGGATAAAATTACAGTGCATTCTCAAAACAAAATAATGGGAGGAAAAGAATGAGAATTTTTTAAATTTCCATTTTTATATAGTTTCCTGAAAGTTTGTTATAGTGCGCTAGGGAGTGTGGGAGGGATTATTACACAGCAGGCCTGCAACATCAAAAATTTAGTTTTTCTTAATTTTTAGTTACTATATACGGGCATTCATATACAATACAATTCAAAAGATGCACGTCGTGATAATTTGTAGTTGGATTAATTTTGCAGTGCTAGTTACTTAAAACTGAGAGTTAGCATTTGTTAGGGACCAGAGGATTTATTAGCGTCAATGTCTTTCTGCCAAAGATCTATCCCACTATGTGCAATTTCTAATTTACTCATCGGATGATCGGTACGCTTTGATAAGCTATCGGAGGCACTAAATGGGACATTGGTGACAACGCTTTGAAAGAAGGAATTTAATAAGTTCCTCTTTTCTAAACTGGTGGTTACTCTTTCGCCATTATCGTTTGTTAGTGAATTAGCATTAGACTTATTTCTCTAGTCTGGTCTTACCTGTATCAAAAATCCCTTCGAAATATCTTTTATACTTTTAGCTATTTTTTCGTTTTGAACTCTGTTAACTCTTTCCAAAATCCTTCTGGGCAGTCGCCCAAGGCATTGCATAATCAAAAATGATCTCATTCCGTTCATGGCTTGGGATATTGTTCCATATATTTTTCCTCTTGTCGTAAATTTATCTTCGGCGTCTAAATGATTTTCTAAATTCCACGTTCTGGGAACATCATATGCCTGACGTTACTACTGCCTACAACTACTTCCCACTCGGACGGTTTCTCCTTAGTGTTGACCTCACAAGGCCGGTGGTAGGGGCTACAGATACCACAGAGTTATTTTCACCTGATATCTGTTAGAGACGGAGATGACGTTTCACGTCACCCTTCCCACCGTCACCATTGACGTCTCTTATCTCATCGAGAGACCGGATTCGGGCAACATCTCGATCATCCCGCCGCTTGTTGCACTCCGGCGAACCCGTACATTCCCATTGGCTCGGAAAGTTTTCCTTATTCCAACCAAACTCATATCATTCCCTACAAGAATAATCTTCCCTTCAACCTTCGATCGTAGCTTTGACACGATACCCTCCAATGGGTCCTTAAAGCCGCGCATTCACCGGCGCAGGCGAGCATCGCAATAGAAAACCCAATAGAAGCCATCCTAATTCTATCGAACTTCACAAAGTTTTAACAGGGAGCTTCTAGTAATATGTAGACAGTGACGGCGTCAGGCGTGTGATTGTCTCATTTTCCCTTGACTGATAAAGGATCGGAATAACTCTATACAACCCTGCTATGAGGAAAAGTACATTTCTTTTTTAACTCAAAGTGGCCTATTAATTATGTGATCTTTATCTCAGTTGACCTTAGTTATTGTACTTCTTGTTGTAATAGCTCCTCTCGAATGCGTCGAGAATATAGAATGCGTAGAAAGATCCAGAATCTAGTGTGTGTCCTGGCATAAATTCTAGCGGTGGTTTGCAGGGTACCACATATATAGATCTGTTGCTTTCTCCTTCTAAGCTTGCTTCATTCTGCTAATAGTATCCTAACATGCCCTTGCTCCATGTTTATTACGCTTTTCCTGCCTTCTTGTTCTATGCTACTGCCTCCCCTTACCGACTTTCTTTATCGCACTAAAAATCTTCACTATTCATCCATCTCAACTCACAGAGTTCTATAAAATCTACATACAAGGTTTTTCCGAAGAATAAGTAGAATAAATCTGGCGAAAAAAATATTGCAGATCAAGGTAAAACATTGGAAAAAATCTTCAAAAGAGCATCCTTAAAACATGTATATATCGACACATCAATGCCAGTGCCTCCGCCAATTGTATTATGCTTCCTGTAATGCATCAACAGGACCCTTGTTCAGGCACCTAGTCATGACCTCTTTGACATAATCCAGTGGTCCAATAAGGTACTCAAACGGGCCATACTAGGGTCGCACCCAAAAACCCATTCTCATCACCAGTAAAAACCTGTTCTGAAAAATTCGGGTCACTTTCACCGTGGTCTAAGAAGTCCAAGGCAAGATGGTCTAACTAGCAGCCTTCCGGCAGCACCTTGGGGACCATCTTGGCGCACCTTTCTCATGGCTAAATCTTCTGTAAGAATGCAATGCACTGTGGTTTTCTGAATATTGCACTCTTCTGAATAATGCATATCCTGACACTTGGAGATCAATCAGAATTGAGCATGTCTCTCACGTTTTCATTACACTGTTTTTGATGGATGTCCAGGGCATTCCTTATCGTCGAAACCCTCTCTACCCTCCAAGAACATCCTGTGCAAGCAGAAAACGATCACTTGGGACATTTCTCCCTTTCCATAAGCATCCTCAACCATGGCCATGGTCTCCGAAACCAATTTCCCAAGCTTAATGCACAATTTTATCGCATATCAGTGCTCCATGGCAAGTGGCATCTTGATTTCGTGGCCGCCGAACAAGGGTCCAATCTAGCAACAATCCGCACGATATAAATACCCACAGTAAACTGATTTGCGTCATGTTACTTTCATAAGATCTCCCATTACCTTTCTCACCGCATATCACTCCAATCCATCCATCTCCACTGGTGGAAAAAAATCATTCTACTTATTTTTGGGACCGACCTGTATCCTTTCCCCATCTCTCGCTCGAAATTTTCTAATTACCCTGTCTTTAGTAGAATCCTAACTATCCATGTCCCTATTAAAACTGGTTCGTTTTTGCGTCCTATGCACTGCTACCGTCTAATTTGACTAGCAAGTATTCGTGATACGACAACCGGACAGATCTTTTCTCTCCCGCTAACAGGCATGACTCATTGCGTCGAAGGCCGTGGTTGCCAGCACTTATAAAAAGATTTCTAGCAAATTACTGTTCATGGCGTAATGATGGAGGTAGTTTCCCGTGGCCTTTCTCAATAGTGTTTTCAACGTGGCACTACAATTCAATGGCCGCCCCACTGGCGTCAACCGCCTCTCTGAGGAACTACCTTTCGTATGGCTCCTAACCTTCGACTTATCTGAAATAAGTGACTCAACCAGGAGCAATTATCATTACTCCCGCCACCACAGCTCTATGGTTTAGTAATATTGTGAGATTTTTTGACTGTAGGAAAATACTAAGCCACAACCAGCACGGATTTAGGAAGAGCAGATCTTGCGAAACACAATTAAGTCTTTTCATTACACGGGCGTCCCCCAGGGAGGTATAATATGGCCTCTTCTGTTCATAATATTTAATAATAACTTAAGCGCACACGTTAATATCAATCTCAGGTTATTTGCTGACGACACGGTGGTATACAGGGAAATATGGAGCCAACTTGATCGCCAGCTACTCTCTAGAGACCTGGACATGATCTCGGATTGGTGCAAGAATTGGGGATTATTGCTTAATATGGACAAATTCGTAGGTTTGACAATTTGGAACAAAGGAAATAGCGAACAGGACGTAAACTGCGAAGTAGAGGGTTCAGTACTAACTGCGGTCAAAAAAGATAAATATTTGGGGGTAGTTCTAACACCACGCCTTTCATGGGGAGCACATGTCAGGACAATATCCGAATCCGCTCTAAAGAAACTGGGCTTCATTAAACAGGTGGTGGGGAAATTTAATGAGAAAGTTAAAGAAAGTTGTTATTTTGCTCTAGTTAGACCTCATTTGGAATAAGTATAAAGTATTTGGGATCCTTGGGAGAAAATTTTGCAAAAGACATTACATAGAGTCCAGAGAAAACCGCCAGATTCGTTAAAAATTGTTATAATAAGAACACAAGTGTGAAAGGTCTCATAGGGGATTTAGGCTGGGTACCACTTGAAATACGAAGAGAACAAGCCAAAATTTTAGAAAGATTGAGAACCAACAAGTTTAACGATGGCACTAACGGCATTATAGTAGCCCCACACTAATTAGGTAGATCAGACCACTGAGATAAAATAATGGAGATAGATTCAAGTACAGATAGATTCAAATACTCATTCTTTCCAAGAACAATTAGGAATCATAATATCAAAGTCACTTTAGAAATATTGACATTTCGTTTACAAATCGGAACAATGTTAAAAATTTCAAAGGTATTAGATGTACGTATCTGTAGATGCACGTGTATGTAAGTTAATAGTTTGTTTGTTTGCATTTTTGTGGGGTGTAAGAGGATTTTGTATGAATATATACAATGTTTTGTTTGTGGACTGTATAAAAGTGTGGTTTGTACATGCGTTTTTTCTTAACTATGGGTGGCGCCCTGACGTCCCCTAACATCTGTATAACTCAAATTCTAGTAGATAATTACGAGTGCATAATCCCAGTATTATAAGATAAAATTGTGAAGAAAAATGTTTGCTCTCTCATGATATTCGTTCACAATATTGTTCAAGCCTTTTCCCATCTTCCCCAGGCACTAGGAACTGCCTCCCGTTCGAAAGATGCGAGCGGTAATGCATGGGAAGACGGAGGGGAAATGTCCATCCGGGATCCGATGATAATGCTGAAGGGGAGAGTGAGGTCGGCGTTGAGGAGTGATATCGCATCAGAGTAGCAGTAGCGGTTATTAGGGGAGGTGACCGTCAGCTGAGGAATTTTTAGCACTGTGTTCTATGAAATCTGGCCGTCAGTGGGAGGAAGATATAATGAAAATGAAATGTGACTGATGGAACCCCAGGCAAACTTGTCCATGTATTTCATCAAGCCGTATTATCCGCGATGATTTCACAGAGAAAGTGACATTTCAACCGGGTGTACGCGTCACCTTGCAAATATTATCATTATAGCTTTCTGTAAAACTTAGTGTAAACGCAAGTTATGTGTTAGTTGCTTCCGTGAGTTAAAATGCAACTATTTTAAAGAGTAAAAAAATCAACCGCCTTAACCGGGATTCGAACCCAGATGCCTCGATATCCGGCCGAATAATTAGGCCAGTTAAGCTACCGAGGATCCTTACTTTGATCCTCTACATTTAAACCTTGGCTTTGAACTCTTTGAACTTTGAACTCTTGAATGCGCAGTGGACACGACTATGAACAGTACTTACGACATTAAACACAGTCTTTCATAAAAACACCTTATTCCTTTAAAGCCCCCAAAATCCCGGAGCGTAAGAAGAGGCCTCGGTAGGTAAGAGGCCTTAGCTACCTTAAAGATTCCACCGAATGTAAATGTATCCGATTCCAACTCCAGGTCAATGGAAGAGATTTTACACTTTGTAACTGTAGCACTGCAATTCACATTGGCTGATGATTCTGTGAAAGTTAACTTCTCATTATTCTCGTAGTTTCCCAGCTCTGGTGAATTTTTCCGATAGGTATATTTATAACGTTCATTTTTCTAAGTCGGACTAAATATTAATGAATAATTCCCAATATTTCTCATTCAACGCTAAATATCATAACTTATCGTCATCGGTACAAATCGTAAGCTGAAAGCTTAGAATGTTACAAAAATATAAATCAAAATTAATTTTCTTCAAAGTGAGTACTGCTGGTATTTTTAGTTCTGGTCTTAATATAAGCGAAACATTCACGTCATTCATTTAAGAGTGGTTATTTTAAATTAGCCTCATTATAGGTTTAGCGATGCATACGATCGTATACCTCCCCCCTGCACTAATATTTCACACTTAATTCCCCTCCTTCACATTCTTACATGCTCTACACATTCCCTTTCCCTACTGTTATCTTCTAATGGCCAACGTTCTAGAAGCCCCTTCAACCATACGCACTCAAACATTTCTCGCTTATAATTTCTTATTCCCTCTCATATATTTTGTTGACTTACCTAGTATACCTTCTCGTGTCTGGCCGAACTAATGAAGCACAGTTCCTTTCAAGTTCACCTATTACCTAAGAATCCTATCTACGTCCTTTTATCATTCACTCATCCTACACCCTCCTCTCTTTCTCCATTTTTCCAGTTTTACAACAAACGCATCACAAATATTCCACGCCTAGCGAATTTCGTCGAAATTTATATTCTACTGGTATCCAAGTTTATATACATTGGAATAAGGCATAGAAGGCTCAAAATAAAAATGTTTTATATGCTGTTGCCCTGGCTTATTTTTTCGGTACTAAAGAATGCATAAAAAGATCGGCTGACTTTGCTGTTTATGAGAAACAAATCACGAGACTCAGATCTGTCAGAGGAAAAAACAACGTGTGTCGAGGAATGTTTTTTACTTGCCTATAGTTTTCGGTAGAAGATAAAAATCTCACACTGAAATGTTGCACGCATAAACTGAATCACACGCTCGACCTCGGGAGTGAACCTTTCGGAGGACAGAGGGGGCGAAGATTGACCCGAGGCTATGATAAGTGGATATGAAGGAGAGGGTATTGGAGAGAAAAGGAGAAGATTTATCAAGGGCACGTGAGTTTGGAGGGAGTGGGTTGGAGCGGATGACCCTTCCAATCGACGGAATATTCATTCATCCAGCTGAGGGATCAACTCCGATATCAACCGTGATGAGGGCTCAAGTAATACAGAAATGAGAAATGAAGCTGCGCTTTTCGCCTGGCATAGAAAAACTTAATCTCACGAAAGCGTTGCTGGTAAAAATACTTCGTGACTTGCGTCTTTATCTCTCAGCTATACATCTTTACATCAATTTTCCTAATTCGTCACAGAATACATCACATGAAATTGGAGGTGATTCTCTCGAATTTACATTCACTGAACTTCATGCTCCCTGCTTTTGGCATGCGGTAACGTAGGATTTAGCAGGGTTCAGAAACAGTAATAAATATTCTCTACAAAAGATTTATTTTATGACGCCGTGATTGGTTTCTGAATAGACTGCGTAATTTGACACGAGATTCGATTTTTAATTTGCGAAACATTTTCAGCGTAGTCCTGGGGTCATCTATAGGATTATCAGCTTCTTGTGTAATAAGAAAAATAATGTAGTCAAGAGCTTTTGGCAATTTAAGAAAGGACAGTTATTTATGACCTCATTGAATCTATCAAGTTACGGTGTCCTAAATCTTCCTAGAGTGTTTTTATAAGTTTTTATCTAAAATACTGTGACTGTTTGGAAGCGAAAGTTTCACCATGAACTTTCACAGGATGGAAATGCTGTACATAAACATTATAAATATCGTAACTCGGGTCTTAAGATTAAAACCGTAAATGGAATCAACAGAGTCACAATTTTTCTTTCCATAATGGAATATTTCCACACATGAAAGGTTGAAATTAACGATTTTAAGCTACATATAGGTTTTGTTAAGACTGATTGAACTTTAGATTAAAAAATGTAATTTTTAACCTCCCTTGATCTACCCTGAGCAGAAAATATGACATGTCCTTGATCACGTAAAAATATAAACTTTTAGTTAAATGAATTTGTTTATCCAGCTCCTGCTAAAAGTTTTATGGACTTTTAATAAAACTACTTTTGTCAGATGGTGTGAATACATAATGGGCACAACGAGTGAAGGACGGACTTGTGGTATCCTGCTAATTCAATACATGGAAGTTACGTTTGTCGAACCAAAGGAGGAAGGACCCCTTCTGAAACGGAGTAGGATAGTATATTTATAATATCGCACCGGAAAAGGAGGCGGGTGGTCCGTTTGCCGAGGGGAGGTGATTCCTTCGAATTGGGGGCCTGAAACCCGGTGTCAAACTTTGCTTTTCTGATTGCCTTCCTTCTGCAATACCGAGTCGTACTGCTCAGTTTCTGCTATACGGGTGGGAAATATTCATGACCGTCGCGCTGAGCAATCGCCGTCCGGAGAATTTTCCTATGAGGAAACACTTAAAATTCAGCTGGCATAAAAGGAATAAGTAGCTCCACCGGGAACCGTTGTGCACATCGACTTTAAACGAAGAACGTAGAAATCACCATCAGAGATAATCGACTCATCTTCTAATGAATAATTAAAAAAACAAATCGTAATTTTACCACCGTGATCAGGATGCATGACTTTTGATCAATCCTCGTTCCATGCAGTTTCTTAGAATGCTGCACTAAAGCCGCGAATGAATGCTAATTCCTGCCTGGCCGACAAACGTCTTAAATGCATGCGCGCACAGAAACCACTCAGCGTCTTTGCTTCGATAAGATTTTACAAAGTTCCGTTAATTACGAAACTTTGCTGAATATTGGCAGGCGCGTGCGCATTTTGCTTCGGAGAGATTTAATAAATTATTCATGAATAAATTGAGGGAAAAATTTCCCGTGGGACATCGTCTTAGCTTAAGTGAAGCCGCCGCCTCCAACTCCGTGGCATGACTTGCCTCTGATATGGAGTTCCTCCCCTTCTCCCACCTTTAACTTATTGCTGGAGTCGTGCCCGCGGAAATTACCCTAAATTCCCTAGCGGTCCCATCAACAAAACTAATACGATATTAATTGTCCTTTGATTAAATCTAGATATAATTTCCTCATGGTTTGTCTCCCATCCGGGTGTTATGCCCATATTTTCACCTCCTCGTATAGGCGCACCGGGGCAATTCGCTAAGACAAACATAGAGCCAACATATCATCATCATCACCATCATAAAAATGCCTACTTCTTACTACTTTCTTCAACAGTACCGACTTTCCTTTAATTTTCTTTTTTTATGCAAACAGTTTAACAAGTATGCAAACCTCTTTTCCATTCATCCAACATGTCTCAACTCAAACCCAAATTAGATTATTTAAATAGCTGTGTCATCGTAACACAAACCCGATTAATTTAGGTATTACCTTCAATACTCTCCTCTAAAGAGTTTTCTTTCCTTAGTTTCACTTCAAAACTACCCCACTCTTATGTTAATTTTACAATTAACCTTCAGTGTCTGCCCTCATATCCTAAAATCCTCATTCATCCTTTTATCTACTCTCCTCACTGGCCACGGCTCTCCAACGTACAGAAATATGCTCCCCACAAAACAATAGACTCTTCCTCGTCCCCATGGTTCGCATAATATCCTTCTAACGTTCAAAAGGTCTGCTTTGCCATGTCTTATTCTCTTCACTAATTCAAATGTGACATCAATATCGATCCAGGCTTTCATTATATGAATCAAGACTTCAATTTGTGCAATGTTTCCATATTATAAAAATGAAACACTTCTTGGTAAATTTCCACACTTGTGCTACAGTACCTAACAGTATCAACAGTTCATTGTAATTTTGTGTCGAAAATTACGCCCTATATTTTAAATCCAAAGTTTGTTCAATCGGATATCTTGGAGGCGTTTACAATCTTGACAGTTGTAAATAGTGCAAGTTGTATCAGATTATGGCTATGATTTTCATTCCTCCGGTTTTCCCATTTGTGTATAAGATTTTTTGTAAGCATGATGGTATGATGAGCTAACATCTCCCATGACACACTCTTGCAGCGACTTACTAGCTAAACGCAGATGAAATGCCATTCCAACCCAAGTGCCTGCTAGCCAATTAGGGCAAACACACCCTTCTTTTTAACCTCTAGTCAATTCTCGGCACTTTTGGACATGTTGTTACCCATAGAGAATGCACCAATAATTATATCCACACATTTAGTACCTTCAGCTCTTCGAGTGCCTCCATGGCAATTAAAGTATACCGCAAAACTGTTAACCCAATAACACAATAATTCGCGAATATCCATTTATGAGGCAGGAAATAGGACCCGTCTAATTTTCCACTGGATACCTTCTGGAAAATTGCATGCATTTTGATGGTTCATTACACACGGTGCTCCCCATGAATTAATGCACTCATTATCATCATAACAGTAATTAACTTGAAGGTCAGTATAACCTATTACTTACTAAGCCATAAAGCATGTGAAATTCATTTGCACGCCGTATTCACTCCAATTCGGGGGAGAAGAATTTTCGTATTTTTCGAGAGGCTTCGAGATGTTTTGGTAATCTAGAAAAATAATGGTAATGAGTTGAAAAATAAACCTTGATTGGTAATTTTAGCTTTTAAAAGTCACCTAATGAACGGAAATAACTTGAAAAATGACGAGTTCATTATGTCTGTTCCCCTGAAACGATTAATGTTTAAACCCTTAAAATCATGAGTTCCCTAGCGAGAACGGTCGCCCTAGGGTGGCCAAGGGTTCTCGACAGGTGCATCCCTGGAGATGGAATGCCCCTTTTCCTTCCCCTACCCATCATTCACTAAAGCCTCGCTCAACAATAACTATCCCGAGAGCGCCAATCCAATTTATTCTTTCTCCCACCCCAAATTTCAACTTATTATTAAGTGGAACATGCATCAATTTCTAATGCACCTGTGGATGGCACTTTTTCGTGAAATTAGTTTCTCGACATAAAAATCTACCTATCGTCCGTTTTCACGCACGATGCTGTGGGAATAAAACAGGGGCGTTTGGAAATACGGAATTTTATTAACCCCGATGTTTGTTATGATTAATTATGTATATTGTTACACTTTGGACGTTTTTCATGTGGCAACATACATTCAATTAACATTCCTGCACACAATTCCATACACACATGCAATTATCTCAAATATTGTGTTTATCTTTTCTTACAAATGTTTACATTTTTTGGAAATAATTGGAATAGTCCTGCCGATAGATCGTTTCAAGCAACGATTGTGAGTGAAACTTGCTTTATTTAGTCGGATATCAAAGCGTAGAAATCAATAACGGTAAAATATGCCCTTGCATTAAGGTAACTATTAAAAAAAGTGCAGGGTATAAAAACCCAAAGCCACAACTAAACAAAATCGCAAGCTATCCTCTAAGTAAATTACACTGACACATTGTATCCTGGAAATTTATTTCCAAAACATTGATGACAGCTGATCAATCTTTTCACATTTTGCACATAACAAGGCAAATAACTCCCAAATACATATTTACGAGCTACATAGTACCTACAAGTACTGACCTCCAAGCTACAAGTAATGTATTCGACTCGGAGCGCTAGGGCATTAGTCATTATGATAGACGGCGATTTTGACATGCAGAACATCAGGTAATATTTTATGTTCACTTGGTTAAATTGATTGATCCAATTATTTCCTAATTATGTATTCCCTAATTGTGAGAGGACAAAGAAGCATCCTCATGTCGGTCAATTTGACATTCAATAACCGTGAAATTTTTGCTGTACTCTCATCAGTTAATTATCCGCGGCTATAATATTTCTCTCCATTCTAGCATTGAATTCAAAGTATGTTTATCCAGCAGATTAAGTCGAACCAACAATTTTTCTCTTTGTAATGACTTTCATCCTAATAATTGTGAAGGGATGGCAACAACAAATGGCTTTTTCCATCCGATCATATGGATCTTTTAATGAAACTAGTACCTTTCCCTGTAAATAAGCCTACATTACAACTGCACTAAACTTACTTTATTTAAATTTTATGCCAATTCGACTAATAAATCCGATTTTGAATGAAAGAAGAAGGTTAATATGCAGTAATTCCAGAATACCTATTGCTATGGCCTCGTTCACATTTCACTTCGCAACAGGCCATTTCATCTTGAATTCCTTGCATCTTTCAAAGACTCATATTATATTCCGGTTCTAATTGTGGAATGATACGATTATGATAAGAACTGAAGATTATACGTTGGGACAAGAAAAGGAAACATTCAAGTGTTTTAAACTCGGTGGGAGATGATACGTAATTTCAAAGTACGCTAGTGATAGGAGAAAGAATGATACAATTGGTACGGAAAGGTCATGGGTATAATACGACCCGGCTTAATAGGAAAATGTTGTGTACAACTGTTAGGGAAAAGACGGTACTGTGATTTAGCGCTTCATTAAAGTAGGTAAAATATAATAATTAAATTTGATGGTAAATAATTAAATAAATTTGATAAAATTTTAATTGTGTAGGCCGAATTAAGAGTTTTGGGTGAATGATGCCCAGCGACATTTGATTTTTACAAAGACCTGTGCAAAATTTACATAAAAAAGTTGAACTAGCAATTTCATGGAAGAGAACGAAGTGCATATTTAATAACACCGACAGATAAATTAAGCAGGAAAACGATCAAATTATGGAACGACGCCTGTGACGCTCGGGGCATATTTTCTTTCCTTTCAAACCTGCGTCTCCATTTATTTTCTCCCCCACGCGACACGCCTCACCTCCGTTTCCTACTGATGATATTTTCCATTTTATTTCTCGGGAAACCAGTCCAGACCAGACGAAAATGGATCATGTTATAGATTCAACTGTTGCCGGGTCCTTAGACCGTTCGGCGCATATGCGATGAATAACAAACGACACGATAGTTCACGGAGTGGAAATAAATGTGACTGATGGAAATCCATGGACTAAAATCCTGAATCCATAAATTTGGTGATTAAAGGAATGACTGGCGTTTCGAAAATCAACATAACGGTATGCATAAAACCTTTTGTCAATCAATAGCGCTGAATCCAGGAAACATGTAAGAACCTTACCACGTTTCATTTACAAATAGCGCAGATTTGTATGCCGGTACACAAATACAAACAGCAAGTCGCTCTACTATGGCTTTGCATCAGCGTCATTGCCGCGACAATGTCTTAAATTCACTCCATTGGATTGATGATTTTAACCATCATAGATAACTGGAAAGTTTCAAGGGAGACACAATAAAAAATTGGCACTAAATATACGTGTAGGCTTACCGTTGTAATGAATATATTTTTACAAATGAAACAATTAAAGGATTAAAAAAACATTTACACAGTAATCAACCCGAGGGTCGGTTTGGTAGGTGATGTTAGAGTTCACCCAGTACTAAGCCCGACGGCGTGTGTAATATTCACACATCAGGGTAGGGGGGCCAGTTCCTTTCCCTGTGCCGGTTATGGTTTCCCAGGAAGATCTGGTACCCGAAAAATTACAAAGCTTTGTTTGAGCTGATGGTGCCCTGAGATACTTGTCCGAGAATCGAAGTCGGACTTTCCAGTCAGAAGTCCAACGTTCAACCCCTGAACTACCGCAACCCACCATACCGGGATAAGACAAGAAAACACGTATAGGTAATAAACGATGTATTTTGACTCTGAATATCATTTCAGTGAAACTCTCTAGTAAATCAGAGTAATATAACTGGCATTTAGTAATTTTATTCTAATTAATTCTAGTAACAGTAATTTTACGAATAACTATACAATATTCGGCATATTCGGAAATTAAAAGCCTTTTTCTCATATTAAAATTTTTCCGGGTTAGAACAAGGTTTACACATGCACCGTAATCTATTGATTACTTCAGAAACCACTGAAGTTATTGTTTTGATTCAATAATCGTTTTTCCGTTGATGTATTCCGATAAAAATCATTGCTTCCGCCAATTGCGCAGTGCGTGCTGTGGTTCGATTTGTGTTCTTAAGGATTATCAGCTGTGCCCAAATTTGGCCCAAGCTCGGTGGCTAGTTTATGGGTCTACAGTGATGAGTGCAGGAAGAGTTAGACAATTATGTTGAGACTTAAAAAATGGTCCAACAAATGTGCATTATGAAGAGCGGAGTGACAGGCGCAGTATCCAGACCAATGAAAACGTTCGACGAATGGATAAAAAACTGCGATCTGATCGACAATCGGAGCTAATGGCTGTTGAATTACCTATTCTTGGATGCACCACTATTTACAAGATTGTTCCGTAAAAGTTCAGATATCACAAATTCTGCGCAAGATGGTTACAGAATATGCATACCAACTTACACAACGAGCAAAGAATGTTGTGTGGACGATAGTTTTCGGACCGCTGCCCTCGTTCCCGAAGTTGCACGTAGCGACTATTTCTCCTTTTTGAACTTGAAACAGTGGATAAGGGTTTGAAGGAGACGAGGAACTCAGAACCACCGTCGTCAACGCCTTCAGTTCTCTGGCGACGAACTTCTATGTTGTAGGATAAAAGAAGCCAATGAATCGTCACGAAAACTGCTTAGAAGTGAAGAACGATTATGTATAACGATGTAACACGTATGTATAACGATATAATGCAGGTTCATAGGAAACTAAAATCGCCACAATAAACTTTTTTTCACAAATATATTTTTGTATACATAAACGGTCCTTATTCTCTTCTAACATGCTTCGTAATAGTACTATTGTTAACAACCTGAGAATTACACCCAGTTTTAATTACTTTGTTATTTTAAACGAGAAACAAAAAAGTTACTCTTTCCTTGTGATGTAATTGAAAGTTATATTCAAAGTAATGATTTCAAGATAGGAAAAACTGATAAAAGAAAAATTTGTATTCTGAAACTGATTTCAATATTATTATATTTTCTTACCAAGTGCCATGAATAATTCCCTATCATATGGAACAATTATACCGTTAATTAAATTATTAAAATAAAATTTAAATTTAAAAAAATATAATTAAATTTTTTTAACAATTATGTGGCCATACAAAACGAGTATTTGCCCCAACCTCCACAATTTTAGATGATAATGGAGCTCTAAAACGAAGGTTTAAGAGAAAAGTTCGGTAAATTCATTTGATGGATTCCGAGCAGTTTTAGTTTTAATAAAAATAATTTTTCCCATCCTTTTTGGATTTGGGGTTGGAAATAGCTTTGTAAAAATTTTAAACATTCAAAATAATAAAAAAATAACGGAATAAGTTTTTCACATAAGCATTGAAACGTTTTGATCAATTTGTCAATGCTTCATTTCAAGATAAAACTAAACGACAAAATATGGTTTTCCCAAAAAATGTTCAGGTTTAGAAAAAATATGAAGTTCCATGAATACTCACTGATCTCTAAAAATGCAGAAGTATAGTATGTGGCCATCAATTCAACAATTGAGTAATACGAGGATTAAGATACTCCGCACTTAGGTTCAACGTGTGACTGCGTGGCTGCTTCGATAACATTTCGCGAATATGTCCATAAAATATTTTATGTGGATAGAAACAAAAAATGTATATGCTAAAAGAAATTTACTTAGTTTTAGTACACAATTGATGCGTACATCTACTTTAATTCAATAATCTTCATCTAGATATTGATACCTGATGACATGAGATTCAAGACTTCAAGTCTGAAAAAAAATTGTATTTTCCTCCGAACCAAAGCTCATTAAGGGACTTAGTTTTTGTATAATGGGGTAAAAAGAACTTTCATCTTTCGTTGAATCTTTGAGGAATCCAACAGTGAGTCGAAACAACTTTTAATGAGCACAATTGCTTAAAGTTTGGTATCCATCTCCAGCGAAATATGAGGATGTGGTACGGGGTCCTGTCATAGTTGAAGGATGTGAAACTGAATTATAGAGTTGATCACCGCGGAGGAGACTGGGGGGGGGGAAAGGGTTTTTCAGGCAAATGTGAAATATGAGAAGAACAATGGCCACAGCTCTCGAAAGACAGAGAAAGAAGAGAAAAGAAAGAGTAAGCGTTCCTTCTTTCTTTTCTTTAGCCTACCTACCTTTCTCCATCTTCTCGTATCCAGAAAATGTGAAGGAAATAAAAAACACTAAAAGCCAACGAGCAGAAGCTGCGAGTAAATGCTGGTTCGCAAAAAATGAACCGAAACGTAAGTAGGTATGGATAGAAACGCACTAATGTGATATAAGCACGAGCATCAAACGGGTCCACTCAAAATATGCATTAAAAACATTCGGTAACTCGAAACATGACTCAGGCTCATTTTTTAGATGAAAGTGTTCATGTCGCGCAATCTCGGCCAAATAGAGTGCCTCTTAAAAAGCGCCTCGAATTCAAGTACCAAGAGCGACTACAAATTGCAGTACCTTTGCCGGAAACATATGTTTACTAGAAACAGAAGAAAACGAGATCAGATTAGATAAAAACTACTTGCAATCTACTGCGAACATATTGTATTGCATTTAATGGTAGGTAGGCCATGAACAGGGTATAGGCTACTCCTACACCATATTCCTGACCTACATCTTTAGGTGGGTAGCAACGCGTATCCATCATGATGGCGAAACGGCAGAGGGTGCAGACATTAATATGAAGGGATCGAATTCGAGGAAGGTACTGGGATCATTGAAGATATCACAGTTCACGAAACCGCCACCATGTGATGGCCGGATAACACCGTTTAAGATATAGGAGTTGCCATAGTCTAAATAGTAACTTCGGTTTAAATCTCAAAGGAGATGTCTTTCGAAGACAAAAAAAACGCAAAAGGTGGAACTTCCTTCGGAAGCGTTTCGTGAGATGAGGACCGCGGAAGCCTTGCCTCTCCCGCTGGCGGCCACGACACACCGCCGATTGGACCGAGTCCCGCAGTTGCCAGGATTGATATTCATAATCATAAAAGTCTGGGAATAATAATTGAGATAGTTTCCCGTTTCCTTCCTCAATTGTTTCACGTAAACATAAATGCACAAGAAAGTGCATTGAATTCAAAGCAAAATGCAAATATAAATTTCCTTCTTTGGATGCAAAACTCATGTTAAGCTCAAAAATTGGATGCCGTCTGATCGTTACCAAGGCAACCAATAATCATAGCATTTTGTCTATAACTTTTACATACCATATCATAAATATCATTGAACGCCATAAATATCATTGAATACCATATCATAAATTGACGGAACTCTAATCATGTAGGCTTATTACTTTCTATCTAGGAATGGATTGAGTGCCTACGGCGATACAGAAAATCCATTTTAATTCAAGTCAAAAACGCATTTAGTATTTTTTAAAGTATTTCTAAGACTCCCCTAAAGTTTTAATATAAATTATCTCACGGTTAAAATAAATAGTGTAAAATCAATATCCGGAGTTACGGAGCCAAGCTTCTGAGGTCGGAAAAATTAAAGCAAAATTGGTTACATATCAATTCTGACATTGGATTTTTAATTTACGCTGTATACTACGTATACGAAAAAAGTCCCATTTTTGAAAAGCCATAAATTTGTACCGAAAAAATATTTATGCGCGGCAAATTTTATACCCAAGAAATGTTTTTAGTGTAGCTATAGATAATTTTAGCGTAATATGTATTGTGCTAACTCTTTAAAAATCATAGTCAATAGGTTTAACAATGATAGGGAAAAGAATTTATGAGAAAATACACATTTGATAAAGTACACGAAACCAAGAACACTTAAATAAGCGTCCTTGGTTTCGTCAGCAAGTATAAAATTTACAGTTTCTCTTTTTTCATGATATAATATCACAGCTTTACACATTTTTAGCACGAAAATGTACACTTGCAAACATTTTTTGAAATTCACCACGGAAGTATATTCCCTTATTTGATACAATTAAATATTTAATTGTTTAAGGCAAGGAGTATAATTGTTAATATATCCACTCCCACAGCTAGTATATACATTTGATATGTCAGTCCATTTTAAATTTTTATTCGAAACGAGTAAATTAGTCAAATTTAGTCAAATTATAAAACAATGTCAACCGATGGTCTAGCGAGATGGAAATTATGTTATGTTTTCTTCAGTTCAAAAAATATTTTTAACTGCAATTAATACAGCAATTATAACACTTCATACAAGGTAAAATCAACAGGACACCTTAATGGCAATTTTGGATTAAGATACCATGTTGTTGACATTAGCATTGAGTGGTACTCGCATCCATGGTATCATAACTTATAATATGTTAGTGAGATTAGTTTTCGGGGTGTGCACAGCTAAAAATAGTCTTTAAGGGCATTAAGAATAAAATAATTATCCCCGGAATGGTGAAAGATTACTTCAAGATCAATATTTGTTTATTTCGATTGACCATTAAATGTGGGATTTCAACCAAACTATGTATATTTTTTACTAACTAGTTTTTTTTGTATGCTCAAAACTTCAAGCAAATCTATAAGTAGTGGCAGGGTATGACTTGCGTAAATGAAAGACATTGAGAAGTGATAAAACTGCAACTTTCAAAATGTTAACGATATTTTCGGACGAAAACGAAATTAACGGCCACGGACGTTTTTCTGGCTGATTGAAAGCATTATTTTTCTTATCAGAAGTAAGCGGCCTTTCAAAAAGATTATTAAATAGAATAATATCGATTCCCATCGCTGAAAGTTCCCACAACAGAAAGTGACATTAAGTATAACAACATAAATAGTTAAAGTACGTGCTTTCCACATAGGTAGGTCATTATTTAAAAGAACTACGACTACAGCCACTGCTACAAAGATATGTAAGTTACGAGTGAAAAGGCGTTGGCATTTTGTATCAAAATATCGATACTTTCGGGATTCGGCTTGATGTAATAATAGTAACTTTTACAGTAAAAATGCCAAAACAATGGGCGCCATTTCTCTTTGTACCAATTTCCCTAACACCTTCCAATTAGATATTTAGTTCATTGTGGAATCCCGTTAAAAATAACACCGAAGAAATAATATTGATGTTCAACCCTTGTCACCTCCATTCCTCGCTCGCTCCACCAAATATTCTCTCATATTAAGATTTTAGTGATGATGACAACTTATAACTTGATATTTTGCTTATAGCAGATTTTCGAGTTTTAGCAGAGATTTTGCAGATATCTCAAAATTGTTTCTTATGACAACACTCTTTTAAATCCTTTCACGGAGAAATAAAATTCGTCTAAATACGGGGAGGAAATTTTATGACACATGACACAACCTATAAATCCACTAGACACTGTATCAAAGACATCACCTTCCGACAAAACCATCCGAAACTCTCTCATTCCTCACCTCCTACGGCACGGTGACGTTAGTGTTTGGAAACTATAATGGATTATTTATATGTAAATACTACCAATTACAACAAAATGAAATGTTTCACACCCACTATAAGTACTTCTGAGTATTAATTTGTGCACAGTGAAGCATTTCATCTAGTACTTAAGCTTGTCATGAATTTATTCAATTTGACGATTCGGTTTTTCTTTCGAAAATGCCAGTTGCCCTTCTTTCAAGGGCCGCACTCACGATAGTGTCCTTGTCTACAGTGTACCCAGCAAGTCACCGTTACGGTGTATGTCAGCTGGCAATCCAAAACCAGACAGAAAACATCAACAATTAATTTTTTCTATTTGTGAGTTAACATAAATATTTAAAGTAATACATTTAGTATTAAAAAATATAAATACATATAAATATTGGAAAGCATAGACACTGAAATAAAATTTTTAAACAAATACTTAATTCACAAGAATGCAATGCACACGGCGCGAATGATTATCTTTCGGATAGGATAAATAACAACACGAGCCTACGGGTAAATACATACGTTTGTGTTCCTGTGGGTGACATACTAATACGAAGGAGGACACTCACTCTTCCCCCCTAGTTTTCGCCAACTTCGTTCTCCTCCAATGATCATTGAAAGAAAAACAATAAATATGAGAGGTCATCCAGAAGTATTAATTAGGAATAAAACATTAAAGTCGCCTCGACGGTAA